>OX393550.1:28332515-28941682 GCA_947650365.1 Chamaelirium japonicum | reverse complement strand
CCAAGGGCACCATATATATATATATATATATATATATATATATATATATATATATATATATATATATATATATATATATATATATATGGTAGGGGTACTTTTACTTATGGAATGGTTACTTATGCAATTACATACCACCTTTTACCTATCCTAGTGGTTTTAGAATTTGATGAAACTTGATGGATGCTATCTATGACAAGTTGATCATCTTCGCCAAAAATCATCAAATTCTATAACCTCTAGGGGCATCAAATGTTAGAAACTTTATCGATCATTTATTTTAACCATTAATTTGAATAACATATTTGATGCCCCTAGATGTTATAGAATTTGATGATTTTTGGTGAGGATGATCAACTTGCCATAGATAGCATCCCTACCAAATTTCATCAAATTTTGAAACCTCTAGAGTAGGTAAAAGACGGTGTGTAATTCCATAAGTAAGAGTATCCCTCCCCATATATATATATATATATATATATATATATATATATATATATATATAGAGAGAGAGAGAGAGGAAACGGGAAATGAGCTGCCAGTCTATTTCGATGAAATGGGCAGCCACCCATTTGAAGCCCTTAGGAGTTTTAGAATGTGCAGATTTTTTGTGAGCATAAGCACCTTATCTTAGGTAGAACACCCACAAAAAATCAGCACATTCTAAAACTCATAGGGACATCAAATGTTAGAAGTTTTATCGAATGTCTGTTGTAACCGTTAATCTGAAATATAAGATTTGAGCCCCCTAAAAGTTTTAGAATGTGCTGATTTTTTGAAGGTGTGCTATCTAAGATAAGGTGCTTATGCTCACAAAAAATCAGCACATTCTAAGACTCCTAGGGGTGTCAAATGGGTGGCTGCCTATTTCGTCGAAATAGGCCGCCAGCCTATACCCCGTATCCTATATATATATGAGAATAGGGAACACGGTCCTCTCGACTAGCCAACACGCTAGTCCTCCCATCAATTTGGGTGCCACATGACACTTTTTAACCTTTTTTTTTTATGGATGGTCAATCCACTCTACTTAGATCAATATTTTAAAAAAAATTCTAAAAAAAAAAACTTAAAAAAACCCGATCAACGGTCGACAAATTTAACAGTAAACTGTAGTGGGCAAATAGCCCTTGATATGGTTAATTTAAAAATGCCACGTGACATATCTTTTTTCCAAATTTTTTTTCATGATCATTGTTAGGGGGGGTGTACTCACCTTGACCAACCCCTAACTCCGGTTAAAAAGTGTCATGTGGCACCCAAATTGAAGGGAGGACTAGCATGTTGGGTAGTCGGGAGGACCGTGTTCCCTATTCCCTATATATATATATATATATACCATTATCAAAATCAGTATAGAGAATGGAAATTTTACTTCTACAGAAAAAACTCTAAATAAAGATTTAGCATCACTGCAACACCTTTAGAAACTCCTGTGCTTCCCTTTCGGTCTTCCCCGACTTAACTAACATCCAAAAACAGGTATTGTATTGATTGTTGATGTGACCTACAAAATGGGGGGAGAAAAAACATCAGCACTGCCAATACATGTACTATTATACCTCGAGTAAGCATTAAATTATATGATGCAAATATTATTATGGTATTTATATACCAATAAAATGGTAAAATTGCCAGAAAATGTGCATACATCACATGCTATGTAGCATACATAATTACATACATACATTAAGTAGATATGTCTAAAAACTTGACGTTCATGTAAATAGGAGACACTGAATCAAGACATCCACATATGTTTTCCTTCCAAGTTTCAATGTTTATAGTACTCACAGTCTACTTGCCTCCATGCCAGATAATCTTTAATGATCTTCACTCTTGGATAACATACGACTCGCGCATCAAAAGATGGTGGTTCCTTCAATTCTGTATGAGGAAAGAACTCTTTCCACTTCAATACGTACACAGAAGTGAAATATGTTGCACTGAGCGTAAGTATTTTGCTGCAGTTTGATTAAAAAGAGCAAGACATCAGTTATCAAGTAAAGAATCAAACGACATATCCAGGATTATGATTTATAGCCGCTTATTTTTAATTAAATGATTATTCATAACCAATATATTTTTATGAATGAATGATATCTAAAAGATGAAAGAAAAAGATTGCTCAGAGAACCTTGCCCGTCTTTCGTAAAACTGAGTACCCTCTTTAAATATAAAGCTGCACAAGAAACACATGGACATGTAAGAAGCTTCAGATGGTTAACGAAGCAACATAAAAGATTTATGCCATCAGTGTGATGCGGTTGAAAATAGTATTTTCGGAATAAAATATGAAATTCGGAATAAAATAATTATATTATTCTTATTCAAGCCTCGAAACACGTGCTTGTTGAATCTGCTCCCGCATCACAGTGCCAGGAACGTTGCAGTCATCATCAAATGTCTACAATTCCATCTCGTTGTAATTGAGGAAATTTGATTATTTTTTCGATTATGATCCTTAGAGCTAATGCCTCTATCTACTACATCATATGGATATGGGATATTTAGGACCGAAGATCTCATTGAATAGGAAAAAGTAATTGTCAATAATTCCATCTAATTTACCAGATATTGAATATGTAAACATCTTGTACTATGATTGACAATACAAAGGCTGATTCATGCAAGGTTATGCATTATCAATTCAGCAGAATCAATAGATGAGGATTGTACCTGTACTCATCACTCACACCATAAGCAAATACTATGTCAGGAAAGTGCTCTAGCATGGAGACTGCACATGAATTCATTAAATTCAAAGCGTTCTCATCATTGGGCTTGGAAAATGAGTGGTCTGCAGAAAACCTACCGAAAAGGTAATAGATTCAGGGTTAATAAATAACAGAAGCACATGACGAACCATTAAAACCAAATAGTACATGCTTTAACTTTTTGTGAACAAGGTAAAAAACATGTAGCATGCTTCAGACAGTGAGAAAACAGTAGTTTCATTGCAGTAGGGAGAAGCCTAAACAACTTCGATTTTGACTCCATATAAACCACATTGCTCACTATGGTATTCACAATGACCTATCCAATAATAATATGGTTTTCCTTCTAAAAAAAGAGTTTTACCGCAACAAATGAAGAATGACTCCAGGAAACCTATGGCATGACATCTATGATAAACTATGCACAGTGTCAACATCCAAAAATCCCCTTGGAAGGTTAAGAGTCTATGTCGTGGGTTCAATATCCATACCAGGCAAGCATTGCATGCTGGGATAGTGGGATATCAGTTTCATAAGATCCATATGTGCAAATTCTTCTATAGTCTACATGCCTCCAATGATCTATATCTTTGGAAATATTATTTTGAATATCCCTCACGGTGAACTACAAAAGTGTACCGAACTAGGGCACTTGTCAAACATAGGCTGATGCTATATGGACAAATCCTATGAGTTCCTGTTTTCTTAATTTTTAGAACTTATTTTGAACTTACAAGAACAAAATTTATGTAATATCGTATAGCCAAATCTGGTCAATAACCCCAGTGTAATTGGTCACTGTAAATGTCATACACATACTTGGTAAACAAGTGTAAGTGCCAAAATCAGATAGGTGACGTAGCTACATGGATGTGTACTAATGCATGGCAGCATGTTTACTAATTTATGGTAGGAAAATCATGCGTGTGAACTACTACATATATAAAACCTTGGAACTTTTTCATTCAAGATTATAGTGTAGGTCAACAGATTTTGATATCCTTATCCACCAAAGGTTTCCTCCATAAATTTGAGCTGGAGAAAACCTTTAAATGTTAGCCTCCAGTATCATACATGACAACATGTTCTTCTCTTCAATCGGTCCAAATGAAAGTCACCAGTATCATAAATAGGACTCATTAAAATCAAAATGTTATTAATCATACCACTGAGAGAAAAGTAACATACTAAGGTCCTACCGTTCTGGTTCCACTCATTGTAATTCATAAGGCCTTTGATCTTTCCAAACATGACAAACATACTCATGTCTAACGTCATTGTAGTTCTAATGAGTGGATAATCCATAATCCGGGATTCTTCAAAATGGAATTGTCTAAGATTTTACATACCTCCTGAATAACATAATCATCGCACAAAGATATTTTTACATCCAGGATGGCATCCTGTCAACTTGGTCTTTCCACTGAAGCAATTAGCATTGTGCTTATGTTTGACATTTGGAACCCACAGAGAATGGTGTTCACTACGATTTTTGCCACGCACTTAGCAAGCAACACATCTCCAATAACCCTTAACTGGTAGATATTTGGGCCACTTCTACTTTTGAGTCCGGTGCTTGAGGCCTAGCCAACTAAATGAAGGGTTTTTTTTGTTCTGGACACAACTCATCTTCTCGAGTTGTTCAGTAACATTAATAGAAAACAAAGAGTTTGGCAGAAGTCGTATATGCATTGGACAACGGATCAAAATTTTCATTGGGTTTCCTACATAGATTTTTAAACTGAGGTCGACTCATTTACTGTCTACTTCCTTTATCCCCAAGGACATCAAAAACCTTCTAAATTTATCATGCAGATGGTTCAGAAAGAAAATACAAGAATTTCCTGCTGGTTTTCGGGTTGGTAGAGTAACTAGAGTTATACTAGAGAGCAAACGAGATGAGCAAGGAAAACAGGGCTATAGCACAAGTTCCAGATTCACTCACAGGCTCATTGGTAGGAGGAAATTTACTACCTAATCTGAATTCACTTTTTCAGAATATAGCTACTAAACTATTGGCTCAGTTGCTTTCAATTTGTATCGTGCTATAACTGGTGACACTCAAGTTCTGTTTCAGATTTACGCTTCTGTTGTGTGCAGCTCAACCTCGTGTTTGGTTATTAATGCCAGCTTCTGTTCTGTGGATCCATCATGATCCAAGCATGCATTTGATTTTTTGTTAACATGCTCAAGAAATCATATGCAACATGCTCGACACATGGTGCTTCAGCGATATCACGAGTTTTATTCCCTTGCCGTAACAAGATAAAAAATTCATGTTACCTTCTATAAGCATACCACCACCTGTTCACAGGGTACTTAATTTTCAAACACCAAGTACATTATCATCAATAATTCATTTGTGTTTTCCCACGGTACACAATGGTTAGTGAACTCCATGGGCTTTAGGAGTATTCACTCTTGGAATTACTTTGCTATAGTAGCAAAAAAAGAGTAGCATTTAGGTGCAAAAGAGTAATAATTGCTATAGTACTTTGCTACAATAGCTAAAAAGAGTAACATTTACGTACAAAAGACAATAGCTATAGTACTTTGCTACGGTACTTTTACTACAGTGTTTTGAATCTCGCACCAGAGTTTCACAATGTGAAACTAGTTGTCCACGACCGGTTCGGCTGAAGGTTAATGGATGGGCAGTTTTGCCTCTTTTTTTCTCCCTTTTTTTTTGTGTGTGTGTGTGGGGTGGGGGTGGGGGGGGGGGGGGGGCATTGAAAAATTATGACTGGCCACCTGCACTAAAACGCAGAAAAAGATCATATCCTTATTGCAAACCCGAACTGTTCTAGGAACCTATCGCTAAGTTCCCAAAAAAAAGCTCCCACACAATGGGAAAGTTAAACACTACCAAACTCTTGGAAAAGGAAATCATTAATTGAAATTCTGTTTTAGGGAAACAGTGGTGGTGGTGCATGATCCAGCATAGGCAACTAGTGGTAGCTCGGCAATAGCTTGAATTTTCTAAATGTTGTCCATTCTTTGATGAATCACTTTATATTGCTTGTCTTCAGCAACTTTTCATTGACTTAATGCTACAACCTAAGATCTTTGCATTGTGTATTAACCCACTTCTCCTTGGAATAAACTAGAAAATATGTAGCATTTTCAATCTTACAAATTGATGCAAACTAGAATAAGAGGTCGTGCATAAGGTATGATGAGCCCATGCAAAGAGTAGCAGTGAAGGGAGATATATATTGAGAGGAAAGGAATCAAACGAAGAACAGAAGGAATGGTGCTATGCCATAACTGTACAATATTCAAAGTAAATAAAACCTGAATTCAATGCTTATTGCATGCTTTAATACTGAAAATCTAACAAAACAACATCCCATTTAATAGAATCTCAAACAATGAATTTAACCAAAACAAATCTTGGCAGTTAAGAAGCAGAGAAACTTGAACAGATGTGGAGGCAACCTTAAAGGTTGCAAATGAGGGTTAAAAAGCATACATAAATTCCCAACTGACACAACTATTCTAGTGTTTGCTATCATCATTTAGAACAAAAGCAATACTTCGTGAAATTCAAGAATTAAAATCATGCTTAGGTCACTGATTGCTAACTACAGTCTCACTTCCTGACATAGATCCAAAGTGCCATATATATTTCCATCTCTGGTTCAATTATATTCATTCCTATTCTGTGTGATCTGCCTTCCAACTAATTAGCTGATCTACTCCATTAGAGGCTTCCAAATTGCACCATTACAAAATAATATAAATCGAGAACGGGCTAACATGGTTCGAGCATGTGCAATAATAGAGAAAGGCTCAGATTTGTGTGGATGATTCAAAAGGAGGAATGACACAAGAAAATATGGGCACAAGATGTGAATGATAAACAAAATAAATATTAAAAAAAGCGAAGGATGTAGCTCATTGTAAGAACGAAATACAAAGGAAGGTTCACAAAGTCAACTGACATGAATGGAATAAATCTAGGACCCTAGGCTTAACTCAATGTGACGCTTACAGCTATTGTTCACACATATATATAACATGGTACGGCGGTATTGTGCTGACTAGGACAAAAAAACTCTCTTAGCCATCCGATTTTATGTAAATATCACAGTCGCCTGTTGATCCAAATCGGCTGGCTACCTAATAAATGGCCCTAAATCCCCAAACATAGCTACCCAAAATCATGTAAGTAATAAATGCTGGAATCCCCTTCTCCACTCAAATCGGTTCTTCCGATTTCGAGCCAAACCGCCCCTCTCTCCTGCGTGTGAATACGGCTCTCTCATAAATCCTATTGAAAACTTACTATAAAGAAGATAAATACCAATTCAATGACATTTAATGGTCATTTGCAGTTAATTAATAATTAGTACTTTTTTTGGAATGTTAATTTGTTCTCTCTCTCTCTCTAACAAGTGAATCACATCCCGAAGACAGGCACCGAAGGCGGCCATTTGAGTGTTGACAAGCTCGTCGCCACCGAAGGCAGCCGTCCAAGTGCCGACAGCCACAATCATTTCCTAGTTGAACATAAAAGGATATACATTGAGATATTATCACAATGATATTTTTAAAAAAACGAGATACATAGAAGCTATATTTTGACAATATATAGAGCTTAATTCTTGTAAACTATCTCCATCACAAAAATTGCAATAAAATCATAATAAATTATTATGTCAATCTGGTTTGCTCAGTAAAACCATGATGGCTTAAGCACATATGTAGAGGTTTTAACAAGTGAGAACTCACCGATGAAAATTCCAGCCATCAATTCGGACAACAATCCAATTGAAAGGGGGCAATCGATCTTCAACTTCAAACCTCTTCACATACTCATATTTGCTATTTGCCATCAACAGACAAAATTCTGCAACAAGGAAATTCAGAATTGTCATCTTCCTCCACCGCCTACAGGTCCTGACTTCAATTTAGAGGGCATTACAAAGGGGATCAACGGAGGTTTTTTTTTTTGGGTAATCTAAAGAGGGAGGTCAACTGACCTCCGGGAGGTGCCATAGTTCAGTGCAAGCTTAAACCGCCACCCGACGGAACCTCCGCCACCAGGAGAAGGCCCAATCGACGGAGGTGGTAGAGGATGAGGGTACATGCAACGGTGGAGAAGGAATGCATATCTATATTAGCCTTAGGGCTACAAATGAGCCGAGCTCGCTTTGGCTTGTTTGAGCTTGACTCGATTATTAAATGAGCCTAAACTGCAGGCTTGGGCTTGGCTTGTTTAATAATCAAGCTAGCGAGTCGAGTGGAGCTTTTCTCTGGTTGAGCTTGGTTCGTTTATTAAACGAGCCTAAACTTCAGGTTAGGGTTGACTCAATTAGTAATTGAACAAACACGAGCTTGTTCACAAACTTCAGACCCAATCAAAAGCTTATACTATATATGTTTGGTATATACAAGCCTGTTATGAGCCTATTCACAAGACTATACACGAGCTTGCTCACGAAACCCTAAATAACCCAATCGAGCAGAGCTTTTGCTTTGCATGAGCTTGGCTCGTTTACTAGACCCTAGGCTTGGGCTTTGTTTGTGAACTGCTCAGAAATAGCTTGGTTTGTTTGTAGTCCTTAAAGAGGGGCACTATCTGCACCCGCTGAATTCAGTTTGGCACCTGTTTTTTTTTTATTTTAATATACAAACTACCATCATCTCTAACCTCTAGCAAACCCTCCCCTTTAACCCTGTCGCCACTCCACCACCATCCCCCACGATGATCGTAATAAATTATTATGCCAGTCTGGTTTGCTTGGTAAAACCATGATGGCTTAAGCACAGATGTAGGGTTTTAAACATGTGAGAGCTCACCGATGAAAATTTCATCCATCAATTCGGAAAACAATCCAATAAAAAGGGGGCTATCGATCATCAACGTCAAACCTCTTCACATACTCGTATTTGCTATTTGCCATCGACAAACAAAATTTTGCAGCAAGGAACTACAGAATCGTTACCTTCTCCACCCACAGGTCCTGACTTTAATTTAGAGAGCATTACAAAGGGGATCGACAGAGGTGGTAGAGGATGGGGGTACATGTAATGGTGGATGAGGAATCCGACGGTGGCTAAATAGACAGACGGGATTTGAACCCACTGTATCTAGCATGGTTATCATATCTATATTAGCCCTAGGGCTGCAAAGGTCTGTTTGAGCTTGACTCGATTATTAAACGAACCTAAATTACGGGCTTGGGCTTGGCTTATTTAATAATCGAGCCAAGTCGAGTGGAGCTTTTCTCTGGTTGAGCTTGGTTCGTTTATTAAACGAGCCTAATCTTCAGGCTAGGGTTGGCTCAATTAGTAATCGAACAAACTCGAACTTGTTTGCAAACTTCAGACCCAATCAACAGCTTAAACTATATATGTCACGCTGGTTTGCTCAGTAAAACCATGATGATTTGCTTAGTCTGGAATCTCCATCACAAAAATTGCAAAAAATCGTAATAAGTTATTATGTCAATCTGGTTTGCTCAGTAAAACCATAATGGCTTAAGAATGTAGAGTTTTTAACAAGTGAGAGCTTACCGATGAAAATTTCAGCCATCAATTCGAACAACAATACAATCGATCATCAACTTCAAATCTCTTCACATACTTGTATTTGCTATTTGTCATCGACAAACAAAATTCTACAGCAAGGAACTTCATAATCATCACATGTAATATCCGCCCCAAACATACAAGATTTTGTCCGCTTTGCCTGTGCCCAGACGAGGACTTCCCAGGGAGGTCACCCATCCTGGTACTACTCTCGCCCGAGCACGCTTAACTACGGAGTTCTTACGAATTCCGTAGCGGCGCACGGTTTTAAAACGCGTCTTCTATGTTTGGGAGGGGAAATTATATATAACTAGCTCAGGATCTCCTTCTCTCCAGGCGATGTGGGCTAACTCATGGCCTTGTACACCTCACCTCACCTCACCTCACCTCATCCATCTTGGCATTCCCCCCTCAGGAGTCTTGGCTCTTGGCTATTGGCCTATTGGATCTTGGTCGTCACAATCCACCCCCCTTAGGGCTACACGTCCTCGTGTAGGGTTAGACCCCCCCATCCCGAGGAGAACCGGCTCTGATACCATTTTGTAACATCCACCCCAAACACACAAGATATTGTCCGCTTTGTCCGTGCCCGCACGAGAACTTCCCAGGGTGGTCACCCATCCTAGTACTACTCTCGCCCGAGCACGCTTAACTACGGAGTTCTTACGAAATCCGTAGCGGCGCACGGTTTTAAAACGCGTCTTGGCAGGAAAGGTGGTGAGCCCCCATACACAAGATATTGTCCTCTATTGGTCTCTTGGGTACTCGAACCCTCAACCTCAAGGTTTTGCACTAGCATGGTTATCATCGAACCACCTAGAACGCGTCTTGGCATGAAAGGTGGTGAGCCCCCAAACACAAGATATTGTCCTCTATTGGTCTCTTGGGTACTCGAACCCTCAACCTCAAGGTTTTGCACTAGCATGGTTACCATCGAACCACCTAGAACACGTCTTCTATGTTTGGGAGGGGAAATTATATAAGTAGCTCAGGATCTCCTTCTCTCCAAGCGATGTGGGGCTAACTCATTGCCTTGTACACCTCACCTCACCTCATCCATCTTGGCATTCCCCCCTCAGGAGTCTTGGCTCTTGGCTATTGGCCTATTGGATCTTGGTCGTCACATCACATTCCTCCTCCGTCGTCCTAACTTCAATTTAGATGGCATTACAAAGGGGATCGAAGGTGGTGGTAGAGGATGGGGGTACATGCAACGGTGGAGGAGGAATCCGACAGTGGTGATGGAGGATGATGGATAGACAAAGGGGATTTGAACCCACCGTATCTAGCATGGCTATCATATCTATAATCTATATTAGCCTTAGGGCTGCAAACGCGCCGAGCCGAGCCGAGCTTTGGTCTATTTGAGCTTGACTCGATTATTAAACAAGCTTAAACTGCAGGTTTGGGTTCGATTATTAAACAACCATGCCCAAGCCTGCAGTTTAGGCTCGTTTAATAATCGAGTCAAGCTCAAACAGACCAAAGCTCAGCTCAACTTGTTTGCAGCCCTAGGGCTAATATAGATATGATAGTCGACTAGATACGGTGGGTTCAAATTCCCTCTGTCTATCCATCATCCTCCATCGTCACCGTCGAATTCCTCCTCGATCGTTGCATGTACCCCCATCCTCTACCATCTCCGTCAATCCCCTTTGTAATGTCATCTAAATTGAAGTCAAGACCTGTGGGCGGAGAAGGAAGGTGACGATTATGAAGTTCCTTGCTGTAGAATTTTGTTTGTCTATGACAAATAGCAAATACGAGTATGTGAAGAGGTTTGAAGTTGATGATCGATTGCCCCCTTTCAATTGGATTGTTGTCCGAATTGATTGCTGAATTTTTCATCGATGAGATCTCACTTATTAAAAACTTTGCATTTGTGCTTAAGCCATCATGGTTTTACTGAACAAATCAGACTGACATAATAATTTATTACGTTTTTTGCAATTTTTGTAATGAAGATTCTAGACTGAGCAAATCATTATGGTTTTATTGAGCAAACCAGACTAACATATATAGTATAAGCTATGCTATCAAAATCAGGATTCGGGACTAGTCGGTAACTAGTCCCTAACTAGTCCACAGGCAGCATTTTGCCGACTGACTAATTCCGATTCTTTCATAGCTGAGCGGAATCCCGATTAGTACCCTAATAGACTCGACTAGTCCCTGACTAGCGACAGAGACTAGTCCCTAGGCGGCATTTTGCAAGTAATTTTTTTTTGCAATGTTTGGATTTTTTTGCATTGCCTCGAAGTCTTGAGTCGCAACTATGACTCTTTCCTATAATCATCTGTTGAGGACCTGAGAATCTGAGATAAAAAACATAGACAAATAATTATTGTTTATTTGTTGATATCCATATAACCCTATAATCAAAATTGGGGTTGTTCACAGATTAAACATCAACAAACAAATATTGTGATGAATTCTTAGTTCTGAGTTTTCTGACATGTGCATGAAACCAATACAACTGTGTTCTGTTACTTGTGTATTTATACATATACTGTGAAGTGTAAAGGCATGCATTATTATTGATCGACTAATATCATATACTTATTGACATTTATACTAGTTCATATATCATATATGTTTAGGGAGGAGGGAGAGGTTAGAATAAGTTTTGGCCGACTAGTCCCGGCTAGTACTAGTCGGCCCTTGGCCAACTAGGGGTTGACTACCGACTTTAACTGTATAGAGTATAAGCTTTTGATTGGGTTTGAAGTTTGTGAACAAGTTCGAGTTTGTTCGATTACTAATTGAGCCAACCCTGGCTTGAAGTTTAGGCTCTTTTAATAAATGAACCAAGCTCAAGCTCAACCAGAGAAAAGCTCTACTCGACTTGGCTCGATTATTAAACAAGCCAAGCCCAAACCTACAGTTTAGGCCTGTTTAATAATCAAGTCAAGCTCAAACAGACCAAAGCTCGGTTCGGCTCGTTTGCATCCCTAAGGCTAATATAGATATGATAGACATGCTAGATATGGTGAGTTCAAATCCCCTCTGTCTATCCATCATTCTCCATCGCCACCGTCGAATTCCTCCTACACTTGCATGTACCCCATCCTATACCACCTCTGTCGATCCCCTTTGTAATGCCCTCTAAATTGAAGGCAAGACCTGTGGGCGGAGGAGGAAGGTGACGATTTTGAAGGTCCTTGCTATAGAATTTTGTTTGTTGATGGCAAATAGCAAATACGAGTATGTGAAGAGGTTTAAAGTTGATGATTGATTGCTACCTTTCAATTGGATTGTTGTTCGAATTGATGATTGTAAATTTCATCAGTAAGGTTTTACCAAGGTACAAAATCTCGAAATATTTCGCGAAATATATCGGTTTTCTCAAACCTCGGCACGAAATTCCTATTGTGATATCGAACGAAATGGAAATCACGATAATATCGCGATATTTCGCACGATATATTTGTTGGCACGAAATATCGCGATATTTCAGAAAATTTCGAGAAATTTCGGGATTTTGACAGTGAAATATTGGGACTGACTGGTTATAAAAAGGCACTAGGAGGTTTCGTTCTCAGCAGCTTATTTATATATAATAACATTTATAATAACATTTATTTACATATAATAAAAAGTACATGTCGTCTTACTTAATTTTTATTATCTCCATTTACTTTAAGTTATTATATGTAAATAAGCATATACCCCCCCATTTGATTTCAATAAAAATATCAAAAAAATCAAAAACCAAGTGAATCAAAAAGTATGCTTTCAGTTTTAGTAGGAGAAAACAGTTTTTTCGGTTTTCATAAAATTTGTATGTTGAGAAAAGTGGTTAAATCAACTCATTTTTAACTCAAAAAATTTCACAAGATGTAAAACTACAAGTACATCTAGAAAACCATGGTCCGTCAAAAAAAAAATTGAATGTATAAAAACTTTTCTTTATAAAAACTCATTTTTTCAGACTTAGTCAAAAAACAGAGTTTTGCATTTCAGCATAATTTTTACACGATTTCAAACTTCCATAATTTTTTTGTTTTAAGTTCGTTTTCAAAATCGTTCGAAGCATTATTTTAACAATCAACTAATCTTTATTTTGGAAATATTTTTATCCACAAAAAAGATTAAAAATCATTTTAAAAACATAAATCAAAACAGGACCAAACAAGACTGCACAAGACTCACAGACTCAAATGCAGAATACATGCTTTGCGATGCTCTACACCCGTAGATAGGATATAAATATTATCTGAGTGTTCCAAATTGTGTATATATACTTGGTTTATGACTATGCAGAGATTCACTGAAAAATTTCATTAAAAAATTAATATTTCCACCATTTCTATAAAATCACAATATTTCCACGCTGTCGAAATATTTCCACGAAATATTTCCATATCCAGAGGGGTCGAAATATTGACCGAAATAGAAATTTCGAACCTTGGGTTTTACTGAACAAACCAAACTGACATAATAATTTATTACGATTTTTTGTAATTTTGTGATGGAGATTCCAGATTGAGCTAACCATCATTGTAACATCCCCAAACACACAAGATATTGTCTGCTTTGTCCGTGCCCGCACGAGAACTTCCCAGGAGGGTCACCCAGCCTAGTATTACTCTCGCCCAAGCACACTTAACTACGAAGTTCTTACGAAATCTGTAGCGGCGCATGCTTTATATATATATATATATATATATATATATATATATATATATATATATATATATGAGGGCCGGAACGCTACCTCTCAAAGCAGCGTTTTTGCTGCTTTGACAACCCGCCACGCCACATGTGATCTCCGGCCAGAATCAACATAAACAACCTCTGATTACCTCCACTGGTGATCTTCGCTGACACCACCTGTCGGCTTCCACTTATAGAAGACTTCGGTGGCTACTTCATTTGTGAGCCGTCCATTCATCACCCCATCTCATCCGGTGACCTCCGAGGATATCCGCACCCGGCAACCACCTCCGGTGACTTCTAGCACCTCCCGATTATGAGTTCGAATGGCCTTTGTCATCGTTCAAGGCTTTGATAGCCATCGACGGCCTATCAAAGCAGCGAAGAACGCCGTTTTCAAATGTAGCATCTTGTTTCTATATATATATATATATATATATATATATATATATATATATATATATATATATATATATATATATATATATATGGGCATGCTATAATGCGGTATGCGGTACGTGCGGCACTGTACCGCAGTCGTCTGATGCAAGTGCTGCGTGCATCGCATACATCGCTGCGTGCATCAAACAGCTGCGGTACAGTGCCGCACTTACCGCATGCCGCATTATATATATATATATATATAACTCAGGATCTCCTTCTTTCCATGTGATATGGGACTAACTCAGGAGTCTTGGCTCTTGGTAGACCCCATTGAGAGGAGAACCGACTTTGATACCATTTTGTAGATACCCTCTCGCTCCAAAACCCGGGTCGCTGGTGGGGTCTGGCCTGGATTTGGTCGGGCTCCGCCGACTGCCCAATCGCCAGCCACATGGCCGGCAGCCGTGGACAGTCGCAAGGGAAGAGGGAACGGGGTCGGGCTAATCGGAGCACAGAAAAGGGAAAGAAGAGAGAGGGAGGGGGCTGACCTGGTCGGAAGGGTCCCTCTCGCCGGCAGCGGCTCCTCCCTGCCCCGGCGTCGGCTGCTCCTCCCGAGCTCCGGCCTCAGCAGCCCCTTCCTTCAGCCGCTGTGCAGTGTGCACTGGCCACCACAGAAGGAGAGAGCGGTATCGAGGAGAGAGATGAGAGAGATCGACAGGTGTGAAAAGGGGTAAACGGGTCTTATCGGGTCTACCCGTTTATAAGCAGATCGGGTACGGGTTTAGGATCTAGACACGATTAGTTAAACGGGTCGGGTCCGGGTCTAGGTGTTTTGGACACGACACGAACCCGATCTGACACAATCCGTTGCCACCCCTAACTGGGACCACTTTTTGTGGGGGCCATGGGATGAGTCATAGACGGATGCCACCTAAAATTGGCAATCCAAAAGTTGGCAAACTAGTTGACTACCTAGCATTTCCTATCCCAACCCCATCCCACTAACTCAGTAAGAAATATTTGATCCCAAACCTATCTCAAACCCGTGTTAGGTTTGAATGATCAATCCCAAAGCCGTCCCATTAACACTAGTAAAAGCCTAAATCTTTTACTTCTCATCCTAATAATGTTTATGCTGGACAAATCCAAATTAGTTTATTATATTTTAAACTAAACTTTTTATTAAGAGAAACAATAAACATATTGATATCTAAATTCATTATAAAATAAAACAACAGTTTTTATGCTTTTATTAAATATATATACATTGAATAAAATAAATAGATGTACTACAATGAAAATGTATAACTTACTACAAGTCTATAACCAGTTAAACATCACGAACATATTGATAGCTAATCATATATCTTCTAAAAAATTTATAAACAAAAGACATGAGTTGTATTATCTCCTTAAATATGGTATTGATACAACATAAAATAGGTTACTAGACTATATACGAGGAAATTATCAAACGACAAAAAAAATAACATATATATAATCGGGTCGGGGGTAGGCTAATCCCGACGCCATCCCAAATCCGATCGGGTTTTATTTCGTAAATCCCAAACCCAACTAGTTCCATACCAAACTCAGCTCAATAGGGTCAGGTCAGGTCGGGTTTCCCTTTTAGCCCCATCCCGTTGCCATCCCTAAGGCTGTGGGGGAAAATCTTCGTGCCGACCCGAAGACTCTCGCAGCACCAGTCAATTGGAGTTGAAGTTGACGTCGAAGATCGTTGGTCGATCTGTTGATTGGAGTTGAAGTTACCTCTTTCGATATGTAAACAGAGAGGCAATCAGAGAGAGAGTTTGACACAGGAGATGTGATCTCGGAGTTCAGCCGAAGCCTACGTCTCCGTGCTATAGGGAGCAACCCGAATTCACTAACACTTATGTTGAAGTGATCTCGACAGGCCGAGTATCACTGAAAACTCTAATCTCTCCGAGAGAAAAAGAAGATCAAAGAGAGGTGGAAGATGGAAAGTTGGAAATCCCAGAGCTCTGGTTTTTTAGAACTGAGAGTTCGATCTCAGATTCGATCCTTTTACATTCGAAGGCTCTGCTATTTATAGGATTCCCGGGGAGGAATTCCAGGGCAAATGGCGGTTTTTGCTATCGTATCTGGGGATCCTCCAGGTAAAGCTGGTGGGCTCCGCTGCCGTCTTTTGGGGGTTTCTACAGGCTCGTGGGCCTATCGGACAGGGCCGATGGGTCCCGCGGTGGCCCTCGTGGGCCCACCAGGCAGGGCCGGTGGGTCCCGTGGTAGTATTCGTGGGCCCACCAGGCAGGGCCGGTGGGTCCCGTGGTAGTCTTCGTGGTCCCACCAGGCAGGGCCGGTGGGTCCCGTGGTAGTCTTCGTGGGCCCACCAGGCAGGGCCGGTGGGTCCCGTGGTAGTCTTCGTGGGCCCACCAGGCAGGGCCGGTGGGTCCCGAGGTAGTCTTCGTGGGCCCACCAGGCAGGGCCGATGGGTCCCGCGGTAGTTGGTATACTTCTGCCAAAATTTGCACCCACAAAGGCGGAGATCGGGTGAGAGGAAGGGATAGAACGGTTGAGGGGATTTTCGGGAAGGATAAGGGAGGATGGGGGAGGGAGGATTAGGGGTTTGGTTGGCTGAATTGGGGGTGAGATCAGATCTGGGAAGAGAAAGGGGGTAATGGGGATCTAAGGCTCGTATTAATTCGGAGTTAATGGGATAAGATCAGATCCCATAAGATCAGGTGAAACTACAATATGAGCTTCTTAACCCTCGTCCCATGTTAGCCCATGCATACTCACACACGCACAAGTAACACATACGCATTTCATCCAAACTTTCGCCGCCTTGCGACCCGGACCCAGAACCCATGGTCCGATCCAACACAAGTCCAACAAGGTATATGCATTGACAAAATATTTATGGACCACGATAAAAGATCAACTTTAATCATTCAAACCTCGATAATATAATAAAAAAAAAGATAAAACTGGGTTGCCCTTAGCGAAATTAAACTCAGTAGTACCGGGTATTACATAAACAAGTAGAGCTTTTGCTTTGCATGAGCTTGGCTCATTTACTAGACTCTAGGCTTGGGCTTGGTTCGATTATTAAATGAGCCATTTTATCAAGATTGTTTGTGAACTGCTCAAAAATAACTTGGTTCATTTGTAGTCCTTAAAGAAGGGCTTTATCTGTACCCGCTGAATTCAGTTTGGCACATGTTTTTTTTTTTAATTCATTTAATATCCAAACTACCCTTGTCTCTAACCTTTAGCCAACCCTCTCCTTGACCCTGCCGCCACCTCCATCTCTGTAACATCCGCCCCAAACACACAAGATATTGTCCGCTTTGCCCGTGCCCGCACGAGAACTTCCCAGGGAGGTCACCCATCCTGATACTACTCTCGCCCGAGCACGCTTAACTACGGAGTTCTTACGAAATCCATAGCGGCACACGGTTTTAGGGAGGAGAAATTATATAAGTAGCTAATTATCTCCTTCTCTCTAGGCGATGTGAGGCTAACTCGTGGCCTTGTACACCTCACCTCACCTCATCCATCTTGGCATCCCAGCCTCAGGAGTCTTGGCTCTTGACTATTGGCATATTGGATCTTGGTCGTCACAATCCACCCCCCTCAGGGCTACACGTCCTCATGTAGGGTTAGACCCCCCCATCCCGAGGAGAACCGGCTTTGATACCATTTTGTAATATCCGCCTCAAACACACAAGATATTGTCCGCTTTGCCCGTGCCCGCACGAGAACTTCCCAGAGAGGTCACCCATCCTGGTACTACTCTCGCCCGATCACGCTTAACTACGGAGTTCTTACGAAATCCGTAGCGGCGCACAGTTTTAAAACGCGTCTTCCATGTTTGGGAGGGGAAATTATATAAGTAGCTCATGATCTCCTTCTCTCCAGGCGATGTGGGGCTAACTTGTGGCCTTGTACATATCACCTCACCTCATCCATCTTGGCATCCCAGCCTCAGGAGTCTTGGCTCTTGGCTATTGGCCTATTGGATCTTGGTCGTCACAATCTCCATCCCCCCACCACCTACGTCGTCGTCCCCTCCTCCGCCACCCGCCACTTCCGCCCTCCCTCCTCTTCCTCTTTCATCTTTCCTTTTTCTTCTCCTCCTCCTTCCTCCTCTTTTTTCCTTTTCCTCCTCCTTCCTAGCACCAAAAACAGTAACCCTAAGCCGCCTGGTTCGACACCCGTCATCATCAACACAGGATTGTCGGCAACTTCCCAGTCGACACTGTCGACGGATAACTGTTGACGAGACCATGCAACTTAGGGTTAGGGTTTTGCATGGGGAAGAAGGAGGATGGAGGAGGAAGGTGAAGGAGGAAGGAGGAGGAGAAAAAAGGAGGAGGAGGAAGAGGGAGCTGGGTCCGGCTAGAAGGGGATGTCGAAGGGTGATGCAGGCAACGATGGGCGACGTTAAAGCTTTACACATATGGGGGGACAAATGGCTGGAGCCTGAAGGTAGGGAATGAGGGTAGTTTCGGGATATTGCTGATGCCAAGATGAGAAGAAAAAAATTATGATTGTGGGTGCAAAATTTGGCCAAAAGCCCTAAAGTGTGACCCACCAACTATGCTTGGGGTCCACGAAGACGACGATGGGACCCACCATCCCTGCCTGGGGGTCCATGGATGCAACGGTGGGACCCACCAACCCTGCCTGGGGGTCCATGGAGGCGATAGTGGGATCCACTAGCCCCCACTTGGAGCCTGAGACGGCCATAAAAACAGCTCCGAAACCCAAATATTTTCAAACCCCTATAAATAACAGACCCGACGAATGTTCCAGATCAATCTTTTGATTCCCAAATCAAAACTTTCGAATACCAGAGCTCAGTCATCCCACTCTAGCACTCCTTTCAAAGACTTAGACAAGCGGCCCTCGGCCTGTCGAGGTCGCTACATTTTTAGAAATAGTGAATTAAGGTTGCGTCTTACCGCACGGAGACGTAGGCTTCGGCTGAACTCCGATACCAGACCCTTGTCTACCTTCCTCAACTCGTTCTCTCCTCTACATCAAAGCTCAAGTCAGCAAGTTAAGACCAAGTCTATTGATTGTTGGGTGGAGTTTTTGGACTGCATGAGGATCATCCCCAAATTAATGCCAATAGAATCCGGGTGTGACGCCCAATTAATTGGGTGCATAAAATTTAGATCCCGACAAATTTAGGATGGTTGTTGAATTGGTACGCACCCATGCATTGGCACCCCCACCTTCTCCTGCTTCGTCTCCCCTCCATTGTCATTCCGGCGACTCCCATGCAGTTCGCCGACACAGAAGGGCAGAGGGCCATCTGCTCCGTCTATTGATCCTCTCTCGACCAATCGAATCAGGCCACCTGGTCAAATGCGCTCCCAATCCTGAACTCCACATGCCATTGTCCCCAAGAGCCCTCCTTCACGGAACCCCACCTCAGTCCCTCCCGCAGTCATGCAGGACAACCAACCACATCAAGCAGACCCACGTCCGCATCCTCAAGCTCGACCCATCCCCCTCCTCCACCGGCCCCGCCGCCGCCACCCACCTCCTCCCCTCCTCCGCTCTCTCCCACCACGGCCACCCCCCTCAGGTCGACGCCCGCGTCCCCCGCGCCGCCGTGTCCCACTGGAACTCCCTCATCCGCGGCCTCGCCGCCACCAAATCCCCTCAAGACGCCATCTCCTCCTTCCGCTCCATGCTGCGGAGCGGCACCGCCCCGGACAACTTCACCTTCCCGTTCCTGATCAAGGCCTGCGCCGCGTGCTCCAACGTCCGGCATGGCGCCGTGATCCACGCCCACGTCGCCAAGGCCGGTCTCGACGACGATCCCTACGTCCAGAGCACGCTCATCCACATGTACGCGTGCGGCAAAGATCTCGGAGCCGCCCGCCGGGTCTTCGACGGGTGCTCGCCCCATCAGACGGTGTGCTGGAACTCGATGCTTGATGGGTGCGTCAAGAATGGAGAACTGGGCATCGCGCGCGCTGCGTTCGACCGCATGGAGTGCCGGGACGTCATCTCGTGGAACACGATGATCAATGGCTATGCTCTTCTGGGGAAATTGGGCGAAGCCCGGGAGATGTTCGATCTTATGCCTCACCGAAATGTGGTCTCTTGGAATTCGATGCTGGCCGGGCACACCAAATGTGGGGATGCCGAAGGGGCACGCAAGGTATTCGCTGAAATGCCTCAACGGGATGTGGTGTCGTGGAATTCCATGTTAGCTTGCTACGTGCAGAGCGGACGATCGGAAGAAGCTCTTGCCCTCTTCGACGAGATGCAGCGTGAGAAGATGAAGCCGACCGATGCGACCGTTGTGAGCTTGTTATCAGCTTGTGCTCACTTGGGAGCATTGGATCGAGGGAAGTATCTACACAACTACATCAATGTCGAAAAGATTGAGGTGAACACTATTCTAGGGACTGCACTTGTTGACATGTATGCAAAGTGTGGGAACATAGTGCGAGCCGCCGAAATCTTTCGTGCTATCGAGCTCAAGGATGTGCTCGCATGGAATGCTATTATAGCTGGTATGGCCGTCCACGGGCAAGCCGTGGATGCACTCGAGCATCTCGATGAAATGATACAGAGTGGCATCAGACCGGACGATATAACATTTGTTGCGGTGCTTAGCGCTTGTAGTCATGCCGGACTGGTGGAAGAGGGCCGTCGGTTGCTCGATCGAATGAAGGGGACTTACGGGGTCGATCCAAAAGTGGAGCATTATGGATGCATCATCGATCTCCTTGCTCGTGCTGGATTGATAGGGCATGCTGTCGAGCTGGCGAGAGCTATGCCGATGGAGCCTAATACGCCCGCATGGGGAGCACTGCTCGGCGGCTGTAGGATCCATGGGAACACTCGGGTTGCCGAGGATGTCGGAAAACACCTTCTTGTCCTTCAACCGAAACATAGCGGCCGGTAGGTCAAAACAAGCCCTAATTCCATAAATGCTAATGCTAGAGCAGAAATGACTGGTGAAGAATGATTCATAAAGCTGACCCTAAATAGATGGACAAGGCTTGATGGTCTCAGTGTATTTAGGGTATAGGGTTTAGGTCTTGGGCTAATGAGGTTTGTAAATATCACATTGATTGACTTCTTTATGTGATCATTTGGCACAGCTATGTCCTGCTCTCCAACATATATGCCACAGCCAACAGATGGGAGGAGTCAACGAAGGTGCGAAGCATGATGGCTGCTAAGGGCATTGCCAAGGTACCGGGCCTGAGTGTGATCGAATTGAAAGGGACCGTGAACCGGTTTGTGGCCGGTGATCGGTCGCACCGGGAGACCGAAATCATCTACACGAAGCTCTCCGAGGTGACCGAGCGACTGAAGGCGGAGGCTGGCTATTCACCAGACACGAAACAGGTGCTGATCGACATCGAGGAAGAGGAGAAGGAGCACGCGCTGTCGGTGCACAGCGAGAAGCTCGCCATTGCCTTTGCGCTCCTGCACACAGGCACGGGGGACACCGTCAGGGTTGTGAAGAACCTCCGAGTGTGTTGGGACTGTCACAATGCGATGAAGCTCGTCTCGAAGGTCTACTGCAGGGAGATCGTCATGAGGGATCGGAATCGGTTCCACCTGTTCAGAGATGGCGTGTGCTCTTGTATGGATTACTGGTAGTTGGACAAATTCCAAGTGTGTACAGAAACAAGAGGGAGTCCTCATTTATTTAGGATCCAAAATAAATGAAACTTAGAATTTTGGATCCAAAACAAAGCCAGGATATAGAAAAGAATGAACTATCTGTTACTCTGTGTATTGTGCTATAATGTCATTCGATTCTTGTAATTTAGCCGACAATCCTTGGTTATTCTCATTTATTTAATATTGTATACTCTATCAGATAGTTTTTTTTTATTATTATTTTTTTGAGGATACCTCAGCGTCTCATTTGAGGGAGGGCGAAGGTAGCCCAATACCAGTTATTTAATTCGATGCAAGCAGGAATCGATCCCAGGTCTCAGGTACCAACCCTCCGAGACTTTACCAACTTGCCTAGCTAGCACTTACTTTCGGTTGGAACACTCTTACTTGTCTTACAGGTACAAATGAAATTACTCATGGCCTTTCACCTATGTAAAAATTTTATAATTTGTTGATTCTTTGCGGGCGTGATATTTATGACAAGATGATCATCCTCATAAAAAATCATCAAATTCTGAAACCTCCAGAAGCATCAAATGTTAGAAGCTTTATCAACCGTCCATTTGTATAACAACACATTTGTTATTAGCCTAGAGAATTCGGAATTTGTTGGTTTTTGGTGAGGATGATCAACTTGCATAGATATCACGCTCACAAAAATCAATAACTTCTTAAACATTTATACAGGTGAAAGACCATGTTCGTCAGTTTTGAAGCATCTCCATCTTTTATTATCAGCTCCCTTCTCTGTAGAGATGTGTCGACACATGATCGAACAAACCCATCAAACTAAAACACGATACAATTTGCATAACAAATAAATTAATTAGACTCCTCATAACATTTTTGTTTACTCATTAAACCAAAAGATTAGCTCCAAAATACAAATCCCACCTCTTTGTCATACAAGCGATCGATACATTCCACACAATTTGCTCCCTACCTCTATGTAACAGAACCCCTTCCAAGATATTCATCTCTAATCTTACCCCGATTAGCAACACAATCGGCAGAATGCCCCAAGAATCCGCCTTGATTAGCAACCCAACTCGCACGCTGTGGCATATCGATGGTTGCTTGAGAATACGTGATTATTGCTAAGGAACATTGGCTCTGCAAAACGCATTCAGAAATGAATCAATTAAAAATAAACCGCCAACAACGCAACAGCTTCCATAATGTGTCACCTTTCTAGGGGTTTTTCTTATGCATTACGACTTTAAATGTAACTTATTTCATCACCTATACTTCTCTACAGAAACTTCAGAGATTTAAAGACCATAGTAATTGTTCGGGCTAATAGAAAATAGCTAATATTCTTAACCTTGATTTCCAAATCATTTCACAATAAGATTTCCTTCAGGCGGCGTACGTAATAAGATTCAAGCAATGCGAAGTATTATATATAAATGAGATGCGTAAAAATCATAACACACCTCCGGCCGTACCAATTCTATTGAAGCTTCTGTTCCTTCCATGCTCGCAAGGAAGTCCATTTGTCATAAAAATGAGTAGCGGTCGCTCATAGATTCCAAATTAGCAAAGCCGTGGACTCCTTCGCATTGGGTTACATCATACCTATGAAACGAAGAAAACCAAATTTCCTTAAGACGGGCTTAATCAGGGACGTAATTAACACATATAATAACATGAAAATATAATAGTTATTTAAGGCTCTGAACATCCCAACTTCATTTATACCAACCACAAGGAGAGAACGTATGATGGTCTCATTATCAAGAGTTTCTTATGAAGTTAACATAGACTCCCGTTACTTCACTAGACAAAGCCAAATGGACGCGATAATGTAGACTTGCTTAATTGCGCCCCCCCCCCCCCCCCCCCCCCTCTCCTAAAGTTACATGTTACGGTACTTAATGCAAATAAGGAAGAAAAAAAAAAGTTTATTCAAAGATGCCTATGACATTTCAGTCCAAATAACAATCACCGTATATCAATTCCACCAGAGAAAAAATCAAGAGAATTCAATGCTTCATTAATTTAGGGAAATGGGAGTACAGACATCAGAACGTATGCCGTGTCTGAGATTGGCAATATATCACCAAAGCCACCTAATTCTGGACAAGGGAGTGATATAATCCAAGTGAGAGAGATAGCAGGGCGAACATAAAAGCTGTTAATTGGGTATTGACAAAAATGCAATTATGCAACACTATGGTGGGATACCTGGTTCAAGGAGGGGAGCTTTGCGAGTTCTACACAATAGTACCTATTTTTTTCTGGGTAATCCTTGGGTCTGGGAAGAAGCACTGAGATCTCCAAGGCTGATTAGAATGCTCGGGTCTCGGAGGAAGCTCTGAGATCTCTGACATGATGAAATTGTAACCAAAAGGCTGGCTAGTCTTAGTCTGAAGAGGAGAAACATCACTTCGAGCAGGTTGTAAATTCATAGCAATACTGCTTTGATGTAGAAAAGGTATGACTTAAGCACATGATAAGATCAATAAATTGAGTGGTCACTATGGGTGCATAAAACACACACCCCACGTCACTCAGGTGGACTGGTCAGGGGCCGACACGTGTGATCACCAAGACGACCGTTGGACCCCCACTAATGCCTGGAGACGAAGGATCCACCGATCAAGCACCCTTCCCTTAAATAAGCATGCCCTGTGAGACTTGAACCCATATATGACGCCTGCACGGCGATCCCGGAATGTATCATGGCGGCGTCAAAGTTATCGAATCCTAATCTAACCAATAGAGAGCATGACTCTCCCCGCCCCTCTAGACATAGAACGTCCGAAGGCGAGTTCACTCCACTAGGAAAACCCTAAACTCACACGTCGACGACGCCCACCAGGGGATCAAACCATCCAGGGGCGACTTACACATCAAGGCGACCTATCTGGACCAGTCATTCTCTGTCGAAGCTCCATCCGGTACCCGAGGCAACCGTCGTACGTTGAGACAACACGATGCAATATGCAGCAGGAAAAACACGACATGTAACCAGCTAGCATAAATGATAGCATAGGCAGCGTGCTGCAAGCGACCAGGGGATCAAGCCACATAGGGGTGACTTACATATCAAGGCGACCCATCTGGACCAATCGTTCTCTGTCGAAACTCCATCCGGTGCCCGAGGCAATCGTCGTACGATGAGACAACACACTGCAGCAGGAAAAACCACGACACATAACCTACTGGCAAAAACGATAGCTTAGGCAGCATGCTGCAAGCGATGTCGTAGGTTCGTCGACCTCTCACTCTGGCAGACGTGACAGGACAGCATAGCACCGCGAAGTTGTCACTTGTCACCTCAGACAAGGGACAACTTCGACCACACAGACGACGGCACATGGACGTCTACCGATGGAAGACAGCATCGATCACCTCAGCGGCGACATGTGGACAAAACAACTTCCCCCCCCCCCTTTCCTCAACACAGCTCGAGCTGCTCCTTAGGCTTCACCTATTAAAAGGGACAGAGAGCTCTGAGAGGAGTTGGAGTACTGGCCAGTTCCCCCTGGAGCTCCACTCCTCTTCTAAGTGATTGTGAGCTCTAAGTGTGTGCATCCCACCGTCCAATTGATCGTAGCAGATATTTAGCCTTCGGGCATCATGGTTTTTCCCATTTGTTAACAAAGAGTTTCCATATAAAACCTTGGTGTTCTCTCTCTCTCTCTCTCTCTCTCTCTCTCTCCAACCCAAAAATACACCCAACCCAGTGACGAGCCTAGACCAACCCAAACCCTACACGCCGCACATTCAATCATTGTGCAGCGACACCAAAAAAATTCCCCACGGTCCTCATTCTCTACTAGCCCATTTTGGATGCATAATGAATTAACAATGGATAATGTAATTTCCATCACAAGGCCTCAACATAGCTTTAGCGTGTTTGGGTGTTGAGGTCGGTATTGCAAAGACCAAATCGGTTATCACATGGGACTTCACCTTTTCAAACAACATTTAGGAGTTAAATCTGAAGAGGAATCGATCAACGATATAAACATGTTGTAGTCAAAGAAAGCTACATTGGAACTTGACGGTTTTACTAGAGACAACGGGCGTGAGAAGATATTTGCTTTTGCAAAGCAGTGAACAAGTAAACTATGTGTGATTGAACAAAAAAACTACTCAGCAACGCAAGAGCCTAGAGCTTGCACAATCATACGCAAATAGTAAGCATGTAGTTCAATCGGCTAAACACAAAAATACCATCATACGCAAATAGTAAGCATGTAGTCACTTGAGAGGAAGCATTTGAAGGAGTGCACCTTGTGGTGTCCGACATACTTGGAAGGAATCTAATTGACCAGTTAACTAATTAGTTGCTCATTATAAGGATGGTAGATTATTTAGATATTATTACCAGCCATGACTATCCCCACGAGCGTGGAAGTTCGCTAGAAACTTATGCTAAAGGGAAAGTACACAATGATCACGGAGCACCCTCAAGGACTCGGTATAAAAGTGATCAAAATCAATACCCTCAAATTCAATGTAGATCAGACAGTATAATCCAAAACAATAAGACAGGAAGCACTAGAAAGTAACTTCATAAAGAATTGAGTATATTCTTGACTGATGACAAGGGGATAAACAACGCCATTTTGTGAGAAAAAAGTGATGGAAGACTAAAGTGTGAGCAATCTTTATGAACTCGATCACACCATAGAATGCTAGATTGCTAGCAATCTAGATCGGACTAAATATAGAAAGAGTAACGATCATGCTTGTATGAAGATGTAGAAACAAAAAAATCCCATTGGTAATCGTTCATGATTTATGATATTACACATGCAACAAAGGGAAAAAAAAGCATCAACCGACTTCATTGAAACAAAAATTGATACCAGAATACAATATGTATTTTGCACATAAATATAATTTGAACTATGATGATTTGGACCGAGAGAGGCTCAAGAACAAAATGACTATCCACCAACACAACGTTAGTTATGGCCAAACCAGATGATAAGGTAGATTTGATTGCTGACAGGTTGATGACAGTGTAGATTACCACAAGGAGTCTCACCATTAGCAGAGCATGGGGCAATGTGAGAAAGTAAATAGAGCAGAACAAATTTAGACTGCAAAGTTACTTCTAGCATGAGGTTAGTAGTAAAAATCTACAAGTGGGGGTGGCGCACCCACTCAAAATCATGTTCTTTCTACATCTATTTCCTAACGTCCACTCCTGTCTGTGTGTCCATATACTTTTGGCTTTTCAGTTAAGCAACTAATATTGTTCATCCAAATTGTTAAGACTAACCTTACTTCAATTATATAACAAAACCACCATAGCATTATACACCACAATAGGATAACCTAGGCTGGAAAAAAAAAAAAGCAAAGTAAACTGATAAAGTCCACTATACCATGTTTGTATTGGACAATGGTTTAAAGTAAACCTTTTATGTTTGCATGTACTTTACAATAATTATATTGAAGTTTAGTTTGCACTTGACTTGACAATTTGGCTTGAGTGATGGCAATGATCGTGGCAGCCGATGTTGGCGAGATGGATATGGTGGTGGCGGTTGTTGGTAGGGACGGTAACGGTGCGGTCTAAAACAGAAAACCACGGTAAACCTCACCGCATAGTGCAAGTTTGGTTTGCCAAAATATAAAACCGTCGTGGTGCGGTTTCGGCGGTTGTTGGTAGGGATGGTAACGGTGCAGTCTAAAACAGATGGATATGGTGGTGGCGGTTGTTGGTAGGGATGGTAACGGTGCGATCTAAAACAGAAAACTACGGTAAACCGCACCGCATAGTGCAAGTTTGGTTTGCCAAAATATAAAACCGTCGTGGTGCGGTTTCGGTTTTCGGTTTCGGTGTAGCGGTGAGGTTTCGGTTTTGACTAAAACCGCACCGTTTAGGTCATTCTAGTGAGAAACCGCGGTGCACCGCACCACATGGTGCGGTTTCGGTTTTACATAATGGTACACCGTTGCAGTGCGATGCTGTTTTGGTTTTGCCCAAAATCGCACCAAAACAGCACCGTTGCCATCCCTAGTTGTTGGCGACTTGGTGGCCACAATGGTGGCAATCAATAGCGGCGACGCTAGTGCCGACAATGGTCGTAGTGATGGCTGAAAGCAACAACGGCTAGTGGTGACGGTCACAGCTCGTGCAAAAGATGGTGATGGTCTATTTCATTTGAATATAACATGATATTTTTTAAGTGCTCAAGAAGATAGAATTAACACATATCAAAACAAAAACTATCAATGTAAGCAAGAATCATTACATCAAAATCATCATCACAATTTTCATGAAGATCTGTTTCATTTGAAATATGACTCCCTATAAGAATCACCACGAACTTCAGTATCTTCAAGTGTTTGTGGTTGTCTGTTTCTTTCTCCTCTTTGCCTTCGCCCATCATTATTTCACTAAACTCAACAATAAGATATCATGTAAACCATCATCATGAAGACGGTCCCCAAGTGGTTGCATTTTCCCAATAAAAGCTGCCCCGAAAAATCAGAAAAACCACCCAGGTGCCCTAGGCGGCTAGACTCTCAAACGTTCTAGGTGGCTCGTCTAGAAAACACCGCTCGCCTAGGAGGGCCCTAGTCACTGGGGGCTCCAAAACGCCTAGGCACCCGCCTAGACGTCCCTTGACTAGATTGAGTGGTTCTCATTACTCAATAAATTTCTACATATGTTCCACCGTGAGTTTTTCTCTTTATTTGGGGGGGTGGGTAAGCAAATTGTGTACATATTATTGTAACTTATATGAGCCTTGAATTAAGTATGATATTTTCACATGTAGGTATATTTTGGGTGCCCAAACTAGATGTGCTTCACATTCTTTCCACGCCGCATCATTTATCTTTCTTAACAAACATAAAAGTTTTATGGAGAAGGTATGTCCTTTCAGATAATGCTATGTATCGTATACAAAATATTATATCCTGAAAAAAAATGGAATTTCCATTCAACAATAATTAAATATGGCATACGTACATCAGTTAATACAGAAATGAGTGTTCAACAAATCTTGCCTAAAATAAGAAACTTGTAAAGGCAATGCGTATAGAGCCATTAATTCAAACTTTTCGAATGAAACACACCTTGGTCAATGATGGTACACTTGTAAAGCCCCTCCTGTTGAACGAAGAAGAGTCATATATCGGGATGCATACATTAAATGTCATAGACTCATGTCTTTTCTAACTTCCCTCCCCGGTTGACGGTCACTTTCATCCTTGGTCGGCCATACCTATCAACTAGGTTGGCTGATAGAACTTCGAAGGCCTTGCCAATCTTCTGCAGAAGTAGTGGGATCAAATTTTGCATGTCTAAGACTGGCATCGAAGCAGGACGTAACGATAAGCCTTCAAGAACCTTGCACATGGCAAGCCTCAAAAAACCTTCTCCCAAGTTCATTTAGCCGTAAATGTTATTTATTTGTCTCCTCCATGATGTCATGAACACTTTGGATTGTTGGAATGAAACCACCCTCGATTAGTGTCTTCACATCTAAAGAAGTACATGCATCTTCTAATAAATTGTATAAAGCCTTTTTCAGAAGTCGGTAATTCTTAGAATCAGCAGTGGGAAAGTTATGCTTTAGAAGAACCTCTTTTAAAAGGTCAAATGCTTTGACTGTGTGTCCTTTCAAAATCAAAGAACTTATCAGCAATAAAGAGACAAAAGTATCAGGCTCAAATTCTTTCTCCTTCATCTCATGGAAAAACACAAGAGCAGCATCCTCCCTACCACACTTGCACAACCCATGCACAAGAGCCATGTACATTATTCTGTTTGGTGCACATCCCTTTTCCCTCACTTCATTCCAAAGCTCAAGAGCATGTTCGGCTCTGCCAGCATTGCACAACCCATCTATTAAAGTTGTGTAAGTAACCACAGTAGGTGGCCTTGCACCCTCCACCATGTCAGAGAAGCAAGCGAGTGCATCGTCGATTCTGTCAGCCTGGCACCAACCATCTATCATCAAATTGTAGGTAACAGGTGAAGGAACAAGTCCCTTCGCCAGCATCTCATTCAGAATTTCTTGTGCTGCAGTTAATCTACCTGCCTTGCAAAATCCATTAATCAAAATATTATGAGCAACCACATCTGGAACATAACAATTCAAAGATATATCACGGAAAAGTTTCAGTGCTTTATCCACATCCCCAACCTGGCACAATCCATGTATAGCAGCAGAATATGCAACCATATCAGGAAGAAAACCCACTTGAACCATGTCATCCAAAAAACCAGAAGCTTCCGCTACTTTTCCTTGTTTGCACAGCTGCTGCACCACCATGGTGCAATTCTTAATCCATGGTACATGCCCTTGACGTCGCATCTCCCTAAGAAAATCAACCGCTGCCGATAAATTTCCTCTTTTGCAGAGGCAGTGAAAGATCGAATTATGAGTGAATTCCGTGGGAGCAAACCCCAATTCTTTCATTTTTTGCAAAAGTTCATAGCTTTCCTCCAATCTATCCACATTGCATAGCTCATTAATCAAATTATTATAGATCAACAAGTTCCCTTTACATCCGATTTTGATCATATCATTTACGAGATTTAAAGCGATATCTAGCTTCTCAGTCTTGCACAAACAGCAGACTACAATGTTAAAAGAATCAACATTGGGGCAAACAACTCTCTTGATCCCAAATAGAGTATCATTTGCAGCTTCAGTGTCAGTACTTTCATGTTCATCTACTTCCATCAAAGAAGCTTGTGACCTTTGAGGTTCCATCATTGCCCTAACTAGCCTATGAGCTCTTTCTACCTCACCACAGCTAACAAGCCCATCTAGAACTGCATTATACAGTGAGACCAAACTGCCCGAATTGAGCTTCTCCACATTTTCCTTGAGCAACCGGTTTGCAGTGACCAAGTCCCCTTCCCTACAAAACGACGGGATCATCATCCTCAACAATCGCGCATCAGGAGATATATCTTTACTCTTCATCTCCAAGTACAGATCCAAAGCTCTTCCGAGCTCTTTCCCCTCACAAAGCTTCTCGATCAACACGCTGAAGATCGGCAAGTCCCCACTACATCCCAAACTCTTCAACTTCTGGAACATCTCAAGCCCTTTATCCACTCTTCCCTGCCTCGTAAAACCGTGAATCAAAACACAAAATGTCTTCTCATTAGGCATCACCCCAGACGCCTCCATCTGCTCGATCAATTCACAAGCTCGATCAACTTTGCCCCACTTGCAAAACGATACGACGAGGATGGTGAACACGTGTGCATCGACCCACCCTCTCGCGTTGATCCTATTGAAGATGTCCAATACATCATTCAACTTGCCGGCATTGCAGTACGACTGCAGGACCGACGTGAGGGTATATTTATCCGGCTCCCTCCCGAGGCCATCCACCATCTCCCTAAACCTCGACTCCACCATTTCGACCTGGCCGGCTTTAGCCAACACCTCGAGCAAACAGTTATACGTATACGAATTGGGAGCACAGTACAAATCCCCAGCATGCTCGAACACGAAATTGGCTTCATCGACCAGGCCCTGATCGCCGAGGCACCTGATCAAGAACCCGAGCGCCCCAGGCGTCATCGGGCACCGTCCGTTCACCACCTCCGCTGCCAGGTCCTTGAGGTGGGCCCGCTGGCGGGCATGGGAGAGGATGGAAGCCATGGCATTGTAGGTGTAGCAGCTGTGGTGGAACCCAACCTGCCACGATGCCCAGCGGAAGAACTCGTGCGCGGCTCTCCAGGCCTTCAGGTCCTTCAGAACGGTCTCGACGGTCTCGGGGGTCAGCCATCGCCCGAGGCTCCGGAGCGCCTCGCTGTTGCGGAGATTGGGTGGCTTGGAGAATTGATCGAACAGCTTGTGGGCGAGGTGATTGCTGGATAGAGAAGCATCAATTAGAGATGAATTCGAGTGGAGGAGCACATTAGGGTTAGGGTTAGGGTTGAGCCGATGAGTCCCGCCGTAGTTAACTGGGAGAGAAGGGTTGAAGCGTTTGGGGGTGGAGATTCTGAGTACTCGCAGAGCCATGAAACGATACGAAGCGAGAGTTTGATGGGAAGGGGAAATGTCTTTAAAGGGAGTCTCGCTGCCGGCTGCTGCAGAGAGCCGCCATTGATGGACTCGGGGAGGAAGACAGAATGGCAAGGCAGTGTGAGAAGAGAATTCAGTTGTCCTCGCGGAACAACGCAGGGCGCAGATCGGGTTCGGACGTGCTAACAATGCCCCATAAAAATCCAATTCACCCCCCCCCCCCCCAAAAAAAAAAAGTTGTTAGTCTAAGACCCTTCTTATTATCCAGGTAGTCCTTGCACATGTTTCGTTTAACATTAAGTCCCTCCCTCACTCCCTTTTTTGAAGGAAAATTTTATTCATACCCGAAAAATCTGTAACCAGCCCCCGTCTCCCATCCGTTTCACAGTAACTTACACAAAAAAAGTTAAAATATCTATTATACTCTTATCTTATACCCCACATTCAACTAAAACCTAAAACATAACCTTTTGGGCATCGACTGCAATTGAAAAGAAATTGCATTCGAGATTCCCCCGATCGAATTCCTCCAAACGAGATCTAACCCCTCTAGCAACGGAGAAAGAAGAGACATCTCTCTCTCTCTCTCTCTCTCTCTCTCTCTCTCTCTCTCTCTCTCTCTCTCTCTCTCTCTCTCTCTCTCTCTCTCTCTCTCTCTCATGGGGCCTCAACATCGGAAAGAAATGAGGTACCCTATACTCATGGGGCTTCAACATCAAAAAGAAATGGGGCATGATCAAGATGGGGTGGGACATTTAATTGGGGTGTATTCAAGGTGGGATATAAGAGGAAGGGTATTTTTGCGATAAAAATGGGGTATGTTCAACAAAAACGGGGTGTGTTCAAGTTTGTTGGAAATGGAGGCTAATTACAGATTTTTGGGGTATGAATAAAATTTCCCTTTTTTAAATGGTTAATATGTGTTACGTCCCCCAGCAACAGATTATCGGTACGAAAAGGACCCGCAAGAGATCCGGTTAACGTAAGGTCCCTGAACTTGTATAGAAATCCAAAAATGCCCTCAATACACTACCTCCTTCTCTCTCGAGCGCGACCAGATGGCGGAGGCGGGCGCGAGCAGCAGAGGTGGCTGTGGGCGTGAGCTCAGTTGCTCAGTGGTAGGCTTTGGTTCGGCGGCGACGAGCATTGGCAGGCTTTGATTTGGTGGTTGGTGGTTCACTGGTTCAATGGCATTGCAAAAGAAAATTTGAAATATTGTGGATGGCATTTTCATCCACGGCATTTCGAAGTGGTTTTGCTAATCCGATCTCTTTGTTAGGGACGGCTCATTAAGTCCCCTTTTTTTAAATTATCATTTTGCCGCTATAGTAGCTGTACAGTGATAAGAAGCCAATGTACAAAAAAAAAAAATCAACATTCGTTGTACTATGAAATTCCAAATAATAGACCCTTTAGCTGCTTCAGTAATTTCACTGTTGCAGTAGTTATTCCGGAGTATCAATTTGAGGCAATAGAGTATCAATTCGGTTCTACAGTTATTTTACTATAGCAGCTACAGTGATTTCATCGATCGAGGCTAGGTGCAACGGACGGCTATGGTCCGGACACGTCATTTTAGTTGATAATTTCAGATAGACGCTTTGGGACAAATACTATTTTAAATTAGGAAGTTACTATTAATACTTAACATCTCTCTCTCTCTCTCTCTCTCTCTCTCTCTCTCTCTCTCTCTCTCTCTCTCTCTCTCTCTCTCTCTCTCCACGTGTTCTTTTTTTTTACATCATGGCCCGCCATAGCATCCCCATCGCCAAGATAGCCAATAAGAATCAACAACATGTCTACTTCTCCAAGGGATGGAAAAGGTTGTTCAGCAATGGCAAGCCACCTTTGCAACCAAGACTACGACATCGCCATCGTTGTCTTCTCCCCCGTTGGCAACTCCTTATCAATCGGTTGGGGCAATGTTATTCAATTTGAAGCATTTTGTCCCGAGTGCTCAACCAGATTGACATGGCATCCAATCATATCATCCCTTTGCTGTGGTTGAGTCTGATTCATCGGTCGGGGCTAGGTGCAACGGACGACTGTGGTCCGGACACGTCATTCTAGTTGACCATTAAGGATAGATGCTTTGGGACATATAGTATTTTCCATTAGGAAGTCAATATAAATACTTAATAATCTCTCTCTCTCTCTCTCTCTCTCTCTCTCTCTCTCTCTCTCTCTCTCTCTCTCTCTCTCTCTCTCATATCCAAGTTTTTTTTTTGCATCATGGGCTACCGTAGCATCCCTATCGCCAAGATAGCTGACAAGAATCAGCGGCAGATCTGCTTCTCCAAGCAGCAGAAAGGCTATTCAGCAAGTCGAACTACCTTGGCAGCCAAGGCCACGATATCACGAGCATTGTCTTCTCCCCTGTCGGCAATGCCTTCTCCTTCGACCACCCGAGCGTGGAGTGCGTCACCCACCGCTTTCAAAGAAACAGGCTCCCTGACCGCTAAGAAGCCAGTAAAGAAGACCTAGCTGTGAGCACGTTGACGGTCGGAAGGTGGCATGGTAGTGACGAGCGATGAAAAGAGGAGCATAGGTGGAGAGAGCATTAGAGAGGAGCTCCTAAGAAGCGATCAGTTATGGTGAAATAAAGCAGATGTGGATGATCAGAGCCTTGCCTCGATTAACTAGCAACACCAAGGTACATGCTCAGTGCCCCTTTAATGGTTTGACTGCATAGGGTCTCCCCACGATTAGCCAGTGTTCAAAGGCGTAAGTTATGTACCCCACAACCGATTGGGTGGGTCAATGCCTTGCCTCGACCAACCAAAGACTCGGCTAAATCGGTCAGAGCCTTGCCTCGATCAAGTAGCAATGCAAAGGTACATGCTTAGTGCTCCTTTGTTTGATTGATTGCACAGGGTCTCCCCACGATCAGCCGGTGTTCAATTGCGCAAGCTACGTACCCCGCAATTGATTGGGTCGGTCAGTGCCTTGCCTTGACCAACCAAAGACAAAGACTAGTTGGATCTGCTAGAACCTTGCCTTGATCAACGAGCAACGTAAAGGTACATGCTCAGTGCCCCTTTGCTTGTTTGATCGCATAGGATTTACCTACGATCAGCCGATGTTCAAAGACGCAGGCTACACACTACGCAACTGGCTGGGTTGGCCAGTGCCTTGCCTTGACCAACCAAAGACAAGACTAGTTGGATCGGTCAGACCTTTATCTCGATCAACGAGCAATGCAAAGGTACATGTTCAATACTCCTTCGCTGGTTTGATCGTACATGGTCTCCCTAAAATTAGCTAGCGTTCAAAGGCTCATGCCACGTACCATGTAACCGGTTGGATCACCAACCAAAAACAAGAAGTTGGATCTTTCAGAGCCATGTCTCGATCAGCTAGAAACGTAAATGTACATGCTCAGTGCCCCTTCGCTGGTTTGGTCGCATAGAGTCTTTCCACGATTAGCCAGTGTTCAAAGGCAAAGGCTATGTACCCCACAACTGTTTGGGTCGATCGGTGTCATGCCTCGACGAACTAGAGACAAGACTAGTTGGATCGATCAGAGCCTTGCCTCGATCAACTAGCTGGTTGGGTCGATCGGTGTCATGCCTCGACGAACTAGAGACAAGACTAGTTGGATCGATCAGAGCCTTGCCTCGATCAACTAGCAATGCAAAGGTACATGCTCAGTGTCCATTCACTGATTTGATCACACAAGGTCTCCCAACGATCAATTAACGTTCAAAGGTGTGCCTCTGTATTCAACCAAATACAAAGTCTGAAGCCGCAACCTAATTAATCACCTGACAAGCTCAAGTTCACAAACTTGGCACCCTACTAAAAAGTCCAAGGTGCATGGTGACGACCACACATGGCCAATTCGACGACGATGTCGGCGACGATTTCTGTTAGTACATGTGGCCACCCGTGGTACGTGACTCCCACCTCAACAAACAACCTCGACAATAGCCAGCAACCGATAGCCTAATTGGCCTCCAGAGACCGATCCCGTGATCGATCGCTAGCAACCGATCCCCTGACCGACTGATCCCATGATCGATCACTAGCAACTAATCCTCCAATCGGCCTCCGGCAACCAATCCTATGATCGGCCACCTTTGATCGATCGACCGGCAGATGATCGACCAAAATTACTGAAGGATCGGCCAAAATACACCCTCTAGCTATCGATCCCCCAAATCTCTATCGCTTGGCAATGACCAATTAGTAGATCAACTGCTAGTACCCGATCGGTCAGCTATGACCAATCTACCACTAGCAACTGATCAACGACAGACGACTAGAAGCAAATCCTTTAGGATCGATCGAAATACACCCTCTGGTGGCCGATCCTTCCAACCTCGATCACCTGGTAGTGATCGATCGACGGTTTGACTGCCAGCAACTAATCGACCAACAACGGCTGATCGGCCACCAACAGGCGAGCAATGGCAGATGATCGGCAACATTTCCTCAAGGATCGATCGAAATACACCCTCTGGTGGCTAATCACTCCAACCTTAACTGCCTGGTAGTGACCGATCAACGGATCGGTTACCAGCAGTGGCTGATCGGCCACCAATAGCCGATAAATAGCAGACGATTAACGACATTTCCTCTCAAGGATCGACCGAAATACACTCTCTTATGGCAGTCGCCGATCGATGGATCGGCTACAAATAATGGATCAGTTAGCAATGACCGATCGGTTACCAACAGCCGATCGATCTGCCCTAAGTAGAGGGACGATCCTCTTCCCTAGTATCACAACGCAAATCCCAGATCGGCCATCACGGACCAATCAGTCATCAGCAAACGATCGACCACATTGACCGATCGGTCACCAACGATGAATCGGTCACCTGAAGCCGGTTGAAAACCCTTAGTAGGGGGTCGATCTCCATCCTCCACACCTTCCTGCCGGTCCTTGGCAGGGGATCGGTATACTCATCTCAAAGACATTTCAGCAAGCCGGCTTAGTCTCAATGACAATTCTCCGAAGACGACTCCGACTTTGCACCAAGCTTCCCAACCAAATAGGTTATCACCTGGCTAACTGGGAGGAGTTAACTGTGGGTGCAAAATCTGGCTAAGGTACACCACGAGAGCATCCAGCCCTACCTAGGGCCCATGATGACACCTCGAGGACCTGCCAACAGTGACTGGGGCCCACGAGGACAGCCAAGGGGTCCGTCAGCCCCGCTTGGGGCCCATGATGATAGCCTAAGGGCCCACCATCCCTACCTGGGGGCAATGATGACACCTCAGGTACCCGCCAGGCCTGCCTAGGGCCCATGACAACACCTTGAGGACCTGTCAGCCCTGCCTAGGGCCCACAAGGATAGCCCAGGAAGGGGGGGGGGGGGGGCAACCCCATTTGGGGTCCACGAGGAGAGTCTAGGGGCTCACCAGCCCTGCCTAGGGTGCATGCAACACCTTAGGGACTCGCTAGCCTTGCCTGCGGCCCACGAGGACAGCCTAGGGGTCCCGTCAGCCCTACCTAGGGCTTATGATGACACTTTGGAGACCCGTCAACCCTGCCTAGGGCCCACGAGGACAGCCTAGGTTCCCGCTAACCCTGTTTGGGACCCACGATGACATCTCGGGGACTCGTCAACCCTGTTTGGAACCATGAGGATAGCCTAGGGGCCACCAACCTTGCCTGGGGCCACGACAAAACATCAGGGGTCCAACAATCATCCGAGAACTATAAACAGGGGACTAGACAAAGACTCCAGATCCCAATTTACATTCCAGAGCCATTCCTCTTTTACGAAAAACATATAGGACTCTCTCTCTCTCTCTCTCTCTCTCTCTCTCTCTCTCTCTCTCTCTCTCTCTCTCTCTCTGTGTGTGTGTGTACTAGTATAAGTACTCTAAGTACTCCTTAACCAGTCGAGAATTGCTCTACTTTTCTTCAGAGTTAGTGGATTTGGCCGATCTTTGACACATCACTGTGTCGATTCTGTACTCTCCATATCTAATACAAAACCATGTCTACGTTTCAGCTCAGCATGCTACAGTAGACCGCACTCAGAATCCATTGATTATTGGCAAGAAACTTATCACAGAAATCCACCACACAGAGCACCCCAAGAATGGTTTACACCTTGGTAATACATATAAATGGGAAATACTATTTAGCCTGAATGGTCAACCAGAATGGAGTGCCCCGATCACAGCCGTCCATTGCACCCAGTACCAACCTGTGAATTGCACAGGCAAAGGGACACCGTGATTGGATGCCACGTCACTCTGGTTGACCCTTTGGGATACACGCTTCAGGTTGAATAGAAATTCTATATATAAACCTCTTTTAGGCTTTCAAAGGGCAGCAACTTCATCAGAAAGATGGAGCAATGTCCCAGGCTTGCACCCAAAACTCCAGTTTTTTCGACAGCCTGGATCGCCAGCATTCAGACACATGGATGAAGTATTGCAGTTCAGCTAACATGTAATTTACCAAATTACAACATGGATGCCGAATCCACGGTTTCTGCAAGCTTTCAGGATTAACAGCAGGCTGTAAACAAGAACCACATAACCTAAAGGCACTTCGATAGGTTACAAGAAACCTGCAAGACGAGTCCATGCTACAGTTTCTGCGAGCTCTCACCCTTCGAAGCAGACGCGAATGAGACCGGGTTCTGTGGGTGGTCCTTCACGGTCAGGCTCAGTACCTCAGGCCTCGAGTAGTGCCCGACCACATCGAAATCGAACTTGGCACGTACGATCTCCCCAAGATCTGCAACATCGTGCGGTGAAGATTTATACCCAATCATGCATGCATACAATAACATCTGTCACAATTAATGCTTCGAAGCATCTATCTATCTAGAGAAATGCTATTCAGCCCGAAGGTTTTCCCAATTTCGCCGGCTCGATTAACATGGCAACGTGCAGCTGGTGGCTGAAACCAACTAGCGACATTTAAGTCTTTTACACCACCAATTGCACGCTGCCACGTCAATCGGGCTGAGCAGAATCGGGAAAACCTTCGGGCTGAATAGCATTGCTCATCTATCTATACTACTCTTATAAAATGGAGCCCTTTGGTGCCACGTGGCAGCCTCCCCATTCTCCTCATCCACCCACCTCTCTCTCTCTCTCTCTCTCTCTCTCTCTCTCTCTCTCTCTCTCTCACACACACACACACACACACACACACAAAATCGATGGGAAGCTGAATTCTGTGCCGGTTGTGTGATCCGTTTAAACGGGCATCACAACCGTCCGTGCATTGCATGGGATTAGTACTAGTTGCATCTACTCTTGGAATTCCCCACATACCTAGGTCAGCAGAGATAAGGGCTTCTCCTTCATAGTTGGGGCCGGCCAGAACTTCGCCTGATGGTGAAAGAATCACGCTCCCTCCTGCACACACAACGGAATCCGGCGAGGGTTCATTGTCAACACCCGCAAACACATAGTCCGGCGGGGGAGGATAGTCTTTCCTCCTGCAGAACTGGTTTGCTGATAGGACGAAGCAGCCACCCTCAAGGGCAATGTGTGTCATGGACGCCTGCCACACGGTCCTCGCATCGGCTGTGGGGGCGCAGTATATTTCGATACCTGCAGAAGAAACAGAGGAACATCTCAGGGAAGTGGATTAAAGGATTGGGCAGGTTGTGATGAAGGAAGCTAGTGAAGTTAGAGTATAATCATCTGCACTTATCAAACATAAAACCTTATACAGAAATGATAGGTCAAACCCATTCATTTAGAACGCAGAAAAACAGGTTAGATCAGCCAACTTGACTCAAATCAACTGGATTCCAAGTCAAGTTGACTTACTGCAACGAATCAGTTGAATGAGCCTATTGCTGTCGTACTGCCTTATTACACCATTACCACACAAATCGATACCTCTTACCCTCCGCCGCTAAATAAATTATTCATTGCCTAGAAAAAAAAAAGAAGAGAATATATCCAAATCTCAAACATTATCCTTCCAACTCTGAGCGTTTGGGGCCTCATGACCTACGTAATAGGAAATTATTGTTAACTTTTAGTACTTTTTTCATCTTCTCTGCCTTCTTCTCAATCCCTTTTCATTTCTCTTCTTCTCTTCTGTCTATTTCTCTCAACCCCCCCCCCCCCCCCTCCTCTTCCAAAATTGAAATAAAAAAAATAGCGTTTTCTAAACAAAAAATAATCCTAACAAAAATATTTTTGTAAGATACTTTTATATTTAGCATATTAGCATCAAACAGCTATTACTTTTAATACATTCTGCACCCCAAGTTAGAAATTACAAAAAACATCTGATCTTGTTAAAGATTTCGAGTTAAGATGACCAAATTCTGCTGCCAAGTTTTTGTACCCCTTTAACTCGAAAATCCTCTCCAACAGAGCCAAAAATGAACCACCACCAGGTCCACCACCTCCTCCTTCAACCTCAAACACCGCAATCAACTTCAAAGAACCTCTCAAGAATAACTGATGGAACATTTTTTAATAGGTGATAGCAAAGGATGCAGATCACTTACAATTTTGTGAAAGAACTGAGGTTTCCCGACTCTAGCAAAAAACTAACAAAAAGAAAGAAACCAATACTGTAGCATGTTTCATGATTTACACGAAAACAAGGAAAGAATTAGAGACACTGTAATAGGCAAACCTGGAACCCATTAAAACGATGAAATTAAGATGTTGCAACTCTTATGATAATGAAGAATGACAACAAATTAGGAAACGAGGGAGCTAGTAATTTGCAAAGACTGAAAAACCTGATGATTTTGCCTGGGTTTTCAACAATCCTAGCTCTTTCTCATCAAATGCACCAACAAATTGCTTTGGGCATCTTAACCCAAAGTGACTGCCAAATATTGGCCAACTACCAACACGAAAGTCATTAATTCTGCATTAAACATGAATATAAAAGTGGTCCTGATGCGGACATCTACATCGAGCCGAGTCCGTGGCGCTTGTACCAGCACAGGAGGCGCCATTTGAGCTTGTGGTTGTGATCGACTAAGCAGAGCCGACCCCAGTTATTTGCGTTTATTTTGTCTTTTTTATTTCCTGCTTTGAGTTTAGTCCCACCTCGCCTGTCGGCTATTTGGGTTAGTCATTGTAAGCCTATATAAAGGCCCCCACTTATTCCTTTGTAGGCACTGAATAATGAAATAAAAAAATTGTTTCTCCACTTTGTGTTGAGTGACAACAGGGTGAGGCGTGTGAAACCCGACCCCAAACGTGTGAAACCCGACCCCAAACCCTAGGTGTGTGAAACCCTAGGTTTGTGCTAGGTGTGTGAAAACCTAGCCCAACCCCCTCCCCCCCCATCTCCTCCTCCCGATCTCCCTCTCTCTCCCTTTGCCTCTCTTCCCGCAGGCCTACCCCGTCTCCCCTTCTTCCTGCGACCACGCGCCACTGCCCCCGCCACCCCTCCTCCCGGTGACGCCGCTCCACCGCCCGGCCCGCCCCTCCCCCTGCGGCCCAACCCTGACCTCCGCCTCCCTATCCCTGCGCCCTAGCCTCGCCTTCTCTCTCCGCGACCCGACCCCGGCCCCTGCCCGCCTCCTCTCCTCGTGGCCCGCACCCCTGCAACCGCCTCCCTCCTCTTCCTGTCTGCCTTGCAAGCCGAACCCGCCACCGCACAGCCCTCCAGCCGCACCCCTCCCGGCCTTTCCCCTTCTCTGCAACCCGACCTCAACTGCCCCCGCACCGCTCCTTCCTCTCCACCCCCCCTCCCGGCAGCCCGACCCTATCCCCACTAACCTCCCGGCCTTCCCTCCTTCCCCGCAGCCCGTGCCCTCCCTGCAACCCTCGTCACCCCTGCCTCCTCTCCTCTACTCGACCCGCACCACCTCAACTCCTCCCTCAGCCTCTCAACCAACCCCAACCAACCCAATCCCACTCCGTTCCAAACCCATTCCCTCATCCTCGGCCGACCCGGACGCTGATCACGGGTTCCATAGAGGGCACTGACGGCTGACCCGGACGCTGATCACGGGTTCGATTGAGGATGCTGACGGCTCCCGGATATTTGATCACCATTTTCGGTGTTCTTGTTCGATTCGGGTTCCTGAGGCCAAGCGTGATCTTCAGTAGGTACGTCTTCGTCCAGTAGGGTATTCCCGATAATTCTATTAATCGGATCTCCAGTATCTTATCTGTGCCGACTGCTGTCCACCATCGTGAGGTTGTGCGTCCCCCACCTACTTGTTAAGTTCATTAGTTATTGATATTGCGGGACGGACTCTTACCGTTTAATTTAAGTATTGTTTATTTTAATTCTTGGAATCAAGATCGGACTGCCCAATGCTCGTAGTTTTCTTTTAAAATCCATTATTCCCTGCTGATGGCTTGAACAAAATTTCCTGCCTAAAAACTTTTAATTTATAGTGAAACACCGCTAGTACAATTGAACTATTGATTTCCTGTCCACCTGCATCGTTTTGCATCAGGTCCATTTAGTGGTTCCACACCCACCACAAACTGCGCTTAAAAGAAATGTCATTTAGTATTTATCCCTTATGAAGGTAAAAAAAAAGTCCCTATTGCCAACACAAAATAAGAAGTATTAATTTATTTGCCCAACAATATCAACTCATTAATGTATAAACCCTTCGCCGGTGCTTTAAGTTCCTTCATGAAATCTCCATAGACATTAAAGATCTTAGAAATAAAGAGTATAGCTAATAGGAACCACATCCTTTCAACCTTGCATCTCACTGGAAAGTAAAAATTTACAAAAAAATCAGCAAGTTCCGAAACTCTAACCATTTCAAATAAGTTCATCAAATTAACAGTTTGAAATGGACAGACGATACAACTTCTATCATTTTGATACATCTAAAGGTTTCAGAATTTGCTTATTTTTGGTGAGGATGATCATTTTGCTATAGATAGCATATCCACCAAAAATCAACAAATTATGAAACATCTAGATCCATCAAAATATTAGAAGCTTTATCAGCCGTCAATTTTAACCGTTAATTTGATGAGCTTATTTGAAATGCTTAGAGGTTTCAGAACTTACTGATTTTTTGTGAAGATGATCATCTCAACATAGATATCATCTCCACAAAAAATTAGCAAATTTGGAAACCTCTATGTATGTTAATAGAGGTGCATACATTGAAGCCTTCAATGCATGGGCATACAAAGTCACGCTCCCATATATATATATATATATATATATATATATATATATATATATATATATATATATATATATATATATATATATATATGGACATATTATCCGTATCCATGCTTCATAGGAGAGCAATTAAAGGGATGAGGTATTCCACCAACAAAATATATGCAATCAAATAAAATTAAAATCAAAATAAGATGATATTTCCAAAAGTAACTCAGCAAGCTGAAACTTGTAATTGAGGGTCATCATAACATTAAATACCCAAAGGGGCATAGTATATGTTGGTTGAATTCAATGAGATATTTTTTTGTATTATAGCTAAATGTAGTTGAATAATCACCATGTTATTTTCGGATGTTGACAACAAGGATCATGCATGCATGAGCGCTAATATTTTGAATGTGTGTGTGCATACACAACCGCCCGCATGCTACAAATTCAAAATTCAACCAACTCCTTTTGACAGTGTTAGCACGTTGGGATAGACACCATCATGTCATGACTCATGAGAGAGCCTCATGGTTGATGATTTCAACAATGATGCAATATCATGAATCGATGCATAAGACAAGTTCGGGTGCTCTCAAAACCCTTGTGGTCACTAAGAAGACATGCAACCTCAAGAAGTTCTCCACTGAGATTGTCCGCATGGATATGATTGAGGATCTTGAAACTATCACGTAATTCATCAAATAGCCTCTTCAAATAAGTAGAGTGGAAAAGCTGAGCTACATCACCTTGCCTTAGGAGGAGTTAGTAACGTGTAGCTTTGACATGTTTTAATTAAACGAAGCAATATAACCATCAGAGGTCTGGAGAGCTCCCCATACCAACTTGATGGACTAATATTTGTAAAGAGCATTTTTTTTATGTCTCTACAAATGGGTTGTCCTTGAAGGTAGGTGAAAATCACACACATAATAAACTTTTTAAGGATGTAGCACATATTCTGATGAGAATGTAACCTCAATATATGAGGATTCATTTATCTTTCCATTCCATAACTTTACCCAAACCACCACCGTAGGACTTGTACCAATGCCTTCTACATTTGTTGTAAAATAAACATTTTTGTACTTTTTCATGGTCTGGCATGTTCCACTGCATCTATAACTCATATGGTGATTAGAGAGACCAGATCTTTTCTCCCATTTCCTATTTGCCTGGTGACAAGGCCTGAGGAGGAATCGGATGAAGGTAAATACTTGGAACCCAGCTTCCATTCTACAGCTCAACCTTTTTTTTAGGATCTCATATCCAGGCTTCTTGAACCCCATCAGAGGGGAGGAAGGAGATGTTTCTCTTTCTAAAAGAAACCTATCAGAGCTTATTACTCTAGAACGGAAAACTAACTTCTTATGCTATCAGCCTACAATATCCAAGTGTCAAACTCTATGTTCTTCTAAGATGAAAATAATCTGTATGTGGCACAATTGATCCACGCATGGATGTTTTTAGATGGTTATCTATTACTTGTAATTAGCCTTTGTTTTTGCTAGATCATATGTCGTTGCAAACTAAAATACATTATGACTTATCGATGAGGATCGTAAAATCCAAGGAGCTGACCAAATGACCTGATAGTAAAAATCTTAAAGCTTAGAAATGAACTCAAATGACATGCTAGCCTATGAACATAGGCTATTATCAGTCGCAATTGCAAGATCATATGCCAATGTAAAATAAAGTAATGATTCTCCCACTGGATGATATCTCCAAATCATTGTTCATTAGGTACCCCAGCCAACACTATTCCTAAATGACCATTTAATTTGCCACCTATAAATATCATTTCTCCTCCATAATATTGTGTTACTTCATCCAATTCAATAGATATTTCTTTATTCTTCCCTCTGGTTTTACTTGTGCACTGAGCTTTAACTAAACATTGTGGTTAGTTGCACAAGGCCATAAGTCATACTGATTTCAAATAACCAGAACAACAAGCCGAGTCCAAAGGCCTAGATCTAGGATAAGAGAATTCTAAGAGTTTATATACATGCAAGTGGCATAATGGCAGATACCTTATGTAAAAAGATAGCTAACCACTATGTGAATAACGTAGGTCTAAGAGAAATACATCCCCATCCAAATCATAGTATGAAAAACAATTACACAACACGATGCAATGTTATATAATTATAAAGAGCACACTAAATAACATCATCAAATACTCATCTTGAAAGATTTACCTTTACCATATAAAGCTGTCCTTAGAAGTGGCATTCTATTCTCCCAGCAAATGAGGGCACCTATCTTTCCAAAGGGAGTTTCATAAACAGGAATCATGGATCCGTCTCCAAAGCCCCAAATTACTCGTTCCAATGCTGTAGGCATGAGTTTGCGGTGTTTCCCAAGGTATTGGCCCTGAGGATCAAAAAAAAGAACAGTACAATAGAGTGTGTATCCTGCCCTCTCAATCACACCCATTACTAGAAAGATCTTATATTTTCCAGCCATTGATGCCAAGCGATCAACTTCAGGGCCTGCACAATAACTCGCACAGTTTCAGTTCAACCAATCAAGAATGAGAAAAATTTTACAAAAAGTACAAGTGTGGAAAAACGTTTTACAAGAATTAGACCTGTTCTGCTTCGATGTGAAAAAGTGCGAATCTAATAAAATTACAGGGTTGTTGCCTTGTTGGACTATAGAGTTAGTCAAATGTTAAAATCAAACTATTCAAGTATTACACGTCTAAATTGTAGAAGGTATTTAGGGAGAATCTTCATAGCTAAAAGGCTGCCTAAATAATATATTTCAACATAGAGTTACAGATCACTCTCTAGAAGTAATAACTGCAATATCTGTAGCTCATAATAATTAGTGGTAAGCTTGCAAGCAAAGATTATTAGTATGAATACTAAGCCCAAATTCATCGCATGCTTAGTGTTGAGAAATGATGGATTGAAGGAATGCTGCCAGCAGGTGGTGTGGCTGTGGAGCAACTGAATGCTCACATTTGGTGTCCTACATAAATAGTTAAGAGGGAACTGAAACTCATTATAGGAGGCAGATGTTAACATTGCTATATCTAAAGCATTTTGGCATTTAATGAATAATTCCATTATTGACACGAAATTCTGCACATGCAACTATTTGAGATTTGATGAAGAGAGCAAGCATGGCACTTAAGGGGCTCGCATAGAGCAGATTGGTGATATCATGGATATTGGGACACTGACCATGCCAGGGGGCAATTGTCAAAGATTCTTGGTATGCTGGCAAAGAGACCTTTGACAAGTTGCACGTGGTCTGATCAAGCAGAACTTCAGCAATTAAATGGTGATCTGTGCCAGCAATACAAGGAGAGACACTCGATGGGGTCAAGCTTTCTCCCGCCCGAGGAGTATCAATGTGGACATAAAACTCTCACTTAGGTCAGGTGCACCCACTGGACCACCTGCTTGTTTTCCTAGCCCATTACAAGGATTGTTTGTGGTCGAAGGGTGTCGTTGAGCCCATAGCAGGCACTTCCCAGAGACACAAGTCAGTTGGCAGCGCATTGGTCGGCCAGAGACCCATTTTCAACCCACTGTCATGATAGGCTAGCCCAATGGGCCCCTACTAGTGACCGACCAGTCCAGTAAGGCCAACTGGATGACAGAAAATCCAGGACGAAAACTCCAGCAAAGATCTCCAAATCTGCAAGAATTCTTATGTATAAGTGTTAATTCAACATGGACATTTTAGATAGACTATAATTTAGCTTCAAACTCTAGTAGTTATCTAGTATGGCTGAGATGGACTATAGTGTTAAGAATTTTTGTTGGTTTAAACTTTATTTTCAGCTAGATTATTTTTAACTTTTTTCCTTTTATGGTAGATTACATATACACTCCTTGTAGTTTGACCAATTATCACTTTCACCCCCTCATGTTTAAAACCCTACAAATGCCCCTTTGTAGTTTTGATTTCCTTGCACAATCACCCCCTCGTGAAGAAATGAAAGGGATATGTTTTCAAGCTATAAGCACAATAACCCCCTCGTGAGGGGTTAAAGTGATATGTTTTCAACCGACAATGGGGCATTTGGAGGGTTTTAAACATGATGGGTGAAAGTGATAATCATTCAAACTACAGGGGTGTGTACGTAATTTTACTTTTTCTTTATCTATTCCTACAAAAGAAACAAGCATTATAATCAGTTTTCAATCTTGGATAACAAAATGAAAGAAAATCCCTTTGGGTATATATCTCTCTTTGTCCTACTAGCCTCTCTCCATCTCTCTCTCTAGTGCAACGATTTTTCTCTTGCTTTCTCTCATCTCTATCACACCCCCACCGAATCCCTCTCTTATCTCTCTACACGAAATCTCTCTCTCTCTCTCTCTCTCTCTCTCTCTCTCTCTCCACCCATTTCTTCCTCTTTCTCACTCTTACCTCTTTCCATCACACCTACATCAACCCTCTTCAGTTCTTCCCTCCTTGAAGTTCGTATCTGATATGGGAGCATAGGTGGATTCTTCACCAAAAGCACATGCGTAAGACTACATTGGGTCGAGCTAATATCCTCAACAAACCTCACTTAGGTAAGCCGCCATCAATACTCTTGTCATCTAGAAACCCTTCAAACCCATGTTTTCCATGAAGGTTGCATGCCATACTAACATTAGCTTCCCCTAAATTGCTATTGATTCTTTAATGTCCATCCAAAATCGTGATAGGAATGCTGTATTTAAGTGTTCCACTAGTCTGCTCATAAGTCATAAGTAATTATGTAGACCATTTATTAATGCCCATGACATGTGAATACAAGTGAATAAATCGGAACGATTGATCTTGGTCGATCGATTTGATTGGTTTAAATCAATGGTTTTTATAGCAGAAAGGTGGTCGAGGAGACAAGTTCATGCTAAGAAGGAATCAAAGACAAACAAATTGATGAGTATTAGATAAAGTAGCTAGTAAAATCAATACATGAGATAAAGAAGATCCCCCTTCTATCTGTGAACCCATTAAGAACAGCAACCAATTGAAGATCTGCCTCGTCTCATACCACAAATAGAAGCTCGACATCTTCTCCCACTCTTGATGGTCAAGATAAAGTGCATATTCCATGATCCATATGATCAAGCAGTGCAACCAATGATCAAGATTGAACAAAACAACATACACACTTACACTGATGGACGAATCGACATAGAATATTTCCAAAGCCTCCCTCCACTAGTTCACAATAGACGTGCATTGGGATCTATCACAACTTCCTCCCAATCCAAAGGTAGAAAACAAAGATGAAGACCTTCCATGTTAGATATAGCATACGAGATCTGTGCATAGGAAGTGTTTGATATATGATTAGCTTTAAATTCGAGTCCAATTTTCAGTTGAGCCCTAAAATTTATTTTTCAGCCCCACTGGTGTTTTTGCAAATTTTAGAAAGTCTTCAATAGATAAGATTTATTATAGAATAAACACCCAATTCTGGACCCATAACGACTAAAACTTTTTGAAGTCATAACCCAAAATTCGGGTGTACTTTTTTGCTTATTTGGGTACCTCCAAGTGACTCATCGTAAACACACAAAAAGAGCTTGTTTTGACAATATTACTATTGATTGGGAAGGCAAAAGTAGAATATGGGATATATTGTTTGATATACCTTTATTAAAAGATTAGAATTTGTTTTGTTAGAGTCGGTGGTTTACATTAAAACTCGAATGTTCTGGGACCAAGTAAGAGAATGTCTATAAATAAGTGCACCGAAGCGTTGCACTTCAACTATTAGAGAGTAAAAAATGAAGATTTGGCTGGTGGATTCCACCATGATTTCCTTCTCTCATATTCCCATGCTTTTCTCGTATTCGTTCAAATATTTATTGCAATTCCTTTATATCTAAACTGCCAATGCCCCAAATCTCCCAATCCCTGATGAAAAGGTCGAAGGTTAATGTTAGGATGAAAGCCAAATTAAAGCAACTCCACTTTGTTATATTTTCTTTACAATAACCTATTTTCTATTCAAAACCTGTAAACTAGCAAAATTAAATAACATCTATTCAGCATTAATTTATTTGTTGTCATGTCTCACTTATTTTCTGCATTAGCTTGTGAGATCAGCTCTTAAACATTCACGGTGCACCTAATCCTAGGTCTACATCCCGGATCCCTTTTACATTATTCCCCGCACTTCTTGGTTGATTCTTAGTCCACTTTCTCTCCAAAATCTCTTCTACCGCCCTCAAATTCAACCCTATTGCATGCAGATTTTGTGATCAGTCGTATGGATTTGATGCTCTTATAAAACTTTCACATGCAGCTTTCTTTTGTTCAAGTACTCTTCCATTAGCCTAAACATGATTTAATTTTCCATTACGTTTCAAAAAGGCATTTATAACATCAAGAAGGAAAAAAGAATGCTTCTCCAACATCAATTTGCCCACTTTCCAAATAGAAGAAAAGAATTATTAACATCAAGTATCTAAAAAACTAAAGAGCTCAGAAAAAAAAAAAAGTCCCATGACTATGAAAGATAAGTTGATGGAGGACCTCAAGGATGGGTAAAGGTTAAGTCCATCGTTGTTATGGAACCTTAACCAAATGAAAAACTTGCCATACTAATTATACCAACATGGTACTCAAAGAAAAAGTTCAAATCTGTCATTTATGTATCCAAAACTTCGGAACATGCAAATCCGATATAGGCCTGTCACAACTCACAATCCAGCTAACCTATTGGCTCGTGCTCAATTCCAACCATCACTCCAGGTCTCATTTCTGCATTTTAAGATGTGCTTCTATGGGGTGCGTTCTTTTGGGCGGAAAGGAGGGTGGAAATGCATCCACATGCTGACTTCATTTTTGTTTTCATTGCTCTTTTCATTTTAAGATGAAAAACATCTTGGAATAGCAAATATACACACCAGTACATCATATAGTGAGATCTACAATGAAAATGTATAATATGAAGTGTACCAGGCACATCAATGGCTGCAGCATGATACTTCTGGAATTCCTCACGGCCCTTGTCCGAACGTTTACCTATAGTAACACCAAAGTTGGAGCCTCGAGGATAACCACCAACAAATGCTTCTGGAAACACAACTAACTGTGACCCATATGTAATCGCTTCTGCAATCAGTCTCTCTGCCTTATCTGCAAAGCTTTGACAGTGAATGTTAGTACTATTTTCATAACAAAGAGTCAAGGAAGGGAATAAAATGTACAGCAATGACATCGTGTACATCTTACAATTGCAATGCATCATATATATATATATATATATATATATATATATATATATATATATATATATATATATGGGGAGGGATACTCTCACTAATGGCCTCTTACAAATCAGATTTACTAATGATCCCAACCATCCATTTGAATCCGATGGATGGTTGGGATTAAACCTCCCTCTCTCTCTCTCTCTCTCTCTCTCAATCGGGTAACCCACCCCCCCCCCCCCCCGACCGATCCCCCTCCCGACCCCGACCTTCCCCTCCGGCTCAGGCCTTCCCTTCCGGCGACACCGGCAGCCCCTCCGGCTCCGGCTCCGACCTTCCCCTCCAGCTCCGGCCCCGACCTTCCCCTTTAGCTCCGGCTCCTGCGCCAATCGCTCCAGCACCGACCTTCCCCTTCCGGCTCCGGCGCCGATCGCACCAGCCCCGACCCCCCCTCCCTCCCTTCGTCGGAGCCGGAGGGGAAGGGCGGTCGAGGATGCCGGAGGGGCGGTCGGGGCTGTCGGTGTCAACGGAAGAGAAGGCCGGAGCCGGAGGGGAAGGTCGGGGTCGGGAGGGGGATCGGTCGGGGGGGGGGGGGTGTGGGTTACTCAATTGAGAGAGAGAGAGATAGAAAGAGAGGGGGAGGTTTAATCCCAACCATCCATCGGATTCAAATTGATGATTGGGATCATTAGTAAATCTGATTTGTAAGAGGCCATTAGTGAGAGTTTCCCTCCCCTATATATATATATATATATATATATATATATATATATATATATATATATATATATATGATGATGAGGGAGACGGTGCGATCTACTAAAAATGCACCTAAAAACACACCTTTTGTTACTTGGTGTAATACATATATTACCATGTTTGTTACAGATATATAACACTTATTCCATTCAAATGTTACAGTTATTTTTTCAAATTTTTGTTTTATTAAAACGTGTACAAAAATATGTTAAAATAATTAAAACATTTGAATCCGATATGATAACATATGTAATGCATATGATAGCATATATATTATATTATATTAACATTTATACATAAACAATTGGTCAAAACCAATAAAAAAATCTGTAAAATAACAAATTAAAACATTATAATAGATGATGTGTAACGTATACAATGAATATGATAACATATGTGTTACATTATGTTAACAATATAAAGGTGTGTTTTTAGGGTGAGTTTTAGTGGATAGCATACTAGATTTTCCATGTATATGATTTAGCATCTAAAGCTAATCATGTTTAGAGGACCAGAACTCTTTTTACGGCATCTGGTTGTCATGCATAATGCATTTTCCCATTCTTTGACATTTTGTGTGTTTCTTGGTCTTCTCATTTCCTTGCTCATGAAATGACGTGAATTTTCCACCGCGCCTATCCTATTCTTTTATGAAGAATTTAATAATATATCCTACGGCTTATGGAGTAAAAGGCAGCTAATGGACACATAAAACAAATTAATGCTACACAAATCTTGGGCAATGCCAATGGTCGCCAAACTTCACATGTTCATGCTTTCACGTTAGCAAATAAAAAGATGCGTCAATGCGATCTGTTATCTACAACCTAACTAGAATGGCAAGACTATATTAGACCAAGTTGTTCGAGCAAGGAAACAAAAGCTAACCATAAAATAATTAGTAGGACAAATCCAATATGATTGGAAGGTCCCCCGTGCCGGAAAGTAAGCAAACACGTCATTTTGATAAAAGGCACAACTCTTAAGTATTGACTTTCGTGTGAGTCCAGAATTTGGATGGTGCAAAGATATTGATTTAATCTTCCCTGGATATCCACTTTACCTTAATTGGTTAATTCTATTCTATTTAAATCACGCGATACTAATTTAAATTCCCACAATGAATCCTATGAGGTATATATATCTTCAAAGCATTAGCTGCAGCATAGTGTTAGGATATTTTAGCTGAGCAGGAAATTTTGTTCTAACATGAAAAATAATTGGTGTCACATGGGAATGGGGGTGCATGAGAATGCTTGGGAATTGATGGGGTTGTTTCTCGGGTTAATGGCCTATTTTATAGGAAATAGTATTTTGTAGTAAGTATGGGTTGTATGGGGAATATGTGTTGTCATGCATGGCTTATAGGAAATAGTATTTTGTATTAAGTATGGGTTGTAATGGGAAAAAAAAAAAAAAAGCTAAGTTATCTCCCATTCTTTTCCTCTTAAATTTCTCTTGCTCTGTTCTCCTATTTCTGAAAGAAATCCTCTCTTCTCACTATCTGAAACTCTCTTAATCTTGGGGTTTGTTCATCTTGGATAGCCCTCGCACTCAACCACCCACTGTACCCGTTACATTTGGTATCAGAGCAGCTCGATCCTCCAATGGCCGACGGAACTCGTCTCGCAAAGCTTGATGAAGCCATCATACAATTGAAGGAAGCATCGACACATATTCAACAGAGCCTCCAGGACATCAATCACAAGATAGCGGCAATAAATTTGAAGTATGATCAATTATCCCAAATTAGCGGCAGAGAGAGGGAGGACTCGGCTTATTCTTTAGGCGGAGGACACGACACTAGCCAAACTTCTCGAAATGGAGGCTTCCAATCTCACCACGTCAGGATAAATTTTCTGGAGTACACGGGAGGAGATCCGGCCGACTGGATATATCGGGTGGAGCAATACTTTGCATATCATCAAACTCCCCCGGAACAAAAACTGACAATGGCCGCTATTCATTTTAATGAGGGGGCGCTTCATTGGTATCGAGGAATGGTGCGCTCTGGGGCGTTGCGAACTTGGGAGGAGCTCACAAGAGCGTTGGAGATCCGTTTTGGGCCGACAGCATATGAGGATCCGGCGGGGGCATTAGCTAAGTTGCAACTTGCAACAAACCACCACCGTGCTTGACTATCAATCTCAGTTTGAAATCCTCCTCAATCGCACAGAAGATTTATCAGAGAAGTTTATGGTGAGTTGCTTTGTAGAGGGGCTAAAAGAGGAGATACGACTGAGCGTGAGAATGTTCAAACCCAAAACATTATCAGAAGCATATGGCTTGGCAAAACTGCAGGAAGAGAAGGTGGGAGCCCGCAAGAAGGTGATGTCGGGGAAGTCGCCACTTCCCCAAAATCCGGGAGGGCCGGGGTTGCTGGGCGCGAGACCGGCCAACCTCCCCATTACAAGGCTCACACCAGTGCAGATGAAAGAACGACGGGAGAAGGGACTTTGTTTCAATTGCGACGAGAAGTTTGTACCTGGGCATCGTTGCAAGACGCAAAAATTGTTTCTCATGGAAGGCGGGTAGCCAGATCATGAAGAAGACGAAGCGGACGGGGATGAGGAGCAATCATCGGACGACCCTAACCACGAACTTGAGGCTACCCCGGAGATCTCGCTGCATGCAATGGCAGGGGCACCCTCACCGCAAACAATGAGGGTGATTGGGCTTTTTGGTCGTGAAAGGGTGGGGATCCTCGTCGACTCTGGGAGCACCCATAACTTCATCGACATTGGATTTGCGGAGAAGCTAAGGTTACCTGTGGCAAGCGAAGGGAGCATGGGAGTGATGGTGGCCAACGGTGATCGAATGGTTAGCCAAGGAAAGTGCATGGGAGTGGAGTTGCTTGTCCAAGGATTTCGTTTGGTTGTTGATTTATTCACTATTCCTCTCGGCGGGTGTGACATCGTATTAGGAGCACATTGGCTTCGAACATTGGGCCCCATTATGTGGAATTTCAAAAAACTGGTCATGGAGTTCGAAGTGGGTGGTAGGCGGTACTCGTGGAAGGGAAACTCTTCTACAGATCTCTCTTTCAGTGATGGAAATAAGTTGCAGAAGTTGGTGGGCTCAAAGGATCGCGGCATGTTATTACAGCTATATGGCATTGATGGTGAGCCTCAAAAGACTTCACTAAGGCGGGACCTACAGCCACTGTTCTAAAAAGCGGTCCGGGCGGCCGCCTAGGCGGGCCGCCTAGGCGTTTTAGCGGGTTGGCCGCTCCGCTTTAGCATTAAGCGGCACTGCAGGCGGGTTGAACAAAGGCGGGCGCCTAGGCGGGATCCGAACCGCCAAGGCGCCCGCCTCGGCGGGTAAAAGGCGGGCGCCTAGGCGGGTTCCAAGCAGGCTTTAGGCAGGCGGGCTTTAGGCGGGCAGATTAGTAATAATTTTTCATAAAACCCCGACCCCACTCGATCCCCTCCTCCCTTTTCACTACATAACTAGATATCCTAGATATCCTAAATGCTCAAATGCTGCTCTCTTTCCCTTGTCTCGCAGTCAATCCTGACCCCACCCGATCCCCTCCTTCCTTTTCATAAAACTTTAATATTCAGATCGGTTGTTTTGATGTTTGCATATGTAAAACTTTCTATTATTGCTTTTTTATATAGAATTATGAATTTTTATATATACATACATATAGAATATATAGACTATATTTTATATAGGTGGGCGCCCGCTTTTTTCTCCGGGCGCCCGCCTAGTCGTCCGCCTTCCGCCTTCCGCCTTGAAACCACTTGACCGCCTACCTTCCGCCTTCCGTTTTTTAAAACATTGCCTACAGCACCTCTTGGAGGAGTATGGAGATGTTTTTGAAGAACCCCAGGGCTTACCACCTCAAAGAGTTCATGATCATCGAATACCACTTGTTGACGGCACGCCTGCCATCAGTGTGAGGCCGTATCGATACCCACATTTTCAAAAAACTGAAATTGAACGGATTGTTGGTGAGTTGCTGAAATCGGGCATGGTAAGGCCGAGCCAGAGTCCGTTCTCCTCGTCGGTACTTTTGGTGAGAAAAGGGGATGGGGGGTGGCGCCTATGTGTGGACTACCGTTCCCTCAACAAAGCTACCGTCAAGGATAAGTTTCCGATTCCTGTCATTGACGAGTTGCTGGATGAACTGCACAGGGCGAGGATATTCTCCAAATTGGACCTCCGATCAGGGTACCACCAAATTAGAGTTGCTTTGGAGGATGTTCCGAAAACTGCATTTCGAACTCATGAGGGTCACTACGAATTTCTAGTGATGCCCTTTGGGTTATCGAACGCTCCTACCTTCCAAGGGTTGATGAATGAGGTATTCCGTTCCCATCTCCGCAAATTCATCCTTGTTTTCTTTGATGATATTTTGGTGTACAGCCCTACATGGGAAGATCACTTGCTGCATCTCCGAACCACACTGCACACGCTAAGAGACCATCAATTGTATGCAAAACAATCTAAATGCCGGTTTGGAGTTGAGGAGATGGAATATTTGGGGCACATCATCTCAAAAGAAGGGGTTGCAGTGGACCGCTCCAAGATTGACTGCATGATCAACTGGCCACAACCTAAAAATCCCAAGGCCTTGAGGGGATTTTTGGGGCTCACAGGATATTATCGCAAGTTTATTCGTGACTATGGCAAGGTGGCTGGCCCTTTTACGGAAATGTTAAAAAAAGATTCATTCATTTGGTCTGATGCGTCGAAGATGGCATTTGAAACCCTTAAGAAGCTAATGGTTCAAGCTCCAGTGCTTGTGTTGCCAGATTTTTCGCAGCAATTCATCCTTGAGTGTGACGCCTCTGGTGCCGGGATCGGTGCTGTTTTAATGCAGGGAAAACACCCGATTGCATATTTCAGTAAGGCACTAAAAGGAAGAAATCTAGCGTTGTCCACTTATGAGAAGGAGCTGCTAGCCTTGGTGCTAGCTGTCCTTAAATGGAGACCCTATCTGCTGGGACGCCGATTCAAAATCCTCACTAACCAACAAAGTCTCAAGCATTTATTAGAGCAACGGGTGGCGACACCGGCTCAACAGAAATGGTTAGTGAAGCTTTTGGGGTACGATTATGAGGTGGAATATAGGAGCAGCAAGCTCAACTGTGCCGCCGATGCTCTATCCCGAAAGGATGAAGGGGAACTACAAGGCCTATCATGGGTGATACCCTCTTGGTTGGAGGAAGTCAAGGAAGAGTATGTTTCCAGCAAGGAGTTGGCAGAGTTGTTGCTGAAGTTGAGGGAAGGGAAGCTCGACGTCTCTTGTTACATTGAGCAAGATGGGTTATTGTTTTACAAAGGAAGGCTCTACTTGGGTAGTAACTTCAAGTTCTGCACCAAGCTCATGCAACAGCTACATGACGCACTCGAGTCTGGACACGAGGGCTTCCACAAAACTTTGGCAAGGATTAAGAAGGACTTCTATTGGCCGGGTATGCGAGCCTTCATAAAAAACTACATTCGCAATTGTGAAGTATGCCAAAGAACCAAGGGCGAGAACGTGCACCCCGTGGGACTGTTGCAACCAATTCCACTCCCAAGTTCGGTGTAGTCTGAGGTCACGATGGACTTCATTGAAGGACTTCCCATATCGCAGAAGAACGACGTCATTATGGTGGTGGTAGATCGCTTATCCAAATATGCTCATTTCATAGCCCTCTCACATCCATACACCGCTAGCTCGGTTGCTCGCTTATTCCGCGATCACATCTTCAAATTGCACGGGATGCCGGAGTCCATCATAAGTGATCGAGACCCTATTTTTACCAGCCTCTTTTGGAAGGAGAGCTTTGAGCTTCAAGGCACTAAACTGAAACTAACAACCGCCTATCATCCGCAATCTGATGGCCAGACGGAGAATGTTAATAGGTGCTTGGAGACTTACTTACGTTGTTTTGCAGGTGAACGACCGAAGGATTGGACAAGTTGGTTACCACTAGCAGAACGGTGGTACAACACCTCCCTCCACTCATCGACTGGCATGACACCATTTGAGGTGGTCTATGGGAGAAAGCCGCCGAGTCTGTTGCCCTACGTACCAGGAACTACTCGAGTCCAAGAGGTGGATTCCCAACTTCATGAACGGGAAGGAATGCTAAAGTTGCTCAAAGAAAGGTTGGAGGCAGCCCAAGAAAGAATGAAGATGTTTGCAGACCGTCGTCGCACCAAAAGAGAATTCAACGAAGGGGACTGGGTCTACCTTCGCCTACAACCGTACCGGCAACATTCTGCGGCCTTGAGGAGGAATCTGAAACTATCGCCACGCGACTACGGCCCATTCAAGGTGCTTCAAAAAATTGGGCGAGTAGCATAAAAGCTGGAGTTGCCTGAGGGGTGTCGCATCCACCCAGTGTTCCATGTGTCATGCCTTAAGCTCAAATTGGGTGCAGGAATCTCGCCGCATGTTACACTACCACCTGTGGATGGAGCTGGGGTTGTTCATGTCACACCGGAGAAGATCCTTGATCGAAGGGTTGTTAAGAAGGGGAACCAAGCTGTTACTGAGGTGTTAATCCAATGGGCAGGAGCTTTAGAAGCTGACGCTACATGGGAAAAATACTGGGAGTTGGTGGCGAGATTTCCAGATGTCAACCTGGAGGACCAGGTTCCCAAGGAGGGAGGGATGTCACATGGGAATGGGGGTGCATGAGAATGCTTGGGAATTGATGGGGTTGTTTCTCGGGTTAATGGCCTATTTTATGGGAAATAGTATTTTGTAGTAAGTATGGGTTGTATGGGGAATATGTGTTGTCATGCATGGCTTATAGGAAATAGTATTTTGTATTAAGTATGGGTTGTAATGGGAAAAAAAAAAAAAAAGCTAAGTTATCTCCCATTCTTTTCCTCTTAAATTTCTCTTGCTCTGTTCTCCTATTTCTGAAAGAAATCCTCTCTTCTCACTATCTGAAACTCTCTTAATCTTGGGGTTTGTTCATCTTGGATAGCCCTCGCACTCAACCACCCACTGTACCCGTTACAATTGGGCATAAAAAACGTCAAAGAACCAAACTTTGGCGATCGCAAGGACAGGTAATGAAGATGGGAGGAGGAGGAGGAGGTACCGAGGGTTGCGGGAGTGTCGTAGAAGACGGTGGACGCCTGGACGACGGTGGCGCGGACGGTGGGCGAGGCCGGATCGGGGGAGCCGCCCATGTCCACTTCGGCGATCAGAGGGCTCCCGATGGCGGTGGATGGAATCAGAGCCATATGGAGGGAGACGGATAGGGAGGCGAGCGCTTGATATCTTTGCCGTGCTTCTTGCGGAGGTGCTCTCTGAGGAGGTCGGAGCGGGCTCTGGTGCGGGCTTGTTGAGGGGCGACGTTGACGTAGGAGAGGTGGGCACCGGCGGCGAACAGCGCCACGCCCGTCGCGAAGTAGCACAGGGTCGTCGCCAACTGCCTCGAAGTGGAGGGAGAGCACCAACCCATCCAGTCCCCCAGTCGAGCCCCGACTACAGATTTCTGTGGAGGCTGTGTTGCTATTTGCACCCCCACCTGTGGGGCCGTCTATCTGCACCCAAGGAATTAGTGGTGGCGTCCAAAAAATCTTAAATTTTTTTTTAATTCCTTGCTTACCCTCATCCCCAACCTCGGTTCCGCCCCCCCCCTCCCCCCTTTTTTCCTCCTCCTCATCTCTCCCTTTCCTCCATCTTCCCCGTGCTTAAACCCTAGCTGCTAGCCGATGTTGGGTTCAGGAGCATGGAAGATGGAAGAAGAAGAAGGGATAGGAGGAGGAGGAGGGCTAGTGGCTTATGGTTCTGACAAGGTGAAAATGGAGGAAGAAGGAGGAGGAAGGAGGTGGGCGGAGGATAAAGGAGGAAGGAGGAGTAGGGCAGAGGGGCAGGGACGATCGCGGAGGTGTGGGCTGGCGAACATGGACGATGGCTGGTGGCATTTTGGGGTAATTGTGGGGGCCAAAAAACAGCATGCCCAAAATAATTGTGGGGGTGGGGGAGAAGAATGATTTGAGTGGTATCACTAATTCCATGGGTGTGAATAGACGGACCCCCCACCTACACCGCGTGTGGTGACACATTACCTTTCAGTATGAACCATTGGATCCTTATTATATGACATAAGTGACGTGTGAATGTCTTCAATGATGTATCATATTTCACTGATGATGTGTATCCAACGGTTCACATTGGAAGTTAATGCTTCACCACATGTCGGGACAAATAAACAAAAAACATTCTCATCAATAAAGAGCCCCAAAATTGATACAATAACTGACACCAATACTCAAATCATTGATTTGATAGGGGCATCATTTGACAAGGGCATCCTATTATTTTCCCTCTACTTGCTCCTACTTCGATCCATCACCGCCCTCCTCTTCCTTTTTGCCTCCCTCCCCCTGATCTAATTTGCCAATGTCGTATCTGTCGTCATCTCCCTTTCCTCCTCCTCTTCCCCCACCCCACCCCTTTTTTTGCTTACTCCCTCTCCCCCTCTTTCTTCTCTTCCTCCCCTACTTCTCCCCACCTCCCCTTCTTTTTCATCCTCCTTCCTCCTTGCCAAAACCCTAGCCCCATCGGAGACTTGTCAGTCTGTAATGACTGGGTTTAAAAAAAAAACTAAACTAAACAAAACTAAACAAAAAAACAAAACTAAACTAAACTAAACTAAACAAAAAAAAAGGAAAGAAAAACTAAAACCCGACCCACCCCTTCAACCCAACCCGTGACCCCATCCCCCCTTCCTCTCTCTCTCTCTCTCTTCTCTCTCTCTCTCTCTCTCTCTCTCTCTCTCTCTCTCTCTCTCTCTCTCTCTTCTCTCTTTTTCTCTGGTCTCTCTCTCCCTCTTGGACCCAAGCCCGACCCGATCCGACCCCGGCCCTCCCCCCAAAGCCGCCGGCCGCCGCCCCCTCTACTGCCGCGTCGATACTCGGCCGGATTCCCGCCGACCGCCGCCCCCTCTACTGTCGCGCCGATACCCGACCGGATTCCCGCCGACCGCCGCCCTTCCCCTCCCCTTTAAAACCCCAAGCCGACCCCCCTACTCCCTTTGATTTCTTCCTCTCTCCCCTTCGATCTCTCTCCTCCCCTTTAATCTCTCTCTGTTTCTCTCTCTCTCCCCCCCTAATTTCCTCTCTCTCGCTCTCTCTCGCTCTCTCTCCTTGCGGCCTGCGCGCGACGGTGCCGGAGAGGAGCAGCCGGCCGGAGCGAGGCATCGCAGTCGGAGCCGACGCTCTTCCCGATCAGGTCAGCCCCCTTCGTTTTCCTTGTTTTCCCTTTGGTCCTGTTGATACCAGCTCGGCGACCCCTTTTTATGCCAAAGAGCACAAAGGCATACAAGTAGTAGTGCTCGACGCGGTTTCGACCGTCTACTCAAATTGGTAAAGCCAAACCGTAGTAAGACTATTGTTGTTAGCGATGCCAACTATCCTAGATGGTTTGATCGCAATCATCGAGGTCATAAAACCCTATGACCATGTTGTTTGGGTTAGACAATCTATGACCATTGTTTGCGGATGATGCCCCCATTTTTTTTTTACATCCATTTTTATGTGGCATGCGAATCATCGTGCTATGAATGGCGGTGGGCTGCTCAGCGACCCATATACAAAACCTTGCCGGTCCCGGAGTTCAACTAGGTGAGACGTAATGGCGGTCGTCAATCCGAGCTCAGGCTCGTGCGACTCGTTTTAATTATAGTAGTAACTGTGTTTTTGTACCTTAGCCAGATGATTTCTCGGGCAAATAACGAATCAAACCTCCAAACCTTGCCTAGACTTGACCTGATCTGGGTCACCATGGTCAAGATGTTGAAGGCTCCTCAAAGCACGACAGCACGCTAGTAGCGACATCGACGCAAATGCGATCGTTTAGGTATAATAGTATATATGAGCCGTAGTGTGATTCTTTGCATCAGCAACGCCGACTAACCATGACGCTACCCTTGGCACCTCGGTTTGCATGCCAATAGACCGGTGTCCGATGATGCTATCTTTGGCATATCGGTTTGCGTGCCAGTAAACCGGTGTTCGATGACGCTACCTTTGGCACATCGATTTGTGTGCCAGTTGACCGGCGTCCGATGACGCTACCTTTGGCGCATCGATTTGCATGCTAGTAGACCGGCGTCCGATGACGCATAAATTCTCGGCTCGGCCAATCAGACCTAAGTCGGTAATATTCTAAGTAGCACTTAATGACCATAGGCCGCTGGTTTGTTTGGCAGTTGGTGAGCAAGTGGACCAAGTCGGAGGCGGAGCGGAGGGCGCTTAGCAGCATCAGCCCGAGCACAGCACACTTTACAGGTGACATTGCACGCTGTTTAGATAATTAATTATGTTGTTATAGAAATTAAGGGTAGGTGTCCATAACGCTGCATGCGGGTCCCGTCAGACATCGTCGCATGTGGTCGAGTGGACCCCGCCTTGCATGCGGAGTCGTGAGTCCGGCGACGCATGCTTAATAATATAATTAAATAATAAATTTTCTGATTGCTTGGACATTGTAAGTAGGAATTCCCTTAAGATTGGAAATTAATAATTAAATAATAATTATAGGGCTCACTCTCCTGGATGGAGTGTGAAGACCCGGGCACACGGGAATACGGGCGAGAGTAAATTCTTTATAGTTATTGTGATGCATGGGTTGTGAGCGCGGTGCGAATCCCGGGGTAAAACGTCGAAATTACTTTATTATTATAATTGTGTGATATTTCTATCCTGTGGAAAGATTCGAACCCCGTGCGCGTAAGGGCCGTGAATCACCCTGCGCGCACAGCCGACGATCAGTAGACTAGGGGGTCACGGGCAGGGATTGTGGTAAAGCCAATAAGTGGTGCCCTCGAAGAGGGATTGGCCCAGCAATCCTGCCCCGGGGTAGTTGAAGCCCCCAAGGAAAGCAAGTTGGGCGGTAGAGCTCCACCGTGAAAGACGGGAAACCCCTTATGATCATATGGGTGACTTTGCGCATGGTGTCGGAGTATGCGCGGTGAGAGAGTTAGCCCTCTACATCGAAATAAAAGGCCCTATAGTAATACCCGACCGGGGGCAGGATGAACAAAATATCCGGGGTTCACATTGTGTGTGTTTAATTTTATTAATTGTAAAATGGTACTCTCGATAACTTAGTGATAGTAGGAATTGTATGCAAATATAGAAACTGCATGGACACTTAGGACATGATTGAAAACGTAGTTGGACAATTAGGATAATCAGTAAACTGTTGATAAAATGCGGGCGTCATTAATTACCTAGGCAGTTAGCTTGTCACTAGCCTTTTATTTGGCTAATCTCCCAATTCATTTTAGGGGCTACTCATTCTCACGAGTAGGCTCTTCTGCAGGTTCGGAGACTCAGGGGTAGCAGCAGCAGCGAGGTCAGCGACGGAGTTAGGACGGCGGTGGAGTCTTAGATTACAGTAGGTCTTGCAGTAGTCATTTTTTCTCTAGCATTGTAATCGAACTAGATTGGCTCAGTGTATGCTATTAGTGGCAATGATACAACTGTGTTCTCTTTGGGTAGGCCTCTCCTCAAGGCCCCAAGCCTAGGATAGCTCACAATAAAATATAAAGCATAAAGTGACCAAATTGACTAGCCCATTAGATAGGACATGTGAACTAGTGCATGAGTGCTAGAGAGCGGGCAAGGCTACTCGGCTCGCCGTTAGAGGCTTGAGCCTCGTGCTCCTTTCAGAGGGAATCATGTCAGTATGTGGGGCACTAGCAGGCCGCACATGCTAAGAGGATAGCCCGGTTGAGGGTCGAGCGTGATCACCTATATGTCGATAAAATTGTATCTCTATATTTTCTTTGAAAATAAAAATGTTTTCGTAAGTTTTAAAATAATTCTTGAGAGAGTAAAAGCCTGGTGAGAGACCCTAATTGGAATAGACAGTTGACCAAACCCTAAATCCCTTGGTTTTTCTCAATTCACACCCCATGGATCGATTCCGGATTTCTGGGGCGTGACACAGTCACCATCCTCAGACATTTGTGTGTTTAAAGCGCTCGGTGGCTATCCATAGAATAGTTACACACCATGTTAGTGTTGTGTGATTGTCATTGGCTACCGATCGACATGGTTGTCAGTCGCAACCAACCGATATGGTATGAAAAAATCTACATGTAATCGGTTGATTGCAACAAATATGACTCCAGCAGAATTAGTTTTTTGACAAGGAAGATGAAACAAATGAGGTAGGAAAGGAAGAAAAGATGGTGTGTGTGTGTGTGTGTGTGTGTGGGGGGGGGGGGGGGGGGGGGGCAAGAGGCGATGACTGGTTGTACGAGATTGACGAAGATCGAGGTGTTGGAAATTTACAAAATAAATAAGTATGATATTTAACTAATTAAGTGGAGATGGTTACAATGAAGTACTTGTAACTCTTTCGTAAAAGGTGAGGCTTGCAAGTAATCCAATTCATGATCAAATCCCATCGGGATCCATCTTAGACAAATAAAGTGAAAAATAGGCTCACACGGCGAGGTGCAATTGTGTGTTTAATGTGATTGGGCGTTTAAAGGCGCACTTAGCGAGTCGCATTGAAGAGCCCAATGAGGCAGGTCAACCCAACCATGGGCTGGACTGGGTGGATGGACCAAAGGGTGCACAAAGTGCCTATTACCCCCGAGTAGACCCGATGGATTGGGATAAGGGTTCTTCAGGCACCAGTTGATCCGACAAACTATTGCATTGGTTGGGCGAATAGTGCAATTTTGGGGTGCAATGGTTGGGTGAACCATTGCCTCGAACTCTATAAATTAAGGGTCATTTCTTCCACAATAACATACAAAAGATACAAAAAAAACAAAAAAAAAAATTCGGATTGAAACCTAAGAATATTCCGACATCATCGGTTCTTCTTTTGAGAGTGTTTTCTAGTCAGATCGGGCAGTACATACTCCGCATCCAACAAAACAATGATTAGGGGCTTTCACTGTATCCTGATGATGATTTTCTCAAATACCCTGATTGTGCTCGGAGCTTAACCGTAAGGGGGGAAGTTGTCTAAAAGACTATGAATTAATTTTCGTGCCTTGAAGTATTTTGGATCATCCAATCCTTAACATATCGGATGTCCAATCTAGTCATTGACTACGAACCTACTTTGGTGTGTATGGTAAACTCATTTCTTCCGCATGTGGTCCCACATACATAAGTTACCTAAGTCACAACCAAGTCGACTAGTGGATTTATATATCTCATACACTAGGGTTTGTGAGTATTAGTAAGGCATGCTTAATTAGAGTCTTGCAAGCTGGAATTTGCATACAGGATACACAAATCCCAACACAAAGGCTCTAAAGTAGGATGAGGAGGTTGAGGAGGATGGGTATATCAAGACCTCGAGATCGGCCACCCTCGAGAAAGCTTTCCCGCCCCATGAAGATTATGAAGTCATCCGGAAGGACGATCGACGACTGCATCGCCTCGTAGAGAGCAAGGCAGAGAATAAGGAAGAAGTAAGAGTTGATTACTACAGGATTCGGCAAGTCGAGTTCGTCTCCTCCATATAATGTATACTTGCCACCACAACATCACATCCTTCTCCCCCCTCCCCTCGAAAGACTTAGTAGTTCATGTCAGTGAGTGTAGATAGCAGTAGGCTCCGCCATCCGATATTGGATCCACCCTTTTCGGCGAGGCACTAAAGCATCACCACTTGATTTCGTCCTCCCCTTCTTCTCTCGCTCTCTTCTTCTAAAACTTTCGATCTGATCTAAATCGCAAGGCTACTACTCCTCCTTTATTTTTCGCCTCTACTTGAAATTGGAAAACTATTGGGGAATTGAGGTTTTGTGCACATATCGACCTAAATATCGTGGTCGATTGACTTTGGAAGGACAATCAGTGGCTTCGCCACCTTGCAGAAATTAGGGCGGAGAACAAGAAAGAAGTGAGGGCTGATCACTTCACGATTTGGCAAGCCGAGATTATCTCCACCATCAAGGAGGAGAACAATCAGCATAAGGGTATGGATTTGGACGAGGTGGGTGAGGATGCATTGGAGGAGAGGAGGATAATGATAAGGGAGAGACACCTGCAGAGAGAACATAACGAATATGTGCTCCTCCCGGAAGAGGATGACGAGGATGTGATAGAAAAGGAGACAAAATTGGAGTACGATACCAACTCAGGAGAGGAGCAGATGGGTATCGATATGGTGAAGCCTGTCTTCATCCCCAAGTCACAGTGGGATACTATTACTGAGCATGAGAGGCTTGAGGCCGAGGAGAGGTTTCTCGAGGAGTTTGTGAAGAAGAGATTGGAAGAAAGAAAGGTCGAGATGAAGCGGATCATGGCGAAGGAGATAAGGAGGTACGAGTTGATTCCGAATAATATGGAAGTGGAGGCTAACATGGAGGATGTGGGCATGGATGACGAGTTGAATGAGACCGAGAGGAGTATGAGGCTCGAAAAATTGCAAGTATTAAGAAGGACCGAGAGGATAAGGGGGCTAGATATAAGGATAAGGAGGAGGTTGAGAATGTGGGGAACATTACAAAGGAGAAGCAATGGTGATGCGAGAGGAAGAATCCAAAGCCGCTCCCTCCTACAAAGCAGAAGTGGAGGTTCATGCAAAAGTACTTCCACAAGGGTGTTTTTTTTAGTCTAATGCTGATGATCGTGCAGCTACCACTAGTGCAGATGAGATATACCACATCGATTTCTCGACACCCATGGGAGAGAACAAGATGGACACGACTATACTGCCTAGGGTCATGGAAGTCAAGCACTTCGAATGCAGCCGAAGGAGTAAATCAACTCATCTACCTTATTAACGAGGATACAACTTATTGGAACACCATCCAACCCACCGCCACCACTTCCTCCCCCCCTCCCTCCTCCTACGTCTCCTTAGTCCTCCTCCACCTTCCTCGCCATGTCCTTCCTCCTCCCTCCTCTCCTTCTCAGTCATCATCCTCCCCCTCTTCTTCCTCCCATTCTTCTTCCTTCAACACTTGAGCATTTCAAGCATAGTGATGCTACAACCCATTCAACCGGGGGAGACCCAATGTGTTGTAGTGGCACTCGCCCCCCGTAGATCACTCGACCTCCAATGACCGAATGGATTGTAGGAGCACTCAAACTCCAATGGTCAAATGCGATGTAGTGGTACTCAGTCTACGATGAATGAATATTGTGCACTATGCCACATCGATAACTTAGCCTCCAACAATTGAATGGTGTATAAGAGCACTCAGTCAGTCAGCCTCCAACGGCTGAATGGTTTGTAGGAGCACTCGGCCTGCAACGTCTAAATTAGATGCAAAGAGACTCAGATGGAGGAGGAAGAAGAGGAAGGATGACGAGGAGGAAGGCGGAGCGGGTGGTCACATGCATGATTCGACGATGGTGACGGAAGAGGAGGGAGGAGGAAAAGAAGGGTAAAATTGGGATGTTGTAGAAGTTCCCATCTCAGGGTTTTCTTAGGCAAGTTGTAGGTATATATATTGAATGTATGACTTAAGGGCTGCCCCTTGAAAAAACTGTGTTGTATATAGCCACCCCCATATAATATCTCATTCCCACCACTAGGCCTATCAAAGGGTAGGATTTAGACCGGATCGTAGTAGATCCATATTTGATCCATTTATATTTCGAATCGGGTCAGATCATTTTTAATCGGATCTCGGACCAAAATACTCATACCAAACCCGGAGTTTTTTGATTCAGATCGTATTCGGATAATGATCCGGTCCATTGATAAGTCTCGGAGGTCCCCCAAAACAACATAAACAATCAAACAGAAACTCTGGACTTCTAAGTTTGAATCATTGGTTAGTTCAGATAAATGGATTTTGCAACCCATGGATTTGATAGTTAACATAAGACGACTGAGTTGGTGCATCAGACGGTGGAAATAAGATGTGTAGGTTTGGGATTGGACCGACTATGATATATGTTATAAAGATGAATAAATGTATCAGTTCGGATCAGGATAGATCCATATTTGATCTGATTATATTTCGAATTGGGTCGAATTGTTTTTAATTAGACAAAAAAAATAGAATTGGAATCTTCTAAGGTTCGAGCAACCTACACTTGAAAACGGTAGCACGCCGCGCGGTAGTTATGGCATCACAATCATTGCGGCTAATTGCGATTCATAGTGGGATCCGACGGCAGGCATACACGTCATATGAATCACAATTATCCCGTTGGCTGTGATGATGCTAGTGCCACGTGGCACGCATCTGCCTGCTACCGTCCCAACTGTAGGTCATTGGAACCGTAGAAGATTCGAACTCAAAGACCTATTACCAAATCCAGGATTTCGGATCATGATCCGGTCCACTGACTGACCTATGTAAGAACCCAAATCTTCTGCCCCCCAAGTCACAGTTGTCCGTTGCACCCATACCAGACCAGTGCATCGCACTCAACAGGCAAAGGTACGGCAGTGATCAGGTACAGGCTGAAGGCTATGTCGCTGGGCCAATCACTGCCGTCCCATTGTATACCAATTGGTGGTGAGTGAGACGCACTGGTCAGGTATGGGTGCAACGGAATAGCTGATCATGTCCAAAGGCAGCCACAGGCCCACAGCCGAGTCTCTACGACCCCCCTCCTCTCTCGAAATCTCCCCCCTTTCCCCTCGCGAGACTCGGCAGTTTGTGCCGGTGAGTGCAGGCGGCGGTAGCTCCGCCATCGAATATCGGTTTCCTCCCCTCCGGCGAGGCACTGAAGAGCGCCTCTGCATGAAACTGGGAATTTTTGGGGGAATTAGGGTTTTGTCCACATATCGACCTAGATCTCGTGGTCAATTGAAGGGTTCTGCAGTTCGTGGATCTTTGGAATTAGGGTTTTGATTTGCATAGCTCGCAGTCATGTCTGTGACTGCGGGCGTGAGTGAAGCCGCCATCGCGGTTCGTGACAAGCTCAGGGGAAAGATCGGCCAGACGAAGGTCAAGAGGTACTGGCCGGGAAAGGCCCCGGAGTGGGCCGATGAGGTTGAGGAGGATGGGGACATCAGGACCTCGAGATCGGCCGCCCTCGAGAAGGCTTTCCCGACCCGCGAAGATTCTGATGTCGTCCGGAAGGATGACCGGCGGCTGCGACGCCTCGCGGAGAGCAGGGCCGAGAACAAGGAAGAGGTGAGGGCTGATCACCGCAGGATTCGGCAAGCCGAGATCGTCTCCACCATCGAGGAGGAGAAGGACCGGCAGGAGGGTATGGATTTGGACGAGGTGGACGAGGATGCGTTGGAGGAGAGGCGGAGGATGATAAGGGAGAGGCAGCTGCAGAGAGAGCGGGAAGAAGCCGCGCTCCTCCCAGAAGAGGACGACGAGGACGTGGTAGAAGAGGAGGAGACGGAATCGGAGTACGAGACCGACTCAGAAGAGGAGCAGATGGGTATCGCTATGGTGAAGCCCGTCTTCATCCCCAAGTCGCAGCGGGATACTATTGCCGAGCGCGAGAGGCTTGAGGCCGAGGAGAGGCGTCTCGAGGAGTTTGTGAAAAAGAGATTAGAGGAAAGAAAGGTCGAGACAAAGCAGATCGTGGTGGAGGAGATAAGGAAGGACGAGTTGATTCAGAAGAACCTGGAAGTGGAGGCTAACACAGAAGATGTGGACACTGACGACGAGTTGAACGAGGCCGAGGAGTATGAGGCTTGGAAGGCTAGAGAAATTGCAAGGATCAAGAAGGACCGGGAGGACAGGGAGGCAAGATATAAGGAGAAGGAGGAGGTTGAGAAGGTGAGGAACATGACGGAGGAAGAGCGTCGGGAATGGGAGAGGAAGAATCCCAAGCCGCTCCCTCCTACGAAGCAGAAGTGGAGGTTCATGCAAAAGTACTTCCACAAGGGCGCCTTTTTTCAGTCCGATGCCGATGATCATGCAGCTACCGCTGGTGGAGATGAGATATACCGCCGCGATTTCTCGGCCCCCACGGGAGAGGATAGGATGGACAAGACTATACTGCCTAGGGTCATGCAAGTCAAGCACTTCGGGCGTAGCGGAAGGACCAAATGGACTCATCTTGTTAACGAGGATACAACTGATTGGAACACCCCGTTAGTTTCTAGACCCTTCTTCAAAATCATTAGCTTAAATTGCAGCTGAGATTATTTTTAAGTACATTCAAATTTCCATGTTGTACGTATCTTCATTCTACATTACTATGATCTTAGGATTTATTTGCAAAAACTGATGATGATAGCTTCTCTCTTTATAACACAATAGCTAACAAGTAACTTGCCGTTCTCATAGAATTTATCTATTGTTGTTATAGGTGGACTGCTAATGGACCTCTTCGAGCAAAGTACAATGCCAAAATGGCAGGCATGAATGCTCCGATTGCAAAACCAAAAGGAAGCAAGAAGTTGAAGGATTGGGAGATAAATTAGTTTATTTCTCTGCTTCTTGAAGGACTGTTTTTCATGTGGTCAGGTCTTATTTCACCCTTCAATTGTTATATATAACTTTTGTTGCTTTCTGGGTTCGTACTTTTCTGGGTGATGTAAGGTGTACTTCAGCTGTTCATTGCCTCGGGTTGAGCTTGCTTGCCTCTTTCTTTTCCATGTGCATCATGTGCACCTAAAACTAGCAGCTTTGAAGTATCAATTTAAATTTAAGGTTTACCAAGCAAGTGTGAAATATCATTAAGTACAGTCACTTGACTAATCGTATAACCCTCAAGCTATCACTATATTTTATCTCCATGTTTTGAGAACTACTTCTGTATTTTTCATGGTAAAAACCCCGAAACTCGACTCGATGCGAGAGTTGGCTGGATCAAGTAACTCAGATAACCTGAAAACCTGACTCAAATTTTTTTGATTAAGCATCACACATTTTACCTATGAGTAAGATCCAACCACATTGTTTTTCAAAGATAAGTAAGCATGGACCTAATGCGATAAATATTATTTATGAAGGATCTATAAGATTCAAGTTCGACAGTTAAAACTACAGTACAAGTATCATCCACAGAGTTGACCATCTCATGCTGAAATTGCTGCTTGCCACTTGGTTGTGTAGCCACCTCCTCATGCTCACAAATTCTCTAGTTATCATGTAAGAAATTGTAGAGATTGGATGCCTTTACTGCAATCTTAAACTACAGTGAATGATTACGAAGTTTTTTGACATATTCTTGTTTCACGTGGTTTCCTTTCTTTGTGTAACTTTGATCAAACATATTTTAATATCTTTCACAGCCAGAGCACCAGCAGATTTGAGCTCAAGATAGAAGTCACTGTGTTGCATCTTTGAAGTGTCTATTCAAATGACTTGCCACCAAGAAAGTGCAATATGTCGAACAATATTAGAATTGAGAAATTAAAGACAAAAATATCGAGTAACTTTAAAAACTTACCATGGAACCACTTATTTCTATTATGAATGGCTTGCTTAGTTCCAAATTGTATTTGTTGTAGCAGCAAATGACAAAATTTTACTAGTTAACATGAGATAAAATATAATGATAAAGATTGTAAGCAACTTAACTTGTCAAAATTTAAATATATAATCATGTATTAATAAAACTGATTTATCGTCTCTAGCTGAACATCTATATCTTGTTCAAGAACCCCAATAACATGTTGCCAGCATAGTTACCAAGTCGGAAAACAAAAAAAAAACGGCAAGGGAAAAAATCGGAAAGATACGATGAAAACGGAAAAAAAACGTGAAAACATCGGAAAAAATCTTAAAAATTATACCAAGTATGTATATATGTCATTTTCCAACATTAAGTAATCAAAAGTTCAAAACATATAGCATATGCGTTTATTAAGTACGAACAAAATAAAATCCGAACCCAATTTAAATCCGGACCAAACCCGACGTGTTTTATACGCATTTTATATGCGTTTTTTTCGTTTTAAACGCGTATAAAACGCGTACTAACGTGTTTTTTTTAGTTTTTTTCCTGTTTGCTACGACTTCAGATCGATACGCGTTTTATACGCGTTTTTTGCAAAAAAACGCCCGATTTGGTAACTATGGTTGCATGCCACGTTGGATCTCGAGATGCTTTGAGACATCCGGGTGATAGCGATTTATGGGTGGAGAAAATAATCCGCCACATGAATGGGAGAGTGGAGCGTCAAAATACCATCTTGCATCAATGATGTCTAACATTTTTATTAGACCTTTTGGGCTTCAACAATCTCTATCCTACCCTTATCAATTTGATTGTATATCTCACCCTTCACTTGCTTTTTAGTTTTTACCAATTTCCATCCCCTACATTTGAGATTTGAATGAGAGAAATCACTATTTTATTTATTTGCTATCTTTCAACAAAAAGAGGTGGTTGTGATAATTTTTCCATCTTTTCCAACTTCATAGTTGCAAATTTAGATATTGCCCATTCCTTGAGAGAAACATCTTCTTTAAGGCAGCCCTCAAGTATAAATAATGCAATATATTAAAGTAAATATTTAAAAGAGGTGAGTTAGAAATTTCAGGTAAGAGGAAAGTGTAGGGTTTACAGTACCAGCTCTTTGAGACCGCCGAGAAGAAAATTGTAGCAAAACAAGGGACCTCAAGTTGAAGTATCTCTCTATCAGCAATCAAAGTCCTCACCATATGTACTAGTTGACCTTTATTGTAGATAAACTTCATGAGTATGTTGTACTTCATTATCATAGGCTTCAACTTCCCAATTCTTGTGCAACCTTGATTGCACAAGAACTCCGAGGTAAGTCCTTTCTCTTCGCCATAACAGTTTTCCAGTGGCAACATGATTTGCTGCATGACTATGTGATCCATCAAATAAGCTAGACTTCGTACTGTTATAAAAGGAAAATTGATGGAGAGTAATCATCAATGTGAATGTCAATTAAAACAAAAAAAGGATAAGACTTGTGGAATAAGAATAAGTGGCAGAAGGGATTTTGAATGATGGGGGTTAATAATTTTGCTACAGAGATCAATAAGATGCTTCTGACAATAGGATTATGAGGGAATTTTTGAATGTTGTGACTGCAAACTACAATTTTAATAAATCAATGGTAAGAACTAAGAACAGGTGTGGAAAATTCAAAATTTAAAATCTAAAGCTTGTATTGATCTGGGATCCTTGTATTTCTTAGGTCCCTTAATGGCGGTCTATCCGGTATTTAAGGGGGTGTTTGGCATCATTCCGGAACAATCTATTTCCATTCCGAATTCCATGATTTGAAAATAACGGCTAGTAATTGTTCTGGTGGAATGAAGGACTTGGGAACTAAAAAATATCACTCCGGCTGTTTCTATGCCAACCGGAATGCTGGACCATCAGATTGCATTAGAAATAGTAATTGATGGTAATACCTCTTCTGGAAGAGGAGTAAGGGGAACAACTGTTCCACATACCAAACACCCCCTTGTGTACCCTGGTCTGAACTTGTTCAATGTTTTGTTCAATATTTAATGATATTTCTCGTTCCAATCTGATATGAAAGCTTATTTAACTACAATTACCTACCATAATTGACTTCTAGAAAAATGTAATTACCAGTTGATAAGTAAACCAGAATCGACTGATATCTGCAATCAAAATCTGATTTGATTGTTATATATTATTCTCTTTTGGATTTCGTTTCGTGTTGAATTTTCTTTGTTCTGTTGCTGTCTACTTCTATAAGCGTCTGGTTGTTGAATTTATGTTAGAACTCTATTGCATACATTGATTGTAATCATTATCTTCAACCATGACTTGAAAGTGATGAGTTCAGTTGTAATCTCTTGATTTCTTTCCAATTCTACATAAGTTGTGTTGACTTTTCTTTGTTACGCTGCTCTCTATTTCTATAAAGCCCCTGGTTGAGTAAAATATAACAAAGACAAGAAATAGAGAAGAGGCCTGACTAGCAAATAAAAAATTCTCAAAACTCCCTATAGCCGAATAATCTGCCTCATTTACCAACTGAGACAAAAAAAGGAAACTTATCAACCAATATGAACCTATAGATTTTTGGATGGAAGAAATAAGAGAGACAGGAGTGAGGGGCGAGGTCTCTGTTTGGTTTCCATGTGAAAGCAGTGGTTCACAGGACTCCCTGTCACTGTAGAAACCTCCATCAGAGTCATCTTTCCTTCTCAACTTTTTTACTTCTATTCCTAAGTTAGCCCTCATTATGTGCCACAAGTGCTAGATAAGCACTACTCAATCCATCTACACGCTTAATCAAGGTCTTTTGAGCTCAACCTTACTGTCTGAAAAAGGTATAAGAAGACCCTAAAACATATAAAAATTGTAAAAAGATCGTAACACAAGAAACTTCAATTCAATTGTGAAATTCATCCACTTTTGGAATCTAATCACCCCCTTTTTCCTCCAAAAGCATCCACATTGTTAGAGTTGCCTCTTTGGAGTAGAGCAAGTAACTAAAAACACGACGACTATGACGGTAGGTTGTGCTGGTGGGCTTTCTCTTATCAAGTTTGACACATGTCAATAATGTGATAGCTCTTGGACTAATTATAAGGGTATTAACTCAAGTAAGGTGGGGGAATATTGACTTTTTCCTTCTTCGTTCATAGGGTTTCTTGGTTCGTTCTGCCATCACTCCCATTTAATCATGGGAATTCATTTTCAGCCATATACAATAGGTATTTCTAGAAGGACGAGAGTAGTACTGAGAACCTACTTAAACAGAGTTGATTGTAAGGCCAAGTTGTAAACGGTCTCCTCGGCAACAAGCTCAACATGAATCTAGTCAAATAGCGTCAAACTTCAATTGTAGATATATCAAAAGGGATATAGGCAACAATGATTATATTACTATTGATTGCTTAGTTGCCAGGTATCATAGGTTTAGGTTCAATAGATATTAGTTGCTTGTACACAAATGAATGCTTCCATATCATGATTTACACGATAAATGGAACATCCCTTTTGAATCAGTAAGATTATATAATCAATGGTAGATACGTAGGATAATGCAGATCTAATGGGCTGCTATTTTATTTCAAAAGGGAGTGAATTGTAATTTTAAATGGTAGATTTAGTTTCTTTCGGGTGGCCTTTGAGATAGGTCTGACTCTTTTTCTCTTTCCTAGCAATCACTACTTCATACACCTTGATCCAACTTTTAGAGTCATCTTTATACATACAACCCGCCTCTCTTATTTGCCAAGGCATGTACACTTAGGTAGCACTAACTCAAATACAGACACCGATACATATACAGACACGGACTGTGACAAATCGTGAATAAATTTTATATATATATATATATATATATATATATATATATATATATATATATATATATATATATATATATAATGAGAGAAGCCTTCATAAATCTTAAATTCATGTGACATGATTATTTCATATTTAACATTCGTGAAGATTTTTCATTTAAATCCAGATCCATAATAAAAAAAACCATTTATTTTTTTAAGTATCGTCTTTGTTATAATAAACCTCCAAATTAGTTTAGATTCATATAAGGGATCAATGAGGAGGTGGGGATTAGAAGGGTGAAAAGGAAAACATTATTATGATAATCGACAAGAGAAGAAGTAACTTCTTATGGAACGGAGCTGATGGCAATTTTGGATCTTCTTCACCTAATCCAAAAGGGTACAACATGCAAATCAAAGGATCGAGGAGGCCTGGGAGTTATCAACATCATGAAAGTTTATTAGGTCATGTGTGGCAAATGATGGTGAGACTGCAGAGAGCTTATGGGGGATAACAGGAGAGGTCATCAGTGCAGGGTATTTCAGGATTTTTTTCGCTCTTTCTAGCAGAATTTCTGGTAAAATCTCTCCGTTATGGAAAGGTAACATCAAGGTGAGAAATGTGTACAAGTGTCGCAAATTGGCAATAAAGTTGTATAGGGATATGGCATGAACATCTATTTTTGGGAGGGTGGGAAATTACCCTTTTAAAACTCTTCCCAGACCTATATGATATTATTTGGGACTGATCAACGTCAATTAGATCTCAAGCCAAGGTTACAGGAAATATTACTATTTGGGAGCCGAAACTTATAAGAAACATTCCTTCTTCTCTTCGAGTACAGTTGTCTGATCTTCAGGATACTCTACACTACTCTCTTTGTACAAATTCTGATTCAGTCAGGTGGCAAAGGAATCCTTTAGGGCATCTCTCTATGAATGTCTTCTACAAATTCATCAACCTAGGGGGTTACTTGTCCCGTCACTAATATATTCTAGAGAATACAAAATCCAGTGAATATACACATTCTCATGTGGCATTTGCTTCACGATAGAAATTTAACTAAGGTGAACCTTAAGAAGAGGAAGCTATCATGCCATTCCGCGTGTCATGTAGTTTATATAGAGTAACTGAGGAGAGTTCTCACATTCTTCTTCTCGAAATATCTTGGCTTTTAAAAGACTCTTTAAATCAGAAGGAGACTGAAGCACATTAGAATTCATTTGCACCAAATGAACGAATAAATGTATCCAAAATTTCTAGTAAGAGGACAAGCAGTCTGGGATATGATGGTCATTGCTATTTGTTCATGTATTTGGACAGGGAGACAACATAATCTTCAAATCCAATTCTGTGTAGGGGTTTTTAAAGCATATAAGAGAAATAGTTAAGCTATGGCCATCTACATTGCCAGGGAAGATCAAATAGAGAATTAAATATTATTGTGATATCTAATATTCATATCAGTCAAGATTTTGTTTATTTTTATTTTTTTTCTTCTTTTAATAAACTATAATAGGGGTCTAGACCGAACCTCACTCACACCTAAAGGATTTACCAAAAAAAACATTCAAACTACATGTAAATTATCTAATAACCAATTCATTTTACTGACTAATTACAACTCTCATAAGTCACTAAATGGTCAAATATTATTGATTAATGAGCAAATTGAACAAAATGGGAGAGGTTGAACAATCGAGAAAAGAAGAAAATTGAGGAAAAAATTAATAAATTGATAGGAGTATAGGTCGAACCGCACCCCTCCTAAAAGGGCCTTGATCCTTAAAAAACAATTATTTGCTAATGATGCCATTTGTTGTTGTCAGTTTGTCACCATATGTGCTTGTTTTGCATATTTTCACATATAAATTAAGCAATTTTATGTTTTTCTTCCAATTTGATACTCAATGCTTTCTGAACTTTCAACGGACTTTCCGGTTTCACTCCCAAGCCGAAGAATATCCGAGCGTCGAGCTTGGAGCCATGATATTTGGTGGTATCTTGCCCTAAACTTACATATCAGTATCATTAAATGAAATTTGATGGAGTAAGTTATTGGAGATCTCCATAGGGCCTTTTATCTAATGCCAAAAAGGATATGCAACATATTATAAGGCATTAGTAAAAGAAAGGTGTGTTTTTCTCTTTTCTCCAATTTTAACCTAGAAGTTCTCCTAGCTACCCAGTTTGTTTTCTCTTCTCGTATTACCTTCATATGTCTATAATAGCATAATATTATGATTTTTTGCTATAATTAAATTGCCACCACACAGCACCTTGAATTCAAAGTTTACACTATAATCTATGAACTCCTTCCAACTATTTCATATTTTACTTTGCTTAATGTTTCCCACACTCAAACCTTTCAAAACTATTTGTAGAGTTTTCAAGAAAATACGTACATATTTACAAAACCCCTCTAATTCATATCCTGAAACCTTGAAATCTTCACTTGGTGAATCTTAAAAAAAATAGGGTTTTCATATCAATAATCCTCTCACAATTGTTACCATCCACAAAATCTTAACTGCATCCATACCATGTAAAGAGAGATCGCTCATAAAAAATTCACTTAAGTTCATCCAAACCCACTGATAAGTATCCAATCTCCTATATCTACCAACTCATTGCTTCTCAACACAGACTCATATATATATATATATATATATATATATATATATATATATATATATATATATATATATATATATATATATATATATATATATAGAGAGAGAGAGAGAGAGAGAGAGAGAGAGAGAAATGCTTGAATGTGGCATGCGGTGCGTGCGGCATCGCACCGCAGCCGTGTGATGCACGCGCTGCGTGCATGCGATGCACGCAGCAGTGCATCACACGGCTGCGGTGCGATGCCGCACGCACCGCATGCCGCAGCATAGCATGCCCCATATATATATATATATATATATATATATATATATATATATATATATATATATATATATATATATATGACCTCAGGTGCAGCGTCAATGCTGCACCCGAGCCTCTACGTGCGCCACTTGTCCACGGAATTGGCGCGAGATCCGGCCGTCCAGATTTTAAAACAGCGGGACGAACCTCAGCCGTCCGATTGCTTGGATCGAATAGGAGATTCGGCCGTCCGGATTTAAAAAATGCGGGATCTCGCGCAGCCGTCCGATTGCCTTGACCCGGCCGTCTGATCCGTGCAGCGCACCCCTGCCCGGCATTTCAATTGGGCCGATTGATTCCCATCCGTTCGATCGAGGGAATCGAACGGACAAAAACGTTTTTCGCTGTTACTGTAGCGGCTATAGTAACAGCAAAAATCGATTTTATCCGTTCGATTCACTCGATCGAACGGATGGAAATCACCCGGCCCAATTGAAATAACGGGCGGGGGTGCGCTGCACGGATCAGACGGCGGGCGGGGGTGCACTGCACGCATCAGACGGCCGGGTCAACGGAATCGGACGGCTGCGCGAGATCCCGTATTTTTTAAATCCGGACGGCCGGATCTCCCGTTCGATCCAGGCAATCGAACGGCTGAGGTTCGTCCCGCGGTTTTAAAATCCGGACGGCCGGATCTCGCGCCGATTCCGTGGACACGTGGTGTGCGCAGGAGGTCCAGGCTCCCCGTCCCCTATATATATATATATATATATATATATATATATATATATATATATATATATATATATATATATATATATATATAGAGAGAGAGAGAGAGAGAGAGAGAGAGAGAGAGGGGGGAGCAGATTGGTTGAGACTTGAGCTGTGAGTTGCCAGGGGAGAAAATGAGATGCGCGCTCATTTTCTCCACCTAGGAGTTTTGGATTTTGATGAATTGGTAAGGGTGTTGCCTAGGGTAAGATGATCATCCTCACCAATTTTCATCAAATTCCAAAACTTCTAGGGTCATCAAATGGTAGAAGCAAAATCGGTAAAATTAACGGTGACTGCGGACGACAGATTTTGCTTCTACCATTTGATGACCCTAGAAGTTTTGGAATTTGATGAAAATTAGTGAGGATGGTCATCTTACCCTAGACAACACCCTCACCGATTTTCATCAAAATCCAAAACTTCTAGGGTGGGCAAATCAATTGCAGCTCATTTTCTAAACCGATAGCTCACATCACACTGTAACATTCCTCTCTCTCTCTCTCTCTCTCTCTCTATATATATATATATATATATATATATATATATAGAGAGAGAGAGAGAGAGAGAGAGAGGGAGAGAGAGGAATGTTACAGTGAGATGTGAGCTGAGTTCACTTTGACCCCCCTAGAAGTTTTAGAATTTGGTGTGGGTGTTGTCTAGGGTAAGATGATCATCCTCACCAATTTTCATCAAATTCCAAAACTTCTAGGGTCATCAAATGTCGAAGCAAAATCTGCAGATTTTAACGGTGACTGTGGGCGGCAGATTTTGCTTCGACCATTTGATGACCCTAGAAGTTTTGAAATTTGATGAAAATTGGTGAGGATGATCATCTTACCCTAGACAACATGTGGACACGTTTTGGACAATTCGTGGAGACTTGAAGACATATGTGGACACGTGGGACACAGGTAGGAGTGCACAGGAAACCGATGGAACCGAAGAGCCGAATCGAACCGGTCCGAACCGTACGCTTTGGTTCGGTTTCTAATAGGTTCGAGTCTGGTTACCAAAGTACAAACCTAAAGGGGACCGATTCGGTTCTCGATTCTCGGTGCTGGTTATCCGAACCAAACCGAACCGATTCATGTATATGCATAATGCATTCTCGAGTCGGGTAATACGAGCCATATTGATCTCCACAACAGTATCATGTATCTGACTTCATAATTGCTTGTTGTATCCTTGGTTTTGAAGCAGTGTTCTAAAAGACAGTCCGAGCGGTCGGCTAGGCGTATTAGGGGGTTGGCCGCTCCGCTTCAGCATTAAGCGGCACTGTAGGTGAGTTGAATGAAGGCGGGCGTCTAGGCGGGATCCGACCCGCTTACGTGGGATAAAAGGCGGGCACCTAGGCAGGATAAAAGACGGGTAAAAGACGGGCTCCAGGCGGATTTTAATGTGGTATCTGACCCGTTAGGGTTTTTATTTCTATGATTTTGTGACTCCCATCCTTGAGCAGGCGAGCATTCAGGCGGTTCTTAGGTGCGCTCTCTCACTATCTCTCCTCGCGATCTCCTTTCCCCCCTCCTCCCGCTACTTGTAGGCTGTCCAGTGCTCTCAGGTGCACTCTCTCTATCTCCCCGTGATCTCCTTCCCCACCCTACCTCCCGCTATATGTAGGCTGCCGCGACCCGACCCCTTGCTCTCTTTCCCTTGCCTCGCAGGCAATCCCGATCCCCTCCTCCCCTTTGCCTTGCGAACGACCCCGGCCCAACCTGAGCCCCTCCTCCCTTCCCTCTGCCTCGCGATCGACTCGACCCCCTGCTCTCTTTCCCCTGCCTCGCAATCAACCCCGACCCCCTATCCCATCCCTCCCTCTACCTCGCGAACGACCCCAGCCCAGCCTGAGCCCCTCCTCCCGTCCCTCTGCCTCGCGACCGACCCGACCCCCTGCTATCTTTCCAGTTTGCATATGTAAAACTTTCTATTATTGTTTTTTTTATATAGAACTATGAATTTATATATATACATACATATAGAATATATATAATATATTTTATATAGGTGGGCTCCCATCTTTTTTTTCAAGCGCCCGCCTAGTCGTTCGCCTTCTGTCTTGAAACCACTTGACCGCCTGCCTTCCGCCTTCCGTTTTTTAAAACATTGTCTTGAAGTATTTTTTTATATATATATCGTGATACATTGCGGTCCCTACTCGGTGGGTTTTTTTTCAAAAAAAAATTTCGAAATTTCAAAATTCTAGACCTATAGGTCTTAGAAGGAGCTGAATTTTTTTGTGTGTGCTATCAAAAGGGAGCTGATCAACCTCTAATTTTTTTTTTAAAACATCTCCTTGGGTAGGGGCCGCACGTTAAGCGGCCTCAATGTATCGCTATTTTATATATATATATATATATATATATATATATATATATATATATAGAGAGAGAGAGAGAGAGAGAGAATACGGGGTATGAGCTGACAGCCCATTTGAACAAATGGGCTGTCAGCCGGTAGCCGTTCGATCGGATCAATCAAGCCGTCCATTTTTTATTTTTTTTAAAAACAGCTGTAACACAGCTCTGCAATCCCCTATTTTTTTTACAGCTCTCTCCCTCTCCGTCTCTCTCGCGAGCGGCAGCGGCAGCCGGAGGGGACCGGGCCAGAGGCGGGTGGGGGACAGGTGCAGGGGGCGGCGGAGGGGGGCGGCAGCCGGCGGGGACCGGGCCGGAGGCGGGGCGCGGCAGCCGGAGGGGACCGGGCCGGAGGCCGTAGCGGCAGCGGCAGCATCAGCCGGAGGTGGCCGGGGGCGCAGGGTCGCCGGAGGGATCGGCAGCGGCAGCCGGAGGGTCGCCGGAGGGAGCGGCAGCGGCAGCCGGAGGGATGCAGGGGTCGGAGGGGGCTGGAGGTCGGAGCCGGGCGCAGGGCGCCGGCGGCGACCGGGGGCACGGGAGCCGGGCGCAGGTGGCAGGGGTCGGAGGGGGCTAGAACCGCTGCCGGACGGAGGATCCGGCCGGCGTCGGGGTGAGCCGGTGCCGGAGGGGGAGCCGGGCTGGTGCTCGAGTTCGGGAGAGAGAGAGAGAGATCGAGAGAGAGAGAGAGAGGGTTGTGAGCTGTTCAGCAATTTTTTTTTTTTAAAAAAAAACGGACGGATCGTGATGGAGATCGGACGGCTGGCTGCTGACAGCCCATTTCAGCAAATGGGCTGTCAGCTCATACCCCGTATTCTCTCTCTCTCTCTCTCTATATATATATATATATATATATATATAAACACCGCTTGCTTTACTAATAATAATATATATAGATATTGAGCTTTGTTTAATTGGGAAGAAGAGCATTCCAATAAGCTTTTTCTGTGATTTCTAAGTGATGTTAGTAGTTAAGCCTCCTAGATAAATTTAGCCTGAGTTACTTTGTTTTGCAAATTTGTTTGACTAATTCTTTATCTGGACTCTGGAGCATGGAAATTTGTGTGGGATGTATATTGGTTCTCTGCGTTCTGACATAACTTTAGCGTTGCTGCTGGAATCCTCGGAGAGAAACTCACTAAAGATGCAGATGTGATACTGGCATTTGACAACGAGAACAAGAAGGTGGCCTGTACTTTTTAGATGAATTCACTCTGAATCTGAACAAAAACAGATGTAAATGCATCCGGAGTGAAAATCCTGATTAAAAATTTCTTCTGGATAACACACAGGGTTTGGAAAACGAAGAACTAACATGTAGGATTGAAAATGGGTTTGCTGGTTCTAATTGGTTTGCGAGATTTACCCGGGCAAATCAAAGTGCTTCCCAGACAACTGAAAGTAGTGGTGCTGCTACTGGGATGTCTTGTACACTCGAAGAGTTTCAGCAATTTGAATCTTTTTCTTTGAAATTTGCAACAATTGCACGAGAATATTATCTACCTCTTGATAGGCAAAGATTTGGTCTGATTTCTGAAAGATCTTTACTCCCTTTCATGGGTGTTGACAAGCCGAAGACATGGTTACTCATGCTTCAGTTTTCTGGGTGTGTCAATTGTTCAATTGTACTACAAGAAGGAGATGACCTTAGAACGTTCTTGCAAATGCACAACACTCTTGTGATGGAGGTAGGCTTTCTAATCTTGTTAATCATCTTTTGGGCTTATTCAAACCCGATTTAATATGGCTTATGTTATCAGATTATCCTTTTCGATTTTAAATTTGGTATCAACATTGAATAATTGTGCTCTGAAGGATGTCCTTTGCTACACAGATATAAAAACTTCTGGCATTTAAATTTTAAATAAATTTCTTGAGAGGCATAGATTGCATGTGTCATTCATGTTATATATAGACATTGAAATGGTGGACCACTATTTTTCCTTCTTGGCAGGTATCTTAATGATTTGGATGGGTACCGGTCTTAATAGTGCAATGTAAATCCTAACTCAATACATGTTAAGACTAGGTCGTTGCCCATAAGTGACGTGCCACAACTTAATTCAATTGTGGTAAATGAACCCAGTTTGCTAGGTCATCACCCGTAAGTGGTGCGCCGTAACCTAACCCGATTGTTGTGATAATGGGCAAGGATTTGCTAGGTCATCACATGTAACTGGCGCACCACAATAAAACCTAATTATGATGAAAACTATGCAAGGTTTGTTAGGGTTTTAACTAGAAAGGCAAATTTTCACACCAAATGGAACAAAAGCGAGCAACGAAAATAATCCTACAAAAGTGGAAGGTTAGATTTGCTACTTGGAAGTTGCGACTTTGACTAGGTCATCACATCATTGATGATGAAACATGGTATTTTGATAGGAAAAAAGGAATAAACAAGGGGAGAGAGGACAATTGCTTTAATCTTATTCATAACTTGAAGTGGTTATTTTTATTAATATTCAGCAAACAAGTTGGATATGATGAGAATAAGCAGTCCTAGATCCCTTCTTGCTAGGGAAACCCTTCGGTCTCCACACCTTGGGTAAAAATCCCCAATGAATTCTGTCGAAATCCTTATTAATCAAGCTTGAAGTCTCTTTTGGCACCCATCCCCTAAAAGATAACTTTTTGCATCGTAGTCATGCCATCAAATATACACCTGCCATTGATAATCGTCAACTATATAGCTGCTCAAATCATCCATAACGGAGCTGAACCTATTTGCCAGACCTTTGGTCGTTATTTTGTATATGCAATCTGAGATATGATAGGCATTAAGTTCGAGGAAGACTGCATCCTCATTCTTTGGATATGCAATCTGAGATATGATAGGCATTAAGTAACTAAGGCTACTTTGATTAAGCTTATGACAAACATAAAAAAAACGTCAAAATCTGCGTACGTCAATGCCTGTGCATCCCTATTTTTTTGAAAGGAAAAGATCAGAAAACCATCCGGCCCTGAAGCTCCATCTCCATTCATATCGAAGACATCTCTCTTGAATTCGGCAACCCCAAACAATGAAACTAGGATTTTGAATTATGTAATTCTCTCGAGCTCAAGATTGCCCCAATCACGGTCTAGGATGATGTTGGGATCCCTCTGAAAATTATTCTCAAAGAAAGAGTTTCTTTGAGAATGTCTTGCTACAACGTCAAAAATATTCCCATTTATGGGTAACACTGAAGTGTAATTTCTTCTCCTTTCATTAGCAATCCTTCCGAAATAAGAAGTGCTTTTATCTCCGAGTTTTACCCGATTTCCTTTTTAACAAGGATGTTGTGGGGACTGCAGTTCAAACTTTCCATTGTGGATTTTCTCCAAGTCGGAGAGAAGTGATGCCTCTACTTATACTTCAAAGTGTTAATCTCTCTTAGGATATCTAGTTTAGTTTTCTTGATGCTCCCGAAGTGAGTATATTTCTCGATATGTACTTGGACCTATTGGTCAGACTTAATGCTAAATTAGAAATAAGGAACTGCTTCTCTGCAAAATTATTTACAAGCAAATCGAAATCTTTATGAAGGACCTTATCTTTTCAAATATGAAGAATGGTTTCAAAGCTATTCCCGATTCAGCACTCATAAGAGTTGGAACATTTAGTGAAAGAGAAGCTAACATGGAGCTGGAGTTGTTCTCCGTGCGCTTATGATTGATTCGCTCGTGTTTTGCTCCTCATGATGCCGATACTCTAAAAACTGGACTGGGCGGTTCGATCGGCTTGGACTGGAACCAGAGCATGTTTCGGTTTGGTCGTCTTTGAATAACCGGCCCGTGTCTAAAATTCCATAAAAAATAGATTACATGATTTTTGTTTAGAAAAGTTAGGTGGTTGGGTTTCGAACACAGGACCTATTGTTAAAAAAACTTTGCACATCATTTGCTAACCAAGGGATCACACTTATCATTGACGTATTTAGTAATTATCTATTTAAAAAGCCCATTTTTCATGCGGTTCAAACGATTGAACCAGTGGTTTGAATCGGTTTGGACTGGACCGGTGGTTTCTTTTGTTCAACTTTGGGTCCAGCTTTTAAAAACTTGGAATGATGCTTGGTTATCTTGGTTGTCCAAGTTGATAGTTGATAAACTAGGCTTAGGATGGGATGATGGGGAGTCCTCAACAATTGAACTCTCTCTCTCTCTCTCTCTCTCTCTCTCTCTCTCTCTCTCTCTCTCTCTCTCTCTCTCTCTCTTTCTCTCTTTCTCTCTCTCCAAACTTTTTTTTTTAATTTTTTGAGATCGACGGGTGTTCGGAAACCTTTCAGACAATGGACCCGCTTAGGACTCAGACTAATCCCTCCCGGAATGCACATTGACCCACACGGAAGTTTCCCTCCGCACTCCTGGGTAAAGAGGGGGGGGGGGGGGGATAGATGGCATTTTTATGCTAATTAGTAGGCTACATTCAACAGAAAATACACATTTTAAATTTGTGTGTGTGAAGATTATTGAACTTCTAAATCTAATATTAACAACTATTAAAGTAGATATGAAGATATTAAATAAGAATCTTTAATTTGTAACTTGTTTTATTTATTGTTATAAGTAAGCTAAATGTTTTTTTTATTTGAACAATTCTAAAAAAAAACATGAACATGCAGATGAATAAAAATTTGTTCTAAGCTTCATACATCCAAACTTAGTTCATGCTTACAAATTTCAAGTACCACCAGCCACACCCAAATTGGTTGATGTTGGAGCTATTTTGAGGTAAATAAATCCTAATTTAATGCTCATCCTTGTTGAGATTGTGGACTCAGACCCTGCTCAAGTAACGAAAACGATCAGTAGCGCTCAGGACCATGGGATGCGAAAGCAACGACCTCGATGCACAAGGGCACTTCCATCAATTATGGGCAGAACGTGCATCGTGGCTACTGGTTCCGCATCATACGGTCCTTGGGTGCTATTGGTTTGTTACTAGCCATTTTTATTCCGGGAGCAAAATCGAGTAATTTTTGTTTACCTTACATGTCTAGGATGTCCAAAGTGTTAGATGGGTGCATCAGTTCGAAACCAACCTTCTTAGGCAAAACCCAAACCGATCCAACCGATTTTCAATCCGATCTAAACCAAATTGAGATTGGAATCCAATCTATTTAAAATCGGTTTGGATTGGATGGTTGGTTTGGACTTTGAACCATATTCTTATTAAGTTTGTTTTTCCCCTTCTATTAGGACCTAGTTTCAACTTAAAAAACAATAATTATTATTAAATCATTAGATCTAAATAAGATTTTTAATTGATTTTGAGTCATTGCAAAGGTTGTTGGTAGCAAGATATATGAGGACATATTATATGTATTTACATATATCGGTTCAGTCTAGGTCGGTATCAAATTTACAAATCCATCAACCAATCCAATCATATCGGTTTTTTAAAAGCTTAATCCAATTCGATCCATTGAATGTGTCGAAGGCGATCAAAATCAGTCGGTTTGGTTTGGATCCTGCACACTTCAAAACCCAGACTGTAAGGAAGTTCCGCAGAGGGTATATAAAGCTGCCAATGGATTCTCCCCTCATCGAGGTGGGACTAAACTGGTGAACTATCGCAACACAAAAGATTACCAATTTTCTAGCTAGAGGCTGTTGAGGTAATCAAACGGTGAGTATTGTGATTAGTATTAATTTAGTGACATAGTTGCATGATTCGGGTACAAAAAGGATTACAAACAGCCAGCTCGACACAGAGTGTCCCTACTCAATGTGGAGAAGGGGGGCCCAAAATTCTTTTGGGTTATTTTGACTTTGCCCCCCAAATTTTACCTTGAATTAGATTTTACCCCGCATTTTTCATTAATTAGACTTTACCCCCGAAAAGTAGCTGTTCCGTTAGCCAACCCCCAAAAGTTTGAGTACGATTTTGTCCCTAAAGAGAGGTTGGATGTTCCCGATCTCTCTCATTGGGGAGTAAAGTCTAATTAATGAAAAGATGGTGGGCAAAGTCTAATTCAAGCCAAAATTTGGGGGCAAAGTCAAAATAACCCATCTCTTTTTCAACGATGGAGGGCATCCACCACGTCACCCATCCTTCGGACAAGAGCACAGCTGGCAAAACCCTTCCGCTCCGCCATCTAAGAAGAAGCTCTGCTTAACCTGCCGGATCCTCCTCAGGCAAGCCTCGGCCCGTTCGATTGCCATCTCCACCCTGTCCCTAGACCCGCCGCCGCCCCCCACCTCCGATCTCCGCCGCTTCCGATTGTTCGACGACACTAGAGGAACAACGGCAAGCACGACTTTTTTTTTTAGGGTAAGCGAAAGGAGCGAGAGGGGAAGGAAGAGGAGGCGGCGGCGGCGTACCTTGTGTGGAAACATGGATGAGATCGTCATCGCCGAGAGAGGCGAGGTGGAGGTCGGGGTGGGGTTCGGAGACGATGAGGGACTTGAGCTCCAGCTTGAGGTAGTCGAAGCGGTGCGGGTGCCGGGACTCCAGCGCCCGCAGCTCCTCCTTGGCCCTCTCCACCACCCACGACTCCACCGCCATGGGCGATGATGACGAGCGGTGCTCCCGCACCGGGAGAATCAGCAGAAAGGAAGCGGAAAGGGGGCTCGCCTTTTTGATTGAAGCTACTGGGGGTGTGGTTGTATAAATTAAAAGGAAGGAAGGAAACAGGGGGTGGAGGAAGCGAGAGCCCGCCGCCCCTCGGGGGCCGGGTGGGAATTCGCGCGTCGTCGGGCTTGGAGCGTGTGAGCACATCGGGTCGGGAAAAACTTTCAGAAAATCCTGCGTACTATACAACCGTGGGGCCCACTGCGATTAAAGCGACATAGCCGCACCCCAGCACTCCGAGCGTCCTCTCTAGGGCAGTGGGGCCCGCGGCTGTATCGTACGAAGGATGTCCTGGAAATTTTCCCGGTCGGCTTAGTGCCTCGACCCCTACGCATGTTTTAGAGATTTTGCCGGGAGACAGCTCCGCCTCTTTCCCGCGTTTTTATGCACCCCGACACATCTCATGGACACGTGGACTCCCCTGACGTGTGGGGCCCACCTGTACGCATCGGCCGCCGCCAATCGCCACCGCTGCAGAACGTTACGTCCCCACTACACCATCACATGAAAACAAATTGAACAGGGCTGTCGCCCTACGCACCCGAGGGGGGATGCCACAACCCCCAGCCGTCGTCCACCATCTACTGTCGCTTCCAGCCATCGTCCCCTTCGATTGCCGCCGTTGGCGACCACCCTGCTAACCGCCACCCGTTACCTCTAGCCACCACCACTGCCGACGAACCCCCCTGCCAATCACTAGCCACCCACCATTGACCTGCCGGCCACCACCCACTGTTGCTGTGGTGGACGGTTGTCGACATGTTTGGTCACTGATGGTGACGATTACAGCTGATGGAGAAGGTGGTTGGACATCGACGAGAGGGGGTGGACGGTGACCGGGGGGTGGTGGCATCCCCCCCCCCCCCCCCCCCCCCCCCCCCCGACCTAGATTGTGACTGTTGGATTTCATATCACCATATGTTCCTCCAAAAATCGTTAGTAACCGGCAGGGGAGACGATCGTGAGTGAAGAGGAGTCCAACCCCCTTCCGGAGGGGGTTTATATGAATGGTTTTTCAAACTATAGGAGGGTATATTGTAGGGGTTTAAACATGAGGGGGTTTAAGTACTAATCGGTCAAACGACAAGAGGTTTATGTGTAACTTTTAAAAGTTTGAAAAGCAGTGGCCATGAGAGAGGGACTTGTCCCGCGTCGTCACATCTCTTTCTCCATGGTGAATTGAAGTCAATCCATGACCCACCCCTTCATCTCCCTGCTCGATCGATGCAAATCCATGGCAGAACTGAAGCAAATCCATGCCCAGATCACTACCCACGGCCTCTCCGGCGACAACTTCACCATCTCTAAGCTCCTCCTCTTTTCTGCTGTCTCCGACGCCGGCGACCTCGACTACTCCTACCGCGTCTTTCGAACCCTCGCCACCCCCACCACCTTCGTCTGGAACACCCTCATCCGTGGCTTCTCGAGAACCCACAACCCGAACCGCTCCGTCTCCCTCTACGTCCGGATGCTGCGCGCCGCCGTCCCTCCCGACCACCTCACCTTCCCCTTCCTCGCAAAGTCCTGCGCCCGCCTCTCCTCCCTCCCTCTCGGGGCATCCGTCCATACCCACGTCGCCAAGGCCGGTCTCGACCTCGATCTCTTCGTCGGCAACTCGTTGATCCACATGTATGCTTCGTGCGATGACGTAGCGTCCGCACGCAAAGTATTCGATGGAATTCCACATCCGAACTTGGTGTCGTGGAATGCTTTGCTCGATGGCTATGCAAAGTGTGGTGATTTGGTCACTGCACGAGAAATGTTCGATCGGATGCCTGAGCGGGATGTGGTGTCTTGGAGCGCGCTTATTGATGGGTACGTCAAGGGTGGGGAGTGCCGTGAGGCCCTCGCCGTCTTCGATATGATGAGGGTTATACATTTTGGCCCAAAACCAAATGCGGTGACAATGGTGAGTGTGCTGTGCGCATGCGCCCACTTGGGAGCACTTGATCTAGGGAGGATGATGCATCGATACGTGAGGGAGAATGGTTTGCAGCTGAGCCTCGTGGTGTCCACCTCCTTGGTGGACATGTATGCCAAGTGCGGATCCATTGGCGAGGCTATGGGAGTGTTCCGTGGTGTGCCAGTTGATAAGACTGATGTGTTGATTTGGAATGCGGTGATCGCAGGGTTTGCTATGCATGGGATGGGCAAAGAGTCTCTCGATTTGTTTCGGGAGATGCAGAGCGTCGGAATTGTGCCGGATGAGATCACGTACTTGGGTTTGTTGAGTGCTTGTGCTCATGGTGGCTTGGTGGAGGATGCTTGGGGTTTCTTCAGGTCGCTCGAAGCGCGGGGAATGGCACTGCAAATTGAGCATTACGCATGCATGGTTGATGTCCTCGGACGATCGGGTCGTGTGGAGGAGGCGTACGAGTTTGTGAGGACAATGCCAGTGGAGCCAAACACTTCTGTTCTTGGTGCTCTTCTCAACGGGTGTCGAACTCATGGTTGGGTGCAGCTTGGGGAGATTGTGGGGAAGAGGCTAATAGAGCTGGAGCCGGATCATGATGGGAGATACATTGGCCTGTCGAATGTGTATGCTGTCGCGAGGAGATGGGACGATGCCAAGTCCATGCGAGAATTCATGGAGAGGAGAGGTGTGAGGAAGGTTCCAGGGTATAGTGCGACAGAGGTGGATGGAGCTCTTCACAGATTCATAGCTCACGATAGATCACATCCTCAATCAACAGAGATATATCTGATGTTGAGTGTTATCGGTATGTAGATGAAAGTCGAATTTGACGCCACAACGTCATCATCATTGCTCACGATAGATCACATCATCAACCATTAGAGCGACACTTCACGAAGGATTATACCAAACCAGCAAAGAGATCAAACTTTGCAGCACCAGCGCTGTTTGTTTTCTGCAAGCTTGCTCAACTATTTGCATGCTTATTGCAGCTCAGAGCTCAAAAGTATCGAAGTTTACACGTCTGGTTGGGACATTCTCAGAATTGATTACCATGACTTGAAGTCGAAGAGTCTTTGATACTACAATGACTTGAAACTATGCTGGAAGGCAAGGGGATCTCTGGCACTTGTTGGGCATGGGTAACGGCAGCTCGGGGATTTCAGTGAGCATTTCGGTGGCCTTAAGCTTTCAAGGACCCTGACTAATGCATTTGGTGACTTACAGGCTTTGCCCTCATTCGAAAAGATCGGTATCTATGACAAACAATACTAGAAATGTGGATCTTCTCAAAATCCTGTGATGGGTCTCAAATTCTTAAAGGATCCATGACGAGCGATGAAAGAACTGTAGGGACTAGGGAGCTGGCCTCTCTTTTTTTTTTTTTTCTAGCTAATCTGGATTAGTGGAATTTCTTGAGGAATTCTGTCTACTGAAGCACAGGGGGTCACTATTCATTTTATCTGACTTTCAAGTGATGCTCAAACATTGATGAATTAACTCATGAAACCAGTTCCAATTTCTGAATCTGACCTTCTAGGGCATTGAAGAATGATCTATGATGATGATGATGTTCCCAACACCTAACTTGATTTGTTCTAATCTTTCAAACTCTGACGCTTTCCCGTCTTCGATCAGATTGCCTTATAGAGACCACCTCCGCTTGATGTGTTTTAATCTACAGATCAGCTTTCTAGGGTTTGATTATATGTCTTGATGATCAAACCATATTTTTAGGGTTTACCCCTACCGGACTGATTCCTTCAGCTCTCGCATGGGATCTCGCATTCGATCACATTTAAACATATTAAGCGCTTCAATGGGTATGCAATGAGCGGTCTTCTAACTTTGATTTCTCGGATGTTTCTCCATGTGCGGCAGTATATGTGTGTATGTGTTCGGAAGTCATTGAGTTTGGTGCTGACAGTGGCGATGATCCTCTTTGACCTTTGAGGCCAAACGATTTAGGATATTGGTAGGGCTGCAACTCGAGCGGGTTGGATCGGGTTGGGGGTCAATCCACGCCCAACCCAAGTACTAAAACCCCTAACCCTAACCCAACCTCCAACCCTAGATGCCCAGCCCAAGCCCAACCCAAGCAAAATTTCTATACTCGGGTTGGGCTCGGGTTAGCCCAAGTTGGTAGAATGGATTGGGTTGTGAAGTTTCGGGTATATGATGCAGCATGATCAGCATCATCAGATCATCGGCGCATCTTCAGATCATCGCCAGAGATCTTATTTACTGTCGTTTTTATTTTTATGCTTGGATGACATTAGCCGTATGGACTTGTCAGCAGTCTGTTTCAGTTTTTGGCCATTTTTTCATGTTTTTGGTCTTATTTCAGCACTTAGTTTTATTTATGTTCTTGCCCAGTTCATGGGGGATGTCCATGATCTCATTCGAGGGCTTTTCGGATTGAATCCGGATCTTCTCGAGTGAGTTTCTACATGATATTAATAAAATTATGGGTGCGTGTGTTTGCGGGGTACCGACGGACGAGATTAGATCTCGAAACCGACATTAGATGGCGAAATAATTCAATTTAGATGACATGGCAAGTTATGGGCTTCAATTAGGCTTAAATGGGCTTATCTTAAGCCCAATAGGGATTCCTTTGTGATGCCGCCCCTTTCTTTTCTTTTTCCCGTGAACACCGATCGCCCCCCCCCCCCCTCTTGTCCGCGCGGAAGAAGCCACCCGACCTTCCTCTTCCGTCCCCTCTCTTCTCTCTCTCTTCTTCCCTTGTTTCTCTCTCTTTTCCTTGCCTTTCTTAGCCATTGCATCCACACCATCCACCTTTGATTCCTTTTAATCTTGGCCATCCAAAAGAAAACCCTAGCCTACAAAAGATGAAGACAAAAGAAAGAATTCAGATTTTGATCAATTGCTGAAATTTGTGCCTTTTCGTGAGTGCTTCCGGGCGAGACGCGTGTCCCCGATCCTCGCCGCTTCCACGACTTCGCCTCGTGAAGGCCTCGATGTTTATTTTCCGAAGGTTCCGGCTTCTCCCGATGTCCGGCCTTGCTCCGTGTGCAGGATCATCGGCGCATCCTCGCAATCGACCCACGGCGGAAAAACCCCAGGCAGTATCTTTCCTTTACTTTATCTCTCCCTCGCATCATCATCGTTTTCCCTTTATTTCCATTGCCTCCGCTTCGCATCGCAGCCATAACCGCCCTTTTCCATCGCTAGTTGAAGCCCTAACTTATGCCTATTTACTAATTTTGCTATCTATAGTCTGTCGGTAACCCTAGCAAGCATGCTTTACCTATTTTAGTGAAAATTCAGATGCAAGCCTATTGTTCTATTTCAATATCTATTGCTGCGATTGAATATATTATTTGCTGAAATTAGTTTTGTGATAACATTGAGTCCTTTACTGTTTAAATCTTAAATCTGCTTTATGTTGCCGGCATAGCCTTTAGAACTGCGTAAGATAATTTATGTTTGCTGTCCTTTGAGTTATATGTCGCTATATTGATACTCAAATCCTAGTTATTGACCAAACAGAACCCTAAAAGGGTTTAGGATTGTAGTGTACCTTATCGGTGCCTGCATCAAGTTGGTATCAAAGCTCGAAAGAGCCTGTTCGGGTTTCTTTGGGTGCTGAAATTCAGCAAACCCTCATCTTTTTCTTCGCTGATTTTGCATAGGGCATAATCTTGCATGCTTGAAATTGCATCTAGTGTTAGGATTGCATCGTGTGAAACATCTGCATATCTCATCACCCATGGCTGATTGTACCCATCTGCACCGGGATGTCCGAAATCGAGGACGTTTTCCTCGAGGACCACAACCTCGTGGAGCTTGGCAAGAAGCGACCCAAAATACGTTGGATCGACATGCAACCTTGCTGCAAGAGATCACCGATAGGTTGGGAGTACTGTTACAAGATAGAGGCGTCAACTCTAATACCCGACCGGTCGAAGAGGACCCGGGAGGGGCAGAAACCAATCCGCATGCCGAGGGTCATAGGGTCGAAAAGCAAGACCGAGACCAAGGCTTAAATCGAAATCCGATTCCAACCCCACATCAGAACCAGAACCAAGCCTTACCTCGGAATCACAACCGATACCAACCGCCAGAGCGAAATCGAGCTGACTATCTTGAGTTGCCCCCTGAGTCTGAAGCTGAGTTGGACGAGTCCGACGTAGACTTCGAGCGAGAGTACGTTCAGTTCGGTCGTCCCAGAAACCCTAGAGAGCAGCATGCGCGGGATCAGCACGGCATAGAAGAGCGCCTTGTGCGAGCCCTTGAGAGATCCTAAGGTTACGGAGTCCGAGTTGACATCGATGACTTTAGGGGAAGCCATGATGCTGACGCATTCCTTGACTGGATAGAAAGCGTCGAGCACTTCTTTGAATGGAAAGATCTTCCTGACGATCGAAAAGTCAAACTAATGGCAATGAAATTAAAAGGAGCCGCCTTGGTTTGGTGGCGAGAGTTGCAAACAAGTCGCCTTAGGAAAGGGAAACAAAAGATCGCAACGTGGGCCAAAATGCGTGACAAGATGCGACTGAAGTACCTTCCTCCTGACTACCGTACCTCTCTGTACCAGAGGTTGCTTAGCCTGAAACAAGGCAACCGAAGCGTACAGGAGTACACTGAAGAGTTTGACATCCTGACAATTAGAAACGCCATCCCGGAAGACGATGAACTGAAAGCTGCACGCTACGTCTCGGGATTGCGCTATCAAATTCAGGACGCGTTAGCAATGCAGACCATCCTCACTGTGATGGAAGCTTCTAGGCAAGCTCTCAAGGCTGAGAAAATTCAACAATGAGCCTTTAGGAGAGAGGTTGCCCCTAGAGTACCCCCAGGTGCCCCTTCAGCTGGAAGAGGAGCACCTCCTACTAGAGTCACCCCATCTGTTCCCACTCCGGCTACAACTCCCTCAAGACCCAATCAACCCGCTGGTCGGGTTGAACAATCAAGTCGTGAGCGAGGGACAATAGGAAGTCGACCACCCAAAGCGACTTACAAATGCTTCGAGTGTGGAGAAGTAGGACATCTCATCGCCCAATGCCCAAAGAGGAGACCTCAGACCCATCTGACAGAAAGTGAAGAGCCAAATGAGGAAACCCTAAACAACATGGCTGAAGAAGGGCATGATGATGATCCTAGAGATGCTGAATATCAGGAGGATGACGAGACACATGACGTCATCGCTGAAGCTGACGAGGCAACGCATGCACTAGTCATGCACCGTGTTTTGTCGACACCGAAAGCGCCTGAACCAGATCAGTGGCTTAAAAGGAACATCTTCCACACCACTTGTACCTTAAAGGGGAGGCATTGCGTCCTCATCATAGACAGTGGTAGTACCGAGAACTTGGTCGCCCAGATCATGGTTGATAAGTTAGGGCTCAAGACAGAGAAGCTGGTCAAGCCATACAAGTTGTCTTGGTTTAAGAAAGGATCAGATGTCGCTATTAAAGAGCGATGCCTACTTGAATACACCATTGGCAAGATGTATAAGGAAGCTGTTTGGTGTGACGTGGCGCCCTTAGGCATTTGTCACATTCTGTTGGGCCGCCCGTGGCAGTACGACAGAAAGACAACACATGATGGGGAGAAGACTATTTATTCCTTCTGCAAGGATGACTATAATATCACCTTAGTGCCTCAGAGGGAGCCCCTGAAACCAATTTCTAGTGAGCCGACACCCCCACCCGTCGCCCCAAAATTGCCAAAGGAGAAACCGAAAGCCCTGCCAACATTGCTGACCCAAGCTTGTTTCGAGGACGAGCTTAGAGAATCTCGCTCCATCTTTTTCCTAGTAGCAAAAGAGGCCACAGAGGGCCCTAGCATTCCTCATGAGATTCGAGTCCTACTTGAATACTTCAATGATCTCGTCCCAGAGGAACTACCTGAAGGACTTCCACCTCTGCGGGACATTCAACATTGCGTTGACCTAGTCCCCGGAGCGACGCTACCTCACCTTCCTCACTACCGAATGAGTCTGTCTGAATATGAGGAGATGCGTCGACAGGTTACCGAGTTACTGCAAAAGGGACTAATCTAAGAGAGCATGAGTCTATGCGCAGTACCGACACTCCTAACTCCCAAGAAAGATGGAACATGGAGAAGGTGCATAGATTGCCGTGCCATCAATCGAATAACTGTCAAGTATAGATTTTCGATTCCCCGATTGGATAATATGCTTGACATGCTACATGGCGCGAAAATCTTCTAAAAAATCGATCTTCATAGCGATTATCATCAAATCCGCGTACGACCCGGTGACAAAGGGAAAACTGCCTTTAAAGCCCGGGAGGGACTGTATGAATAGCTAGTAATGCCATTTGGTCTATCGAATGCACCAAGTACCTTTATGAGGTTTATGAATCAGATACTCAGACCATTCATAGGGAAGTTCGTTGTCGTATACTTTGATGACATCCTTATCTATAGTACGACATCTGAACAACATGTCGAGCACTTGCGAGAAGTCCTGAAAACGCTTAGGAAAGACAAGCTGTACATCCATCTGAAGAAGTGCACTTTTCTGACAGACAGCTTGACCTTTCTAGGTTACATCATGTGCTCCGAAGGGATACGGGTCGATCCAGAGAAGGTCGAAGCCATCAAATCATGGCCCGTTCCCCAGAACGTTAGTGATGTGTGACGGCTCCATGGTCTAGCGTCCTTTTACCGTAGATTCATTAAGAACTTTAGTTCCGTCATTGCACCTCTCACGAACTGTATGAAAAAGGGTGGTTTCCGTTGGACCCCCGAAGTTGAAGCGAGTTTCGATCTCATCAAGACCAAGATGATGAGTGCTCCAGTTTTGGCACTCCCGAACTTTGAAAAGGTCTTTGAGATTGACTGTGATACCTCTCACGTCGGGATAGGAGCAGTCCTTAGTCAAGAGGGACGTCCCGTCGTATTCTTCAGCAAAAAGATGAACGCCGCGCGTTTGAATTACTCGACATACGACATTGAGTTTTACGTGGTTGTTCAAGCCCTCAAGCACTGGAGGCATTACTTGATCCAGCGAGAATTTGTGCTCAATTCTGACCATGAAGCACTTCGCTATCTGAAGTCTCAACGTAGCTTGAACCAACGTCATGCTAAGTGGTCAAATTTCTTGCAAGAGTACACGTTCAACCTCAGATATAAGGCTGGAGTCCTGAATAGAGCTGCTGACGCCTTGAGTCGAGGAGGCCTGATGCTAATCACTTTACAGCCCGTCGTTGTTTCTTTTGACGCTCTGAAATCAATGTACGCGACTGATCCGTACTTCGGTCCCATCTGGGAATCCTGTCAGGAAACGGGCACGATCCCACAGCATCCTATATCATCCAAGAGGGATTCTTGTTCCGTAGAACCCGCCTGTGCATCCCTGAGTGTTCCCTTCGCGAGAGTCTTGTTCAGAACACCCATGAAGGGACCGTCTCTGAAGAAAATCCGAATGAATCTTTTAGAGATACATTAATCCATGAATTGCACGGAAGTAATTTGGGAGGTCATTTTGGCCAAACCAAAACAATTGAGTCAGTGGAGCGACGTTACTTTTGGCCTCACTTAAGAAAAGACGTCGTCAAGTTTGTGCAACGATGTCGAACCTGTCAAATGTTCAAAGGCAGGAAGCAATATACAGGTTTTTACATTCCTCTACCAATCCCTGCTCGTCCTTGGGAGGATATCACCATGGATTTCATTGTAGGTCTACCTCGAACACTTCGGCGTGTCGATTCAATCTTTGTGGTTGTAGACCGATTTTCTAAAATTGCACATTTCATACCATGTAGGAAAACTTCTGATGCATCTCATGTAGCTGAGTTATTCTTTAGGGAAGTTGTTCGTCTGCATGGCATTCCAAGGTCATTCACATCTGATAGGGACACTAGATTTTTAAGCCACTTTTGGCGTACTCTTTGGTCAAAGTTAGGAACTAAACTTCAATACAGTAGCGCGTATCACCCTCAAACTAATGGGCAAACAGAAGTTGTCAACCGTAGCCTAGGGGATATGCTTCGATGTCTAGCTGGTGAAAGACCAAAACAGTGGGATGTAGTTTTACCACAAGCTGAATTCGCATATAATAGTTCAATTAATCGCTCAGTAGGTAAAACCCCTTTTGAAATCGTCTATGGCCATGTTATTCCCCATTTCTTGGATAGAACTGCCCTACCACCTACAGGTCCTGCGAGTGCTAATGCTGATGAATTCCTTGAACACATCAAGACTATACAGCGGGAGTCGCTTGAGAAACTGAGAGAAAGCAATGCCAGGTATAAGGCAAGCACAGATTTACACAGGCGCGAGAGCACTTTTCAGCCAGGGGACTGGGTCCTCGTCTACTTTCGCAAAGAGCGGTTTCCCACAGGTTCTTATGGGAAGCTGAGCCAGAGGAAGTTTGGGCCCTTCCGCGTTCTCCGAGCGTTGGGACCCAATGCTTACCTGCTGGATTTACCAGATGATATGCCGACATCGCCGATCTTCAACATCTCAGAGTTATTTCCTTTCCACGGAGACCGGCCAGATACGCCTTCAGCGCCACAGATTTCATTTTCAGATACACAGCGAGATGAGACAGAGCAGATACAGGAGATCGTTGACGTCAGAGAGCTTGCTACCGTCGCGGTGTCTTCCGACGGTTCCTTGTTCGGTGGGAAGGCAGGCCACTTTCAGACTGTACCTGGGTGGATGAGCGACAGTTGCGAGCACAGCGGCCCGACCTCATACAGCAGCTGGACGTCCACTCGACGGAGTCGAGTTCTTTCTAGTCCAGGGGAGTTGATGCAGCATGATCAGCATCATCAGATCATCGCCGCATCTTCAGATCATCGCCAGAGATCTTATTTACTGTCGTTTTTATTTTTATGCTTAGATGACATTAGCCGTATGGACTTGTCAGCAGTCTGTTTCAGTTTTTGGCCATTTTTTCATGTTTTTTGCCTTATTTCAGCACTTAGTTATATTTATGTTCTTGCCCAGTTCATGGGGGATGTCCATGATCTCATTCGAGGGCTTTTCGAATTGAATCCGGGTCTTCTCGGATGAGTTTCTGCATGATATTAATAAAATTATAGGTGCGTGTGTTTGCGGGGTACCAACAGACGAGATTAAATGTAACACCTGTGGTGTTAGATTTGAGAATAATAGAAATCCTCCATGGCTAGTTTCGTCTTTTTTACAGCCAGACTTTTTCTTTGGGCTTTTTCCCAATAAATGGATCGTAAACCTATGAGATGTTTTACGTTCACATTCTCCGTAACTTCGAGCATGTCACGATGGTGCGTTCCGTGCAACGATCAGGTGTATGCGCAGCCAGTTTCCGCAGCCCGACAGGTAAACCCTAGAAAAACGATAATTGGTCGATAGTTGTAGCTGTTTTGTTTCTTGCAAGAGATCGGGTGATCGGATCGTAACGAAACAAGATACGTTAGATGAGGCTCTGAAAGAGCCTTCCAATGAGCCTAAGTTAGGGTCGATCCGACACCCGGGTGAATAGTTATTGTTATTTTGAGTTTTGGAGTCTTTCCTTCTTTTTGGGAGATCCAGAAGTCAGAAAATTATGTACCAAGCGTTAACGTGTTCGCATTGACGAGACCTTTCCAACGAATCCTCTCGGGCCCAATTCCGACTTCCGGTTTGATAGTTACAGCTTATTATTTTTTTCAGCCCGGTTGATGGACGAATCGCACCCGGATTCCAACCGAGCCCGGTTCAGGGCTCGGGACCGAGCCCGACCAGCCCTAGAGCCTACCTCCCGGTCTCCTAGCATAATTTAGGCTCTCTTGACCTCCCTCCCCAGTTGTTTTAAATCCGAAATTCGGATGGTAATTATCGGGTAGGATTGGGATGATTTATCCCTATCTTTCTTATCCTTATCTCTAAGCCTTAACCGACTATATCCCCCCAACCCTTATCACCACAACCATACGTTTTCCCGTGATTATAAATAGAGATAGAGAGAGAACGGGAGAGAGAGAGAGAGAGAGAGTGAGAGAGAGAACGTGAGAGAGAGAGAGAGAGAACAGGAGAGAAAAAGAGAGAAAACGGGAGAGAAAGAGAGAGAGATAGAGAGAGATGCAGAGAGAGACGGAGCGAGCGAAGACGGAGAAGGAGGAGAGATCGAGGGAGATGGAGCGCCGACCCGCCCCTCGCCGGAGCCCCGGCGAGCACGCCGAGACACCCCCAGGTCAGCCCCTCCTCCTCCCATCTCCTCCGCGACCCCCTTCCTCCTCTCTTGTCGCGGCCCGCACGGGCGGACACCGCCGCCGCACCGAGCCTCCCCGGCGACCACCGACCTCCGACCTCCGACCAACCCCTCGTGAAGCCCCCCCTCCGGCCGAGCTTCGGGCTCCGACGGCCGCTCCGGCCGCCTCCCCCCGCGCCTCCTCCGTGGGGGTGGTGCGGGAGAGGCCGGCCGAGCGCTCGTCGGCGCTCCAGGACGCCCCTCCCGTCGGCCGTCGGCGCGCAAGAACCAGCCCGCGCTGGTACGTCGCGGTCTCGTAGAGAAGATGAAGTGGGGGGGGGGGGGTAGAATAGTAAATTCCAGGTTATAATTAAACCCTGAACCCGATCCATTTAACCCCAGACCCGACCCGATATTCCACTGTGAACCCGACCCGACCTAACTACTGCAGACCCGACCCGACTACACTGCAACCCGACCTGACCCAACAAGACCCACTGCTGACCCGACCCACGCAGTGAACCGGTCTGGTTCACCCGAACCAGACCCGTGAACCAGCCAATTTTGGTTCGACTGCCATTTCTCCGTCCGAACTCGGAATTGGACGAAACCAGCGCCATTTCGACCGGCTCAGAAAATACTACCTGTTGGCCATAGTTTAGTATAGTAATTATATTGTTTAATACCCTGTTTTATCCTTTGACCCGATATTATCGCGGTACCGTGGTTTGACCGTCGTTTCATCGTCCGAACTCGGATTCGGAGGAAACTAGCGGCATTGTGCTCAGAACGTTGAACCCCACCTATCAAACCCAGAATATAACTCTAGAACCTCTTCTACCCTAGTGAACCAACCATGCGATCGGTTTCACCGGTTCTACGTGGTTTGACCCGAAACCATCCGACCGAAGTCGGATTCCAGCGAAACTGGAACCATCGGAAAGGGTTCTTCGACCCCGATTCGATGAGTAGGTTTAGCTTCTGTTTACTTGATTGGCTTAGTATGGTTTAGGATCGAGTTCTTCAGTCGCACGGGTTTGCGTGCTGTCAACTCAAGGTTGGTCCCCTATCGAGGGTGCCCGACTATCCTTGGCATAGAACCCTCGTCGTTGACTCTTATGTTTTAATCGATAGCATTGTGATATAGAGCTGTGCATGTTATCAGACTGTGATCGTGGTGATCCAACGGAGGCGGATCAGAGGCAACTAGCCGGAGTCGTGTGCGATCGACAGCCAGGTGACATCTACTACCCTTGCGTGGTCTTTAATAGTGGGAAATGAGAATGACTAAGGGTAGGTGTCCAGGACACTGCATGCGGGCCCCGCCGGGCATCGTCGCATGTGGTCAAGTGGACCCCGCCTTGCATGCGGAGTCGCGAGTCCGGCGACGCATGCTTAAAATATTAATAGAATAATAATAATGATTGCTTTTGATTGTATGGACACCGTAATTAGGATTCCCTTAAGTTAAATAATAAATTGAATAACTAATAACTATCGGGACCCACCCTCCTGAGAGGAGTATGGCAACCCTAGCACACGGGTCACTGGGATGAGTGTCTTACTTTATTTATTTATTATGTCGCATGGGTTGCGAGAGGAGTACGGGACCAGGGGTAAATTGTTAAGCATTAAATATACTTTTTGTAACTTCAGTATATATGTTGAAAGATGTTATATGAGAATCTACCTGGTTAAAAGGTAGGGACCCCATGCGCGCAAGGGCCGTGAACCACCCTGCGCGTACAGCCGAAGTTAAGTAGGTTAGGGGTCACGGGCAAGGGTTGTGGTAAAGCCAATAGGTGGTACCCTCGAGTAGGGATTGGCCTAGCAACCCTGTCCCGGGGAGTTGAAGTCCCCATAGTAAAGCAAGTTGGGCGGTAGAGCTCCACCGTGAAAGACGGGAAACCCCTTATGATCATCTGGGTGACTAGTGCATGGTGTTGGTGGATGCACGGCGAGAGAGTTGGCCCTCTACATCGAAATAAAAGGCCCTATAGTAATGCCCGACCGGGGTAAGAATGAACAAAATATCCGAGGTTCACATTTTGATAGTGTGTGTTTAATCTATATATGAATTTAGAATTGCTTGTATGACTGTTCACATGATGATCTCGTGACTTTAAATGAACGTCTTATTTAATCTGTTCTTTAATGCTGTAGAACATTGAATGGACTTTATGTTAGATAACCAAGTGACAGTAGGAATTGCATGTGAATATAGACTACTGATAGGTTTAGGTATCATTCGGCAAACTTTGACCACACTAGAACTGCTAGATTATATCTTAATTTGTTACAATTGGTCGTCTCATATTTTTAAAGACTATTAGGATGTCACTAGCCATTAATTTGGCTAATCTCCCAATTTTCTATTGGGGGCTACTCTTTCCCACGAGTAGGCTCAGTTGCAGGTCCGGAGGCTCAGGAGTAGCAGTAGGAGTCCAGAGGCGGAGTTAGAGTTGCAGTGTTACCTTTCGGCTTAGTACGTCAATCTTGTAGTCTTTTCTCTTCAGACATTGTAATTGTATTGGAATAAGTGTTTTTATTAGTTAGTTAGTATTCTATGGTTGTTGTTGCAATGGTTCTAGCTGAATTCCTTTGGGTAGGCCTCTCCTCAAGGCCCCAAGCCTAGGATAGATCATGATGAAAATATAAGTGCATATAAATGACTAAATTGATTAACCCTGTAAATCGGAACCCTAGACTGGTGCACCTGAGTGTTAGGGAGTGGTCGAGACTACTTGGCTAGCCGTCGGAGGCTTGAGCCTCGTGCTCCCTCAGATAGACTCCTGTCAGTATGTAGTGGCACCGATAGGTCACACATACTGAGAGGATATGACTTTTGAAGGTCGAGCCGGACTAGATAATGTCTTCTCTCTATTGACATTTCTCTTTCTTTGTTTTTTAATGAAAATGTTTTCGATAAATCAAATTTAAAAGATTTCCCTCTTGTTTCTCCCTCCTCCTTGTTTTTCATATTAGAGAGCGTAGAAGAAGCCCTGTGAGAACCCAAATTGGTGTAATCAATTGACCAGACCCAAAATCCCATCATTTTCTCACCTCACACCCCAGGGATCGGTCTTCAGATTTCTGGGGCGTGACATTAAATCTCGAAACCGACGGTTAGATGGCGAAATAATTCAATTAGATGACATGGCAAGTTATGGGCTTCAATTAGGCTTAAATGGGCTTATCTTAAGCCCAATAGGGATTCCTTTGTGATGCCGCCCCTTTCTTTTCTTTTTCCCGTGAACACCAACCAGCCCCCCATTTTGTCCGCGCGGAAGAAGCCACCCGGCCTTCCTCTTCCGTCCCCTCTCTTCTCTCTCTCTTCTTCCCTTATTTCTCTCTCTTTTCCTTGCCTTTCTTAGCCATTGCATCCACACCATCCACCTTTGATTCCTTTTAATCTTGGCCATCCAAAAGAAAACCTTAGCCTACAAAAGATGAAGACAGAAGAAAGAATTCAGATTTTGATTAATTGCTGAAATTTGTGCCTCTTCATGAGTGCTTCCGGGCGAGACGCGTGTCCCCGATCCTCGCCGCTTCCACGACTTCGCCTCGTGAAGGCCTCGATGTTTATTTTCCGAAGGTTCCGGCTTCTCCCGACGTCCGGCCTTGCTCCGTGTGCAGGATCATCGGCGCATCCTCGCAATTGACCCACGGCGGAAAAACCCCAGGCAGTATCTTTCCTTTACTTTATCTCTCCCTCGCATCATCATCGTTTTCCCTTTATTTCCATTGCCTCTGCTCCGCATCGCAGCCATAACCGCCCTTTTCCATCGCTAGTTGAAGCCCTAACTTATGCCTATTTACTAGTTTTGCTATCTATAGTCTGTCGGTAACCCTAGCAAGCATGCTTTACCTATTTTAGTGAAAATTCAGATGCAAGTCTATTGTTCTATTTCAATATCTATTGCTGCGATTGAATATATTATTTGCTGAAATTAGTTTTGTGATAACATTGAGTCCTTTACTGTTTAAATCTTAAATCTGCTTTATGTTGCCGGCATAGCCTTTAGAACTGTGTAAGATAATTTATGTTTGCTGTCATTTGAGTTATATGTCGCTATATTGATACTCAAATCCTAGTTATTGACCAAAGGGAACCCTAAAAGGGTTTACGATTGTAGTGTACCTTATCGGTGCTTGCATCAGTATACTTATTGTTTAAAATTTTACTCTTTGAAAATCAAAATGCAAAAAAAACTTTTACGTGCTAACATTACCATACAACTTTTTTCGGATTTCTATTTATGCAATTTACTAGATCATTAGATAATGTCTTTATTTGACAACAAGAAGCAAATAAATAATATGGGACTGTCTGAAACGGATGACTGTGATTACAACCCCTCAGCATATGAATACTCAGGTTCGGGTTGCCAAAGCCAAACAGCCAAACCCCTCAACCCGAGCCTGACCCAAATTATACCATGAGTCTCATAAAGAGATCCAAAAGGAGATTTAAAAGAACAACCAGTGATTCAGGAATTGCATCTCACATAGTAAAGCTAAACCCTCGACTCACAATGGTTGAACCGAAACTCCAATGTTCTCAAATAAAAGGCTCATCCTTCTCGATAAATAGCACTAATGTTCAAGTTACTGGCGATTGATGAGCACAAGTAGAATTCAACAGGCTGAGTCATCACATGCCACGATAGTGTTTCAACCAAGTTTTCAATATCCATACAGGTTTCAAGTATAGAGCACACTGCCACCCAACAGCCACAATCGACACTCGCTTTCAGTAGCGGTACTTGGTGGAGTAGTCTTTGGGGGCGATGACCAGGCCGCGCCCCTTCCTGGCCCCCCTGTAGACGGTCTCCACGATGTCGATGAACTCCTGCTTGTCCTTGAGGGCCCAGTTGATCTTGTTGTTGTTCCCAGTGCCGAGATCGATCATGATGTGCTTGTTGCGGAAGAAGAACATCACGGTCGAGGGATCGTACAGCTCGTACATCGTGTTGAAGTCCGGAACCTCCGTGATGTCCACCAGGTACAACACCGCAAAGTTCTTTATCGTCTCTGCGACTGATGCCAGCACCTCGTCCATCTGCAGTTACGAAATCATCTGAGTCAAGTTCCACAGAAGGATCCCCGACCTCATGAGAGAGAGAGAGAGAGTCCATCCTTCATTATGAGTGAATGATTTTAGGTTAGAAATTAAACATTAGAGAGAGTGAAACAAAAAATCTACGGCTCACATGTTACATATTCACCCGATAAAAAAGAATGTGAGGAGGTACATCTGTATAGCATGAATTAAGAACCAAGGACTAGCTTTACTCAAACAGAAGCACTTGTGGTTGGATGCCATGGCCTTCAATCAATTAAACCAGCACAAAATTAGGGAGTGTTTGGCATCGTTCCGGGCCCATCCATTTCTATCCGCAGTTCCACATTTCAAAATCAACGGATACTATTTTTTTCAGTGGAATGAAGGACTTCAGAACGATAATTTATCACTCCGTCCGTTTCAATGCTAACCGGAACGCTGAACCATGGGATTACATTGGAAATAGTAATTGGATTACCCTCTTCTAGAAGAGATTTATGCGGAACGACAGTTCCTTATGCCAAACACCCCTTTAATCGCTGCATGTATCAAGAATATAGGTTGATGCACATGATAGCAAATGGTCGAGACAGTGTTTTTGTCACTCAAATTATGTAAAGCAAATACCCATGAAGCCAAGATCTAGAGCTGACCACCCTCAACTAAAAATGCAGTCACATGGGATGAGACACCTACTCGACTTTCTTGGTAGCAAAATTCCAGCCAGAATGCTGGGCATGTGTAATGACACCCGGTAAGGCTGTCCCTAGCTGTTTGAAATATCCTGGAATCAAAAGGAGTCTCCTGACAGGTCGGAAGGTCCTGTCTAGCGATCTTCAGCTGGAGGCTGATTGTCGTCTGAATCTCCTACAAGGAGTTCAGACCAACGAAGGCAGCAGACTATCAAAGTGGTGATGAGAGCACGATGACTTCGCTGCCAGTTCTATTTACTGCTTCCTCGAGGGCAGAGAGGCATGCACTAGTCATTCTACAAGGCGATCCGACTCTCCTTGTGGGCAGAGAGGCATGTCTAGCCCTCTTAACGGCTCTTCTTTTGGCCGGTCGCTCTCAGTATTCTTAACCGTGGACTGGGGCCAGGCAAGCGTGCTAACTTGCACAAGCTTGAGTGCCGTCCAAGCTGGGATCTCAAGGTCAGTGCTGTTATGGGTTTGGACGAAAGAGCTGAACAGTCACGAGTCCAACAAAGAGTACATTCAGAACTTTTGTGCTGGCTGTGTTTTCATTTAGGGGCTGCTCTAAATTTTGTATGGGAACTTTTTGTGTCCAGGAAGCTCAGGTTTATTCTGGTTTGTAGGCACCTTTCTTAACTGGTGATGGTCCAACCTAAGACAATATCTCCCATCCCTTTCTGAGTTGTTTAGCCTCTTTTTAAGTTGGCTCCCTAGTGATGGCTTCTATACCCTTGTTCTTAATATACAGGTATGTGTCAACCTAAACCCCTCAGCCCCCGTCCGTCTCTCCCAAGTGATGCCATGATTACTGTCCCACCAAACTAGGATCACCGTTAGATGAATCATAGCCATTGAGAACCTTATACCAAATGCGTACACCCTGCGCTACACTTGTCTGCAATTGCAGCAAAACTTGCTCAATTGGATGACAAACAACCCTTCACTATCCTTAATCAAAACCACAATGAATACTCCCTTGAAGGGCTTAATTACTTTTTTTCCCTTCTCAGAGAATCAAAACCTAATTTTGACATAAAATGCTAGGCAGCTACGATGGAAGGTACAAACTGGAAACAAATAATAAAAAATCGAGATAAGCATTGCAAATAATGAGAAGAATGTTTATCAAATGATTTTAAATATAAGAATAAGAACAGCTGAATGTTGATCAAATTTAGGTTTCCATTGTCATGCACTCATATACTTCAAATGGTTTCTCAAATTTTATGAATACATTAACATACTCTATACTTGATTTTACTTAAAGCTGGACTGCATATATGATATATCCACCGTGTCGGCATTTCTAGAATTCAAGAAAATGCCAGGAACGACATAAGTAATCACGTCATTAGACAACATCCAATACCTGACTCACCAATATTACATCAAAAATGTTAAAGTCCTCCCATCATCTAATTGAGGTTGTCATTATCATGCCCAACTGTATTTGTGAATAAAATGGCTTTTGGACTTCAACCAATATATAGTGAAATTTACACACAAAACTTAACCCTGTGTAGATATATATCCCTTGTGCCCGCATATCTATAATTTGAGAATATTATGTATTAGGCTCCCATATTCGTGTCGCTAAAGGACTTCTATACTCATGCCAACCATATTATAGTTCAAAGCCAAACCCCAAGTCGTTTTTCACTTTATATATCATAAATCAAAACCATACTCTCATCTCATATTTCATCTCAATCCGTCCCTTGAATCACTTGCATGAACCTCTATCTAGTTATCAAGTAAATACGATGCAGGATAGGTGAGGAGTCTTGCCAAAATAGAAAGACCTCGCTCTAGGTGAATGATGTAGGTTTAATAATATGTATAATTTTTTCACAACAAGGTAGGTTTTGGTTGTTTGACGAAGATCCGGAGGTCAGATGTGGGTGAAGTTTGGTGCAGAGGTAGGTCTATGAGTTAGCTAAATAAGGGTTAAAGTTTGAAAGCGATAGGGTAAGTGATTGTGGAAATATCCAGGGGTTTTCAGATCTGGATTGCACAATCCAGATTTGGAATTGGAAGCAATTGGATTTCTATTCGGTTTGGAACATTGAGACTTTTCATGTGGAAGGCAATATAGAGCGGTCTAAAGGGATGTTTATGATCAGGCTTTTGTGGAGTCCGAAAATAGGTGATGGAGTGAAGGTTTTAATGCATGAGGATGCCAAAGGAACTAAGGAAGATGATTACCAGTGTACGACCTCTCGTCGTCGACCTCTCATCGGTATTCCTATACCTCTCGTCGTTGGAGAAGTCAACCCATCACAGTCAATATTTGCATGAAGCATTTTTTTTTTCTTTTTCTTCCCAATTAACATTGTTCACAATAGAGGCTTTGGGGTACTTCTATAGACTCCTAAGCAATACAATAGCTAGTAGGACTTGGATTCCTAATACCCTTGGGACTTGGACTCCTAACATACTTAGGAAACTCTTACAACATGAGTTTTGACATGTGCAAAAATTAAATTAAAACTAACTCCAAAAAAAAAAGATAAAACACCAAATAAAAGACTACAAACAAATGAGCCATCAAATATGAGTTGAGTCTAGCCTCGGAATCCATGCATGGAGTGGTATGCTCCCTATCAAAATAAATAGGGAGCCTCTCGTTGTCAATATTTTAGAAAATACGAAATACGTAATACATTAGAGTTAACACCTAACGTTTTCCAAGATTTTATATAGAGGCTAATTTTGATGGAGCAATTGATGGACCCACTTCCGAAGCGGTGTAGTTATCTCATCCGGTGTCACCACGAAGTCTTGCTAGCAGCATGGTGTATTCATCTTCACATAAGCTCAGCGCACCTAGCAGAGTCATGGGATATGTGAAAAGGATATACACAATCAAATTTATACACTCAAATCAATATGGGGATTAAAAAAAATCGATTTGACAAATCTTCCATTTAGAATTGTATCGTTACACATAATGTGAATTTAGGATCAAAGATTTTGAAGAATTCATATAGACTAGGACGAAAAGAAAAAAAAACCGATAGGCAAACTATGGAAAATTGGGTCTTAGCAATCTACTGATCTAGGAATACCCATGTATCATTCTAGTGTTGTAAATCATTGATAGGAGTTCAGCTCATTTTCTTAAAGCAGCACAATCACCTCTTGGGGGTTTGCACCCAAAAGGAGAAAAGAGGGAGAAGAAGAAGAGAGAGAGAGAGACAAACAGAGAGATACGAAAAGTGGCTTAAGCTCATCATAACACAACAGTCACAACCTCAACAAAAGTATCCCCAAGTTGGAGCACATGAATCTTGAAGATGGGCTCCAACCATAAAGATTAATTCAAGCTATAAATGGTAAATTTTTTAATTCTTGTGTTACTTTAACATTTTTTGGGATTCATAAAATGGCCAATCAAAGATTACTAAAGAGAAATAAATGTAAGAACTCTTAAATTGGTATCATATTATAAGAGGAAGGATATTTTCGAGCTTTGCTTAAACAGAAACCAAGAGAAAATATGGATAAACCAGCCACTCAGCCACCTTAAGGAGTACTTTCTTTCCTCCACATATATGTGAAAATAAAGAGGATTGAAATATGTCGATTGAGCATTAAGCGGTCAAATGGATAAACTAGTGCACCATACAATAAGGGAAATCTCTGAAGAAAAATGGAATTCATTTCTCTAGGAAATGGTTTCATTAAAATAGGTCACAACTGCATTGTGCGAACAAGGATAAACCAACTATTGGAAGTTAGTAGCTGAGTATTGCAGCCTTTGCACTTTCTACTAAAATTTTCAAGCAATTTTGGAATCTTCTTGACACTCCAATCCCACTATGTCCCCAGAAAAGGAATCCCAATGGAGGTTCAACAATGTCACGCTCGTGTTACTAATAACTTGAGATCGGGCAACCCATTAGAACTGTCATAACCATGTTTTCAAATTTCAATCGAAATATCAAACTTTCTGCAAAATATTTTGGTTTCGATCAGGACCGGAATAACAGTTGATTATAGCGAAGATTTAGGATTAAGGATCACGCCTGACCTTAAGCAATGGGAGGGGTCTTTCACTATAGTGTCGATCCAATTTTCTCTTTAGTGGTTTCATTGGTGGTTTGGGGTCTGCCTAGGCATTTTGAGCCTCAACCCACACCACACAAGTTTTCACCGCTTTCTCGGTGTTCAAAGGAAAACAGTTGTCGATGTAACCCTTGAACTAGCCGCTTCAAGTTTCCTTTCTCCATTCTTCTCCTCCATATTTCCTTTTTAGTTCTCTTTTTTCTTCTCAGCTAGTACGTTAATGGGTTGCTATTGTAGTGCAGCTCCCTGGGTCAACTGTAACCACTTGCACGAATAATTAGGAGGAGGTATGATGCAGGACAGACAAGGAGATCTACCAAAAACATAAATTCTCGCTCTAGGAAAAAAAATTTGGGTTTGGGAAAGTACATATTTGTAGGACAATAGAGTGATATTTTAGCCTTTTTTACTATGTTCCATTTTTCGATTAGGAAAAAATTTGGTAGAATTATAGGTTTAGGTCTCAGGAAGGTTGTGTATAAGTTTCAGCATGATCTGATCGTTGGATGTTGAACAATCAATGAATTATCAGATCTCGATTGCACGTTCCAGAACTGAAATTCCTCGAAATTGGCCTTTGATTCGGTCCTAACTTTTATGCTTTTTGTTGGTGGAAGGTTTAGAGGTGATAGAAAATTATTTAGGATCAAACATAGAGGTTTTTGGGTAAGGTTTGATGGGTAAAGGGTTTGAGAAGGATTGATGATCATGATGAAAGGTTTAGGTTGTGTGAGGTAGATGATGATGAGATCGAGAGAAAGAGAAAGAATGAGGATGAAGATCCTAATAAGGAGGCCTCGCACCCTGCCGGACTCGCTCCGGGTCTATGGAAGCTTCATGATCTCCAAGCACAGATGAAGAAGAAACACAAACTCAAAAATCCAGTGTTTTCAGAGGCAGGGGCGTAAGGCGAGGCGTTTTGCCTCATGTGGGGTGGGGCGTAAGCCCTAGGGCATGGGGCGTAAGTCCCACGAATTTTTCATTTTTTAATTTAAAAAATATATAGAAATAAAAAATATTATATAAATAATGAAAATAGATTAAAAACAAACAAAATAAAAAATATTATGAACAAACAAAGCGTTTAAGCCTACAAAATTGTTTGATAAATCACAAATATATACAAAACGATAATAAAAATGAACTTATCATTGTCTTTCAATATCATTTAAGATCTAATTCTAAATTTCTATTCAAAATTCAAACTATCTACGTTTATATTCCATAGATTCTATCATTCTATATATGATATATAACCAATTTAAAACTTTAGTTCCCAAAAATAACATAATCGCCATCCAAGATAGTAAGACACATATAAAAGATCACACGGTAACAATCAAATCAATTTTTTTCAACTATGCAGACAAACTCCAGTGGGGCGTAAGCCCAGATCATTGGGGCGCCGCGTAAAAGGCGTGCCCGGGCGTTTGGGGCGTACGCCCCAGTGGTTCAGGCGTAAGCCCCAGAGGAAAAAAAGGCCCAGATTGAACCACCACGGGCGTTTTAGGACCGCCCCGCCCCAAGGCTCTCCCCGGGCATACCCCGAGGCGAGTTTTTTAAAACATTGCAAAAATCTAAAAAAAAAACTTTATTCAATGCATCATTTATCAAAGGACAGGGTTTGTTTCTCTGGGTAAGATTTGATTTGATTCAAGTTTTTTTTAATTAGGAGTCCAAGTCCTAAGTGTTTTAGGAGTTCCATGGGGTTTTATTTGTTATTTTTAGAGTTTTGTTTGCTTAAATTTTGCACTTGTCAAAGCCCTAATTAATAATTTAAAAATATTAATTTAATCATAGTCGTGTCTTGAAATTTGTACAAGGCTGTTTTTACCTCAAATTGTGCCTTGTGCGTAACTGATATGCTCCGTATCACAGTGGCTCCTATGCCCATTGAGACTACTAGAAAGAAGGATGGCAATGATATCACAGTAGTTAAATTCTAATATAATGATTTTGTAATATTCAGGCGCTTCAACGTCTTTCCCTTGCCGCCTTGGTACTCCCTCACCGTCTTAGGTCCACCTAGTGCTTTTTAAACATGGGTGTTTTGTTTCATATCCTTAGGTTCATCATAGATGTTTTCCCTACTACTTCTAGCGAAGGAACTTAGAGGAAACTCATAATTCAAGATCCGGAAAGGAATAACATGAATTATGAAGCGATGGAATCAGGGAGAAATGGATTAATGTAACCCTCAAATGATAAGCTTACACAAGAAGAGATTATACGGTGGCCACATATTAGGAGCTCTTTAAATTAAAAGAAATAAACAAAGATACACCATTGGTTACATAAGCAGCTGCTTTTTAATACTTGTTAAATCCAGTTACAATAGCAAAGTTGAACATCCAGCCAAGGTGGACTAAAAACATTGACCTGGTCTTACTATCATGAGATTAGATAACACGGATGAGTTGTTGGCAAATAATTTAAAAAGGCTTTATGTGGTCTTGGCATAGTTAAATCCTAGGCCCATACAAACCCCGTGCCATATTCTTGCAGGTGTTCTGGAATATTAGACATGTTTGAATGACTTGACAATGATGAGTTGTTTGTTGAGGTCTTAACCAAACGTTCACTACATTGACCCCCAAAGGATGGCGTTTGCTACCCTATTGATTTCAGGCTAATTAGTACAAATATTAGGTCCAAATAAATTTGAAGGTATTGAACCTCCAAAATAAGGAAAAGACGAAAAACAATTTTGACACAAACAAAAGGAAGATCCTTTGGAGCCTTTATTGTAATAGCTATTGAGATAAAACTAGTGACAAGGTTTTAAGATCAAAAAGATGTTCTAAAAAAATTGGACCTTTTTTGCTAGTGGAATCGAGGAGTTGGGAATACACAATACATGAATATAATATTTGAAAGACCACATCCCTACTTGTTAGACCCTCTCTCCACCTTTTGATTACAAAATTAGTCAGCTAGCAAGGATAGGAGGTTTTATTGCAGGGTTATCTGCAAAGACAAGACATATTGGTGTTAACAATTTACACTTTACAGATGACTTGATATTGTCGGAGTTGCTAATGAATATTAAATAGATTAAAAATAATCCACTCTTGTCAAAGAAATGTTATAACCTCAGAATTGGTTATGAGAAGTCCTCTCCGATTTACATTGGTAAGGATATTCCTAAATAAATGTACACAGCTCAATGAAAAATTCCTAACTAAATATATCCCCAGTTACCGCTACAACTGACTTTCAAAATGGAAGAGCATATGAGATTGTCGAAGAGGTCGGGAGGAGTGGAGGACCAACGGTAAGATAGAAACGAAACTATAATTTTTTTACGGGTTAGTCTGTTAAACGCAGTGGTAACTACAACTCCATTTTACCAGATTATCAATTTTTGGGATAATTGAGACTTGTCATCAATAAGATCGACGGGCCCGAAGTAAGATGGCAGTGATATCCAATTTATCAAATCCTAATAGGGAAAATTGTGCCGACCAATATATTTTGAAGGAAAATTAAAGGTTTTACAGTTAAAATGGACAAAAAACATTTTAAAAAAATATTAAAGGCCACGCTAAATTAGTAAAGAGATCAAATTCAAAAGAAGCATACATGTGTACATAGACTCAAAACTAAGGTAGCACTGAGTAAGGCATCCCGTAACCTTTGGAATCCCACCAGTTCCACTCAAGATCACGAAAACCCTAGCCATCCATGATTGAAATCTCAGGATATTGCACGAGTTCCATCAAAATCACGAAAACCCTAGGTTACTACATGAAATCCCTGATTAGATGCAAGAAAAGGAATCGAGAACGAAGAATGATCACGGATCAATCCACGAATCAACGAATAATTGACAGAGAGAGAGAGAGAGAGAGAGAGAGAGAGAGAGAGAGAGAGAGAGACCTGCATGCAGGTTTCGTCCCAGTCGTGGCCGAAGCGGATGACGACGAGGCGCTCCTCCTCGGCGAGGATGGCCTGATCCACCGCCCACCCTGAGTGCAGATGAGGCAGTAGGTACGACATCTCTCGCTCTCAGCTCCGGGCCTCCGCTCCTTCCGGGTTGTCCTCACGCCTCCCCCCCCTGTCCTCTCTTCGCTCCCTCTCGGAATCTGGACGAAGGGGTCCCGCTATCCGCACCCGGGGCTTTAGTATTGGCGCCCGGATTAGTCTCAGCACCCAACCAATTTTTTGGGGTTTTGGTAAGGGCACCCTCTAAACCCCGAAAATAGCCCCTTCTCTAACCTCCAGCCCTCGCCGCCCTGTCGCATCTCGCCGGCTCCGTTGCAGCGCACCGCCCGGCCGCAGCACGTCATCCCTGCAGTCCCCTTCCGACGCCGTACCAATACCTCCGCCGCTCTCTCTCTCCTCCTCCTTTTCCCTCCTTCCACCTTCCTCCTCCTCTCCCTCCTCTTCCCTCATCCTCCTTTTCCTCCCTCTCCTCCTCCCTCCATCTTCCCCGTCGAAACCTTAAGCCCCTGAACAAAATGACGGAGGGGTATATTGGAGATTTTAATTCTTTTTTGGTTTTAACGGGTGCCAGCACTAAAACGGTGGGTGCGGATAGATGGACCCTAGATGAAGAGCTCAATGATTTGTAGTTGGCACGATGCGATTTTGGACAAAATTGAACCACACCGCAACACCAAAACAGCACTGCACCATAACGATGTACCATTATGTAAAACCGAGACAGCACCATGTGGTACTGTGTAGTGCGGTCACCACTATTTATCATTATAAATAGTGTGATTTTATACGGTTTTGGTCAAAACCAAAACTGCACCACTGCATCCAAATCAAAAACCGAAACAGGACCGCAACGGTTTTATATTTTGACAAACCAAAACTACACCATGTGGTGTGGTTTACTGTTATTTTCGATTTTTAACCTCACCGCTGCCATCCCTAAACTGGTTGGAGGGGCGACTGAGCTAACTATCCGAACCCGATCTCTTATTAAGGGCCTGACCCACCATCTAAGTTGAAACTTTTGGACTCACTTCATCGAGCTTCGTGCCATCTTTTGCCCAAGTATCAGGGCTGCAAACAACCAAGCTGTTTGTGAGCAGCTCACAATAAAAAACTCGTTCGATTACTAATCGAGCCAAGTCGAAGCTTAGAGTTTAGGCTTGTTTTAATAAACTAGCCAAGCTCAAGTATACAAAAACTCGGCTCGATTCTTGAACATGCTTGTTTAGGGCTCGTGAGTAGGCTCATAAAAGGCTTGAATAGACATAACATATATAGTCTACGCTTCTGGCTGATTATGGAGTTTGGGAACAAGCTGGATAAGTGACCATTGAGTTGATTCGATCACTAATTAAGTGAGGCCAAGCCTGAAGAAGGGTCTTCCCTAAACAAGGATCACTAATTAAGTGCCCGAAGAAGGCTCTTCCCTAAAGAATTTGGCTTGGAAGTCTTCGTTAATCCTGTAGGAATTAACCCCTTGTAGAGCTCATTATGTCATTTCTGAAAATAATTAATAATAGCAAATGCGCTAACCGAGCACAAAGTTACTATCAGTTAAACTACCGATGATCCCAGACCTTCAGGTGGAGAATGACTCATTGAAAATTGAGAAAAAAAAAAGGAGCAAACACCAAAACTAGAAAATATTACTATAAATAGAAAAAAAATTTAAAAAATGATCTTTCTAAAAGATTTTGGGCTTGGAAGTCGTGGTTAATCTATTAGGCATTAATCTCTTGTAGTGCTCATCTTGCCATTTTTAAAAATAGGTCATAATAGTAAATGCGCTAACTGAGCACACAGTTATATTCGTTCAAACTTCCGATGATCCTAGACCTCTAGATAAGGCACGTCGTGCTAAAAAGTGGTAAAAAAAAAGGACCAAACACCAAAATAAAAAAATGTTACTATAAATAGAAAAAGTACCCAAAAATGGGTCTTTCCAAAATATTTTGGTCTTGTAAGTTGCAATTAATCCATTAGGCATTAATCTCTTGTAGGGTTCGTTATGCCATTTCCGAAAATAGGTCATAATAGTAAATATGCTAATCGAGCGCAAAGTTAAGTTTCTTCAAACTTCCGACGATCCTTGACATCCATGTGGACCACACCTCGCTGAAAAATTATAAAAAAAGGACCAAACATCAAAACTACAAAATATTACTATAAAAATGGTTAATCCCGTAGGCGTTCACCCTTTTTAGGGCTCATCATGCCATTTTCGAAAATAGGTTATAATAGCAAATGCGCTATCCAAGTACAAAGTTACGCTCATTCAAACATCCGGCAATTCTAAACCTTCAGGTGGACCATGACCCATTAAAAAGTTGCCAAAAAAGTACCAAACACCAAAACTAAAATATATTACTATAAATAAAAATTTTGATAGAAAATGTATTCTCAAAAGATTTTGTGCTTAGAAGTCACGCTTAAAGCATTAGGCATAAGTTCCTCGCAGGGCTCGTCATGATGTTTTCGAAAAATAGGTCATAATAGTAAATGCACTAATCGGGTGCAAAGTTATGCTCGTTCAAACGAATGACGATCATAGATCTCCAAGTAGGTGACGACCTACTGAAAAATTGCAAAAAAAAAAACCAAACAAAAAAATATTACTATAATAGAAAAAGTCTCGAAAAAAGGTATTCCCAAAAGAATTTGGGCTTGGAAGTCATGGTTAATCCTGAAGAAATTAACTCCTCGTAGGTCTTATTATGTCATTTCTGAAAAATAGGGCTTAGTAGCAAATGCACTAAGTGCAAAGTTACTTTTGTTCAAACTTCTAACATTCCTACACCTCTAGGTGGGCCACGACCCGTTGAAAAGTGGTAAAAAAAAGGAGCAAACACCAAAACTAAAGAATATTAGTATAAATAGAAAAAGTGTCCGAAAAATGGTCTTCCTAAAAGATTTTGGACTTGGAAGTCGTGATTAATCCATTATAGTGCTTGTCTTGCCATTTTCAAAAATATATCATAATAGCAAATGCGCTAACTGAGCACCAAGTTACGCTCGTTCAAACTTCTAAAAAAATTCTAGACCTCTATGTGTTGCACAAGCCGCTGAAAAGTGACAAAAGAAAGGACCAAATACCAAAACAAAAAATATTACTATAAATAGAAAAATTACCGAGAAATGATCTTCCCAGAATATTTTGTGCTTGGAAGTCACGATTAATCCATTAGACATTAATCTCTTGTAGGGATCATCATGCTATTTTTGAAAATAGGTCATAATAGCAAATGCGCTAATCAAACGCAAAGTTATGTTCGTTCAAACTTCTGACGATCCTAGACCTTTTATGCGAGCCATGACCTGCTAAAAAATTATAAAAAAATAACCAAACACCAAAACTAGAAAATATTACTGTAAATAGAAAATGTGTATAAAAAATAATCGTCTCAAAAGATTTTAGACTTGAAAGTCACAGTTAATCTCGTTGGCATTAACCCCTCGCAGTGCTCGTCATGTCATTTTCAAAAATAGGTCATAATAACAAGTGTGCTAACGAGCACTAAGTTTCGCTCGTTCAAACTTTAGACGATCCTAGACCTCCAGGTAGTCAACGACCTGCTAAAAAGTTACAAAAAAGGCCCAAATTAATAACAAAAGAAGAAAATATTACTATAACTAAAAAAAAGCCAAAAAAGGGCATTTCCAAAAGATTTTGGATTTGGAAGTCACGCATAAATAATTAGGCATTAATTCCTCGTAGGGCTTGTTATGTTATTTCTAAAAAATAAGTCATAAAGCAAATGCACTAAAACGAGTGCAAACTTTTGCTCGTTCAAACGTCCGACGATCCTAAACCTCCAAGTAGGTCACGACCCGCTGAAAAGTTTCAAAAAAAAGACCAAACACAAAAACAAAATATATTACTATAAATAACAAATGTGCCTGAAAAAGAGTGTTCCTAACAGAATTTAGGCTTAGAAATCGTGGTTAATCTTGTATGAATTAACCCCTCGTAAGGCTTATCATGTTATTTCCAAAAACATGACATAATAGCAAATGCGTTAACCGAGTGCAAAATTATGCTTGTTCAAACTTCCGACGATCATAAACCTCCAAATGGGGTGCGACCCACTGAAAAGTGGCAAAAAAAAGAGCAAATCCTAAAATTAAAATTTTTTACTATAAATAGAAAATGTATCCAAAAAAGGATCTTTCCAAAAGATTTTAGGCTTGGAAGTCGTGGTTAATCCATTAGGCATTAATCTCTCGCAGTGATCGTCATGCCATTTCAAAAAATAAGTCATAATAGCAAATGCGCTAACCGAGCGCAAAGTTACGCTCGTTTAAACTTTTGACAACCCTAGACCTTCAAGCGAGGCAAAACCGTTAAAAAGTGACAAAAAAAGGACCAAACACTAAAACAATAAAATATTACTATAAATAGAAAAATTATACGACAAGGATCTTCACAAAAGATTTTGGACTTGGAAGTCGCAGTTAATCCATTTAGCAATAATCCATCGTAAATCTCATCAAGTCAGTTTTTAAAAATAGGTCATACTAGTAAATGCGCTAATCGATTGCACAGTTATACTCATTCAAACTTCCGATGATCTTAGACCTCTAGGTGGACCACAACCCACTAAAAAAATACAAAAAAGGACCAAACACCAATATAAAAAAATATTACTGTAAATAGCAAAAGTGCCCGAAATGGAGTATTCCCAAAAAAAAATTGGACTTGTAAGCCACGGTTAATCTCATAGGAATTAACCCCTCTTAGGGCTTATAATGTCATTTCCAAAAATAGGTCATAATAGCAAATGCGTTAACCGAGTGCAAAGTTACGCTTGTTTAAACTTCCAATGATCATAGACCTTCGGGTGAGGCACGACCTGTTGAAAGTGACAAAAAAATAAGCAAACCCCAAAACAGGAAAATGTTAGTATAAATAGAAAAAAGTGTTCGAAGAAATGGTCACCCCAAAATATTTTGGGCTTGGAAGTTGTGGTTAATCCATTAGGTATTATCCCTCGTAGTGCTCGTCATGACTTTTTCAAAAATAAGTCATAATAGCAAATGCGCTAACCGAGTGTAAAGTTACTCTCATTTAAACTTCATATCGATCCCAGACCTCCAAGTAGGGTACGACCAGCTGAATAGTAGAAAAAAAGGACCAAACACTAAAATAATAAAATATTACTATAAATATAAAAGGTATCTGAAAAATGATCTTTCCAAAAGATTTTGAACTTCGAAGTCGAGGCTAATCCATTAGGTATTAATCCCTCGTAGGACTTATCATGCCATATCCCTTTGTAGCAAAAGAGTAATAATTGGTAAAGAGTTGCAATCCTTTAGCAAAGAGTAACAATTTGATATGGTATAATGCATTAATTATAGATTGATTGTAGCGGTATTTTTTATCATCTTGTCACAATATGAACTTTTTTTTGACAAAAAATGTATTTAACTTTGAAAAACCAAGCTTATTCTATCTCACACAAAAAGAGTAACAATTAGTAAAAAATATAATTATTTGGTTGGTTGACACAATTTTTTTTTTGATGAAAATATACAGAAAAAAATTATTTTGTGGTTTTAAATCGACAATTTAGACTGATTTCAATTTTTTTTCGTGCAAAAATTGGTTCATGTTCAATTGGTAGCAAGACATGTAAATTTAATAAACTTTGCCTAGGGATTATTGTCCTTTTTCCTATTTGCTTCAACGGGATTTTAGGAGAGAGCTATTGCACTACGAGACTTGCAAGAGGACTTATTGCAAGTTGATTCATTTGTTAAAGATCAATAACTGAGTCCCCCAAAAATTAATCATAGATAAATTACTCATAAACCCCCTGTAGTTTGATCGATTATCATTTTCTCCCCCCTCATTTTTAAAATTCTACAAATGTCGCCTTATAATTTCCACCCCCTTGGGAGGGGGTGAAAATGATATGTTCTTCAAACTATAGGGGGCATTTGTAGGATTTTAAACAAAAGGGAGTGAAAAGTGACAACCGATCAAACTACAAGGGGTCTATGTATAATGTATCCATTAATCATTATATGCAAACATTCAAAGCTAAACAAGTATTGCAGAAAAGATAATATCCAAGGACCCCTTAAAAATAAAAAGATGAAGTTTATTTTTTTCTAAGAGCTCAAATAGGCAACAAAAATAAAAAAAACAAATATTAACTTTTTTGCTAACTGTTTCTTTTGTGCATATCCAAAAAATTTGGCTTGGTTATTTTGTAAAAGAATGGGCAAAGGACTTGTAGTTCACAAAAACCAATTAAGTTTTCCATTGCTTGTGCTTAAATAATTTTTCTTTTTAAAATAATAAAATTTTGAAAAAAATCCATCGATCTATTACTTTATTGTTTTTCAAGTCGTACATTATGCCATACGAAATTCTTAAGCTGGTATCCGAGATAACGGCCTTATATTTTTAGTTTCTATTTTCCGAAAGACTGGTAACTTTATCCATTCTACAACATTGGCGTCCTAGTTGGCCAAACCAGAGTAGGTGAGGACTAAGAGCATCTCCAACGGACTCCTATGTCCCCCTCCTTCGCTAAAGTAGCGAGCAAATGACCTGTAATCCTCCTCCAACCGGCTCACTATACCTCCTCACTATTTAGGGAATCAAAAAGCGCTCACCACTCTTGGCGAGTGAAACAACTTGCTAGCGGTGGACCCCACCTTATGTGGAGATTTGAATCCGACCGTTAAAAACATATCCGTTGTCCAAGGGCTAGCTTGAGTGATTTGATGGTTTGTCCATGGGCATTTTGGACATTCCACTTTAATAGGGAGTGGGCTAGGAGTAGGTTGGAGTGTACCTTTCCTTCACTCCTTATTTTAACTGATCGATGTGGCAGTTGTTACTCCCTAAGGTATATTTGTATTCAAAAGAAGTAAGATCTAGTAAAGTAAATCGATAAAGTATAGTAGCATTAACAGTAATTGCTAGCAACTCTTAACCTCATGTGGTTGTTTGTATTCAACAGTCAAGTAAACATAAATTTTATTTTACTTTACAAAGTTATGTTTGTTTTCACTATTAAAGTAAAACATGATTACAAGCGGCACCCCCCCCCCCCTCCTGCCGCCTCTTAAGATTCGCTTGTTGCTTCCCATGCTCATTGTTTTAGGCCCCCCGACCCCGCCTCCTCCTAGATTCTGCCCACCACCTCCCCATGCCTCACCGTATTGGGCCCCGCCACCTCCCAAGTGCTACATCCATTGCCTCTCCATGCCCCACAGCATTCGGCCTTGTCATCTCTCAAGCTCTGCCCGTTGCCTCCCCAAGCCTCGCGTGCATTGGGCCCTATCGCCTCCCAAGCTCCGCCCACCACCTCCCCAAGCCCAGTTGCTTCCCAAGCTCCGCCCGCTACCTTCCAATGCTTGCTGTCTCCCCATGTCTTGCCACCTCCTAAGCTTCGCCCTCCTGTTCATGGAGAGGAGCGATAGGGAGAGAAGACCATTGGAGAGGAGAGAAAGAGTTAGAGAGGAAAACACAAATTTTGAAAATGTGAAGGTCAAAGATGATAGTGTTGTAGCTCGTGTGTCCTTAGCGTGGATTTTCTGTATTAACATTAATAAAGATGACTTTGGTTATTGCTTTAATTAGAATACTACTATGGTATATGTTAATACACATATAATAAAAGGACCCTAGGGAACACAGTAGGCCACTGAGGCGCATGGAGGATCCATGCTTGGGAGACTCAGTGGACCAGTTCTGTGTAGACCTAGAACTAGTTCACAGCTTTGGTGATGCCGGTCGCTTCACCGAGAATAAGCTGTTGGCAGGTAGAGGATGTGGTGAAGTCTCCACCACGGGAACGTGGGATTCCCATTCACCTGACCAAGCACGATGATCGTGTTGAACAGGAACCAAGACGGTGCACAGTTCAGTGATTCAGACACTGGTGCAGAAACCGTCTTACTACTATAAATAATCTGCCCTTAACCCTGAGGGACCATGTTCACTGGGCCAACCAGTTGTGTGGTGCTTTGATGTGCCAACATGTGCGAACCTTCCATAGTCCAATACCACGGTACGTTGGGTTACCCGGCTGGCGCTTGAGTGACATGTAATCCCTACAGGTTATCCGACGTCCAGTGTTGGATGGGTGCGGTTTGATGAGTCAATCTGTCCACACAGTTAACCCAGGCCTGGTGGTTGTCAGTATGACTAACGATGTTCCGGATGCTAGGCATAGCACCGGAAGGTGTGTGGTGTTATAGATGACAAGTCATCAAACCCTAGTCAGATGATCGATCGGGATCTGACGGTGCTCCCCACCGCCCGAGTTGTATCATGGCACCAGTAATAGGAGGGACTAAGGATTATCGGAGTATAGTAGAGAACAGGGTTACGAGGGAGTAACATATGTTTAGGATCACTAGAGTTCAACTCGCGTCGTACTCTGGGTGGCTACACGGGTTAATCGGATTAGGGCTGATTAACGGAACTTTCGGTGTGTCACCGGAACAGTTAATCAGGGATCCGGTTGCAGCTAGAGATCCCGAACCCTGAAGGTTCCACCCTATCGTTGCGTATAGGAATTGTTCCCCGACCTAGTTGGATACGTTGGATGTGAAGTAGCGCGATGGAGCGCAAGCCCGGAGCCAAAGAACCTAATTCACATGTGTTACGGGCCGTAGGGGTATTTTGGTAAATACTGAAATATGGCTCAGAACATATTGAATATGGATCTTGGATTGAGTGGAATAATTCCAGGAGCTCACAGGCGCTGACGGAACTCGATTCCGAGTAGCACACCTCACTCAGTCTCACTTTCAGTTTTCCATTTTTCGTGAAGGGCGATTTCGTCCGGACTTCACGATAGACACCCGGGAGACCTAAATCCGACCCCCTCTCATCCCTATCCACCTAGGGGCCGGCCCTAGGCTCCTTGGAGCCATGGGAGACCAGCCCTATAAAGGAAATAGGGGGGGGGAGGGCCGACCCTAATGGTTCTACTCCCTCCCCTCCAAAAATCCGACCCCTAGTCCTCCTCCTTTGTGGTTTCGGCCAAGGAAAAGAGAGGAAGAAGAAGGGAGAAGGAAGAGGAAGGAAGGAGAAGGAAGAAAGGAGAAAGAGGAGGAGAAAATCACGTGGCTCACCATCGTCTTCGCAACGGATTCCTCCGTCGGCTCGTAATCCCTGCACTCAGAGACGGGATTTCGATGATTCTTCAATTCGCAAAGGACAAGGTGCTATCCGATAGTTTCCCTTGCGATTCAAATGCGGTTCTTCATCGTTCTGTTTTCTCCGGATTATAGATCCATAAGGTATGATGAATCTAAACACCTAAGTAGATGCATTCATGTTTTCCGTAGATCGTAGTATGCCTCTAGGGTGTCCGCACATATGCTAAGATCGTAGATTTGCATGTAGATTGTTTTATAGCTAAATTGTAATGAAACATACACCGTATGATCTTCAGATCTTTCTTTTGCTTCCGCTACGACTTTGATACACGGATTCAATTCCAACAATTGGTATCAGAGCACGCTTTGGTGTATGTTTCATGCATGAATTCGTGAAAACATCATATGAATATATGATGACATATGTTTTCGTCGGGGTTCGGCGTAGATCATGCATATGGATTGTGCTATGTATCGTCTTTTTGCAGGTGCCGCGCTGAATAGTAATCTGTGATTGCATGCATCCGGGGGTCGGACCCCGGATTTTATTTTTGCATTGATTATTATTGTGGATTTGTAAGGCTCTAGATGAGTGAGGATGGGGGTTGACCATCCTCGGTTCCCTGGCCATGTTTCTAGGATTGTCTTCTTTACTTTCTAACGAAATTGTACACGAACGAGCACTTGCTCGGAGCGTGTTAGTTTTTCGATCACAGGAAGAAGGAAATGATGCTACATCCACGGTTCGGGCAAGCGGTACCATGGCGTGCAAAGACCTGGCGAAAGCGTGCATGTTGGCGATGAAGGGGATCATCGTCAGAGATCGTGCAGAACGGAAAAGCAGGATATCTTGGCTGTGCTATTCAGGTTCAAGGGTCGGACCCTGGATTTGATTTAGTTTGGATGCTTTCTCTATTGTTTCTCTTTATTCAGTATTTAGAGAACCCCGATGATAATGTAATTATCATTCTTGCTTGTGAGTTTATCTCTAGATCAGGCTTAGGGTTAGTACTAAAATTATGGATTCATCGGTGTCTCTATATGCTTCTGATACGTGCGAATCCGGTGGCTAGCTAAAAGGAAAGGCGGTAACCACCCTCGTGGTAGTTCAGATAGCCAAGTACTGTGCACCGAGATAGACGCAGTGTTAGATTTATTTAGAGATAATTAACTAATGTCTCCATAAGAAGTATGATAACCCTAGTGGGATGCCCTTTCCCCACGTGGTCCTAGCGACCAAGTTAGGTTAGGATTTCACTGTGTGATACCCGTTTCTAGATGACGTTTAATGGTAGTATGAACTCATCACGATTTGGTTATGCCACCATTAGGTTGAGGTCCGATGGAGGTTATCGGATGTCCCTATTTGGCCAGCATCGAAACCTGTAATGAGATAAGGTCTACTATAACATCAGGCATCAAATTGTGAACGAGGCATCATCGTAGTGGGAGTCTTTTCCACGTTGACCTTAGGCTAGGCTCCAGATCTTAGGATTATGGGCAAACTAGTGAAGTATCGGGATCCTTGGAATCTATGTAATGTGATCCTTGCAAAAAAGGCGAAAGCTAAGTATTCAAGGTAGGGACTATGATATTTTCCGAGGATACTAATGCTTTGCGGGAGGGTTTGTAATCTTAGTGGGAGCACGGTAGACCAGGGTCTATGTCTAGGAGGTCGTGACCTATCTAGATATGCATAAAACCTCATAAAGAAGGGATGTGTAAGAGGTTCCCTCCAAAGGGGAGCCCCTGGCCTCCATAATCAACCGGCTAAGGGTCTGGGTGGGAGGTACGCAGTTCGATATTCCCACCGGGTGAGAGCTGTGTTTTCTTCCATGCTGGTTTCGCCTAGTGGTTTCCTTCGGGACATGGAGGATGCCGGTGGCAGTAGGTGACGGTTTTATCCTGCACCGCGGGAGCCTATGAACCCCCCTGCCGACACCACCTAGATTTGTGGGAAGCATCCGAAAGCTTGTGTGAAGCCGCTGTTGCTGCGCACGTGGGTCACATAAAGTTGGCCAAAAGGAGACTGGGAGGTCTTTCAGTTTACCATGGGTAATTCTGATGAAGATTGGGTCGTAAAAACCCCGTTGGCATAAGCGATTGCATGCTCTCACCGAGGTGCTGTCTCCAATTCAGGGCCGATAGTCTCAGTGCTCCAGCCCAGGGAATTTAGATTTCTGGATGTCTCCACTTGAGGTGGTGAAAACATAGCGGCTGGAGTAGACATTATCTATTTCTAAATTCCATGAAATAGATTATAGTAGACCCTAACTATTGCTTTAAACCATTATTTACAAAAATCATGACCAAGCTCGACCCCCTTGCCTCCATACTTAATGATAACAAACTTACGGGACCAAACTACGAGGACTGGAAGCGTAACCTAATACTCGTCCTAAGGGTTGGCAAACACACAATTGCTCTAAGTACCCCTCAACCGGCCATGCCGGGACCAGATGCAACTGAGGCTCAGTTAAAGGAATGGAAAGACTGGCTAGATGTTGATGAGATGTGCAAGTGCTACATAGTGGCATCCTTGCAGACCGTCCTTCAGAAGCAAGTCGAAGACATGGCCTTTGCTTCAGACATGATGCTCTACTTAAAGGAAATATTCGAGGGTCATGGTCGGGTAACTCGTTACCTGACCATCAAGAAATTGGTGTCCATGAAGATGACAGAGAGGACTTTAGTTCGGGATCATATGCTGAAATTGTTTGGCTATGTGAACGACCTTGGTTCCTTCGATGTCATCTTGGATGCAGAGATCCAGACCGACATTTTTCTCGTGTCTCTGTCAGGAGCGTTTGAGGGCTTCGTTACCAAGTTCAACCTTAACCGGTTGGAGATGTCTAACGCAGAGCTCCTAGCAGTGCTCCAAGCGGCAGAGGACGGGATGAAGGCAGGAGCCCAATCCCTGAACGTGGAGCGGAATTCTTCTCTGAAAGCCAGGGGCAAGATTCAGAAAAGAAAGTCTAAGAAGCCCATGAAGATGGGCCAGGTGCAGTTGCAGGTTCCTAAGCAAAATGGTCCGGCGAAGCCCAAAGGAAAATGTTTCCGATGCGGCAAAAAGGGGCACTGGAAGGGCGACTGACGCGTGGCTCCCAAGAAGGCTGAGACAGGTATATCTCAAATCCACATAGTGGAATCCCTTGTAGCATCCAGTTGTTCTCTAGTTTCATGGATTGTGGATTCTGGTTCTACTAACCATGCTTGCAATAATTTGCAGGGGTTCAAGGAGACAAGAAAACTGGGTGATGGGGAGATAATCCTAAGCATGAGAACTAAGGCCGTGGCAGAGGCTGAAGCAGTTGGAGATGTCATCTTGCAGTTCCTTGATGGAAGAAGTTTATTACTTAGAGACATACTTTATGTACCGTCCTTGAGACGTAATTTATTTTCTGTTTCCTTATTGAATAATGAAGGTTTTTTAGTTTTATTTGATGCTTCTGGTGTGTCAATTAAATTGAATGATTCCTTTGTTTGTAAGGAAAAGATACAGAATGATCTCTATATAATTAACTCCAATCATAAGCAGGATAACATAACTGAAGCTTGTGTGATTAATTCATCTAAAAGAAAAAATCGCTCAGATAATCCAACACTCCTTTGGCATCTAAGGCTTGGACACATAGTCTCAGACAGGATTCACAGGTTGGTTAAGGTAGGACTCATAAGTCCAGATGTTTCAGAAAGCCTACCGACGTGTGAGTCTTGCCTGGAAGGCAAGATGACTAAAAGGTCTTTCCGAGCCAAAGGTAGCAGATCTAAGGAGGTATTGGAGTTGGTACACACTGATGTATATGGGCCCATAAGTGTCCGTGCTATAGGGGGCTTCGAGTATTTCATCACCTTCACGGATGATCACTCGAGGTTTGGATACATATACCTAATGCGGCGGAAGTCTGAATCCTTTGATAAGTTCAAGGAGTTCAGAGCTGAAGCAGAAAAACAGACGGGTAAAAATATCAAGTCTCTTCGATCTGATCGAGGAGGCGAATACCTATCGGATGAATTTATTGGGTACCTGCGTGAGCATGGGATCTTATCCCAGTTGACTGCACCAGGGACACCACAACAAAACGGTGTATCTGAGAGGAGAAACCGAACCTTGTTAGACATGGTTCGGACTATGATGAGTTATGCAACATTGCCACCTAGTTTTTGGGGATATGCTCTAGAGACGGCAGCATATACTTTGAACTTTGTTCCATCAAAGTCAGTACCCCTAACTCCTTGGGAGCTGTGGTTAAAGCGAAAGCCAAGCCTACAGCACTTTAATTAGGATTTGGGGTTGTCTAGCACATGTGCGGAAGGACAAGCGAGATAAGATAGAGTCAAAAACTAAGGTATGTCTGTTCGTTGGGTATCCAAAAGGGACAAAGGGTGGTCTATTTTATGATCCTGAGGATAGAAAGGTTGTCGTCTCGACGAACGCCGTATTCCTGGAGCAGGATTATTTAGTAGACCATAAGCCCACCAGTAAAGCAGTTCTTGAAGAATTGCTTGGTACTGATGGGAGTACGCAGACAAAAAACGTAGTGGGAGCCGATACCACTAAGATTAACGGTACTGTAGAATCGACTCCTATGGAACCACCGCAGGTTCGTCGCAGTGGGAGGACCACAAGTGCTCCTGATAGATATATTGGAGAAGCCTTTATGGTTGATCCATAGTTTCAGGAGAATGATCCTCTGAACTATGACGAAGCGATGGTATCCACTGACCATGCAGCATGGCAGGAAGCCATGGAGGCAGAACTGACATCGATGTCCCAAAACTCGGTCTGGAAACTTGTAACACCACCTCACAACATTAAACCTGTTGGGTGTAAGTGGGTGTACAAAAGGAAAAGAGGCCCGGATGGTACCGTTGAGACTTACAAAGCTAGATTAGTCGCTAAGGGTTATACCCAGCGAGAATGGATCGACTATGACGAAACCTTTTCGCCAGTGGCTATGCTTAAGTCTATCCGGGTCCTCTTGTCCATTGCAGCCCATTATAATTGGGAGATCTCGTAAATGGACATCAAGACCGCATTCCTCAACGGGGATTTAGAAGAAGACATCTATATGTCTCAGCCTCCAGGTTTTGTCGTAAAAGGTCATGAAGGTCTGGTGTGCAAGTTGCAAAGGTCCATTTATGGACTGAAGCAAGCATCCAGAAGTTGGAACATGCGTTTTGATCAGGCTATCCAGTCTTATGGATTTGAACAGAACGTGGATGAACCATGTGTTTATAAAAGGAGCGATAAGACTGCAGTAGTTTTTCTAGTGCTTTACGTAGATGATATCCTGCTCATCGGAAACGATGTTGGAACGTTGTCTACAGTGAAGGTGTGGTTATCCTCTCAATTTGACATGAAAGACCTGGGTGAAGCGAGTTATGTTATGGGGATCAAGGTAACTCGAGATTACCAGAACAAGATTCTCTCGCTGTCACAGTCAGCCTACATAGATACTATCTTGGTCTGATTCAGTATGCACAACTCCAAGAAGGGACTGGTTCCATTCAGATATGGAATGAAGTTGTCCAAGGATCAGGGTCCTAAGACTCCTGAGGAGAGGGCAGAGATACAGAAGATACCTTATGCTTCGGCAGTAGGGAGTCTGATGTATGCCATGCAATGCACGAGACCAGATATATACTATGCAGTAGGCATGATGGGCAGGTATCAGTCAAATCCGGGTCCAGGGCACTAGACTGCTGTGAAAAGTATACTCAAGTATCTCCGTAGGACGAGAGATTATGAGTTAGTTTACTCTTCACAAGAACTGATGTCGATTGGATATACGGATTCTGACTTTGCGTCAGATCCGGAATCCAGGAGATCGACGTCAGGGTTTGTGTTTTCATTACGAGGAGGATAACATGGCGGACCCTTTTACAAAGGCGTTACCGACCAAGGCTTTTGAGAAGCACGTGGATGCCATGGGAGTTAAGACTATTGTTCCCCGCTAGGCCAAGTGGGAGATTGTTGTAGCTCGTGTGTCCTTAGCGTGGATTTTCTGTATTAACATTAATAAAGATGACTTTGGTTATTGCTTTAATTAGAATACTACTCTGGTATATGTTAATACCCATATAATAAAAGGACCCAAGGAAACACAGTAGGCCACTGAGGCGCATGGAGGATCCATGCTTGGGAGACCCAGTGGACCAGTTCTGTGTAGACCTAGAACTAGTTCACAGCTTTGGTGATGCCAGTCGCTTCACCGAGAATAAGCTGTTGGTAGGTAGAGGATGTGGTGAAGTCTCCACCATGGGAACGTGGGATTCCCATTCACCTGACCAAGCACGATGATCGTGTTGAACAGGAACCAAGACGGTGCACAGTTCAGTGATTCAGACACTGGTGCAGAAAATCGTCTTACTACTATAGATAATCTATCCTTAATCCTGAGGGACCATGTTCACTGGGCCAACCAGTTGTGTGGTGCTTTGATGTGCCAACGTGTGCGAACCTTCCATAGTCCAATACCACGGTACGTTGGGTTATCCGGCTGGCGCTTGAGTGACATGTAATCCCTACAGGTTATCCGACATCCAGTGTTGGATGGGTGTGGTTTGATGAGTCAATCTGTCCACACAGTTAACCCAGGCCTGGTGGTTGTCAGTATGACTAACGATGTTCCGGATGCTAGACATAGCACCGGAAGGTGTGTGGTGTTATAGATGACAAGTCATCAAACCCTAGTCAGATGATCGATCGGGATCTGACGGTGCTCCCCACCGCCCGAGTCGTATCATGGCACCAGTAATAGGAGGGACTAAGGATTATCGGAGTATAATAGAGAACAGGGTTACGAGGGAGTAACATATGTTTAGGATCACTAGAGTTCAACTCGCGTCGCACTCTGGGTGGCTACGCGGGTTAATCGGATTAGGGCTGATTAACGGAACTTTCGGTGTGTCACCGGAACAGTTAATCAGGGATCCGGTTGCAGCTAGAGATCCCGAACCCTGAAGGTTCCACCCTGTCGTTGCGTATAGGAATTGTTCCCCGACCTAGTTGGATACGTTGGATGCGAAGTAGCGCGATAGAGCGCAAGCCCGGAGCCAAAGAACCTAATTCACATGTGTTACGGGCTGTAGGGGTATTTTGGTAAATACTAAAATATGGCTCAGAACATATTGAATATGGATCTTGGATTGAGCGGAATAATTCCAGGAGCTCACAGGCGCTGACGGAACTCGATTCCGAGTAGCGCACCTCACTCAGTCTTATTTTCAGTTTTCCGTTTTTCGTGAAGGGCGTTTTCGTCCGAACTTCACGATAGACACCCGGGAGACCTAAATCCGACCCCCCCTCATCCCTATCCACCTAGGGGCCGGCCCTAGGCTCCTTGGAGCCATGGGAGACCAGCCCTATAAAGGAAATAGGGGGGGAGGGCCGGCCCTAATGGTTCTACTCCCTCCCCTCCAAAAATCCGACCCCTAGTCCTCCTCCTTTGTGGTTTCGGCCAAGGAAAAGAGAGGAAGAAGAAGGGAGAAGGAAGAGGAAGGAAGGAGAAGGAGAAAGAGGAGGAGAAAATCACGCGGCTCGCCATCGTCTTCGCAAAGGATTCCTCCGTCGGCTCGTAATCCCTGCACTCAGAGACGGGATTTCGAGGATTCTTCAATTCGCAAAGGACAAGGTGCTATCCGATAGTTTCCCTTGCGATTCAAGTGCGGTTCTTCATCGTTCCGTTTTCTCCGGATCATAGATCCATAAGGTATGATGAATCTAAACACCTAAGTAGATACATTTATGTCTTCTGTAGATCGTAGTATGCCTCTAGGGTGTCTGCACATATGCTAAGATCGTAGATTTGCATGTAGATTGTTTTATAGCGAAATTGTAATGAAACATATACCGTATGATCTTCGGATCTTTCTTTTGCTTCCGCTGCGACTCTGATACACGGATCAAATTCCAACAGATAGTTGATTTTGTTACTAGTAAGAAATATCCAAATAGCTCAAAACTGTTATTAGTAAACGAATAATACCTGTTATGGGTTTACTTTACTATAGAAAATATGAATACAAATAAAGAAAGGTAAAATTTTACTGAGAGATATTTTATTAGCTAATACTAAATTTAGAAGACTCGATTTTTTGTCTTTTTATCACCTGTCTTTATACAGGGGAAATCTCAATGGATGGGGTTATTATTTTATGGGTTATTTTGCTTTGCCCCCCAAATTTTGCCATGAATTAGACTTTACCTCTAATATTTTGATTAATTAGACTTTACCCCCAAAACTAACTGTGCCGTCAGCTCACCATCTAAGCTAGAGAAAGGGTGAGCTGACGGAAAAGAAATAAAGTTTTTGGGGGTGAGCTGACGGGAACAGTTTGTTTTAGGGGGTAAAGTTTAATTAATGAAATATGGGGGGTAAAATCTAATTCAAAGCAAAATTTGAGGTGCAAAGACAAAATAACCCTTGTTTTATCTGGGGGAAATTTTATTCATACCCCAAAAATCAGTAATTAGCCCCCATCTCCCTATCGTTTCTCAATAGCTTACTCAACAACCCTTTAATACCAACAATGCCCTTTTCGTTTATACCCGAAATCCAAAAGCCTTAACTCAGCGTCTTTTGTACCTCCAACACAACCTAAGGTTTGTTTGAACTTCCTTAGCCCAAGCCCAAGTCCAACCCGTCGGGTTGTGCAGGGTGGGTTCGGGTTAACCCGCCCAAATTCGGATTGGCCAGCCCAAGTTGCAGCCCTACCTGTGCCTTCAAGTACCAGCCAACGATATGGGGTTTATTTAAGAGTGGGGTGTATTCAAGAGTGTATATAATTGGGATATATTTAAGGGGGTATGTATTTGATTGGAGTATAATCAAGTTGGGCGGGCCATTTAACTGTGGTGTATTGATGATGGGGTGTAAAGGGGAAGGGTATTTTTGGGACAGAAATGGGGTATGAAAAAAAAAAAGGGGTGTGTTCAGTTTGTTGGAAATGGGGGCTAATTACAGGTTTTTGGGGGGTGAATAAAATTTCCCTTATCTGGACCCACAATTGTCAATCAACCAGCAGGTCCGGTCTAGCCTACCAGACGCTGGCACGTGTCAGTCACAGCCGTGCGAAGGTACCATCTCGTCCGAGCCCCACGGCGCAGCCAGAGGAGGAGAGACGCGCTCCGATCGAACGGTCGAGATCGAAGCGCGCCAGCCACCTTCCCAATTGGTGGGGCCCACGTGACCGCGCCAGTTTTCCGTTTCCGCCATGTTTTGCCTTTTTGCACTGCATGTCCTCTTTGTTCACTCACACCCTCGTTCCCTATTGAGCCTCTGCTCTCCTCTGCCCTCTCCCCCCTCTTCTCTCTCTCTCTCTCTCTCTCTCTCTCTCTTTCTCTCTCTCTCATTTCTCTCTCTAGAAATCAAAAGGGGGCGAGCGAGGAAGAGACCCAATCCAGCATTTCTTCAGGGTTTCAAGCTAGTATCAGGGTTCTCCCTTGCAATCGGAGCTCCCACGACCCATATCAACTTGATTTCTCGCCAAGGTGACCCCTCGATTCTCGCACATTGCCGCCTTTCATCTCTCTAGATCTCCTAGTTTTTATCTGCAATGCCTGTTCGAATCGATTCCCTCCGTTGGGTCCGATCCTGATCCATTTGCAGACATGGCCACGGACCCTGAGCTGCTTGAGAGAGAGCTTCGATACCAGCAAGAGCGGGAGGGATTTCTTGAAAGCAATGGGAGTAATCACGGTCCGGAGGAGGAGACCGTCAGCTATGAAGAAGCAATGGAGAGGGAGCTCGAGTACCTAAAATCCATGAAGATGAGGTTGTCCCGCCCCCGCCCTCCTAGTTCTGGATTACTCCACCCGTCTTCTCAGGTGAGAACATTCTTTTTTTATTTTATTAGAAAAAAAATGTAATTTAAGCTAAGGATCTTCGAACCCTAATCAGGGTATGGATTGGGGTCAACTTTGTAATTGTTTCTGTTGCAAGAATTTACGTGAATCCAAACTTTATCAAACCCCTTATGTAATGATTGACAATAAGCTGTTTCAGTGATTCCAGTAATGGATATATTATATGATTACATGCACTGAAAATCTGCTCGTTGCAGCCTTCGGTCGGTAGTCGACCGCCCCCTGCTTCTTCTCGAGTGGTCGAGAGGGAGCCAGAGCATCAAAGATCATCGGAGAAGTGGGCGCTGCAGCCATATGGTGAAAGGAAGGTAGAGTACCAACAAGCGCTGAATACCGGGTTGGCGCTGACTCATGTTGATTCTGGATCGCGCCCTGCTTCTTCTCCGGTGAGAACATGCGTTCTATTCTGTTTAAAGAACTTATACATCTCAATCTACGCTTTGTAATTGTTTCTTCTTCAAAAATAGTACCAACTATGTTTGTGATCATACAAAAACGCACAAATTAAGTAGTCGTTTTTCAATGATTGATCGCCAGCTGGGATGTTCTTCTGATTTACCCATGAATTGTTTTAGTGATTGCAGTAATGTATTAATATTATCATAACATGATTCTTTATGAGATCAATACACTTTATATTTCTCTTTCCCATTTTCCTTTCTGTTTTTCGACTAGTAACTACTATTTATATATCGCCTTGTCGCTCGATGTGTCGCAGATAGTCTCAATGGCAATATATGCACATCTTAAAGATAGACATCCATAATTTGAAACCACATGAATAGTTTTTCAATGACATAACAAATTTGTGTGCTTCATATTCATGTAACCCTTTGCAGTTTATTCTATTTTTATTTTTTGCCTTTTAGCTAGTTGGATGAGGCTGGTTCTTTATGGCAATGGTAAGGTGGGTTAATGGAAAGTTTACACATAGAAAATAGATGCATCACTATGTAATAATTAATGAGAGATATTATTGGCTGGCTTAAAAGAGCACATCTTGCACACAACACTGTGATTTCCAAATGTTTGCGACTTTTAAGTAGAAGGTGATGATCTAATGGATCCTTTGGAGTAGGCAACGAGCCCAAATATGTGTTATACAAGAGAAACTCTAGCTATTTATATCTTACAGATAAAACATATGAATCTGTATACAAGTCATCATAGTGACATATGTATATCCACCAAACTCCACCACCTGACCAAATTTGTTGTCTATTGTGAATTATGGGGTTGTCATGGTGATGAAGAGACCATGCTGAGATAAGAGGTCTAATGGGGTTGCACTGACGCATATAAGCCAAGTGTGGATGAGAGTACAATAATGTACAAAAGCACACAAACAAGGCATGACCGATAACAGCTGCAGGGGGTAATGTGCCTAAAGGGCCAAATATCAAAAGTTGATGGCATAGTTGCAATATGTGCGACATAGTATGGAACTCCAATGTGGATGGGGCAAAAATGGAATAAAGTAGTGCACAAGAGCACAGAAGCACAATGCCATGCTAAATTGAATTTGCCTAACAGCCATTGATTAGATGAATAAAGAGATTTATCTTTGCATTTTCTCAGCTATAGTGCATTATCAGAGATATGCGTATGTTCGTTTATTTTATTGACCTGTATCGGAAAGGAGTCAATGGCTTGTATCTTATATAATTACCAAGTGTTTTGACTTTGGTTTAATCATAAGGGCATTGATTACTTCAACACCAAAAAACTGAAAACTAGGGGTCAGTTGGGTTCCAAAGTTGTATCCCTGCTACAATGGATAGTGCTTATGAAAGCATAATAGTTATTCTTCTATCTATTGGTACCGTTATCACAATAACACGTGGGCACCTTGCAACAAGGTTTTCTGCACATGAATCCACTTAGAAGATGATCTTCTCGATAGGAAGATGTACATTCATGATGGACTGATTTACAAACGTCCTCAAACCTGATGACATAAGTCGCACTTGTATAATTGTCATAGTTGTAGTCATCGCCTTGGGGCAAACCACAACATCTTACATAATGCAATAAATGGAACAGAACAAATGATTTAATCCTATATCAGGGGAATAGGATGTCCAACAACAGATCTGATGCAGACAAGCTTTGCGTCAACACAAGGATTGAGATAGATGCACATTTTTTTCAATTTCGAATGGAAATCGAGGCAGCTGATCGACTATTCGTTTATCCCATTATCTTGTATTTGTCATTACTCATTAGCCATAGTTTGCTTTCAGTTTTGCTCAGATCGGACTCTTGGATGGGGAGATATCATTGTTCTTGTTAACGGATAGTCCCACATCGGTGGAGGCACTCATCACCCGCTTAATATACCCGTTGTGGAACTCCCCCTATGACCTGGGTTTTGGGGCATGAGGGTATCTAACATGGTATCAGAGCTAGGGTTCACCGTCTCCTACTCCAGGTGCTCCCCACCGATCGTGCCTTGCCACGCGTGCTCTGCGTGGAAGGATCCTTGCCACGCGTGCTCTGCATGAGGGGGAGTGTTAACGGATAGTCCCACATCGTTGAGTGAGGCACCCATCACTCGCTTAATATATCCGTTGTGGACCTCCCTTTACGACCCGGCTTTTGGGACGTGAGGGTATCTAACAGTTCTTATCACTAGCGAGGAGCTGGTCATCCGAGTTTTCAGCTAAGTTGTCTTTGAAAATTAATCCGATGCTCTGTAAACTCGCTTGAGCTTGTATCATGTTCTTTTTACTATTTCTGATAAATTAGCTTCAGGTAAGGCTTAACCCCTTCCTCTCCTCCTCGGAGAGGAATTCCTCGGGAAAAAAAAGATGGCAAAAGTGATTTACAAAAGCAGGATAGATGCAACTTACTATAACAGGGCAAACCCCTGTCTCAATGTTCACATGAGATTGGCCAATTGTGGGATGAGATTCTTGATTCTATGTGGAGGTTGCAAGTCATTAAAGATATGGCCGGTAACATCCATCCTTGAGAAGTTTACATTAAAACCCTGGACTGATAGCATATGTATGATTCCACTACTATTCATTTTCTTGCAATAGAACACTATCGGTACAATTTTTTTTTTCGAGAAACAACGCTATGGGTAACCCACCTGTGGATATTTTTAAGGAATACAATTATACAAGTCACCGATCCGGACTATCTGAAATAGAAGCGTAAGATTTCTCTTATTTTAGCAGCTGAAGAGTTTCAAATGGGTTTTTTCTGTAGAGGATCCCGCTCTTCCTAAAGAAGGGCATACAACTTATGGAGATTAAAAATGAGTGAACGCAAATTAAGTAGCTGGAGTTTATATCCTAAAAGTCTTTCAGATGTCCTCATAGTGCACCATCAGACCATACGGAAAACTTTGAGATTATGACTAGCCTCCACTAGATGTTTGGATGGCAGATCACATCATGTATTATTGGCTCTCAGGTCCCTCCTTGCATCTAAGATATCGGAAGGTGGTTCGATCACCTAGCACGTTTTAACATCTATTAGCTAACTGGGTTCAGAGATGAATGATCAATCTAGGTTGACACCATTCTTCACACTCTTCTAAGGCAATGTGATCATTCTTTTACCATATAACAAGGCACATAAAACTATAATGTTGTGAGCTCATGTAGATCTTGCAGGCTGGAATAAGATGTGCAGAAACCTTGTAAATCTTATTTGGGGTCAGTTAAGAGGGGCAGAGGGAAGAGAAAGGAGGGGCATGGCCTTAAGGAACAACAACAATGACAATAACCATGGTGGCAATGTAAGACCTTTACTACTACACTAGCCCAAGATAGCATGAAGAGGACAGAAAGACTGGCTGTTTCCATTGTTGCAACTAGGACTGAAAGCGTCAACTACATACCTTCCTAGCTTTTAACTTTTAAGCATCAGAAAATATCCAGAGGTAGGCATGATTGTCTTTTTTGGTAGGACCACCTAACTTCTGGCTTGTGGGCATTGTTTTTATTATCTAAGTTGTCATGTAAATGGCTTTGCAGTGCTTAAACTTAAGCTATAAAGGTTTATCAGCCATTCAATCAGCTTAACCAATATATTGACCATTAAAATGTTCATTTAATCCGCTTAAACATTTAATGATGATTTGTCAATTGTCTTGAATCTAGTTATTAAAATCTGATATCTAATATTCTTTTCTATAATATTAATGTTTTTTATATAATTTTTTTCTTTCCCCTTGTTAGGAGACGGAGGCTAGGGTTTGGAGAGGAACAGAAATATTCCATTGAGGGACTCAAGCCCAATATATGTACAGTAAACCCGACCCGACTATACAGTAAACCCGACCCATTACATTTACATTAACACTCCCCCTCAAACTCACGGTGGATCATGAACCGAGAGTTTGCCTAGAAAATGTCTGAAGCGAGCAGTCGTCAGTGGCTTTGTCAGAAAGCAGCAGTCTGCTCCGATGAGGGAATGAAAGGCAGGGAGATGGTGTGATCGATAAACGCCTGGCGAACATAATGACAGTCAACTTCAATATGCTTTGTTCGCTCATGGAAGACCGGATTGCTAGCAATCTGAATAGCACTCCGGTTGTCACAGAAGAGAGGGGTCGGCCCGGATATCACCACTCCCAAATCAAGCAGAAGACGGCGAAGCCAGACAATCTCGGCGGTGGTGGAAGCCATAGCCCTGTATTCGGCTTCGGTGCTGGAGCGAGCAATAGACTCCTGCTTCTTGCTGCGCCACGAAATCAGTGAGTCACCCAGAAACACACAGTATCCTGTAGTAGATCGACGAGTGTTTGCATCTCCTGCCCAATCTGCATCTGAGTAGGCGCGCAGCACCAACGGAGAGGTGGAGGGAAACAGTAGTGAACGGGTGATGGTGCCTCGGAGGTAGCGGATAATCCGGAGAACAGCTGCATGGTGTACTGACCGTGGAGCCTGAACAAACTGACTGACAATGCCAACAGCATGGGCAATGTCTGGCCGGGTCATGGTGAGATAGACAAGCATCCCAACCAACCTCTGGTAGCGGGAGACGTCCTGGAGCGGCTCACCATCTGTAGCTAGAAGCTTCAAATTGAGCTCCATGGGTGTGTCAGCAGTACGTGTGTCAGTAAGCGCAGCATCAGCAAGGATGTCGGAGATATACTTCTGCTGTGAGACCAACAGACCACGGGAAGACCTGGCAATCTCAAGGCCCAGAAAGTAGCGAAGAGAGCCCAGATCTTTCATCTCAAACTGACTCTGGAGGTGCCGCTGGAGAGAGGCGATGGTGGCACTGTCATCCCCAGTGATGATCATATCATCCACATAGAGGAGAAGAACTGCAATGCCCTGACTGGAGGAGCGAGTGAACAGGGCATAGTCGGAGTGACGCCCAACAAACCCGGCGGCCAGAACTGCACTGCGAAATCGCTCAAACCAGGCACGAGGGGCCTGCTTGAGCCCATAGATGGCTCGGCGCAACCGACACACGTGCCCTGGAGGAACTGAAGTGCCCGGAGGAGGAGCCATGTAGACTTCCTCGGAGAGATCACCATGGAGAAACGCATTGGTGACATCCATCTGATGGAGAGGCCACCCTCGAGCAGCTGCCACAGCTAAGAGGGTGCGCACAGTAGTCATCCGAGCAACTGGAGCAAACGTCTCCTCGTAGTCAATCCCATACTCCTGGGAGAAGCCACGAGCAACGAGGCGAGCCTTGTGCCGCTCAATGGATCCATCAGGCCGAGTCTTGACCTTGAATATCCACTTGCAGCTAACAGGCACCACCCCGGAGGGACAGGGCACCAACTCCCAGGTCTGGGTCCGCTGAAAAGCCTCAAGCTCAACTGACATGGCCTGCCGCCACTCTGGATGTAACGCTGCCTCACGGTACGATCGGGGCTCCCGATGGGTGTGAATAGCAGTAAGAAAGGCCTGAAAGGATGGTGAATAGGAGACACTGACAGAGTAGCCAGAAGAGTCAGGAGAGTCAGAGGGAGAAACAGAGTATCCAAACCTGTCAGGAGAGTAGTTGTATCTGGCAGGAGGGTGATGTTCGCGCGCTGGGTAGCGCCGAACAGGAGCAGGATCCACGACCGGGGAGGAGGGGGCAGCAGCATCAGGTGAGGGAGTACCAGTGTGAACCGACGCTGGAGGAGGAGCTGCAGACCGACGAACATAGACACGAGTAACAGGTGGTGGTGGAGGTGGCGTGGGGGACTGAGGAGGTGGTGGTGGTGGTGGAGGTGGCGATGGAGACTGAGGAGGGGGTGGTGGTGTTGGAGTAGGCGTGGATGGGGCAACAGAAACCGGGGGTAGAACAGGGATGTGGAGATGTGAGGAGGGCGAGGAGGATGACGAAGTGGGCAAGGAAAGATCCCGAGACTCAGGTGCAAAGTACGGAACATCCTCAACAAAGGAGACGTGACGGGAGACACGGATCCGACGAGCTAAGGGATCATAGCAACGATACCCCTTGTGCTCACGACTGAGCCCCAAGTGAACACACCTAACAGACCTCGCAGAAAGTTTGGTGCGCTCATGGGGAGGAAGAAGAACGAAGCACGTGCAGCCAAACGTGCGAAGAAGAGAGTAGTCAGGTGGACTGGAGTGAAGGCGCTCGTGAGGGGTGGCACCAGACAGAGCAGACGACGGAGTGATATTGATGAGGTGGACAGCCGTCATGACAGCTTCAGCCCAGTAGGAGTGAGAAACAGACGCAGAGAGAAGCAAGGCTCGTGCAGTCTCAAGGACATGACGATGCTTGCGTTCGGCAACGCCGTTCTGCTCATGGGTGTGGGGACAGGACTGCTGGTGAAGAGTGCCGTGAGACTGAAGAATCTCACGCATCTCAGAGGAGAGATACTCCTTGGCACAATCAGACCGAAAGGTCTTGATTCGCCGACCAAACTGGGTATGTAACACCCCTTAATGTATTGCTTGAATTAAAATGTCACTGAAATATGATGCAAGTACATATATCTAGCATGCAAATCGTTAATATGTTGTATTCTCTATGTATAGACTCACATGGCTGTGCATGAATGGTTATATATACTTGGCCTATTGGCCCAATAGAGGGCATTCGATTCTCTCGCCAAACCCTAGCCGTCTCTCTCTCTCTCTCTCTCTCTCTCTCTCTCCTTCTAGGGTTTGTCACATGGTATCAGAGCTCGGTTCCTCCGTGAGCATCGATCGTAAGAGGCGTTTCTCCAAGATCTCACCATGAGCCGTGCTATTCATCGCGAGCCATCGTAATCCCCGATCAGGCCTCTTCCGCGATCCCTCATGTGCAGCCCCCGCGAGCCTCCGCGATTCCCATCACATCGCGCGATCCATCACGAGTAAGCAATCGCAGCAGAATCATCCCCGATGATGATCACGTATAGCAATAGAATCGTCTGGGCCTACAGGGACGACCTCACAAACAGGAAGTGGTCCTGACTGCACTCTGAGTAACCAAGCTCCCTGACAGCACGACGAAACCACTCAAACTAGGCGCGAGGAGCCTGCTTGAGCCCATAAATGGCCCGACGAAGACGACACACGTGCTGAGGAGGAACGCGAAGACCAGGAGGAGGGTTCATATAAACAGTCTCAGGCAGATCATCGTGAAGAAATGCATTATTCACATTCGTTTGAAGAAGGGGCTAACAACGAACTGCTGCAACCGCCAGAAGAGCTCTAACAGTGGTCATCTGAGCCACCGGGACAAAAGTCTCTTCGTAGTCAACATCGTACTCCTGAGTAAAGCCACGGTCCACCACTCGAGCTTTGTGCCGCTCAACGGATCAATCGGGTCGGTGCTTGACCTTATAGATCCATTTGCAGCTGACAGGCTCAACCCCAGCAGGTAATGGGACAACATCCCAGGTCTGACTCTGTTAGCTGCAAATGGATCTATAAGCTATGCAGTCAAAGTCGGTAGTCGGCCCTAGTCGGCCAAGGGCCGACTAGGACTAGTCGGGACTAGTCGGGACTAATTCGGGACTAGTCGGCGAAAACTTATTCTAACCCCTCCCCCCCTCCCTAAACATATATGATATATGAACTAGTATAAATGTCAATAAGTATATGATATTAGTCGGTTAATAACAATACATACCTTCACACTTCACAACATGGGTATAAATACATAAGTAACAGTCTAACAAAACACAGTTGTATTGGCTTCATGCCCATGCCAAAAGACTCAGAACTAAGAATTCATCACAATGTTTGTTTGATGATGTTTAATCAGTGAACAACCCCAATTTTGATTATAGGGTTATATGAATATCAACAAATAAACTAACTATTTGTCTATGTTTTTATCGGAGATTCTCAGGTGCTCAACAGATGATTACAGGGAAGAGCCATAGTTGTGAGTCTTGCTACTCAAGACTTTGAGCCAATGTAAAAAAATCCAAACAAAATTGCTTACAAAGACTTCTTTCAAAAAAAAATTTGCTTGCAAAATGCTGCCTGGGGACTAGTCGGTAGTCGTTAGTCGGGGACTAGTCGGGCTAGTCGGGTCTAGTCGGGGACTAGTCGGGCTACCGCCCAGCAATGAAAAAATCCAAATAAATCGGTCGGCAAAATGCCGCCCAGCGACTAGTCGGGGACTAGTCCCGACTTTGATAGCATAGTCTATAAGGTCAAGCACCGACCCGATGGATCCGTTGAGTGGCACAAGGCTTGGGTTGTGGCCCGTGGCTTTACTCAGGAGTACGGTGTTGACTACGAGGAGGCTTTTGCTCCGGTGGCTTAGATGACCATTATTAGAGCTTTTCTGGTGGTTGCGGCAGATCGTCGCTGGCCCCTTCTTCAAATGGATGTGAAGAATGCCTTTCTTCACGGTGACCTGTTTAAGACTGTTTACATGGACCCTCCTAGTCTCCACGTTCCTCCTCAGCATGTGTGCCGTCGGGCCATTTATGGGCTCAAGCAAGCTTCTCGTGCCTGGTTTGAGCGGTTTCGTCATGCTGTCAGGGAGCTTGGTTACTCAGAGTTAGGGGTGGCAATGGGTCGGGTCGGGTCGGGTTCGGGTCGGGTTGAGACATATGTATAAGGGCAAAACACCCAACCCGAACCCGATCCGTTTAATAAACGGGTCAAAAACTTAAACCCAAACCCGACCCGCCTAATAAACGGGTTGACCCGACCCGACCCGTATAACCCGTTTACTAAACGGGTCGGGTTGGGTTGGGTCAACAGAACCCATGTAAACCTGTTGGGTTGGGTCAAGACAAGTCGGATTGGGCCAGGTTTGATTGGGTTGGGTCGGATTGGGCCGGGTTTGATCAGGTTGGCTCGGGTTGGCTCGGGACGGGTCGGGTCGGGTCGACACGATCCATTTGTTAAATGGGTCAAGTCGGGTCAATCGGGTTATAAGTACAAACCCGAACCCGACCCATTAAATAAACGGGTCAATCGGGTCGGGTTCGGGTCGGGTTGGCGGGTCGGGTCAAGAATTGCCACCCCTACTTAGAGTGCAGTCAGGACCACTCCCTGTTTGTAAGGTCGTCCCTATAGGGCCGGACGATTCTATTGTTATACGTGGACGACATGATCATCATCGGGGATGTCTCTACTATGATTGTTTATCTTCAGCAGCATTTGAGGAGCCAGTTTCAGATGAAAAACTTGGGTACTCTTCGCTACTTTCTCGGTCTTGAGGTATCATACCGTGCAGATGGCATTCTGCTCTCTCAGCAGAAGTATCTTTCAGACATCCTTAGTCGTGTTGCTCTCTCTGATACTCGCACAGTGGACACTCCTCTTGAGCTTCACTCGAAGCTAGGTCCTACAGATGGAGTTCCTCTTTCAGATCCCACTCGGTACAGGCAGATTGTGGGACAGCTCATCTACATATGCGTCACTAGGCCTGGCATTGCACATGCTGTCAGCATTGTTAGTCAGTTTGTTGCAGCTCTACGCTCAGTTCACTATGGTGCTCTTCTTCGGATCCTCCGCTATCTCAGAGGGACGATCACTCGCTCTCTGTTCCTATCATCGTCTTCATCTCTCAGTCTTCGAGCCTACTCAGATGCAGATTGGGCTGAGGATCCGACTACACGTCGCTCCACCACTGGTTACTGCATATTTTTTGGGGATTCTCTGATATCCTGGCACAGCAAAAAATAGAAAGTGATGTCTCTTTCTAGCACTGAGGCTAAGTACAGGGCCATGGCCTTCACGACCAAGGAGATAATTCACCTTCAACGTCTTCTCAGTGATCTCGGTATTGTTTTCTCTAGGCCTACTCCACTTCACTGTGATAACCGGAGTGCTATTCAGCTTGCTAGTAATTCGAGTTTTCATGAAAGGACGAAACATATCGAGATCGACTGTCACTTCGTCAGGCAGGAGTATGCGGTCAATATGATTTTACTCCCCTTTGTTTCTTTAGGTTGGCATATAGCATACTTCTTCACGAAGTCACTTCCTACGCCACGCTTTCGGCATCAGATTGGCAAACTCTTGCTGCATGATCTACCTTGAGTTTGAGGGGGGGTGTTAATATATTGTATTATCTGTGTATAGACTCACGTGGCTGTGCATGTATGATTATATATACTTGGCCTATTGGCTCAATAGAGGGCATTCGACTCTCTCGCCAAACCCTAGCCGTCTCTCTCTCTCCTCTTCCAGAGTTTGTCACACAAATAATAAGGAAAAGTGAATCTTTTACATTTATGCCAAACCAAATGTTCCTCTTGGTAAGAAACTGGTCTTTTAGATGTATTAATGAAGAAAGGCCTCCTCCTTTTGCTGCTCGACTAAATTGTGCTAAATTGGTCTCTTCTTCCATGCTTCTTAATGTCTGTTAATTTCTTTTATCCTCATATATTTTAGCTTCAACAAAGCAAGCAAACTTCTCTTTCTCACGTTTAATTCCTTTAGCTATTTCTACACTGCCACTTCTATATTCATTAGTCTAACATTTAATTATGGTATAAATATAGTAATATACTATCTAACATTAGCTAAGGAATACATTATATTTTATTTCTTGAATGTTGCTTTCCTTGAGAATTAAAATATGCCTAGAATATGACGCATGTACATATATAATCATGTGTGTCGTAAGAAAAAATGGTCTTTTACCCTATCAACACTGAAACTTTTGTTCTCATGGGAAAGGTTCAAAATTTCTGACCAATATTTCGACACTACATAATATGGAAATATTGGGTAGAAATATTTCGACAATGTGGAAATATTGCAATCTTCTAGAAATGATGGAAATATTGGTCAAATGATGGATTTTTTCAATCAACTCGGAACACTCATAAATAAAACATACACACTCTTTTGGAACACTTCTATTACATTTCTACACTATCTAGGGATCTACAATGTCGGATAGCACATATGTTTATGCCTGCAGTCAGATGCATTTACAATTTAAGCATAAAAATGTTGGAATTTGCAATGAACTCTAGACAATCATTAATAAAAAAAGAGATCAAATATTAAACATTTAAACAATTGACTAGTTTGGAACGCTACAGAGCATATATTTTTATGCATGTTGTACAAGCATGCAAAGCCTAAGATCTACAACTAATCCAAATTTCAAGTGTATGATTGGATTTTTCTTATTTTTATCTTCAAAACCTACTAAATCTTCCAGATTTGATAGTTCAACGATTAATCCCGAAATAAGGTTATAGGTTTATTCATATTCTATCATGTTATCAATTAAACTACTAGGAATCAGTGTTTTCAGAGGCGGGGGTGTAAGACGGGGCATTTTGCCTACCATGGGGCGGGGTGTAAGCCCCAAGATTTTTTAATTTTTAAAAATATATACATATTTTATATAGGGTGAATTACACTTTATCCCCTTGAAGTTTAGCTAAAAAATACTTAACCCCTCTGTAGTTTATTTTGTTCCAAATCGCTCCCTAAAGTTTGAAATGTTAGCACAATACCCCTTTGTCAATTACTTGATTTCCTCATTTGGTAATTTTTCACTAATAAAAACTGAATTGAAGTGGTGCAAAATGTAGTTTTTTAACTATAGGGGGGTTAAGTATTTTTGAGCTAAAATGTAGGGGGGCAAAGTGTAATTTACCCTTTTATAAATTATAACTTAAGTTATAAGTTATAACCCCTGACCCAGCTCGACACCCGATAGAGAGAGAGAGAGAGAGAGAGAGAGAGAGAGAGAGAGAAAGCAGGGGGTTAGGGTTTCGACGGCCTACGATTGAGAGAGAGGGTGACGGAGACGATTCTCGAGGGTGATGGAGACGGCGATGACGTTTCTAGATGGTGACTGAGACGCCGACGGCTGCTCTTGAGGGCGACGGAGGTAGCGATGGCAATAAGTTTTTCCCCCTTTCTTTCTCCTCTTCTTCTCCTCCTCCTCTTGCCATCCATCGGCGGTTCTGCTACGGGGGGCCCCAAAATTTAGGGTTTTGGTCTCGGGTTAGGATTTTTAGCCATCACCTTGCCCAAACCTCAACCGCCCGGGGCTTTTTGCTGCCGCCTCGTCCCAAGGCACACCCCAGGGCGCGTCCGGGGCGTGTTTTTTAAATCACTGCTAGGAATGAAGTAATTGAAAGAAATTTTGAGATTTTACATTTTTGATTGTTCTGGAAAAGAACATTTATATTCAATCAAATATATGACTTGATGTGATTTGACAGAAAAAATGATTTGATGTGAATTTCAAATGTTTGGAAAGAACATTTTAATCTGATCGAATAAATGACTTGATGTGACTTGGTCTTAGATGGTAGATCTAATTTTTCGTACAAAAATGACACCAGAGAAGTCGAATATGATGCTCAGAGGGTTTAGAGTTTAGGACTTAGGATTTAGGATATTTTCAAACTTCGGTCAAAATTTTGATAAATTTTAGATTATTTTTGGGAATTTCCCACAATTTCATCTCAAATATCCCCCCTCCCCTCTCTCTCTCTCTCTCTTTCATTTCAAGGGTCAAAAAAGTAGAAACATTTTTAAAAACTTCGTGAAAATTTGAACCATTTAGCAACTTGTTCGTTAAGTCCTAATCCAACCAGATCCTAGTAGGGGTGCAACTCGGGTCGGGTTAGTTCGGGTTTGAGCCAACCTGGAACGGAGCTGGTTTTGTTCAACAATATTGAAACTCGAACCAACTCGACTTGGGTAAAGATCCAAATTAACCCAACCCACACTAAGGTCGGGTTGGTTCAAGATGGTTCTCAGGTTGATAGTTGGTCTAAAAAAATAATGGCCATCGACTATTTATTAGCAAGTTGGAGGTCAACGTTGGGCTTCAGGCTTTAGCCACCCGTTGAGTTCTCTTGATAGTTGGTTCAACATAAGCAAACAACTAATGTTTTTTTTTACCTTCCAAAAAAAAAAAAACTAATGTTTACTCGGGTGCTAGTGTGATGTAGCCCAAAAGTCTAAACCTGTGACACATATATGTGGACTAATATATAAGTTCGGTTCTCGGATTGTGTCAGGTCTACTCGAGCCTGGAACCAACCCATATTTAGTCGGGTCTATAAAACTTAGAACCAAACCCAACTCATTTAGTCAAAATACCCGAACCAACCCAACTCATTTAGGTTGGGTTGGGTCAGTTCTCAGTTTTACCCGACCCAAGTTGCACCCCTAGATCCTAGTCGTTTCCTATTAAAGATGCACTTTTTTTATTTATTGCTATACTTACATATATTTTCACATATTCTTTGATGCCTAAAGTGCACGGGATGTCTACACTCGCAATTGGGTAGCTTTTGGTTCGATCTAGGCTAACACAAGTGATCATAATAAAAGAAATGGGCTAATAGGGGCAGCATGGGCAACCGATGGTCGAGATTACACTCGATGAAATCGGAAGGGCATAACTTAAAGGAATCACTGATGTGGCGACTTATATGCATTAATTGGCTTCAAAGAGGCTCAAAGGTCTCAGATCTATTTAGATTTGCCACCCTTTTCCTCCCTTTTCATGTGAACTGCACATCCCACCTCTGTCCTAGTACGTGTGGTGTCTGGGAAAATCATTTCCTCTTTCTCTCTCTTATTTCTTCCCCTATCACGACCTCCAAGTCTCCTTTGTATCGGGATCCAATCTTCCCATATCCAACGACTTGTACTTACATAAAGGATAGGAAATGTGAGACATTCTTAAAACTTTGAGAGAGAAAAACATTTGAAAGAGTCAATCATAGGTCTTCTCCTTCATCCCCTTCCGGGAATGGTGCACAATTTTGCAAACCAGAGGTTCCAGCGTTCTATGGTGTCGACCTTGCTCTGCGAGAGGATCCCTCGACATATCCTTGCATCTACAATTGTTTGGTCCCTCATGACCCCTTTATCTATCATTTCATCCTCTCTTCCTAGTGTTAGAATCTAAAATTTGCACCATTCCCTTTGCTGAAAATCGTTATTGTAATCATTATTATTGCCCTAAAGCTTGCTTATATCATTATCTCTAACATTGATTAGTTGGGTGCCCGGTTGCCATCTATTTTCCACCTATCATGAAAATCTGTTGCTGTATTGATTTTGTTGCATGTTGATTTCAGATTTTTGGAATAAATGACAGATATCGTTGCTAGATCTAAACTCCTGTGATCATTGCTTTCAAATACTTGCAAGAGCTGTTATATGATAATGCTTGTTTACTTTTTTCTGATGGGATTAATGCACTATTCTGAAATAAGTATCTAGTTAGTTGACCATGGGATTGCCAAGTCAAAAGATTGTAGTGTACACCAGTGCCTACATCAAGTTGGTACCAGAGCTCGAAAAACCTTGTTCAGGATCTGGCTAGCTTCTGAAAATCAGCAAACCTACAACATCCCATTGCTGATTTTCCATTAAGGTTGCATTGCATGTTTGATCTTGAATTTTAGCGATAGGATTTCTTGTTTGCCTTCATAAGCATGTGTTGTCACTTGTCCACTTCAGATAGGACAACCAAAAGTGAACAACTTATTTTTGAAATCATCCTCTTGCTGCCCTTGCACATCATATATTACTATAGCATCATCTACATCATACAAACCCATATAATGCCTGTTATGGCACACCCTAAGTGCTGCCCTATTGGTTCCAACTCTCATTTCACTTTGCAGATGTTGAGAATCCCACATCGGTAAAGGGGTGGGAGTTCCATGTCTTTATATTATGTTGTCCCCTCCCTCTCATCACCGGTTTATAAGGGGGGAGGGGAGGGGCTCGGGAATCGTAGCATGGTATCAGAGCCTTAACCGTATTACTCGCCTGTCTGGTGTGGTCCCCACACATCTATCATCAACGTGATAAGAACCCCATCTCCGTCCTCTTTGTCCCTCCGATCGAGATCTTCTCTCTCCCTCCGATCGAGAGACGCTCTGCGTGCAGACGGGTGTTGAGAATAGTCCCACATCGGTAAAGGGATGGGAGTTCCATGTCTTTATATTATGTTGTCCCGTCCCTCTCATCACCGGTTTTGAGGGGGCACGGGAATCGTAACAATAGAGAACCTAGAAAACACCCCGAACATGACTTGCACTCGCGAGATAGTCCGTCATGTTATTCCAACCCTATGGACGAGCGTAGACATCTGCATATAGTGGTCGAGGGTGACCTCACAAACCACCCTCACCATGAGTAGCATGGCAAAAAGCCGCTCAAACAACACTGAACAAGCACTCTGCTGTGTTGAGACGACTTCCCGATCACCCATGAATGTTGCTTAGGGATAGGGAAGTGGAGCAAGAACAATCTCGAGATAATCCCGTAATAGTAAACCAAGACTGACAACACAGGTATGAGAACATGAACGAGTCCAAAGTAGAGCTCTAGCCCGAAGATATTCACTCTGGAGAGCCCAACAATTCGAGAATCACCAACTATGTTCACGAAGTGTCATGAATTATTTATACTTTTCATATAACCACAACATTTGTCGTTTGTTTCTTTTCTAGGTTTACAGTAGATATAGATATATCCTTGTTTATTATGGATTAATTTGTTAGCTCTCTTCTCACTCACATGCAATTATATGTTTTCTCCTAGGAACTGCCATCAAGGCGAAGTCTTGCTGGGATAAAGAGAAAGACGTCATTCCAACCCATTTCACAGCGACCTCTTGCTGGAATGAAGAGAAAAACATCATTCCAACCCACTCCACAGCGACCCCTCCGAGGATTTCCTGATTGGCATTTGCCACTGAGACAAGATCAATATCGACAAGCTTCGTCACGTCGACACTTGCATCAGCCTTCACCACAACGGTTACAATATCAACAACTTTTGTTGCCACGGCCACTGCACCATAGGACTTCACTACAGGAGGATCAGCAACCTATGCAAAAAGATTCGCACGACCAACATCCTCTGCCTTCTCAGTTGCATGAACATGCATCATCACACAATATAGCCCGCCTATGGTGCAGTCTCTGCAATATCCCATGTATGAATCCCTTGTGTCTCGAGCAACACCTTGAAGGGAAAAAGCATAAGGCCAAATGGGAGGAGGTCTATGGCAGGAAAAAGAATGGGATCCAGCGTGCACGGTGTTATGAGTGTAATATTTGGTGTTCGGATGAGACGGCATTGGCTCAGCATCGTGTTGGGAAGAAGCACGCTGCTCGTCTGCTATCACTGCAGCTGGGTCTTAATTGAAAATATGAAAGTGTCTGCATGATGCAGATGAATGTGAGTATAGCTAATTGAAGAATCTGTTATCATTATCCTTCTTTTATGTTTTATTGTTCTTTATTTGGATATCTTTACTTACAGTTGATTATAGAATAGCCATTGCCACTTGAATTGTATGTACTTATAATGCTCTTTTTCATTCTTTGAGTAATTTTATCCTATACAGTCAATTAACAACTACTATATATATTACTCCTGTATTCGTGCTTTGCATTCAGTTCCTATCAACTGTTGAATCCTTAGTCATCATGTTAACCACCCATACTCGATACCCGTGACTTAGTCTCACAAGTCATAGGTTTAGATTACTTTCCCAATTCTTACTACTATATTTTCTGATGCCTCTAGGTAAGTGCTTTCACTCAGTGGACCTTTTTGGTTGTGTTGAGAACTGAAATTTAATAAGAACTCTTGATGTTGATTGTCGAGCTGAACATCTGCCTAAACTGGATAAACCAGGAAACCTAAAACACCATAGAAAACTAGCCCAGACCTTCAATCTGATTTATTTTCTCACAAACATTTCTAGTAGCTCAAACCTATATCAATTTGGTAATTCTCGAAATTCCCTTGTTCGTTGTTTGTTTTGTCTAGAAGTAAATTCATTTGGGTGATTTTTAAGAAATCTCATCAAATGCGAATAACTCTTCTGTTGTATGAGGTGGTAACAGTCATTGCCAGAAGGACTGACTGATGTCCATTCATGATATTTTTAATACTTGCTTTGCTTACAAACTGTTAATGTAATGTAATGGGTCGGGTTTACTGTATAGTCGGGTCGGGTTTACTGTACATATATATTGGGCTTGAGTCCCTCAATGGAATCATTCTGTTCCTCTCCAAACCCTAGTCGTCGTCTCCTAACATGGTATCAGAGCTCTAGGGCGACGGCAGCACCTCCGGCAACCCCCTCCGGCCTCCTTCATCCGATCGGCAGCCCCCCCTCCGGCCTTCACCTGATCGGCAGCCCCCCCTCCGGCCTACAGCAACCGCCGGCCCCCCCTCCGGCCCCTCCAGCCACCGCCGACCCCTCCTGACCCCACCCGAACCCCTTCCGCACCCCCCCCGGCCCCTCCAGTCCCTGCCGGTCCCCCCCCGGCCCTTCCAGCCACCGCCCGAACCTCTCCCGCCCCCCCCCGGCCCCTCCGGTCACCGCCGGCTCCCCCCCCCCGGCCCCTTCAGCCACCGGCGACCCCCCCCGACCCCACCCGCACCCCTCCCGACCCCCCCCGACCCCACCCGCACCCCTCCCGACCCCACCCGAACCCCCCCCCGGCCCCTCCGATCACCGCCGACCTCCCTCGCACACCCTCCAGTCCCCACCGGCCCTCCGATCCCCTCACCACAGCCCACCCGATCCCCTTCAGCCCACCCGATTCCCTCCCGACACCCTACAGCCTCCTCCATGGCATCTCCAGCTGTCCCGACCGTTGCTGCGATCTCTCCACCGCTGAAGGCGGTCGCGTTCCAGTTGTCGGTGGCCAGCGACTGGCCTGACTGGTCCCTCACCGTCGAGGCCGCCCTCTCCAGTCGTGATCTGTGGGGTCACATCACCGGCGAGGATCCTCCTCCCACTGACTACTCCGGCTCGTCCTCTGTCACCAGCAGTGCTGCATCTTCTGCAGCGACTGCTACCACGGCCGTCCCCGTTGCTGCTCTTACGTGGCGCCGCCACGATCAGGCCATCCGGGCGTACCTCCTGGACTCGGTTGCTCGTCCGCTCCTTGCTCCCATCGGCCGCCTTCCGACTGCGCGCGCGATGTGGGAGTATCTCCGGGACCGTTTTCTCCCGCGCGGCGGCGCCCGCCGGCATCAGCTCATCTGCGACTCGCAGTCTGCCCGTCAGGGGGAGCGTACCATTCAGGACTTTTTCAGTCAGATGAGTGCCTACTGGCATGAGCTGGACTCACTGATTCCGGAGCGGTGTGACTGCCCCCGTTCCCGGGACTTCCAGCGCTACCTCGACGAGGGCCACCTGCACCAGTTTCTGGCAGCACTTCGACCAGACTTTGCTCTCATAGCCGCCCAGCTCCTGCACCGTGAGCCCCTCCCTCGGCTCGAGGATGCCCTACTCGCCTTGGTCGACGAGGAGACCCGCCTTCAGACTCAGGGTGCTCGTGCTCCTCCACTTGCTCCTAGCTCCGATTCTGTCCTGGCAGCCGGGTTCTCCGATGAGGCTGTTTTCTGTCACTACTGCAAGGAGCCCGGCCACATGAAGCGCGAGTGCCCTACACGTCCTCCACGCAACCCCCGCTGGGGTCCGGATGAGCGATCCCCCCGCTGGTCTTCGACCTCTCGCGACGATCGACGCGGCGGTCGAGGTGGACGGGGCCGAGGACGTGGTTCGTCTTCCTTTCGCCACTTTGGTGGTGCAGCGGCTACTACAGAGGCCTCGCCGCTCCCCACTGCTCCCACAGCTCCTTCGCCGCCTGAGCCGGACCGTCTTCAGCGCCTCGAGGAGCTCCTTCTCCGCCACATAGCCTCCACCGGCTCCGCGACTGCGCACGGCTTGTCTGCCACCTCTGGTACTACTGCTCCATGGATCTTCGATTCGGGTGCCTCCTGTCACCTTACTTTTGACTCCACTGTCCTCACGGACTGTTCTCCCACTACCACCCACCAGGAGGTTCGCACTGCGGATGGGACTCTCGTCCCTATTCCGCAATGTGGCTCCATCACCACCACCTCTGACCCTTCTGGTCGCCTGACCCTATCCCATGTCCATCATGCCCCTCGTCTTAATATTAATTTGATTTCCATCAGTTCTCTTTGCGACTCTGGCCTGACTGTCACCTTCACCCCTTCTGTTTGTGTTGTGCAGGATTCGCGGACGGGTCAGAGGATTGGGCTGGGCCGTAGGGCAGGAGGACTCTACCAGTTGGACCATCTCCATGTGTCTTCAGTTGCGTCTGTCATGTCTGTCACCTCTGATGCCGACCTGTGGCACAGAAGGTTAGGTCATATATCTAGTGATCGACTCAAAAGCGTATTCCGTTCGGGCGCTTTGGGTCGAGCGTCTTTCTCCCCCCTCTCTGTCTGTACGGGTTGTCGACTAGCAAAGCATCTAGCTCTTCCTTTTTCTGCTAGTACTTCCCAGTCTAATGCTTTATTTGATTTAGTTCATTCGGATATTTGGGGTCCTGCTCCTGTTGCATCTCTATCTGGTTATATGTATTATGTTTGTTTTATCGATGACTATTCTAGGTGCACCTGGGTCTATCTCATGCGTCATCGGTCTGAAATTCCCCACATCTTTAGGCGATTCACCACTATGATACACACCCAGTTTGGTCGGCGAATCAAGACCTTTCGGTCTGATTGTGCCAAGGAGTATCTCTCCTCTGAGATGCGTGAGCTTCTTCAGTCTCACGGCACTCTTCACCAGCAGTCCTGTCCCCACACCCATGAGCAGAACGGCGTTGCCGAACGCAAGCATCGTCATGTCCTTGAGACTGCACGAGCCTTGCTTCTCTCTGCGTCTGTCCCTCACTCCTACTGGGCTGAAGCTGTCATGACGGCTGTCCACCTCATCAATATCACTCCGTCATCTGCTCTGTCCGGTGCCACCCCTCACGAGCGCCTTCACTCCAGCCCACCTGACTACTCTCTTCTTCGCACGTTTGGCTGCACGTGCTTCGTTCTTCTTCCTCCCCATGAGCGCACCAAACTTTCCGCGAGGTCTGTTAGGTGTGTTCACTTGGGGCTCAGTCGTGAGCATAAGGGGTATCGCTGCTATGATCCCTTAGCTCGTCGGATCCGTGTCTCCCGTCACGTCTCCTTTGTTGAGGATGTCCCGTATTTTGCTCCTGAGTCTCGGGATCTTTCCTTGCCTACTTCGTCATCCTCCTCGCCCTCCTCACATCTTCACATCCCTGTTCTACCCCCGGTTTCTGTTGCTCCATCCACGCCTACTACACCACCACCACCTCCTCCTCAGTATCCATCGCCACCACCACCACCACCTCCTCAGTCCCCCACGCCACCACCCCCACCACCTCCACCACCCATTACTCGTGTCTATGTACGTCGGTCTGCAGCTCCCCCTCCCGAATCGGTTCTCCCTGGTACTCCTTCGCCTGATGCTGCTGCTCCCTCCTCCCCGGTCGTGGATCCTGCTCCTGTTCGGCGCTACCCAGCGCGCGAACATCACCCTCCAGTCAGATACGACTACTCTCCTGACAGGTTTGGTTACTCTGCTTTTCCCACTGACTCTCCTGACTCTTCTGGCTTCTCTGCCAGTGTCTCCTATTCACCATCCTTTCAGGCCTTCCTTACTGCTCTTCACACTCACCGGGAGCCCCAATCGTACCGTGAGGCAGCATTACATCCAGAGTGGCGGCAGGCCATGTCAGTTGAGCTTGAGGCATTTCAGCGGACCCAGACCTGGGAGTTGGTGCCTTGTCCCCCCGGGGTGGTGCCTGTTAGCTGCAAGTGGATCTTCAAGGTCAAGACTCGACCTGACGGCTCCATTGAGCGGCACAAGGCTCGCCTCGTTGCTCGTGGCTTCTCACAGGAGTATGGGATTGACTACGAGGAGACGTTTGCTCCAGTTGCTCGGATGACTACTGTGCGCACCCTCTTAGCTGTGGCAGCTGCTCGAGGGTGGCCTCTCCATTAGATGGATGTCACCAATGCGTTTCTTCACGGTGATCTCTCCGAGGAAGTCTACATGGCTCCTCCTCCGGGCACTTCAGTTCCTCCAGGACACGTGTGTCGGTTGCGCCGGGCCATCTATGGGCTCAAGCAGGCTCCTCGTGCCTGGTTTGAGCGCTTTCGCAGTGCAGTTCTGGCCGCCGGGTTTGTTGAGCGTCACTCCGACTATGCCCTGTTCACTCGCTCCTCCAGTCAGGGCATTGCAGTCCTTCTCCTCTACGTGGATGATATGATCATCACTGGGGATGACAGTGCCACCATCGCCTCTCTCCAGCGGCACCTCCAGAGTCAGTTTGAGATGAAAGACCTGGGCTCTCTTCGCTACTTTCTGGGTCTTGAGATTGCCAGGTCAGCTCGTGGTCTGTTGGTTTCCCAGCAGAAGTATATCTCCGACATTCTTACTGATGCTGCCCTCACTGACACACGTACTGCTGATACACCCATGGAGCTCAATTTGAAGCTTCTCGCTACCGATGGTGAGCCACTCCAGGATGTCTCCCGCTACCAGAGGTTGGTTGGGATGCTTGTCTATCTCACCATGACCCGGCCAGACATTGCTCATGCTGTTGGCATTGTCAGTCAGTTTGTTCAGGCTCCACGGTCAGTACACTATGCAGCTGTTCTGCGGATTATCCGCTACCTCCGGGGCACCATCACCCGTTCACTCCTGTTTCCCTCCACCTCTCCGTTGGTACTGCGCGCCTACTCAGATGCAGATTGGGCAGGAGATGCAGACACTCGTCGATCTACTACAGGATACTGTGTGTTTCTGGGTGACTCCCTGATTTCATGGCGCAGCAAGAAGCAGGAGTCTGTGGCTCGCTCCAGCACCGAAGCCGAATACAGGGCTATGGCTTCCACCACCGCCGAGATTGTCTGGCTTCGACGTCTTCTGCTTGACTTGGGAGTGGTGATATCCGGGCCGACCCCTCTCTTCTGTGACAACCGGAGTGCTATTCAGATTGCTAGCAATCCGGTCTTCCATGAGCGAACAAAGCATATTGAAGTTGACTGTCATTATGTTCGCCAGGCGTTTATCGATCACATCATCTCCCTGCCTTTCATTCCCTCATCGGAGCAGACTGCTGATTTTCTGACGAAGCCACTGACGACTGCTCGCTTCAGACATTTTCTAGGCAAACTCTCGGTTCATGATCCACCGTGAGTTTGAGGGGGAGTGTTAATGTAATGTAATGGGTCGGGTTTACTGTATAGTCGGGTCGGGTTTACTGTACATATATATTGGGCTTGAGTCCCTCAATGGAATCATTCTGTTCCTCTCCAAACCCTAGTCGTCGTCTCCTAACACAAACAATGAACACACACATTTTTTCAAACTTATTGTTTTTGTCTGCATATTTCTTATTTTTGTCTACACATACTTATCCTTAAAGAGTTGTTCTCACTTAAGAAGAATGGCTGTTCTCAAACACAAACTGGTCATTCTCGAAAGAAGCAATTGGCTGTCTCTGGTTGGTTGGTCAAACTGATCTTCTCAAGAGAAGCAAACTGGTTTTTATAAGATGAAGCAGACTGGTATTTGCAAAAACTCTCATGTTCATGAAAATTCTCCTCTTGGAAACTTATCTGGCTACAATTCCCAACTTGACGGATTCTCTTGTGATCACACATGATCCGTCCCACCTAAATTGTGGAGTTTGTCAGCTAGACTGATGCCATTCTATCTTGTATTGCAGCTAAGCAGCTGATGCCCTTCAACAAGATGAGTCCACTAATTTGATGAGGGAAACTTATCTAACTCCTTTTGGATGTCGTAGCTTTTCCATCCTTTTGTACGGCACTACAGCATATCATCGAGATATTTTTGTAGTTCGAAACATATTCTTCCAAAGTTAGGTTAATCAAATGTCATTTTGCCAATAAACGATTTAGCTTAATGCTGATGAGTTGATTGAGTGGTGAGGGCAACTTTTATAGTCTTTCTATTTGGTTATGTTTTTTTGATCATAAGATTCTTTGTGATCTTATGGCTCCAAATTTTATGACTGTTTCAGCTATCAGATTCTAATTGTAACTTAATTGTTTTTGTTGAGAATAGTCCCACATCGGTAAAAGGTGGGCGTTCCACATCTTTATATACTGTTGCCCCCTCCCTCTCATCACCGGTTATGAGGGGGCACAGGAATCGTAACATGGTATCAGAGCTAGACCCCACCCCGTCTCGCCTTTATGTGGTTTCTCCCTCCGATCGAGATCTTGTCCCTCCCTCCGATCGAGAGGCACTCTGCATGCGGGCGGGTGTTGAGAATAGTCCCACATCGGTAAAGGGGTGGGAGTTCCACATCTTTATGTGTGAAATCTAAGACATCTACCCTGTCCAAAAGAGCACAAAACAAGGACAAACTCGTTATCCTCTCCCACCTCATCCAACTCTTCAAATAAGCAGAAACACAGATCGCACCGTTTCCTCTTTTGAGGAACATATATTATGACGACCAATAGGCATGAATAGCTATTGGGGAATTGAACAGTCCCCTATAGTCATTGCCCTTCAAAAGCACAAATTTCTAGAAAACTAGACACAGCAGTTGTTAGAAATCTTTAATGGAGGATCTGATTCAGTCATCCATCTCAACTTTCGTCAAGCTCTCACTCCTCATAAGGAAGATCACGTTCTTTGCAATGTGTTTCCAAGTAGGTTGAAAGGAATGGCTTTAACCTGTTTTCACAAGCTACCCAGTTGCCGATTCAGAGCTTCCAGGATTTGGCCGGACATTTCGTCTCTAAATATGAGAGGAATCTTCGTCTTGTGGTAGTGTATTATGGTCATTGGTAGTGTTCAAAAACTCAAAACTCAGACTCGACTCAAAAGTCAGCCGAGTCGAGTTAACTCGGTTCAACTCGGCCAAAATTCGAATCAAAATCTGGCAGAGTCGAGTTTTAAGACAGTGGTCATTGGTACGAGTCCTTTGGTCTCCTTTTATAATACAAACTTACGTTCGGTGAAGATCCTATGGCGCTCTTCCCGAATGATCACCTATATGCAGATATAGTTTTGTCAATCGAATTCCTTCATTGCATTATGCTTTGCTAATATAGTGATCAGTTTTTTCTTTTTTGCCTTTTACTCATCAGGTTCAGGTTTTCGGACGGCCGACTGGTGCAGTCAGTTGCAATATGTTGCTGATCACATAGGAAACTGTAAGTCCATACAGAGTTCAATAGCTTGCCAGGACTGCTGTATTCTGTGTTGAATCTTTTCTTCACATCCCTCTTCATGCTTCATACAATAGGCTTATATTTCCATTGCTGGGTAGTAAGTGCTATGTGGTGGTTGTGGAAACTTAGCTCTTAGAGGAATGCACTATATCAAACACAGAATGAAGTACATTTGAAGCCTTATTTCTGGGTAGTAAGTGCTATGTGGTGGTTGTGGAAACTTAGCTCTTAGAGGAACACTGAAGCCTTATTTGTATCACCCAGCAGTAAAGTACATTTGAGTGAAAAATGCAGAGAGATTGTGATGCTGAAAACTAGGGTTATTCATATTTCTTTGGGTTCCACTACGGTGCCGAATTGGAAAATTCGGCACCATACAGAACCCATCTCCACCATCCATCCCATTTTCCATGCATCGTAGTGGTGCAAGCATTATTCTAGGGCCCATGGGATGAACCCTAGGTGGATGTCTGAGATCCACCATAGGGCCATCGGATGGTCCCTATGAATGTCGGTATGGTACTGGGTACCTCGGGAATTCTATGGTACCCATTACGTACCCACTTCGGTACCATAATGAAATTCATAGGGACCATGCGATGGCCCTATGGTGGATCTCAGGCATCCACCTAGGGTTCATCCCATTGCCCCTAGAATAATGCTTCCACCGATAGGATGCAAGGAAAATGAGATGGATGGTGGAGATGGGTTCAATATGGTACCGAATTTTGCAATTCGGTATCGAAGTGGAACCGCTTAGATTAATAGGGCCATGGAACAAAGTTGTTGATGGATGGCCAACTAACGAGGAAGATTCGGTAAACGATTTATGTGAATAATGATAAGATCGTCTGTGGATATGATATCAAATTTAATATGAGAGATTGATTAAAATTCCATGATTGAATCCCACCTTCATCGATTAAATAACCAGTAGGGGTCTATGCCTTAATTCTCTTCAAATGTGATGTTGATGAGTTACCAAAAAAAAAGAGAGAACAACCAGATGGAATGAAAGGGTTGTCCAGTAGGTCAGTACTCTAAAAGTTGTGAAAATTTAATGACATATATTTGCAATGTATGTATAAAGATTATCGGATTATCGATTTTTTTTTTTTCCGTATTGGATTCCTCCATTGTCACGCAATAGATGCTTGGGTGAGGAGGTTGTGGGTTCAATTCCTCCTCCCCTTGAGTTACCCAGGATCACATAGGGAAACTTTTGAGTGGGTTGGTGTGCATTCTTGGAGGAATTAGTTCAAGCCCGAAGTGGATACATTGCCCGAAAGGTTTTAGGACATCCCGCAGAACTAAAAAAAAAAAAAATGCATCATTCGCAAAATTTGCACCAATAGAGTTGATATCGGCAGGCAACTAATCTGGGCACACCCTAGCCCAAAATTAGATATTATAGAGGCACCCCAAAGATAAGGGCACCCCACTAACCTTCACCCTCCTCCTTTCCGCTACCGTCCTCTACCTTTCCTTCCGTTGTACCCATCGCCTCCATCTTCCTCTCCCTAGGTAGGAGAAGAAAGGGGGTGGATGACTGCTGAGGGGGGAAGATTGGGGGAGGTACCTCGAACGCCTTGGGACAAACTGGTCATTTTTTCTAATTAGAAACTGGTTGCTCTTATCAATTTTAGGGGTGCAGATAGCGGATTTTTTTTTTTTTTGGGAAAGTTAGTGGAACCCTTTTGGAACAGACGTTTCATGTGTTTTCATCCCTTCCGAGCATGCACTCTGTAAATCAAAGTAAGGACAAAGACGAGAAAGAGAGAGATCATGAGAGATGGAAGGGATGACCCGGAACCCATGGAGAATCCTGATAAGGGTCGAAGAGAATCAGTGGATTCTCTCTACCTCAAAGTCGAGGGCTTTTGGCTACCCGATTGATTTTCCGCACTGCCTTACGGTCCAATCATTGTCTGCCATGTCGTCCAAAAGAAGGCATAACGGGAACTACACTTGCTACCGGACTACACTTGTTCAATATAATTTTCTTTTAGACAATGTGGCAGACCACGATTGGACCGTAAGCAACCGTAGCAAATCAATCAGTGTAACCTGTCGGTCCATTCAAGAGAGTGGTGAATCCATAAGGTGTCCCCGTACGTATGGTGACGCATCATGACCATCCGTTTGGGCTGACAGTCCATGTTTAAACCCTAAACCCTAAACGACTGTGATGCTTACTAGTCTAGAAGGTGATGTGCATTATCTTTTCGCATGTAGGGATCACAGGGCCACCATCGGTGTTAGGCATCATTGACGGTCGAGGATGTACTTGCTCGGAAGTCCAACATATCGGTGGTTGATGCCGATATGTGGGTTGTCAGTGTGTGGTCGATGTGAGGTAGCAACCTCCAGAATATCCGCAGCCGCCTGCCGACCGTTCGTCAAACTTTTGGCCGGCGATGGCGATGTATGAAGATTGAAGTCTGGATCATGAGCTTGCAATGCCCCATTTGGATTGTTGGAGCTAAGTCCCAAGTTCTCTTTCATGAAAGATAAGTCATCAGATGAGGATCAGGCTACTGGAGGCCCACGTCGGCTGTGTCTATATGGCCTTGGAGGTCTGGAGTCCTTTTCAGAATCACAACCCACTATATTGGTTTATATGGGCAACCAACCCCACTATGCAGATGGGAATAGGGTTGGAATCTTGTAGTTAGGTGCTGCAGTTATTGCACTAATTGCACAACACGTGTCAGCTATTTTTTTACCATTGTGCGCACGAGGAAAGGGGACTGTGTCGTCTAATATAACATGGCACGTCGGTTTTGTGCTGACTAGACAAAACGGAAGCTGACTAGGACAAGCTGATTGGACAAAAATGAACCGAATAGATCTAACCATTCGTTCAAAAATCAACGTGCAATCTTTATTTTCCCGTCAACCAACTTCCTCCCATTAGTTTTAAATCCCGACCCATTTAAACTGCACTAAACATTAAAATCCCGGCCCATTTAAAATACACTAAACTTGACCGTTCATCCCGTGATCGTTGTTTGCATCAACGGCTATAAACCCGCATGTTGAAATTTCGGCCGTCCCAAACCATCGGGTCAATCTCGAGAAATCTGTTCGAATAGAGACAGCTATGATTGATCGATTATAGGGGACGGGGACCCGCTTTGTGCCAATCGGCACGGGCGAGGAAATGGGTGTCCCTATCAATGCTGGTGTTGCCGTCGAAAGTATTTTGTTGCCGAAGGCGTTCAGGTGTGTTGCTGCCAAAGGTGGCCCGTTGCAGTGATGATAGGCATGGGCATGCACTAGTCCATTTATAGGTTGAAGTAGTATCAAACTTTATGGGTAGGGGGGGGGGGGGGGGGGGGGGGGGGGGGGGATGCCCAACCCTGGGTCTTACCTCCGCCTTTTTATTTGGTATTACAAACCTGCGGGTCATTATGGCCGCACGAGGCCTGTCAGGAATACCGGGAACTCCGTTGTCCAGCAGCCAACGATCCCCTTAACTCGAGCCTCATTTGCCAACCAATTTGTAGCACCATTTGAAGATTGAGGAATCCAATGGATAGACACCACGCTAACACATCCCTTCCCTAGGAGCAAAGCATCACGCGCCTTTGTTGTGAAAATGATGACCAGGAAAAGCCTTGATACTATGTTAGGATTTACAATAGAATGAACTACGTTCGATGTGGGGGTAAGTGTCCAATATATACAAGTATGGTTGTGAGTCCACCATATTCAGAAGAAAGTATAAAAGAACTATACACAACACTATATACAAGTATCTCCAACACATCTATAGAACTTATCGCATGGACCATGAGCTATCAATATTATTTTCTAGCCTCAAATTCCATTGTCTAAAGGAGGGTTCGTCGAGAGGTATACTCATTGTTCCAGTCATCCTGGTGGCGGATCCACATGTGAGACCGCTGGAGGTGGTGGAGCCCATCTCTGAGGTGGATTACAATGAGGAGGCAAAGACCGAGGACAAGGAGCTAAGTGAAGGTGATGAAGCCGGTGTTTTAGAGGTGGCTGGCCATGGCCCGAGTAGATGATGTCGAGGGTCCTAAAAGGAATTATGCAGCTCGGAACTTACGTCGTAGCCCTCATTTGTCAAATTTGGGGTTAGAGCCGATTGAAGCTAGGGTATTGCTTTGAGCCAAATCTAGAGTTCTAGAATCAGGCACACATAACCGACCACCTAGCCCAACCCCCACATGTACAGGTGTTCCGACCCTTCCAAACTACTCAACTTTAGTTGAGGTTCTTCAACCTTTGGGACGAGACAAATCGGATTCCCTCCTTCAAAATTTTCGGGATCAATTGTCTAATCTAGATGAGGAGGGGCAGAACCAACCCCTTATATGTTGGCGGACGACACCATTTTCGACTTAGTTTCGTCTATTGGCTTCTCTAGCAAGGGAGTGGGTTCAAAGTCCTTTCTACCTCAAATTCGTGAGTTTGAATGGTCAAGTGCTTCGAAGTCTTGAGACCCAGGTTTGGTCTTGTTAGTGCTTCTGGGCTATTCGAGCTAGCCCGTGTTGGTCGGGGTTCCCTTTTAGATGTATGTTGTTTTTTAGGCACAATTTGTATATTCTACTTTCATTAATAAACTGGTAGGGGTCAAAGCCGAACCACTCTCATCCAAAAGATAGATTTCTCAAAAAAAAAAAAAAACAAACAAAAAACAAAAAATAACAACAAAAAGGGCATAACATAGAAAATTTTAATTCATTAGCCCACATTTGAAATTTGACAATTGGCTATTTCCATGCATCTATTTTATTCTTAAATTACAATTTGCCCCAAGCATTTTAAGAATGGAGAAAAATAACAACAAATCCAGAGCAGCTTAGAGTGAGGGAAGTGAAAGGTGAGGTAAATTCCCCTAGACTGCTAAAATGCCGAGGAAGGCAACTGCTGGTCGGCTAGGAAGTGTCTGAAGAGTTGCAGTGATTGCCTGGGAGCAAACGTCGGGACCTGGTGCCCCGCGCCGCGAATCGTAACGAACGTTAGCCCATCGTAGACGATCGTCCACCCTCCCACCTAGCGATCGATCCCGAGCATCGACATCAATCTCATTAGAAAGAAAGAGTGAAGGAGAAAAATGAGATTAGGTTAAGAATCAATCAGTACCTGCTTTTCGTTGTACCAAGGATTCCATTCCCTGCTCATGTTAAGGCCAAGCTTGTTCAGCGTGAACCTTGTCGCGGTGACGGGAATCCTACCATCGGTGTCTCCACTGCAACGACAAAGAAGAGAGAGCCCTTAATATGAAAGTTCTCCAAACAATCGACCTTAGGAGGAGAGCTCTGATACCATGTGACATCATCTGGGGTGCTCCAAAAGGCCGGCCTTAGGAGAAGGGAAGCGCAACGTGTCAGAGGGTACATATATAAACGTTAGGTTACACCGCTCCTTAACCGATGTGGGACTATTTCAGGTGACATTCAACAATATTGAATTTATCCAACCTCCTTAAAGTTTTAGCATTTTGATAATTAACACTTCGAACCGTCGGAAACCTTTTTTTTTTTGTAGAATTCTTAGAATGAAGGATTGGGGTTTCGATGTGCCCCTGTTTTCCCCTTTCCCCTTTTAGGGTTTCGGTGTGCCTACTTCCTAGCCTCCTCGGATGTCGCCGCCTGCGGATCCGGTGAGGCCAGGCGTCCGACGGAGTTCTCCGAGGGGCGGATCTGGTGCTCCTTTCCCCCTTGTAAATAAATAGGGGTCTCCACCTATCGCCGGCGTTTTGTTTTCGTATCTCCGAGGTGGTGTGGCCCTCGCTCCTGCAGTTCGTCGTTCGTGACATTCGGTGGTGGCTTCAGGAGTGGCGATCTGGCCCCGGCTCACCTGTAGACGATGTTCCGGCAAAAGGGCTATTTCAGATACTCTCCTAAGCTCGGCGGTGCGGATCCTGGCGGCGGCGGTGTACTCGGAGGTAGATCGAGGGAAGGCGCTTCTTCTCCCCTTTTTTTTTGCTGGTTGATGGTGGGTTTTGTCTCCCTCGGGGCTCGTATTTATGGTTTGGCCCTAGGTTTGGAGTTTTTAGGATTTTTTGTGATGTACTCCTGTGGTTATCCCGCCGGTGTGACGGCGTTGGGTGGTGCTCCAGCCGGTGAGGCAGATTTGTGGGTTGCGACGTCTAGGGCGTTGTTTGTTTCTTCGTCTGTGTGGCATTATGGCCTGCGGGGCTTTGTGGTCTAGGTCTTGGTCCAGTAACTCCTCGTCGGTGTGTTGCTGTTCTTGGTTTGCGCCGACCTAACCTTCACCTTGCAATGAACCAAAAAAAAAAAAAAAAAAATTGTGTTTACTTATGAAAAAAGTTCACCTGTAAACCCACACTCTTATGCCTCCATCAATGAGTTTCCTGATGACGGGGAGCACGGAGGCTGGCGCATCGTTCCATGACGTGACCACATTACTGTCACACAAGAAGGTTTCGAACCGGTTAGCAGCATTAACACCAAACTTAAGGAATTCACTTCAGGTTGATAGAAGGTCAGAAAATTCTCTTTTTTTCTTTTCTTTGAATACTAGTTTTTTTTTTTTTGATGAAGGCAATATTCGATCCCAGGTCTCTGGTTCAAACACCAAGGGTCTGTTTGTTTTTCGGACTCACAAAGTAAAGGCTAGTAAATCGGATATGAGCTAGTAAATCTTCCAGATCAACTAGTAAATCGGATTTACTTCTTGATCTTTGTATTGACCAGTAAAGTAAATTATTACTCCTGAATGGCTGTTTGGATTGACCAGTAAAGTAAATCAGAAATAAATCTACCGGTCGCTCGCCGCCATCATCGTCCACCACCTCACGACGGCCACCGACAAACCTGTCACAGTCCCGTCGGCCACCGTCCACCACCCATCGCCAGCCACGAGCCTCGCCGACCACCGGTCGCCCGCCGCCGCACTGTCGGCTACCACCCTTCGCCGCCCACTGGCCGCAAGGTGGCAAGCGGCGGCGGGTGGTGGCAGACGGGCGACAATGGGGCGGCGGTGGTGCAAGGTGGCTGACGAGGGTGGTGGACGGTGGTGGTGAGTGGTGGCGATGGCTGACGGGATGGTGGTCGACGGGGTGGTGGTGGCCGGCAGTGTGGTGGGCGACGGGGTGGTGGATGGTGGCGGCAGTGCAAGGCGGCCGGCAAGACCACATGCCACTTCTCAAATAGTTGAATCTATCATGTAATGATCTCTCGATTGTGCCATTGACTGACGTGGCATGGTCAACATAGCCTTTTACTAGTAAATCAAAAGTTTTACCTGGCTTTTTTCAAGTAATTTTTTTTGGCTACTAATAAATCTCCTACCATTTACTTTACTACAACTTTTTGAATCCAAATAGCAACAAAGTAAATTTTTTATCTGATTTACTGTACTAGTTTGCATGTTGACCGAATACAAACAGGCCCCAAGAGGCATCACCAGCTGAGCTAGCTAGCACCCTCGTCGAAAATTTATTGTCAATCTTACTTATAGAGTTATAGAGAATAGATGATGATTATTATGAAAGAAACATTAAACAAGAAGGGTTCTTTGAAATGCTACCTGCAATGAGTCCAATTGTACGTGATCCCAGTGACGTTAGCGTGTAGAGCCTCCTGGACATCGGGACGATTGAAGTACACTTCTGTGTACTCTGGCACACATGGATCGTAGCCCGCCGGCTTCCGATGCCACCCTTCCTGAAAAAAAAAGAAAAGAAAAGAAAGCGCTTCACTCAGTCTCTATGTAAAGGTTCTGCATTGGAGTCCCCCTTTCAAAAATCACTGGGACACAACTTACAAATTTTGAGAGGAGCTTCGGGGCAGTGCCTTCGACCATGAGGGCCTTCCTGAAGGAGGCGGTTGCGTTCTCGCCGACACACACAGGGGTATACAAGCTATACATGTCAATGATGTTGTAGACGTCAAAGTACTCCTGCAGCGAGTCGTTGCACGCCTTGTTGGTGATTTCTTGGCTGAAGTCGCACGTGTTCTTGATATCGTGGTACACTTGATCCGAGATGACGGCGTGGTCCCAGGCGTAGTCAACCATCCCCGTCTGATCAGTGTCGTCGTCCATCAATGCATTCCCTATCTGATCCAATCACCACCGTTAAACGATGTTGCAGATAATATAAGACTATCCATACGAGCTCTTCTGTCCCCTCAGTTGTTACTTGGCCATAGTCAATTTGTGTTGTCTTATAGGCTACTTGTTGTGTGTCATGCGGTGCCAGTGTTTAGAGCTTCTACTATTTGAAATATGGTATATGTTCCTTACTCATCCTGAGTATAGTCTTAATATGTAGCACGCCCCCTCTTTTTTTTAATACAATTTACTTATCTCTTTTTTTTTAAAAAACAATGCTGTAATTTACAAGCCATCACTAAATACTAATTATAGTGATTTTTGAGCTCCATAAGAACATTACCATGAAACCCTTGAAATTTATATAATTCTCCTTCGTGGCTCCTTTGTTTCCATCGAATATTTTCTCGGATAATTGCGGGACATAATGACCTAATTTGAAATAAGAGAAATAAATAAATAAATTGCAAATTCTCGTCCATGAGATGCCGCATAAATCGTAAGCAAATTCTGATTAGATGAAGTTCACAACCTGCATAGCTTTCTCCAGTGATGTAGAAGTCGTGGGATTTGAACTGTGGGAACCTCTTAAACCAATTGACGAGGAATGTGTACGAATCGTTCGCTTCGAATTATAATCAACCGGGGCAAAGAACAAGATCAGCGTTGTTAGTGGAAAATGAAAAACATTAGTGGTGTGTTTGGGAGCCTGAAAAGGCAGGGATTTTTCAACGGAAGATTACAAATCTTTGGAAGCAGAGACTCCTTCTGGAGTTTTTTACTCTTTTTTTTTTCTGCTTGGATGGTTGGGGATTCCCTAAAGTAGGGATTTTTTTTTTCTTCTTCTCATATTTAGGAGTCGAGAAATAAAGATGTCATTGGAATTCCCTGGTGGAATAACGCCTGCCATTTTAGAATATCTCGTATTACTGGGGGAAACAAATCCCTCTCCCAACGGGATTTGTGTCCCCTCAGGATTGAGGTGGTACCGTCTAGCCATGAGAATTTGTGTACGCCTAGTAAGGATTTTTGACTTCCGGGGATTCTTGAAAGTGAAAATCCCTCCTTTCCGATAGGCCATAGAATTTTTTTCGATAATAATATATAGTAATTGAAATATCACATAGCTTTGTTGTGAGGCTTACCAGTGATCTTGTCTCCAAGTACGAGCAAATCAGAGCTTGTATTGGTGTACGAAAATCCCACGCCAACAGGGGACTCCAGAAACAACAAATTTGCGTCTAAAATTTAGACGAAGGCTATTAGTAATTATTCAATTTTTTTTTTCAAATATTGCATAAATTAGTAAACCAGATGAAATCGATGATCGAGCCGGTACAATACCCATTTGAGGAATTTAGGAATTTTTTTTTTTGAGAAAAGATCGCATCCCTTGATCAGATCCAGTCCTAAATTAGGAAATTTAGGACTTCCCTAATCCTTTCGAGTCGAACTCGATCAGGTCTAGTCCGATAATCCGTCCTCGATCCGAATATCAATTGTAAGCTCATATCTGAATTAATATGTCCGAATCCGGGTTCGGTTGTGTCGAAAACTTTCAAGTAGTAGAGAAAGAATCCAATAATCCCCATATAATTGAAATGCATTATTGGGTAGGTATTGAATAATGAAATCTTAATTTCTCAAAATAAAATAAAGAATAGTGAGATGTTTGCCTTGCCTTTGTTCCATGAATACGGGTTGAGCTTGAGCTCCGGCGCACCCTTTTGCACCAAGAAAGGTCCAAGCTCCTCTGCCTCCCCATACCCAATGGAAGAACACCCAGGCCCTGATGACACAGTTAATTAGTATTATTAGGATCAAATTAGTATAAACCGCATGAAATACTTGCGTGTGACGTGCACCTACCGATCGACGATAGGTGCTCAATCATCGAGCAATCAATTGCGGCAAAAAATTGAAGTCATATTGGTCTGACAATTAGGGTTCGACTCTGCTCCAATAATGAAATCGACCAGTAGCGCTTAGAATCATGCGATACGAAAGTAGCAGCCACGATGCGCAAGAGTACTTCCGTCAATGGTGGGCAGCGTGTGAGTCGTGGCTGCTGATTCCATATCGCATTGTCCTTGGCGCTACCGGAGCAAAGTTGCTCCCAAACTACTCTAGTTCCAATTCTCAAGGCCATTGATGTGTGTGCGGAGAGATGGTCCCCCTTGTGCAATCAATTAGCTAGGCCCGACGTTACTTGGTAGTGTCTATTGTGGGTGACCACCATCATGATCATCATCCAAAGTCTTATCCCATCAAGATGGGGTCGATTATAGAGCTGTGGGCGCCATCTCCACCGCCCTTTTAGCTTGTACTAAGATATTTCACAGTGGGGCTTTGAATTTGCCTATGCTCTGGACATTGTCATTGTCATTGGACCCTCCGGCCTCCGAGATGGTCCCCCCCCCCCCCCCCCCCAACCCCAACCCCGACCAACCTTTGGTTCTGCATTTCTCTCTCTTGAATGGCCGGTGCCAACCGATTTTGGTCCAGATCTTTTAGGGAACCGCATCACCGACTAAGTGAACAATTATTTATGGGGCAGGCCGGTATGAGCAACTATCAATGTATATTTTGCAATTAATACTCAAAGGAAGAAGGATACCCTCACACCTAAAAACCCGGACCGTAAGGGAAGATCTACATAGAGTATTTAAAGACAACACTGTCCAGACCGCTAGCCGATGTGGGACTAAACTCCAAGACTCTCCCTCACGTGCATACCGATTTTGTCCAGTCCTTTATCACGTGGGTAGGCTTTCACACGGCTTAACGGGCCGGTATAGCTCAAATCTGTTTCGATACCATGTTAGATATCCTCACACTCCAAAACCCAGATGGTAAGAGAAGGTCTATAGAGGGTATACGAAGACTGAACACTGCCAAAGCTGCTAGCCGTTTGGGACTAAATTCAAACATATACATATAAAAAATCACCAGAGAGAGAGAGAGAGAGAGAGAGAGAGAGAGAGAGAGAGAGAGAGAGAGAGAGAGAGAGAGAGAGAGAGAGAGAGAATGTTAGGAAGAGGTTGAAGGAGAGAGAGAGAGAGAATGTTAGGAAGAGGTTGAAGGTCAAATCAGAACCTTTGCGTAGGTCACAGGCAAGAGAGTGCAGATCCCCAAAAGGATATCGGACTGGCAAGGGAATAATTGAAAAGCATTAGAGTAATAAGTAGTCTTTGGAAGTTAAGACTGGCAACAGAGTAATCGGCTGACTTGTTTATAAACAAACATAGAGGAGGGTAGCCCATCCTTTTCACAAGGGACTGCACGTTCATGGAAGGGCACCTCCAACCATGATCCATTTTCAGGTCAAACAGCTGCCCTAATCAAATGTCCTTAAACCATTCATGTTGTCTAACCGAAACCTCCAGACGACTCCGCCCCTACTTTAATGGAGAGGTCTCACCGCATAACGCTGCGGGGAAGGTAGTCAGCGCACGACAGCCCTTGCACTGTGTCGATCGAGCCCCCTGATTATTTTATTGTGGAGCCCATCATATTTTGAGGGATGCAGTCTGCTGATAGGCATCCCCGCACCGTTTTACTGCTTTTGCGGTGAAGCCTCCCCACTGAGGCCTACCTCCTCAAATAGATCATATTTTTTATAGTCAAACTATATATAGGGCCGCTAAAATAGAAAGCGACTTTATCAAAAAAATGATTGGTTCTTCATCATTATCATCATTAAGATCTTATTACAATTAGGATAGGCTTTGTACGGAGAACAAGAGAACAAGTCTAATTAAGAAGGCTCCAATAAAATATTAAGAAAATTTTCAAGATCAGTCGTTAAGCTGACATCTATCCAGTCAAAAATCATGATCAACGCAAGTTAGTAATATAGTGGTCTGCCAAGGAAACTTAGGATGTCTAAGTTTGGTAACGAGACTGGCCTTATATATATATATATATATATATATATATATATATATATATATATATATATATATATATATATATATATATATATATATATATATATATATATATATATATATATATATATATATATATATATATATATAAAAGTATCGGATGACCCAGCATATTTTGACCCAGCAAATAACCCAGCACCCTTTGATGCACCTAGAGGTTTTAGAATGGGCTGAATTTTTGTAGACATGTTGTTTATGGTATGTTGATCATCCTCACAAAAAATCAGCCCATTCTAAAACCTCTAGGTGCATCAAATGCGCTATTCAAATCAACGGTTAAAATTGACAGTAAAAAACCGTTGATTTGAAGAGCGCATTTGATGCACCTAGAGGTTTTAGAATGGGCTGATTTTTTGTGAGGATGATCAACATACCATAGACAACATGTCTACAAAAATTCAGCCCATTCTAAAACCTCTAGGTGCATCAAAGGGTGCTGGGTTATTGCTGGGTCAATATTTGATGGGTCAGCCGATCCCGACCCTATATATATATAAAATTAATGACGATACATTGCCGTCGCTTATCGTGCGACTTAACGTACGAGCGGCCACCCCACTCAGAGATTTTTTTTTTGAATTTTTTTATTTTTGAGGTTGATTACATACAAAAAATTTCAGCTCATTCCAAGACCTATAGGCCACTCAAATGTGTTTGGCTTTTATCGGTCGTTCATTTTTACCATCAATTTGCTGAACACATTTGAATGGCCTATGTGTTTTGGAATGAACTGAAACTTTTTGTGTGTGCTATCAAAGGGGAGGTGATCAATCCCAAAAAAATAAATTCAAAAAAAACCCTCACACGATAAGTGATCGCACTGTATAAGCACCCATATATATATATATATATATATATATATATATATATATATATATATATAAATGCTAAAATGCGGTGTGCGGCGTCGCACCGCACGCCGCATCCTAGCATGCCTCTCTCTCTCTCTCTTTATTTATATATATATATATATATATATATATATATATATATATATATATATATATATATATATATATATATATATATATATATATATATATATATATATATATATATATATATATATATATATATATATATATATAAAAGAAAAATGAGAGTGGGGAGGGGCCGGTTAGGCAGATTTACCCCAACCTGTATATAAAAATAAAGAGATGAGAAATCACAAGAGCATGCACCTAGAGAGCAGTGATCGAAGAATTTTCTAAAAGAGGAAAGAATACATTTAACGAAAGATGATCGAAGGCAAGATTTGATATAGAAAATTTCATTCATTTAATAGCCAAAGAGGCGTCAAGAAAGAGATGGGAATACCATATATATAGCTAGCTAGCTAGTATTGTCTACTTGCTTTTCTCTTAGCTTTAACCTAAAGATTTATAAATTACTAATCACAACCCACCTAGACTTCATGACAACTGAAGCACCACCTTCTCCCCTACCACTCCAAACAAACAAGAAAACCTAGCTAATTTAATTACTATTTTAATCACCCTAGCCCTACTCGATCTTTCCCTTCAGCTCACCAACTATACGACCCTCCCATGCACTAACTTCTAAGCTGATCAATCATATACAGAGCTAATTATTAAAAACCCATCAAATTAATCAATTAAATGAAGGAAAAGAGGGTCATATTGTTAGAACAGATGCTCGATGATGAAGCTCTCTCTTGCCAAGTGTACCTCCATTGAGCCACAGGACGAGGGGCTTCTTGCCGACGCCGCTAGCGGCCTCGAAGAACCAGTAGAAGAGCGCCCGGCCATGGCCCTCGTCGACGGTCACGTACCCGGCGTACTGCCGGAACGCCACCGCCGGCTGCCCGGGGAGCCGGGTCACACGGTCGGATTCCTGTTGGGCCGAGACCGCGGGGTCGAGCGCGTTCGAATTGACGGGGATCAAAGAGCATGATGAGAAGAGGAGGAGGAGGAAGAGGGAGGTGGAGGAGGAGGAGGAGAAGGATGGGGCACCCATTGATGAATTGTTTGTGGTGAGTAGGGGTTGGATGAAATGTTAATGTATTTATAAGGGAGGGGCTCATCCTGATATGATGGGCCGAGGGGGAGGTTTGAGGCTGTGGCCAGATAGGTTACGTGGGAGGTAAACTAGGGGATTTTTTGGTCCAAGGCTCCCACCATCTGTCTCCCAAAGTTGACGATGCTGCGCTCATCCGGTCGAGCATCTCGTCGCAGCAAACAGCCATGCAGTCTGACGTGGCTCTTCACGAGTGGCTGGGTCGGCGGGTCCTGTCTGGTGGGGCCCAGTTGGCTCGACCATGCCAGCAGGCAGATGGGCCGCCTCCACCATCCGTCTTGATCAGGCCCACGATACCGCACGTGCTTGGTGCGTGGACAGCCGGGCATGAGCTGCATGACGTCGTCGGGGGAGCCAGACAATCTCGGCCGTTACTTAATTTGCCTTCGGTGGGGACTGAGACCGCTATGCACGGATTGGGGTTGGGTGAAACGAACGGCTGTGACAAGGGTTCGGACGATGGACCAGACAAAGAGGGCACACGATCTGGACTCTTATGCACCCATTAGTTTTGTGACGTCACACCAAAAAAAATTAAAATGGTTTAATTTCCAAATTAACCTTGTCCCTAATTAAACTCCCACTTGTCCCTATCGACACTTCCCCGTGCCCTCCGTCTCCGCCTGTATCCTCCTCTTTCCTTTTGTTCCCTCCTTCCTCCTTTTTAACTTTTTATCACTGGAATCATATGTCATGCGCAGCGGAAGCGGCAATCACTGATCGTCCAAACCAACGGCACAAATAGCAAAATACGTAGAAGATGTAAGCCAATCAAATAAGAAGAGTTAATAAAAACACGCGCCACGTACAAAGAATATCAAAGATTTTAGATGATTCGGCATCCTTGTCTACGTTCACCAGCTATACCGAGAGAGATCCATTATCAATCAAAGAAGAGCGTACAAGTGTATAGCGATTCTCGAACCCTTCAATAAGAACCCCCATCGTCTTCGGACTTTGGATCTCTCTCCAACACCATAAGCCCATGGAAGCAATGTCAGTGGATGCCCATCGATAGTGCTAGCGGAGTAGCCACTGACATTACCAGTGTCCGTAGTTGTTTGCCGACATAGGTAAAAAAATATCGGTGGTTGCCTCGCCAGTACTGTTTGCGGGCAGCCACCGATACTGCTCCAGATTTTAGGATTTCGGTGTAGAAAAGGAGGAGGAGGGAGGAAGGAGGAGGAATGCGGTTGAGGGTGTTGTCGAAACCCTCACGTGATAAATAAGATAGAGGCTAGGGTTTGGTCAGCATGTTTTTATCACTAGGGAATGGAACATGAATATCCATTTCCATTTCCATTGAAACGGTGGAAGATCATCAGGTATCCGGAACCCTACCCCCCTCTCAGGTCCCAGGGTATCGCATTTCCTTCGGAAAGAAAAATGATAACATTTTTCTCTTTTTAAATCAGTGGCAACCAAATGTTTGATCCAACCCAAGTTAAGTGCCTCAAAAGTAGGATTAAATTTTTCTACCAACAAAAAAAAATAGTAGGACTAAATTTGACTCAGCCGGTGTATGATGGGCCTGATTAGGTCCATTTATGGCCCAACATTGATTAGGTCTTCCTTATTCCTCCTTTTTTTTTTTTGCAACAGTGGCCTCTCCAAGCAATCCATCTAGTAAACAGGAAACTAGGTGGGTACAGTTGTGTAAAACCCCAACTACCAGAGCCAACATTAGCAACCTGCTTACTAGAGGATTGCGAGGAGAGTCAATTCTCATTAGCTGACAAATCATTACAAGCTTTCCCTTCTAAGATAGAGGATATACAAACAGGGGGCTCAAAAACCAGAAAATAGGAGGAACAACACAACACTATACTAGCGGTAATATGCGTCACTTGGTTAGCATCTCGATAGGCGTGATGAAAAACGCAAGAAGAGAAAGCCTCGCCAGCCTCCTGCATTCCACTATAGTATTGTGGATTTGCCAAGGGATAGGAAGGTTCTCATCCAACAGGAGGGTGATCGCCGTAAGGTTGTCGCCTTCAACGATCACAATGTTTGCTTATATTTTTATAAGTAGTTGTATACCTTCCAAAAGAGCTAAAACCTCTGCTACTAATGGAGTGCAGAGGGGAACAACAAATAAAAGCTCCAAACTCATTTCGGACCACCAATCCGAACGAGAACTGGGCCTAAAAAAAGAAAGCACCGCTTATGTAAGTCGGAAACTCATTTCGGACCACCAATCCGAACGAGAACCTAGTCGTACCAATAGCCTCGTCAACATTCACTTTGATGAATGAGGACCTTGTTCCTCCCTTGGCACAACAACTGGGCCTACAAAAAGAAAGCACCGCTTACGTAAGCCAGAAACTATGAAACTCGGCTGAAGTTTGATATGCCCTCAAGGTGATTTATGACATGCTCACATGTTCTCGTATCCAACAAATTAATATATACGGAGCTTCAATCCTTGACTGATGGATCCCTTTCAATCTCTGACTATATTCATCGGGCGAATTACATTGCCCAGGCATTTGTGAGTGCTGGGAAACCTGTTGATGATGATGACTTCATCATGTGAATCCTATGGAGTACTGGCCCTGAATATGATCCGATCATGAACGTCGTTAAGGATTTTCCTTCTGTAGATGAAGTTGTGTTCTTATGTTCGACTTTGAGCTACATATTCAGGCTGCCCGACCAACTGTTGATGTACCTACCGTGATATATTCCTCGTGTGGCTAAGATAGTGGTGGTGGTCCTGGCTCACCCGGTCCCCGGGTGTCTACTGCTACAAGTGCGGCCACCACAACCATAAGACGACGAACAATTGCTTTCCCTTAGGTTCCGCCACCATGGATCCGGTCTAATCTTTTGCATCCATGCACATTGATGATTAGCACGACCCAGCTTGGTGCCCAGACACCGTTGCCACAAATCATATGACATCGAACTCTACTCAGGTTGATGGTATGATTCCCTACTCTGGTATCGATACAATCATAACAGGAGATGGTGCGGGCTTCCCTGTTTCTCATACTGGCAGTATCACATAGTCTCCCTAACTCATTTTTTTGTCTTGATCACACGCTTATCATATGTACCCAAGTTAAAGAAAAATCTTCTAAGTGTTTCTTAGTTTACTAAAGATAACGCGTGTTGCTTTGTATTTTATCCATGGAGATTCATGGTGAAGAACATGAAAGATAGACGATTTTGTTGTAAGGATCTAGAAAAAAGGAAGCCTCTATCGATTAGACGGCAGTATCTCTCTTTCCAAAACCGGCTAGTTCTCAAATATAGTTGATGGCAACATTTGGCATGGACGCTTAGGCCATCCTACCGTTCAAATTATAAAATATATGTATCCGTCTTTAGACTCATCCAGTCGAGCATATAAAATGTTTTGTAAACGTTGTAAACTTGGCAAATCTTCCAAGCTACATTTTTCCAAACGTCATGCTTATTTAAATAAATTGCTCCATACTCTGTATAGTGACGTGTTTGGTCTCGTCCCCACAACTTCGATCGATGGATTTTGATTATATCTGATCATTATCGATGAATGCTTGCGATTTTCTTGGTATATATTTTTTGCTGTGCTGAAAATACGAAGTTCGAAGTATTTTCATCCAGTTTGTTGCCTTGATGTAAAATCAGTTTGATAACTTCCTCGTCGGCAGTCGTCTTTGGACACCGTCGGCGCTTACCACCGCCGCCGACCACCCTTGACGACCACCGGTCACCATCCGTCGCTGCTGTGTATGTGTTATTTGGTAGAAGATCAATCAGAGACTTGCTGCCAGCGAGAATGGATTGTCACGAACTTAAGGAAGCCTCAGTTAAATCAAATTTTCCTGTTTGGAAATATAGGGGGAAAAAAAAAACAGCTTTCAAACCCACCCATGAGAAACATGATAAGCCTCGCTAAACTTGACAATGCTCTCTTTGGATGGAGGTATTGCACATACGAGTAATAGGTGAGGTATCCAGATTATTTATGTATGGGAATATTTCAGTAATCTGAATATGTTACTTCACTTGGTGTGAAATCAGATTTGATGTAAGTATTGAGAAGTTTATCAACATAAAAATTAAAAAAAATATATATCAGTGGTGGTTCGGTGAGCGGAGCCAATGGTCTGGTGATCGCTCAACGACGGTTTGGTGGCCGGAGTCGATTATCCAGTGGCCGGTGGTGGTCTGATGATGATCAATGGTAGCTCGGTGATCGGAAGAGATGGTCCGTCGGTGGTCCGATGACCGACGGCGGTGGTTTGGAGGTGGTCCGACGATTGACCATGGTGGTCCCATGGTTGCATTGGGGTCGGGAGCAACTGGTGAGATCCGGTATTTGTCTAATCAAAGTTTTTTTTTGGTATTGGGATAACTTGAGTTATGAGGTATCTGTGATACCTAGGTAAGTTCACCTTATCTCAAAACAACTTACTTCAAATCAAACAGAGTATGATGCATGAGTCAAGTTCGGGTTGGTCCACTCTAGGGCTTAAATTTGGACGGGTTGAACTCAACCAACCCATGTTCAATCCGACATTGGATTGGGTTTGAGCATTCGTAGGATGAGTTGGGTTGAGAAAAGGCCAATCCGATTAATATTTGGATGGACTTGGGTTAAGGGTCCGGATTGACTGATCCAACCCGAACCCAATTAATATATATATATATATATATATATATATATATATATATATATATATATATATATATATATATATATATATATATATATATATATATGTTTCTTTCATCTTTATTATATATTTCCTTTCTTATGTCTTAGTTTGGTCAAGTATATTCCAAATCACATGCAAGTTCCATCTATACATTTGATATGACAGTGTGCAATGTACAGTGTACATTGAAACTTGTCTCTTTTCTATTAGTATAGATAGTTTTTTTACATTATAAGTTATTTTTTGTTAGAAATTTATTTTTATGAAATTTGATACGGTTGAATGTTAATCGAGTCTGTGTTGCTCTTCCTTTTTTTTTTTAGAGAAAGAGTGAAGCTCTTTCATGAAATAACTACACATATAGCTATTACAAGAAGAAAAAAAATATTAATGCACTGAAATATAATATGTTAATAATATAAAGAAATCTTAACCCCGCCAACCCACTTGGGTTGGGTTGGGTTAGAGTTAGGGTTGAGGTATACTACCTTTGGGTTGGACTAGGGTTGAGCACCAACCCAACCCAACCCAACGTAACTTGCCAGAGTTTCACCACGAGTCCACCCCAAGCCCAAGCATGGCTGGATTTTGTTAATGCGTGCCCAAACATAGCTCGTGCCAAAATTAAAAATTTCGAGCCTGATCCACACTCGGTTCGAAACATTTTTATGAAGCCCAAGCCCAAGCCTAACCCAAATTAAGCCTGAACTCCTAGCATAGCATATACCTAACCTCTTGATCATACAAAAAAATAAAATAAAATAATTATGATAGATATTAAAGAATATATGTGAAGTAATGGCCCTAGAGTCTGAGACATTGATATTTGTAAAGTATATGTGTGAAATTTTATGTTCATTGGATATAAAAAAGAGAAATTAAAATAATTTGGGCTTCGGTTCAGGCCTAGCGCCGAGTTGCTGTTTATCCGAAACCGGCCCATAACACACTCAGGCTTGGATGTTCGAGTCTAGCCCGGCCCAAAGCCCAAGCTAACTTACTGTCAGGGAGAATGGGTGGTTCCAAACTTATGGAAGCCTCAGTTAAATTGGACAGCTTTCAAACCCACCCATAAGAAACAGGATAAGCCTCAATAAGCTTGACAGTGCTCCATGATAAATATTTATGAAAATTTAACACAGTGTCCAATTTGAAAATTTGGAACCTGACCCGCACCCGGCCCGAAACATTTTTATAAAGCCCAAGCCCAGACCCGATCAAAATTAAGCCCAAAGTTCTAGCATAATATATGCCTAAATCTTTTTATTTCCTCTTGATCACAATATATATATATATATATATATATATATATATATATATATATATATATATATATATATATATATATATATATATATATATATATATATATATATATATATATATATATATATATATATATATATATATATATATAGGGCTGGGATCCGTTGACAATCCAAAATGGGAGGTAAATTTACAACCCGCTTACAACTCGATTCAATCAGTGGATAGAGATTTCCAAATTTGCTGATTTTTTGTGAGGATGATCATTATGGCAAGTTGATCATCCTCACAAAAAATCAACAAATTTTGAAACTTGTAAGGGTATCAAATGTGTTACTCAAATAAATGGTTAAGAAAATCTTTTAACATTTGGCGCCCTTAGAGGTTTCAGAATTTGTTGATTTTTTGTGAGGATGATCAACTTGCCATAGTGATCATTCTCACAAAAAATCAGCAAATTCTGAAACTCTAGCTCCATTAAATGTATTCTTCAAATTAAACGTTTAAATGGACGGTTTATATTTGAGGAGGGCATTTGATAGGGCTAGATGTTTTGGATTTTTCTGATTTTTTGTAAGGATGATCCCATTGCTATAGATAACATTCTCACAAAAAATCAGCAAATTCTAAAACCTTTAGCCCCATCAAATGATGGGTTGTCAACGGGTTGTCAACGGATCCCAGCCCATATATATATATATATATATATATATATATATATATATATATATATAGATTATGATAGAAATTAAAAGGAATATATATGACGTAATGCTCAAAGAGTCTGAGATATTGATATTTGTAAAGTATGTGTTAAATTTTATATTCGTTGGATAGAAAAAATAAGAATTAAAATAATTCGGGCTTCCGTTCGGGTCATGCGCTGAGTTAGTGGTTGCTTGTATGGGCTTAAATGTTCAAGTCTAGCCCGATCCAAAGCCCAATCTAACTCTGCCCAAATTAGACCCAAATCGGTCCCGGCCCGAGCCCATTTACAACCTTACTTGTAGACATTTTCATCTTTCATTTAATCCATTGTCGAAGTACGTATCATATAAAAGTCCATTGCATATTGGCTTGGTTGGTCAAGCACAAGTCAAGTTGCATACAAATCTATTTAATCAAGAACATTGAGTTTAGAAACAATTTATTATGTTCCTTTTTTTTCATGGTCATTTTTTCTGATGGAAATTTGATAAAGCATTTTTCGGTTCGATTTGACTTTAATGCCAACAAGGCTAATAAGTCAATTACCATCCCATAAGATTAGAAATCATATCTTGGAGAGGACCATGTCAAGTCTTCAGATGCTTCGTTAGATCCAATCGCGTCAGCCACGGTATCGACACGCGCAATTCTTATGGAAGACAACAAGGCGGCGATAAAAGGCGGTTCTCGAGATTTTAGCTAGACAGGTTGCAAACCTAGGCACTCAGAAGGAGCTAAATGGCCATGGTATATGTTTGATTCTAGATCCTAGTACAACGGCTATCTTGTATTTTTGAAGAGCAGTGCTATGCAACCATCCAGTTTTCCATTCGGATCGTGCCATCCTGACGTGGCACCTAATCACAGTCGTCTCCAGTTGGACCGTGTACGCATGATTCACCTATCGGGGCTGGGTGTAACCAATGACTTTGACCAAATACCACATCTGGTTGTCTGATCTCGATGGAAATCAAGAGTGCATGGTTAGGTGGCGAGAAGCTAACCCACATCCCAATGGGCAGAATCACCACTTGCATATCAACATGAAAACCTACATCCAACTTTTTTTTGGTACATCAGATCGGTCACTGCATCATGACCTTCATATCCTCATACACAAGGGCATGAAGGGCCTGGGGTAACACAAGGTCACACTATCTCTCTGCACATGACAAACCACCTGACATCCAACTTAACATAATACCGGAGTCAGTACAACAACGTGGAGGTGTTTGACTGCTTCAGGTGGAGAGGGAGGCTGAACAACGACTTCGCCGCCGTGCCGAAGAGCTCGTCGAGTAGCTCCGGGGTGACCTTGTCAAACCCCACGAGATCCCCCCTGATACTCCAGGCGGTGATGTGCCCCCCCCCCCCCCCCCCCCCCCCCCCCCCCCCTAATACGGTGAAGATCCGACGGGATCTCGTCGGAGGTAGCAGAAAGGGGATCTCGTCGGAAAGGGGATCTCGTCGGAGCTGGAAAGGGGATCTCGTCGGAAAGGGGATCTCGTCGGAGGTAGCAGAAAGGGGATCTCGTCGGAAAGGGGATCTCGCCGGATCTCGTCGGAGCTCCCATACGCCGCCGCTATCCCCTCCACCGAGCTCCCATTCGCCGCCGCTATCCCCTCCACCGAGCTCCCCGACGCCACCACGTGGCCCAGGTGAAAGGGGATCTCGTCATAGCTCCCATACGTCGCTGCTATCCCCTCCACCGAGCTCCCCGACGAGTAGCAGCTTGGGCAGATCCAGGGGGGCCTCCTCGACTCCGGCGAGTAGCGGCCTCCTCGACTCCAGCAATGGTGTGGCGACGATCCAGAGGCATAGGGAGCTCCCGGGGTGGGGCGAGGGCATGGCTCCTTCAGAGGTGGCGACTGGCCCCCCATTAATCCCAACCTCATTCCCATAGATCCCAACCACCGCCACCACCACCATCCCGCATCGTCTGGTCCTATTCCCACCCCGCCTCCCCCTCCCCCTCCCCCTCCACCCTTCTCCTCCGCAGCAGCACGATCCGCCAATATTCGGGGGCAGCCAGCGGGCTCAGGGGCAACCAGTGGACGGCAGACCTATGCTGATGTCCTGCGGACTCCCAGGCAGCGGGAAGAGAGGGTGAGGGTGCATCCCACTAGGTCAGGGGGTGGACGAGGATCAATCTGGAGAGGGCGACGTTGCTACCGGTGTGGCGAGCGCGATCATCTCATTGCTGACTGTAGGAGCTCCCTCGTCTGTTTCAGGTGCGGCAAGGTGGGCCATGTCTCGACCCGGTGCGGCATGAGGCGATCCCAAAATCCCATTCGAGGTCCTCGTGGTGTGTTTGGCTCCATAACAAGATCGCGATCCAGGTCGTTTGTCTCCCTCCGGAGCGACCCGCGTCGGGAGGAGATGGTGGAGTCGCTGTCCAGATCCAGAATTTGCCGAGTGTTTCGTCGTCAGACCAACCAGGCGGAGCTCTCTGAGTTCCTGCGCTCAGTGTGGCCAGGGTCGTGGCGGTGGCCAGTGCGAGAGATCAGAGTCGGCGAGTATTTGGTGGAGTTCCCTTCCTCGCATTTCCTCGGGACTGAAGTGGCGAGAGGGATGAGAGATCTTGGGCCAGTATCAGTCTCCTTTGCGCATTGGGATAAGCTTCGAGGATCTGTGGAGAGGCGGCGAAGATCAGTGGTGCGGGTGACAATCTTCGGGCTTCCTTTCGACGCTTGGGGGGAGTCTTCGCTTTGGGACCTGTTGGGCGACTACGGTGAGGTACGCGAGTGTTTCAACGTGTATCCGAATATCGCTCATCGTAGGTTCTGCCAGGCGAATGTAGTTTGCTTCGATCCGGTCCTGATCCCATCTTTCGTCCGTCTCTCGCATGGGACTGGTGTTTTTGAGGTACGACTTCGCCTTCAAGTGCTCGGCGACTGCACTCTCTTTACCCCGTCCTCAACGATCCAGATGCCTTCAGACAACCACGCGGTGGACTCTGATCCGGTGTTCCCTCCAGGATTTGAGTCCCCGGTGGTTACTCCTCTTCAGGACACGGGGCTCCGTCAGGCTTCGGAGCGGTCGATGCCTACGCCTGGGGTGCGCTTCCACCAGCACGAGGTATTGGAAGTGGGAGGCAGTAGTAACCCACCCTCGATGTCTTCGAACCCGGGCGGCAGACGTGGGAGCTACAGTGATGTAGGTTCCCCCTCTTTGCAACAAATCTCGAGAGATGGTGAGTTGCCTCGCCATCTAGTGAGCGAGATCTCTGCAGGATATCCCAACTATGATTCAAACATGGAATCGGGGGCGGGTTTTGCTCCTTTTGCAGGCTTTCCTACATGTGAAGAGGAGGCACGGGGCAACTATAACAACCCTTTTGTGGACATTGATGAGGGAACACGTGTGGGGTCCGTAGACTTGGGGGACCGGCAATCCAGAGAGCGTGATAATTTTGATTCCGAAGAGACGTCCTCTTTGACTTTAGAGGAAGAGGTCCCTATTGCGGTGGACTCTTCTTTGTGCTCCAACAGGGAACTCATTGCCTCTTCCGAAGTTGGTAGGGGACCGCCAATGGAAGCGGAGCCCCAGGGGAGCGCTTCCGGTCAATTGGGACAGCAGCCAGATCAATCAATCTTGCAGGTCAGGAGCATCCCGAGGAAGAGCTTCAGACAGCTACTACGACGTTCGACGGAGGACCACACGCTGGAGCAGGCACTTGTGCGGTCGAAACTGCGTCTTTTGGAGCTAGACCTTGCAGATCCTAGCCTCTCCTTGCCGCTCACGTTGCTTAGAGATGATGAGATTTTGGATATTGCTAGAAAGTGTGGGTTCATATCTCCTCCGGACCTTGATGGTGCTAGATTCTTTTTAGATAGAATCAGAGACTTGGAGGCTCAGAGGGCTAAGAATGCAGGGTCGATTTGATGGTGCTTTCTTGCGTGGGGTGGTGCTGGCAGATCATTGAATGAAGATACTATCGTGGAATGTTAGAGGTTTGGGAAAATCGGAGAAGAGGAGAGCTGCTAGCTCCTTTGCTTCGATGCACGATGTCGATGTAATATGCATTCAGGAGTCGAAGAGAGAGAACCCGACGAATCATTTCTTCCGGTCTCTGAGCACCAGGAAGATAGACCAGTGGCAGTGCAAAGACGCAACGGGTTCTGCTGGAGGCATATTGATAGGTTTCAGCGATGATCTTTTTCTGCTTCGAAGATCAGTGGTCGGTATTTTCTCCCTGTCGGTAGTCCTCCAGAACAGGTCGGATGGTAGAGAATGGATGATCACCTCGGTGTACGGACCGACGGATCATAGCCGGGGGGATAAGTTTTGGTTGGAGTTATCGCACCTGAGGCTTGACTTCGTTGGGCCTTGGGTACTAGCCGGCGACTTCAACATCACTAGGAGCTCGGACGAGCGGCTAGGCAGTGAGGGTAGCATGTCGGCCATGAGATCCTTCTCAGACTTCATTAGGCGGCAGGAGCTAGTGGATCTACCGCTCTCGGGGCGAAACTTCACTTGGAGCAACAAGAGAGAAGCTCCAATTTTGGCCAGACTAGACCGCTTCTTGATCTCGGTTGATTGGGATGTTCTTTACCCGGAGACCTCTCAGGTGGGCCTCGCAGCTTGTATGTCTGATCATACCCCCCTATTGTTGGCGACAGATTCACTACCTGTTGTTCGACCGCCCTTCAGATTTGAGATGATGTGGACACTGCAGGAGGGTTTCTCGGATCTTTTGGCGGGTTGGTGGAGCGAGCCAGTCACTCTTCAGAACTCAGCATTGAACATGGTTAGCAAGCTGAGATTTCTAAAGAAGAGACTGAAAACTTAGAGCAGGGACCACTTCGGGAGCATCTCTAAGCAGAAGACCTCTCTTATAGCTTCCATTCTTGCCTTAGAGGTCAAAGAAGAGGCAACTCCTCTCTCAGTGGTGGAAAGAACTGAGCTCGAGAGGCTTAATTCAGTCCTAGGAGACGTTCTCAGAAAAGAGGAGGTCATGTGGCGCCAGAGATCGAGAGAGCAGTGGGTGAAGCTCGGGGACTCCAACACGGCCTACTTTCACCGGGTGGCCAATGGGAGGAGGAGGAAGAACTTCATCTCGTCACTACACCATGAGGGAGAAGCCCTTTCGTCGACTCATGATATCCTACAAGGTGCAACCTCCTTCTTTAGGGAGTCTTTTTGCGATGACGGTCAGGCTAAGGCATTGGTTGATTGGGAGTCTCTTCACATGCCTCGATTGAGTCCGGATTCAGCTATGGACATGGACTTCACGGAGGAGGAGTTTCGAAAGGCGGTGTTCAACTCCAAAGGTGATGGGGCTCCAGGCCCGGATGGCTACCCGATGAGCTTCTACCAAACGTTTTGGGACGTCGTCAAGCTGGATCTATGTCGGCTGCTATCAGACTTCTTCCGAGGTAGAGTGCACCTTCATTGTATCAATTACTCTTGGGTCATTTTGTTGCCTAAGAAAATTGGTGCAGATTGCTTTCGAGACTTCCGTCCTATTAGCTTGGCTAACTGTCTTTACAAGATCATTTCGAAGGTGTTAGCTGACAGGATGGCCGCCAAGATCAGCTCTTTAGTGTCCCCTTCACAATCAGCCTTTATCAGAGGAAGGATGATCCTAGACAGTGTTGCGGCGGCCCAAGAAACTATCCTGCACTTGAGGGAGACAGGCAGAGATGGCATTTTGCTGAAACTGGATTTCGAGAGAGCCTTTGATCAAGTACGATGGGACTTCCTTCTAGAGCTCTTGAGAGCGAAGGGTTTCTCTGAGGCATGGATAGGATGGGTTAGAGGTATGCTCTCCTCCTCGAAGATCGCTTGCCAGATAAATGGAGTGCGAGGCAAGGAGTTCAAAGTGTACAAAGGCTTGAAACAGGGGTGCCCTCTGTCTCCTTATCTTTTCATCTTGGTAGTTGATGTGTTCGACGCCCTGATAAGGAAGGCGAATTCTGAGGGTCTACTAAAGGGGATAGGGGGTAGAGGGTGGTCTACTTCCAACCTGCACTATGCCGACGACTCTCTTCTCTTTTGTGAAGCTTGTCCTTTTCAGCTGGCATCCTTGAAGATCTTACTATATGGTCTAGAGTTCAGCTCGGGATTGAAGATTAACTTCCTTAAGAGTAATATTTACTTCATTGGCAACGAAGAGGATCTTGGGAGGGCCTTTGCTAGAATGCTAAATTGCAAAGAAGCGAACCTACCTATGAAGTACTTGGGGATTCCGGTCAGTGACAGAGCTCTGAAGAGGGAGGAGTGGGAAAAACTGATTCAGAAAATTAAGATCAGGCTGGAGAGTTGGCAAGGACGGTTCCTCTCCATAGGTGGACGTTTGGTCTTGGTGAACGCTGTTCTATCGTCTATCCCTTCTTACTACCTAGCCTACTTCTACTTTCCGACGTGGGTGATAGAACGTATCGACAAGATCCGTAGATCCTTCCTTTGGCGAGGTAGTGACGGTTCAGGGGGGTCCTACAATCTGTTGAGGTGGGATCAAGTTTGCCTCCCGAAGAAGCTTGGAGGTCTTGGAGTGCTAGATCTGAGGAGATTCAACATTTCGATGTTGGGCAAATGGTGGTGGAGGCTTCAGCAAGAGGATAGTGGTTCTTGGAGAGATATTTTGCTTGCTAGGTATTTTAGGAGATTCTCCCCCATCTAGGCCAAGAGCAGAGTTTCGGGCAGAATTTCTCCTTTCTGGCGAGGGATTCTGAAGGTGCGTGACGTCTACAAGCAGGGCAACATTTTATCTTTAGGTGACGGCCGTAACATCAGTTTTTGGGAGGATCCGTGGTTGGGTGACTTGCCGCTTAGCCACCTGTTCCCGCACCTATTTGCCTTGGCCCGAGTTCGTGGTGCTTCGGTGCGCTCTCAGGCACGGTTTTCAAGATGCACCTGGCATTGGAGCCCAAGACTCATAGTTCCATTGCCGTCAGAGAGAGAGCAGGACTTGGAGGATTTGTTGCAGCTACTCCAGGCAGCTAGCTTTCGTACGGGGCCGGATAGTGTGAAGTGGCGTTGGCACTCTTCGGGGACCTTCTCAGTGAGATCCTTCTATCGGCGATTGTTGCCTCAAGACGAGAGCTTCAGTCCTTCGAGAGCTATCTGGAGAGCGAAAGCTCCAACGAAGATCAAGGTTTTCTACCTTTTGGCGGCGAGGAATAAGATCCTAACCAAAGCGAACTTACTTAAAAGGAGGAACCCGAATGTCTCAGACTCTTCTTGCACCTTTTGTCTATCAGAGGAAGAGAGTGCATCACACTTGCTCCTTTCTTGTCCCCTTCGCTCGGCAAGTATGGGACCACTTTGAGAGCATATGCGGGATCTCATCCCACCCGAGGAACCTGAAGGCGCTTTGGTCTAAATGGAGGAGGAGGAGGGTGAAGAAGGAGATACGTGACCCTTGGGACATTTTAGCGATGGCCACTCTTTGGGTTATCTGGCTAGAGAGGAACAATCGGATCTTCAACGGCAAAACGTCAGAGGTCGAAGCACTTCGGAGATCAGTGGTCTCCATCTTCAAACTTTGGATCATTCCTTGGGTTGGTTCCTTCAGTGAGGAAGCACGAGTCTTTTGTAATCGTATTGTAACCTGACTCTCTAGCTTATAATAACTGGTCGGGGGCTGCCTAACCCTCCCTCATTCTAGAGGGGTTCTCAAAAAAAAAAACATAATACCATGATAAAAAACCACCTAGTAGTTTGCTCCAATAACCAAACTATCAAACATACAACTCCAAATTAAAAACAAGCCCTAAATACAAAGACGACACGTGGATCAAGGCAATATTTTTATTTATCGGAGGCCATAGAGTGGTATCGATGCAAGCTCATGTGGAATTTGTGTGGTGGTTGCAACTCAAAGATGAGCAGTCCCTCTTGATTGCAGAGGCTTGTGCTGAAGTCAATGAATGTTCTAGTATGTACACACTGGAGTTGTATATATTGCCTTTCATATCAGTGGGACAGATAGAGAGAGGATGGAGGAGGGAAGATTGGTAGCCATTCGAAAACCTTATCATGTGTGTTTTATTTAAGGGTTATTTTGACTTTGCCCCCCAAATTTTGCCTTGAATTAGACTTTACCCCCCATATTTTCATTAATTAGACTTTACCCCCAAAACTAACTGTTCCGTCAGCTCTTCATCTAAGAGGAAGGGTGAGCTGACGGAAAAGAAATAAAGTTTTGAGAGGCGAGCTGACGGAACTGTTAGTTTTGGGGGGTAAAATCTAATTAATGAAAATATGGGGGGTAAAGTCTAATTCAAGGCATAATTTGGGGGGCAAAGTCAAAATAACCCTTTATTTAAACGTCTTGTAAGATGAATCGTCTCTTATACATTGGTGCCTATCATTGTGTGACTGTGCACCAATTAGTGTTGCATTTCATTTAAATGCCTTGGGAGATGAATCACTCCCTGTCATCATACTTTGTTCACATTAATGACTAAAAAAGATAAAACACGTGGAAATGTTGTAAGTTATAAAAAAGAATCTAAAATGTGATACACCTAACATTTAATAGCTATGTTAGGGGTAATATGGCTAAAATCGTTGCAACATATACGGTGGTAGCTAAAGGACATACAACATTTATGTTGTGTGAAAAGTCCCTCTGCAACAAATATATTTTTTGTATCCATTTTACCCCTACCGTGACTGTACAGAAAAGTATATAAAATCTGATGCATTGACACAAATCATTGTAACAATGGGTACTCTTTGCATGGCAGGTTAATATTTTTTGTTACAATGAAATCACTATAGCAATATTTTTTTAAGGTATCTCGATAGAAATTTTTTTGCTACAATGAATCAGTATAGTAACGAGTAACAATCTGCAAAAAAAAGAGTAATCATTGCTACAGTAATTCCTCAAAAAAAAGTAACAATAGCCTAATAGCCTCAGGGTTCCAAACATTTAGCCGACGTTGGGTTCGGCAAATTCCTAAATCACCCCCCGCTACAGTCTGGAACGCCCACTACATATTTGGTAATTTGAAGGAAGCACCAAGGGCTTTTGGTCATTTTCCATTATGCCACATGTCAGACCAAAGTTAATAGGGAATACACCTAGGAGCCCGTTGGAATGTCCTTCAATCCTCACTCCCTTCTTTGCCTATGTGGTAGCAAGGAGCTCATAGAATAGGGAAGGCACTAGGTGCCCGTTGGAGTGGTCATCAATCCCCACTCCCTACTTTGCCTACGTGGTAGCAAGGAGCTCATAGAATAGGGAAGTCACCTAGGAGCCCGTTTGAGTGCTCTTCAATCTCCACTCCCTACTTGCCTACGTCGTAGCTAGGGGCACATAGAATAGGGAAGTTGTGGGTGGGCTTCTGGTTTGGGACAGTTTAATTGGAAAGCACAAACTAACAGACCAAAGAACAAATAGATCGGGTTTACGTGGAAAACCCCTTTCTCAACGTCATAAGAGAAAAAACCACGGGATGTGGTTAGAAATGCACTAACAAGCCAAACGAGTTACAAACTCTCACCCAAACCCACGTACACTCAGAAAGGTCCAGACTCCCAAATACTGGTCTGCCTTTAGCCTCTCTCTCTCTCTCTCTCTCTCTCTCTCTCTCTCTCTCTCTCTCTCTAGCTTTGAAAACTCTGAAAAGTAATGGGCAGCACTTCCCTTCTAGAATTCGGATCTTTTGTTCTGAGGGGGTAGGTCCCCTTTTATAGTGGCTCGAGGTGATAGTTGGGATGCTCCGTGCGGGATAGAATTGATGACGCATTTTCGAAATTCTAGCAACCACCAAGTGATTGGGCCACGTGGCTGCATACTCTTATTTGGATGGTTATGTTGGAATTGTTTCCTTCATTATCTGGCCGGCCGGGAATCTCGGGATATGACTGGGCGAGATTTCGTGGCGGTTTTTTTGAAACTCTTTGGAGCGTTCGTGATTTGCGGACTTAGGTTTTGGCGCGAATGCCAGAGCTGAGTTGGCGCAAGAAAAGCAGGGGAGCACCAAAAAGGTTCTCTTTTGCTGATAACCAGCCAGTCAATACCCATGGACTAGCCGATCGGTCATTTCTTCCATGCCTCAGGCTGATATTCCCTTTAAGTCGCTCTGATCGGTCGAATCTTGTGAGGATACTCAGACTGATCGGTTTGGAGGCGCCCCATGGGACGTCTAGGCCAGTCCAAAGACTCCAAACTTGTGAGGTTATTTGGACCGACCAGTCCGGAGCCACCCATATGATCTCCAAGTCATTCCAATCTTGTGAGGTTATTTGGACGTACCGATCGGTCTGGAGGCGCCCGTGGGTCATCCAGCTGGTCCAATCCTATGAGGTTATTGGGACATGCTGGTCCGAAGGCACCCATGGACCGTCCAGGCTGGTCCAATCTTGTGAGGTTATTTGGACCGGCCGGTCTGGAGGTGCCCTTGGGCCGTCTATGCTCACCAATCTTGTGAGGTTATTATGACCGGCCAGTCCGGACGTACCCTTGGGTCATCCTGGCCGGTCCAATCTTGTGAGGTTATTTGGACCGGCCAATCTGGAGGCACCCATGGGCTGTCTAGCCAGTCCAATCTTATGAGGTTATTTGGATTGGTCGGTCTAGAGGCACTGGTAGAGCCAACTAAGGCCCAGTGGGGGCAAGGATCCCCACTAAATTTCAAAGAGAGAAGTTACACTTGCCCCCCTAAACTTTAGCTAAAAAACACTTAACCCCCTATAGTTAAAGAACTACATTTTGCCCCCTTCATTCCTGTTTTGATCAGAAAAAAATCACTAAATGAGGTAATTAAGTAGGTGGAAAAAGGGGTATTGCGCTAACATTTCAAACTTTAGGAAGCGATTTGGAACAAACAGTAGGGGGGTTAAGTGTTTTTGAGCTAAACTTCAAGGGGCAAAGTGTAATTTAATAAAAAGAATTGATTCATCTCGTTCAATTCGTCCCACCTCTGCACTAGGGGTGTTCATCGGTTCGGGTTGACCCGCCAAACCGAACCGAACTGGTCTTTTTGGTTCGGTTTGGGTAGGGTATTTTTGGCCGTTCAGTTTGGTTCGGTTCCAAAAAAAAAAAATCCGCTATGGTCGGTTCGGTTCTGGGTTGTGAGTTTTTTAATCCAAACCAACCCAACCTGAACCATTGGTACTATAACCTCAGTAGTTATTACTATACAGTGTACAGTCTCACTAATATTGTACATTACATGGTGGTGACCCCAATTACCACCATTCGGTGCATTCAAAACTTTCAAGTGTTCAACGGTGTGATGAAACTGAAAAGTGAAGGGTGTTTGCCCACATAATTACTAGCACCCCCAAATCCCAACTTATGAATTATTTCAAAGTGAAAAATTAAGGGTGTTACTAGTAATTCTATTGGGCAAATTGCAGCACCCAAAGTTAAAGGCTTAAAAATAAAATCTGAACCAACTCAGCGGCTCAACCATTCACGCCTCACGGTGTGATGACGAGCGATTTGAAAGACCCGTAGAACCGAACCGAACTTTTCCGGTTTGGTTTGGTTTGGTTTCTACAAAGGAATGGTTTGGTTTGGTTCCATTTTCTAGAGAACCGATCAAGTTCGGTTCGGTTCGAAATCTATCAAAAAACTGAACCAACCCGAACCATGAACACCCCTACTCTGCACCTCTTAGGCTTGCAGTGCTCGCAGATCGCAGTCCCGCATATGAGCTGCATTGTACAACCATTCTTGGATACTCAAACCTCTGTCCTTGTCTCTTCTGCATGAAACTCGCGGTCGGAGACGACAACCTATTCCTTACCCTAGGCTAGGCGGTTTCTCCCGAGTCCCTCCCCCCCCCCCCCCCTAGGGATGGCAACGATGCGGTTTTGGGCAAAACCGAAACCGCACCGCAACACCGAAACCGCACCGTACCGCGACGGTATACCATATGTAAAACCAAAACTGCACCATGCCGCGATTTTACATTATAATGGTCTAAACGGTGCGGTTTTTTGCGGTTTTGGGTAAAACCGAAACCGCACCGCAACACCGAAACCGCAAACCAAAACCGCACCGCACCGCGACGGTTTTATATTTTGGCAAACCAAAACCGCACCATGCGGTGCGGTTTTCCGCGGTTTGCGGTTTTAAACTGCACCGTTGCCATCCCTACCCTCCCCCCCCACCTCCCAAAAAAAAAAGGAATGGTTTATGTCAAAACTCTCTCTCTCTCTCTCTCTCTCTCTCTCTCTCTCTCTCTCTCTCTCTCTCTCTCTCTCTCTCTCTCTCTCTCTCTCTCTCTCTCTCTCTCTCTCTCTCTCTCTCTCTCTCTCTCTCTCTGAATTTATGCCCCCACTAGAGTGAATTCCTAGCTCCGACTAGAGGCACCCATGGGCCGTCCAACCGGTTCAATCTTTCTAAGGTTATTTTGATTCGGCCAATCCAAAGGCACCCATGGGCCGTCCAAGTCGGTCCAATTTTGTAAGGTTATTTGGACCGATCCGCCTAGAGGCCCCTTGGGCCGTCCAACCGGTCCAATTTTATGAGGTTATTTGGACCGGCCGGTCGGGAGGTGCCCATGGGCTATCCAACGGGTCCAATCTTATGAGGTTATTTGGACCGGCCGGTTCGGAGTCACCCATGGGTCGTCCAGGCCAGTTCAATCTTTTGAGGTTATTTGGATCGGTTGGTCTGGAGGCGCCCACGGGCCGTTCAGCCAGTCATTCTTGCCACTTGTCCCTTTCCAATTGGCTAATCTATTAGCATGGTTTTTCGTACACACAGAAGGCACCAATGAGGTTATTGAAGACGATCTTAGGCCAAACCCAAGGGTGTCACGTTAGACGGCCCAAAAACATGCTGATAGTTCAGAGTGCATAGTGGGCCTACAAAACACTTATTGCACCCTTTGCCTTATGGTTTTAAAATTTATTTTCGCAAAATCTATTATACGAGGGATTCAAGCCTATGGCCTTTAGCTTGTATAATTAACTAGTGCATGCCCGTGCCTGTCGGCACTGCAGCGGGCCGTCTTCGGCGGCAACACCCCCCCCCCCCCCCGGGCATCACCACCCCCACCCGTCAACCCGACCCGAAGTTAGCGGGTTTGGGTTTGGTCTAAACGGGTTTGGGTCATAAACGGGTCGACCCGATTGACCCGTTTATTTAATGGGTCGGGTTTGTACTTATAACCCGATTGACCCGTTTAACAAATGGGCCGTGTCAACCTGACCCGACTCGACTCGATCCAACTCGAACCAACTCGAGCCAACCTGAACCAACCCGACCCAACCCGATCAAAACCGGCCCAATCCGACTTGTCTTGACCCAACCCGACAGGTTTACATGGGTTCTGTTGACCCAACCCGAGCCAACCCGAGCCGACACAACCAACCCGTTTAGTAAATGGGTTAAATGGGTCTATTCAGGTAAACCCGTTTATTAGGCAGGTCGGGTTTGGGTTTAAATTTTTTACCCATTTATTAAATCCGGAACTTGGATCCGACTCGAAATGATGCCGCTTGGTCCGACTTGGCCCAACAACTTGACTTGAAATCTGGCTGAGTCGAGTAAAACTCAGCCATGTTATATAGATTTATTTATCTCCACCTTTCTCTCTTTTCTCTCTCTACATCTTTCCTTAACAACCCATACATGCAGGCCCCCCTTTTTATTCTCTCTTTCCATCCTTTCTCTCTCTTAAATTCCCTCTTTAATCCCATTTATAACTCTCCCTCTTTTCCTTTCCAAAATCCAATCGTAAACCGTCCATTTCATAATAATCAACCCATCACAGTTGTACATGACAGCCATGCATGCATGACTGAAACCCATTCATTCTCTCATTTTCCTCTCACCCAACCTGATCAAACGTCTCAAATCCATACACGATCTTAGCCGCTCGGATCCCTTGCATGTCTCTCACTAAGCCACACATGTATATGCACCGCTATCGTTTTCTCTCTCTAAATCCCAGCCAATTAAATGCATCACATCCATTACTTTCCATACTCGTTTTTCTCTCTCTTGCAAAACCAATGCCAACAAATCCGAGCGAGATTCATGCATGCATGCATGACCCTATCGTGACTCCCCTCCCATATTTCTCTCTCTCTCTCTATTGCGACTCGATCCAACTCGAACCAACTCGAGCCAACCTGAACCAACCCGACCCAACCCGATCAAAACCGGCCCAATCCGACTTGTCTTGACCCAACCCGACAGGTTTACATGGGTTCTGTTGACCCAACCCGAGCCGACACAACCAACCCGTTTAGTAAATGGGTTAAATGGGTCTATTCAGGTCAACCCGTTTATTAGGCAGGTCGGGTTTGGGTTTAAATTTTTTACCCATTTATTAAATCTGGAACTTGGACCCGACTCGAAATGATGCCGCTTGGTCCGACTTGGCCCAACAACTTGACTTGAAATCTGGCTGAGTCGAGTCAAACGCAGCCATGTTATATAGATTTATTTATCTCCATCTTTCTCGATCTCTTTTCTCTCTCTACATCTTTCCTTAACAACCCATACATGCAGGCCCCCCCTTTTTATTCTCTCTTTCCATTCTTTCTCTCTTTTAAATTCCCTCTTTAATCCCATTTATAACCCTCCCTCTTTTCCTTTCCAAAATCCAATCGTAAACCATCCATCTCATAATAACCAACCCATCACAGTTGTACATGACAGCCATGCATGCATGAATGAAACCCATTCATTCTCTCATTTCCCTCTCATCCAACCTGATCAAACGTCTCAAATCCATACACGATCTTAGCCGCTCGGATCCCTTGCATGTCTCTCACTAAGCCACACATGTATATGCACCGCTATCATTTTCTCTCTATAAATCCCAGCCAATTAAATGCATCACATCCATTACTTTCCATACTCGTTTTTCTCTCTCTTGCAAAACCAATGCCAACAAATCCGAGCGAGATTCATGCATGCATGCATGACCCTATTGCGACTCCCCTCCCATATTTCTCTCTCTCTCTATCTAATCCTCTCATGCACGATCACAGCCGTCCGTGAACCCAGTCCCGTCCGAGACCCCTCGCCATCCTTTTCTTCCTATTTTTTCCTACAATCACAGCCGTCCGTGAACCCAGTCTCTCCTGGTTCCATATTGTCCTAGTCAGCAGAAATCATTTGGTTCCATATTGTCCTAGTCAGCACAAAACGGCCTTAGCATGTTATATAGATAGGCTCACTAATTAACATCATGTGCAAATATTAATTTGGTGAAAAACATTTGCAAATATAATATATATTTAATCCATAAAACATATTTTTTTTAAAAAAAAAAGGGGGACGTAGTGAAAACCATTCTTAGGAGATGGTTTTGAGCTCCATTCCATATATTTGCCAACTATAATAAAATTACTCACAATCGAATTGTGACCATTATGAAATCATTATATGTACGTAGCAGATTAACAATTCTGTTGGGAGTATTAATTCGGTTGCTACAAAGTTTTCATAGTAACTATAGTAAAATCATTGTCAATTGAATTGTTACTCTGCTATAATGAAATCACTGTAGCTGCTATAGTGAAATCATTGTAGCAGTATGTGTACATGCACTATTATCGAATTGTTATTCTAACTTAACGAATTGATACTCTAGGGATAAAATGAGCATTCAAAATAAAAGTAGCTAGGTACGGAGGGACTTCAGGCAAAATGAAACTTAAGGAAGGGGTTATCGAAACACATGGCAGTTTTACGGACTTTAATTAGACTAAACTATAAAAGCAGGGTGAAAACTAACAATCCTCGCATGTTCGGAAAGAATGAGGCCTCATCTTTAGAAACCATAACATAAGTCCAATTATTCTTAGACTTTTAGGACCACGGACAGGTCCAGCAGTATGCGTTGCATAAACATTCACAGCATTGTAAAAAAAATCATAGAGAAATAAATTGCAAATAGATCCCTGGCTGACCCAGAATATTTAGTAGGAAAGCTAAGCCTTTATTTCATCAATTGATCGACAGATGGTTCATGATGTGGTTTGAACCGATTCGATCGGCTGAGGCCAAATCGATTCAGACTTGGATTGGTTCGATTCGAGTCATTAGGATTGGATGAGATTGGGATAAAAGGTTCTGTGTAATGGTTGGGTCGGATTTAGGCAATTCGGGTCAAATTGGGTTGGGTGTTAAAGCCGGCCAGCATCAACCCAAATATCAAAAACCACCAAGCTACATCAATCCTGCGTTGCCATGAGAGCCGACCAACAAGCAGCACGTACCGCCCGACGTTGGAGCCGACTGGCCAGTAGCACCGCTCGATGCAGACACTCTCCCATCTCGCAGACGCCATTCAGTCGCGCGCGGCCTTGTGCCGCTATGTTGCTAGCCTCAAGAGGGCCTTGATCGCAAGGCCGTCGGTGCGCAGCGAAAGCTACCTGGGATTGGTGATTTCTTCCACTTTTTTTTTTTTGAAAAGTAAAAAAGATATCATTAAGGATTAAAATAAGTACATGAGTGAATGCCTAAGGCGACTCCCTTAGTCAAACACATATAAAATGTTACAACCAGCCCCATCTATATCTGCACTCAACTAGATCGGCTCTCTCATTGATATTGGTTAGCGTCAATTCCACCCTGCTAAAAATATCCAATAGATCTGTGCATATAGACTTCACGACTGACTCCTCAGATCTATCCATGCCTTCAAAAATTCTTTTGTTCCTCTCTCCCCACAAGTGGTACGCAGTGCAGGCAAGGGACAGCCTGACAACCTTACTTTTAATGTGATCGACCCGAACTTCCAATAGTTGATAGTCTACAAATTGTTTCCTGAAAAGCTTCAAGGAGGACCCAAGGGATTTTGCCCCTCTCGCATATCTGTTTCCAAACATTCGAGCTGAAGTTGCATTGGAAGAACAAATGATCAACTGATTCCTCTTCCTTTCTGCATAATTCGCACCGGTTAGCAAGGTGATGACCCTTATGCTTGAGTAGATCTTGTGTACTAACCCGATTCCATATGATTCTCCACAAGTGCACTGCCATTCTGGGGGGAGTAGGAGCCCTCCAAACCAATTTGGCCCATTCGACTATCTGGCCTCGGTCCCGAGAAGCCTCCCAAGCCTCGACAAAGCTAAATGATCCAGATTTCGAGTTCTTCCACCTCACCTTCCTAGCTTCTTCGGATCTAGGGACAATAGAGAACTTCAAAATTTGCTCGAACAAGTCCTTCATTCTTCTATTGATGGGTCGGGGCAACTCCCATCTTCCATTCGAAATAAAATCCCCAACTGTAGCTTGAGGCTGCCCTTGTTCCTGCATCGCAAGCGTGCCCACTATATCAAACGAGCTTCTTCCATTGATCCACGGATCCCACCAAAAGCTAAGCTTAGAGCCATCGCTAATTGCATACTCCATCTGGTCCTTCAATATCATTCTGATATCCAGTATATCTTTCCAAATATCTGAATGAATGTTAGACCTAGCAGCTATCCAGAAATTCTGCACTCCTAAATATCTTGATGACATCCATTGTGCCCAGAGTGATGGATCATCTGTTGCAACCTTCCAGCCCAACTTTATTCTGCTTGCCATGGATATGTCCTTCAACAATCTTATACCCAGCCCTCCTTCGATTCTTGGTTTGCAGACTATGTTCCATTTCACATGAACACTCGAGGTTTGCCAAAGGAATTCCCTCATCATCCTCTCCACCGATCTCTGTACTGCAACTGGGATTGAGAAGGCGGCAGTCCAGTAGTACGAGAAACTCTGTAGGACTGTACGAATCAGCTCCATCCTACCTCCTATCGAAATGCTCTTCATCACCCAGCAGTCTATCATCCCAGCTACCTTGTCTTCCAGTGGTTTAAATAGTACTTTACTGATTTTATTAGACGCTAATGGTAAACCCAGATATTTAACTGGGAGGTTCCCGATGCTAATACCAAAGCTACCAATCACCTCTGCAAAATTAGCACACGATTTGGACACAAAGGCTTTGCTTTTCTCTTTGCTCATCTTCAACCCAGATATGTCGCCGAATCTTGCCAACATACTAGCTAGCTTCCTCACATGCTCCTTCACAGGTTTGATGAACAACATAATGTCGTCCGCAAAAATCAGATGAGTAATAGAAACACTATTACCAATGTTATAGCTCTTCCAATCCCCTCTAAGCACTCCCCACTCTATATATCTCCAACGAAAGACACTCCATAACAATGGTGAAGAGATAAGCTGATAACGGATCCCCTTGCCTCAGACCTCTATTTGATTTGATCAATCTTGAAGGGACTCCATTAAGGAGGATGGAAAATGATGGGGTGCATATGCAAGTTCTGATCCACCTTAGCCATGTGGCATTGAACCCCAAGCACTTCAAGGCATGCAGAAGAAACTCCCTGTTCACCGAATCATAAGCTTTTACCAAGTCCAATTTTAAGCATACCCTTTTAGGGCCTCCTTTCCTCTGGAATCCTTTGACTAATTCATGCGCCAACAAGATATTATCGGTGATACTTCTACCCTTGATGAAGGCCGATTGATTCGGTGAAATGAGCTTGTCCAATACCACTTGCAGCCGGTTCGCGAGGATCTTAGAAATGACTTTGTATATGCAGTTGCAAAGTGAGATAGGGCGAAAATCCTTGAAAGAGTTTGCATTCTTCATCTTAGGGATGAGGGTGATAAAAGTGTGACTCAGAGAATGTACCATTTGGCCTGTACGGGAGAAGCAATCCACAGCTTTCCAAATATCCTCTCCGACTATGCTCCAATACTTCTTGAAGAAATGGAAATTTAGTCGATCCGGTCCAGGGGCTTTATCTCCATTGGAATGCTTGATGACGATCTCCAGTTCATCCCTCAGAATAGGAAGGCTAATCCACTTCGCCGCTTCAGGAGTGAGTATTTTCCTGAACACAATTGAATCAAAGCAGGAGACTTGCATGGGCTGAACAAACATATTAGTGAAAAATGAGACTGCTGACTCTTTGATGCACTGGGTGTCCTGGGTAGTACTTCCATCGTTAAGAGTAATGGAGCTGATATAATTATTGCTGCAACGGTGCTTGAAAGAAGAGAAGAAGAATTTAGAATTTCTGTCCCCTTTATGCAGCCAAGAAACTCTAGATTTTTATCTCCAATTGCTCTCCTCCTTGGCCATGAGGATATCCAACTCAGAGAGCAGTTCCTTCTCAGCTTTGGCTAAAACGGAGTCTAATGGCTTCATTTGTATTTCCTCCTGCACCTTATTGAGATTGGCCTTACTCACTGCGACCCTATTCAAAACATTATTGTTTTTATCTTTGATCCATTCCTTAATCCCCTTCTTGACATTCTGCATTTTCCTTTTGAGTTGGAAGGAAGGGCATCCATCCACATCTATATCCCAAGCTTTGGCTACCACTTCTTCGAGATCTTGATCTTCACTCCAATAGTTAAAGAACTTGAAAGGTTTTGGACCCCAGTTATACATTTCCGCCCAATGTATGATAATGGTGGAGTGATCACTAGAGCCTGCCGCCAAAAAATCAGCCCAGGCCGACGGATACTCATTGGTCCACTCCGAGTTAGTGACCACACGATCTATTTTGCTCAAAATACGGGTACTAGAGTCTTGTCTATTCGACCAAGTCCACGCATGCCCCTTAGAAGTGATTTCTTTTAAGTCAGTCATTCGCAGACATTCATTAAATCTATATAGCTCCGACTCTGCCACAGGCCTTCCACCTAATTTCTCATGAGGGTATCTAATAGCGTTGAAATCTCCGGCTACTATCCACGGAGATGTAGACAGATTATGATTGGTATACAACCTCAAAAGATCATCCCATAACCTCCTTCTATGCCTCTCCTCTTCCACTTTCCTTTGTTTTGGGCTAATGTGCCTTAGATCCATGAGAAACAGATTGATTTAGTGTAGGGACGCCAAAACATATGCTTTTATCTTTGGTCCCTATTAGAAAGATTTTATTACCTAGAGTCACTCATAATGGCACAAGTGGCATATGCATCGTGATCAAAGTTTGTTATGTCTAATAAAGTTCTAAAAAATATCAAAATAAACCCATCCTTTTATATCCTTCTTTATATGCAAAATTTTATTCATCGTTCAAAAAAAATCGCAACAGTTATTTCATTGTAGGAAAAAAAAAAGTTAAATGAAATTTCTAAAAATAAAATACTACAATGATTTTACTATAGCAAATATTATTCTTTACACCAAAATATTACTCTTTATAAAGTGTATCATTTCAATAATAAAGAGTAAAATTGCTACAAGGATTGCACTGTAGCAAAAAAATAAAATAAATTGTAAACGATATTTCTTTTAAAAAAATGGTACATAAAGTGTAATAATTTCGTTAAAAAAGAGTAACATTTATTATAGTGATTTCACTGTTCTTATTTTATTTTTTAAATTAAGATTTATTAAAAAAAATGCTATATTGATTTCATTTAGCAAATGTTACTCTTTATTACCGAAATGTTACTCTTTATAAGGAGTAACATTTTGACATTAAAGTGTAACAATTGCTACAGTTATTTCACTATAGCTATTTTTTTATAAATCTAAAGAGTAACATTACGGTAATAAAGAGTAACAATTGCTACATTTATTTCACTGTAGCTATGTTTTTATAAATTTAACAAAAAAAAATTACTACAATGATTACATTGTAGCAAATGTTACTCTTTATTACAGAAATGTTACTCTTTATAAAGAGTAACACTTTGGTATAAATAGTAACATTTACTACAATAAAATTACTATAGTAGAAAATATGAACATTTTATATTCAACATTTCCAAAAAAAAAAATGCTACAATGATTTCCCTGTAGAAAATAGTAAACTTCTGAAAATAAATAATAACATTAATTTGTTACAGTGCATATGTATGTTCCAATTTCAGTTGATGGCAGAGTTTGTAATTTGAGCAAAATCTACTGGGTATTGATCGGCTATAAAATAATGAGACGGATAAATCTTGCTAGCCAGGTGTTCCATTGTTTGTGCAGAGACCTCAAGCTTAAACAACCTGTACAATGTCCTTAACGCTAAAGTCATTTGTGGGGAACCGACGCTAGCTGCCCCGTTTGTTTTTATCTCGCGAGGAAAGCAAGATTGGGGTTGTGGTCTTCGACGAGATAATTAATCTGGATTGGGGTTGAGGGCTCCAGCGAGATAATCTGGATTGAATATGAGTGCTGCATGCATTGGTTCTTTCATCCGTTCAAAATTAGTACATCAAAATTTATGCAAAAAATTTTCAACAAAAAATGCAGAAATTAAATGTTGTTATTCGACCATTCAACCAATCCGTACAGGCCGAAACCATGACCTTGATACCAATACAAGTGGATTTTATTATAGAATCATCCATGAGAGATCCTACTTTCTAAGTGTTTAGGATCGTTGCAAAAAATGGAAGAATCCATGAATGAAAACTAGAGCAGATCGCAGACTCCGATGCACGTTCGTTGGTCTAAGTTTTCACTCCCTGAAGCTTGAGGGATCTCTTTCTAGTATGAATAAAGGAGGTATTCAGAAAACTCAAGTAGATATATCGTTACCTAGAAGGAAGCAAAGTACTGTTATTTATAGCTTTTATGATTTCTTCCCATAAGAGAAATCAATAGATTTGACGGCAGGGACGGAACCATGACTTTATATTGGGAGGGGCCAAGGCATTATAGTTTCATCTAGGGGGACCAAAGTATGAACAAAAAAAAATCATATACTAAGATTAAAGGCTTTTAATATATAAAATTTTTAAAAACAATTAGGGGGGGGGGGGCATGGCCCCCCTTGGCCCATACATAGTTTTCGTCCCTGTCTGACAGATGAGATTGATCTCATAATGAAGCCCATTAGCCCAGAGCATGTATACATATGGAATGTCTAATTAAGAATCACCCAGGACCATCCTTATTGGGCTTCATCCTTATATGGGTTATGGACTTGATGTGTGATCACGTAGGCGTATCTGGAAGCCCATAGGCTTACAACTTCATGATTACGTACTATCCGAAGATGATAATTGTTGCTTTATTATACGCAGTTCATTGCACTCTTAATAATGTCGAGCCCTCTCTGGATGAAACACTCGATGACTCAAGTAACACATTGGTTCTTGAAGCCGAAATTATTGTATCCTTGAAGACTCATTTGCAAACATAAATTTTTTAATTTGAAGGCATATCAAGGATAAATTATTTTCAATCTGGTTTGTTTGCAGAAATAACTAAATTCAAACTAGGAGAAGGAAAAAATATCCTTAAAATTTTAATGCAATACTAATGATCTTGATCTCTATAAATTAATTCTATAACAATGTTGAATATTAAATGATAAATTACACTTTGCCCCCCGAAGTTTAGCCTAAAATCACTTAACTACCCTACACTTAATAAACAACATTTTACCCCCCTTTCAATTTAGTTTTGATTAGATAGAAATTACCAAAAGAGGGAATTAATTTAATAGTTGGCAAAAGGGGGAATTGTGCTAATTAACATTAAGAACTACAGGAACTTATGTGGAACAAATAAACTGCATGGGGGTTAATTGATTTTCGGCTAAACTTCAGGGGGGTAAAGTGTACTTTACCCAAAATTAAAATTAATTTTGAAAGTCATGTGTAAAGCATGTGTGCACTAACTAGTATGTGTATGTGCGTGCGCGCTCACATGCATTTCTATGGATGAGACTTTGTTGATCTTGGCATGTGTACATAGGTTTTTTAAACAGTGAAACAGCTCCAAATACATGAGCTATTGCCGATCCTCTGATCACGATCAGATGGACATGGATGTACTTTAATAGTATGGTTGAAAGAAAAAGAGCTAATGCATGCCTTGTACGTGCTCCAACAACCAACTCCAAAGATGTGAGAGGCTCCTTATGCATGGGTGGTACTAGAAGGGAGAGGAGGGATGGAGGGGGAAAAATAAATAAAAGGAAAAAGAAAAAAAAAGATATATGAAGGCAAAATGAAAGTCATCAAACGTACACTTGTCCACAATTTCTTGAAACCAACACACTAAACAATCCACATCTCCATCTAGAGCTAGTGCATCACAGCACACCTACTAAAACTAACAAGAAACCCTTAACAGTGATGGTCCAACCCTCACCATTAAGAAAAACCCTAATCCAAACCTAAACACCCACTCAATGAAAAAGTCCATTTTACCCTCTAGGGTTTCCATGAAATAGCCCTAATTGCTCACCTAGTATTGGTCCAGAGAGTACCCAAATCAGTAATTTTTGGATTGGTTGTGATCTTGAGGCAGTGGTCAACTTTCATGTGAGGCAAACCAACAAGCAACCCTAATTTTTAATAAACCCCTTGAATCACAAGAAACCCTAAGTAGAAAGCTAATGTAGTCCCACCCCATAATATTTAGAGCAATGCTTGGCTGCCACACCTGGGGCAGCAGCCTCCTGCCCGAGCGTGCTGATTTGGCAGCACATGATTGGTTAGTTAGTGAAGGCCCTAAATAATTAAACATGAAAAACACAACAAGGAAGAGTAATAAATTAATGCAGGCCTTATAAGCTTGGTTTTATTTTTTTTATTTTTGTTTAAGAGTAATGCTATATAGCCAACTCGTTTGCCAACTTTTGGTTGCCAACTTCTCGTGATCGAGTGTCCGCTGGCTGCTGCTCATTGATAAGATATAAATCACTTGTGATATTTCGAAAATCACTATCGGTCGACATTCATCGATCGGAGTGGTGTGCTACGAACGACTGTGATCGCAATGTGAAGTTGGCAAAAACAAGTTGGTCACATACCATTTTCATTTTTTTTTTCCAAAGACTGCACATATCCCAACCAATCATGTGCTGCCACATCAGATGGGCTAGGGGGGTTGGTGTGGCAGCCCAAGTATATATATATTTCCAAACCTTAAGCAAGGAATTAAGTTTTATGTTAGGCCACCACCCTGAATTCCCACCTACTCTCTATCCTCCACTACTTTTTCCATCTCCTTCTCTCTCAACCCCCCACAACAACTCCTATCCTCCAAGCTCTTTCCATGCGTTGGACGTACTGTGATGTCACAAAGATAGGAGAGCCCATTTCCAGGGCTCGGGAAATCTGATTCCCACGAATCGTGCCGTTGTTCAGCTCACCAAATCAGACGGCTCCAAAGAACCAGGTACGACAAGAAACAGTACAACCCCAACCCTATAATTCATGAAACCTCGACTCCATCGATCACCACCACTTCTGCTTCACGCTTTCACAACCCTCAGTCTTTAACGTGCGCTCTTTCCCACTCCCCACCACCACCACCACCGCCGCCGCCGCCATGAACTCCGGCAATCAAACCTCCTCCTCCCAAGTGGACTCCACGGGTTACCTCGCCTTCCGGTGGCTCTTGCCGGAGGTCCAGATCATCGAGCTGCTGCTAGCCCTGTCAATCTTCATAACCATCCACTCACTGCGGCAGCGCAAGCAGCGCGGGCTGGCCACCTGGCCGGTCGTCGGGATGCTGCCGTCGCTGTTCCTCGGGCTCCGCCACGACATCTACGAGTGGATCACCGACGTGCTGGACTCCCGCGGCGGCACCTTCACCTTCCACGGCCCGTGGCTCACCAACCTCCAGTGCGTCGTGACCGCCGACCCCCGCAACCTGGAGCACCTCCTCAAGACCAAGTTCCCCAGCTTCCCGAAAGGCCCCTACTTCCGCGCCAACGTCCGCGACCTCCTTGGCGACGGCATCTTCAGCGCCGACGACGAGGTGTGGCGGCGCCAGCGCAAGGTGGCGAGCATCGAGTTCCACTCCACCGAGTTCCGCGCCATGACGGCCGGGTCCCTCGTGGACCTCGTCCACGCCCGCCTCCTCCCCGTCCTCGACTCCGCCATCGACCGCCGGGAGCCGGTCGACCTCCAGGACGTGCTCCTCCGGCTGACCTTTGACAACGTGTGCATCATCGCCTTCGGCAGCGATCCCGGATGCCTCCGGCCGGGCCTCCCGGTGATCCCCTTCGCCCGGGCCTTCGAGGACGCCACCGAGGCGACGATCTTCAGGTTCGTCACCCCGACCGCCGTCTGGAAGGCGCTCCGCCTCGTCGACGTGGGGAACGAGCGGTGGCTCAGGCGCTCCCTCACGGCAGTCGACGAGTTCGCGTACGACGTGATCCGGACAAGGAGGGTGGAGCTGGCGGAGGAGAACTGCGGGGAGAGGGCGGCGAGGTCCGACCTGCTGACGGTGTTCATGAGGCAGAAGGACGAGGACGGGACGGCGTTCTCGGATAAGTTCTTGAGGGATGTGTGCGTGAACTTCATACTCGCCGGGAGGGACACGTCGTCGGTGGCGCTGGCGTGGTTCTTCTGGCTTCTGGACCGGAATCCGGCGGTGGAGGAGCGGATCCTTGAGGAGGTGAGGAGGATAGTGAAGGAGAGAGTGAGCTCCGGCGAGAAGGGAGGCAATGATCAGCTGGTGTTCAGGCCGGACGAGGTGAAAAGGATGGATTACCTGCAGGCGGCGCTGTCGGAGGCTCTCCGACTGTACCCGTCGGTTCCAGTGGATCACAAGGAGGTACGTAAAATTTAGGGCACACCAATTTGTCTGATTTTTTCTACTGTTTAATTTTTTTATATAAATAATATTAAAATTTTAGGCTTTGCCACCGCCACCGGCTGCCACCCCTACCCCCACCCCCACAACAATTATCGCCATCATTGCCACCTCCGTCACACTTGTTGACAGCAGCAGTGGCGATGACGATGGCTGGTGGCAACCGTGGCCAGGTAGCAGCCAGGGCTACAAATGAACGGAGTTGTTCACTAGCAGCTCACAAACAAGCTTGATTTTCGAGTTCGAATCGAGCCAAGCCCAAGCCTAGAGTTCAAGTTCACTTAATGAACGAGCCAAGCTCAAGTAGAGCAAAGCTTGGCTCGATTGGGCTCGCGAATATGCTTGTTTAGGTTAGGTCTGCATAGACCTATGAATAGGCTCCTGAATAGGTTTGAGTAGACCTATGAATAGGCTCCTGAATAGGCTTCTAGAGTTTAAAAACAAGATGGATGAGGAACCTTTTGAGTTTATTCGATCATTAATTGAGCGAAAACTAGTCTGAAGTTTAGACTCGTATAATAAACAAGCCAAGCTCAAGCAGGCCAAAACTTGGCTCAATTATTACCCAAACTCAAGCCCATGCCCAAGTCCGAAGTTTAGGCACGAGCAAAGTCCAAACAGACCAAAGCTCGGTTCAACTCGGCTCGTTTGCAGCCCTAGCAGCAGCTAATGGCAGCCTGTCATTGCCTATCCATATCGGCCACGTAGTATGAATTATTTTTAAAACTTATGGTTGTATATATAGAGTCAGACACTGCACCCACTACCCAAAGGTGGCCGGACACACACCGACGTGGCTTACATGCATCGGGCAGCCCTTCTGAATGGATCATTCGTTGGCAGATGCATGCCACGTTGGCATGTGTCCACTTTTATGTCCCCGGTGTGTTCAAATATATTTTCCATTGAATGAACATAGTGAAATTGTCCTTTTTGTACTGAAAGGGAGGTTCTCCATGCATGGCTTGAACCCTGTACAAAGATTCCAAATCAGAGAGGGTTGTTGCAACAATACATGTCCTTAACCTGTTAGGTTGTTCAACTACTATTAATCTATGTTTTGGCTAATCACCTCAAGGTTGGAACCTAAAAATAAAAACTTATGACTCTCTCTCTCTCTCTCTCTCTCTCTCTCTTACCTCAGTAAGTTTGTTATTACCTCAGTGATATTCTTTCTTATGGTTAATTAGTTGTGATAATGATCATAGATTAATTACAAGATTAGTCATAAGCTTAATTATCTTCTTATTTCTATCTACTAACCCTAGCTAGAGTTTCAAACCAATTCAAGAACTCCCTAATGAACCATGAGAGCAACACAATCAAATTCAAGAACAAGAAGTCCAACAGCTCATTTGCCTGTTTATCTATTACTTGGCTCAGGTTGTCGAAGACGAGGTGTTCCCCGATGGAACCGTGCTCAAGAAAGGGACGAAGGTCATCTACGCCATCTACTCGATGGGGCGAATGGAGAGCATATGGGGGAAGGATTGCAGGGAGTACAGGCCCGAGAGGTGGCTCAAGGACGGGAGGTTCGTCAGCGAGTCCGTGTACAAGTTCGCCGCGTTCAACGGCGGTCCGCGGTTGTGCTTGGGGAAGGACTTTGCCTACTACCAGATGAAGTTCGTCGCTGCGTCGATCATCCACCGCTACCGCGTGAAGGTCGTCGGGGGCCATCCGGTGGTGCCGAAGATGGCCCTGACCATGTACATGAAGTATGGGCTGAAGGTGACCCTCTCCAGGAGAGATTGCAACCTGGATGTGGAGTGAGTACAGGAGCTCTTTTGGGGGATCATTTTAAGAATATAATATATATATATATATATATATATATATATATATAAAGAGAGAGAGAGAGAGAGGTTATATTCTATAGTATTAGTAGGGTATTTTAGAAGGTAATTCAGGGTGTGATTTCTTTCCTTTTGTTATATGTTTTATTTCTTGTCTATTTCTTTTTATATTGTTTCTATAATTTGGAGTGCATGTGTAGTATAGAATGATAATGAAAAAGAGTGGAACTGGTTATTGTATTAACTAGTTACTAACCCGTGCAGTGCACGGGATTGTAAAATAAAAATATGCATTAATATAAATTTTGTTCATCCTAATCTTAAAAAAATACCAACAATAGAAATTAAAGGAGAAAAATTGTCGATTATAAGCATAACACACACACACACAGAGAGAGAGAGAGAGAGAGAGAGAGAGAGAGAGAGAGAGAGAGAGAGAGAGAGAGAGAGAGAGAGAGAGAGAGAGAGAGAGAGAGAGAGAGAGAGAGAGAGAGAGAGAGAGAGAGAGAGAGAGAGAGAGAGAGAGAGAGAGAGAGAGAGAGAGAGAGAGAGAGAGAGAGAGAGAGAGAGAGGACTAACACAATTTCAAATTCATAGTTTCTCCAAATATTTTGTCATCATTCTTTAATTAGTAAATGATCTCCATGAAGAATTTTCTTTCATATCATAGCAACACAATTGCAGTAAGAAATCACATGGTTGGAGACAAAAGACTTGGATGGACTTTATTTCCGCAAAAAATTCAATCTTCAAGAGCATTGCAAATGAATCTCACTATCGATTTCCTTTGAAAAAATATCGTGATCATTTCTGAAGAAAAATCAACCTCAATTTGTTTATTCCTCCAGGTGCCAGGTACAAAAAGGAAGAAAAATAAAGATTTAATTTGTTTTTTTTAGAACCCCTCCGACTAGAAGGGAGGAGGCAGCCCCCTACCAGTTATATATATTAAAATAAAAAAGTTCAGATTACAACGTGATTATAAAGGTTACGAGCTTCCTCACTAAAACTCACCTCCCATGTGATGATCGACAACTTGAATATCGAAATGATCGATCTCCGAGCTCCTCTTCTATTGATGTCTTATTCTTGAAAATATGATTGTTCCTCTCTAACTATACCAAAGGAGGCCTCACGAGGACTTCCCCGGAGGCCTCACCCATCTTAGAACTACGCTAGCCTGAGCACGCTTAGGGATGGTGTCACGCCCCGGATCCGGCTACAAGGGTAAACTAGCCAAATCCGGGGTATGAGGGGATTAAAAGGGTAAGTCAAAAGAGTACAATGATTTTGAGGTGGTTTTTATCATTTAGTTTATTACTAAGTTATCATTGACTATTTACTATATAATGGGGATGGCTTTAAGGGAAAGCCTACCTGCTGGGCTTTGAGGAAAAGCCTACTGAACGAAAACAAAGGATATCTTATTTATTCAGAGCATCTAAAATATCCAAAATGTCTAACCACTTATTATATAATCAACTGGAAATAATAAAAACTAGCTGACACCTCTAGTATCCTTTTCTCTCGACAGCTAAGCTCCTCTAGAAAGCACCTGAGAATGATCTACCGTACCTGAAAAGAGTATGCAATAACAGAGTGAGTTTACAAAAGTAAACTCAGTGAACAGTTAACCCTAAACTATCTAGGGTAAACCAAGTTGTACCATGCCCTCCTAGAAGTCTACGCGGGAAATTAACAACAAAATATATATATATATATATATATATATATATATATATATATATATATATATATATATATATATATATATATATATATATATATATATATATATATATATTGCAAATAAGGTAGATCAACTAGCTAATATGACAGTTCTACTATAATATTATAATTACAACTAGCAAATGTAAGACAAGTAATCATCTAGATCAACAAGTATGTAACTAATCACCGAATGTTAGTTCTACCTACTCCTAAAATGAACAGCCATTTTTCTAACTGTGTCTGTCAACAGAAACCTAGGGCCATTACTCAGGGGTGGACTATTATGCCCACTAGGGGCTTTACCGTCTGCCCAACCCTAGGACCCTACCTACTTGATTCGGATTATGGATAGGAGGTGGTTCACCTCACATCATGTGCACTCGGGTCCCCTACCCATGTACGTGAGTAGTGAGTTTTTTCTTTGGAAAAATAGCCTCGACTAAGGAAGTACAACCACTGGTCTCTCCATTGAGTCCACCAGCCTTCGTTGCTCAGTGGTAACTGGACTGCACCATGAGACCCCTGGTCACCAAACACAGTCATTCAAAAGAATATCAATAATTAACCAGCACAAAGTATCTACTTGTTTGTATGCATCATAGTATGTTAATCTAGGTTGAGCTAATCACTGCTACATTTATCAAAATGTTACATGATTATTCAGAGACAAGAGATAGTATGCCCACCTCCTACATGCAGTATCGGTTTCTCACCTGCATGCATTGGACATACTATGCCACATGCAAGCTTATTAATTATCTTACAGGTATAACTACAATCTACTCTAACCAAAATATAATTAATCATATTCACCTAGAGAATAGCTCGATGGTCCACACTCCTCACACTTATCGATCCGGAGTACCGTCAAAGGAGAAACTAACAACCATGGTTTAAAACGTATAAGTTGTTACATTTATAAATTACTCAAACTAGGAGTCTAAATAGGTTGGTCTAGCAATGAGGGACCCATTAGATCCAGTCTCGCTCGAATCCGACTTCGGTCGGAGGTTTTAGGGTCAAACCGGTAAAAACCGATCCACGGTCAGTTCAATAGGGTAGAAGGGTCCTTAGGTCATAAACTAGATTCAATATATCAGTATCAATAATCTGAGCATGATGCCACCAGTTTCGTTTAATTATGAGATCGGACAGAGAAATAATGGTCAAACCACGAATGCACCGACTAGATCGGGCCCATGGTTGAAAAGGATCATAGATAGTAAAATCATTGTACCAAATATAGTTCAACACGTGGGGCTCTCCGAGCCGATCGAAAATGCCGCTGGTTTCACCTAATTCTGATATCGGATGACGGAATGATCGATGGCTAAAACTGAATCTATCGGTCTAAGGGGTGAGATTATGGCAAACCCGTCAATAAGATCTGAATGGGATTTATAACCACCCTACATTTACCTACCATACCCTTTAGAGAGAGAGAGAAAGGGCAGCATAAGAGATAGAGGATTTGATGTGGCTTGGGTTGTTCCCTCCGGTAGCTTACCATCGGGCGAGGAGTAGGGGAGAGAGAGAGAGAGAGAGTCTGGAGGAGAGGATGGGTGCTGGAGTCCATGGCTCCGACCTCGACAGTAACTCGTTCACAATCCAGATCTGCAAACAGGGGGAAGAGGAGGGAGGACGCTGGGTATGGGTTAGGGTTTCTTTAGGTGAGTTTAAATAGTAACATGGAAGGATCCAGGTCGTCCGATTGAGGATCGGATGGTTCCTACGAAGTCCCAACCCTATAAGGACAATGAGGGCCGACCACAGCAACGTACAAGCATGTATAGAGAACTCTGACTGGGTCGGGTCGATCCCCCAGAGATCCAACAAACCCCAAAATCCAGCCAGTTGTTTTCCACCGATAAAAATGAAAAATACTCTAAACTTCTCATCCGACATTTGATTCACGGGTGTGAATAGTCCATGGAGAAGGATTCAATGAGCCGAACGCAATCGTGCTGGTATTGTCACCATCCAACTACTCTATAAGGTGCAGTTCTAGAAGTACTAAAGGTACTAAACCGCTAATAACCACTTGAGACTTCGAAATGATCCCGGAAAAAGCCACTAGGATAGTCTTGATGAGACAAGTCCATTGGCACATATATTGTTGACTCCCATTACACCTAACTAGGTCAATTAAAACGTAGAGTAAAAAGGTTGTTGCTACTACAATAATCATTGTTATTTCAAATCGGTGTAAATAATCTACCTTTGCAAAAGTCCCGCAACCCTAGTCATAATAGTACGTTTCAGCAAACAACTATTGGGAAATCGATCCCACCACCGAGGATCTGCGCAATGGAAAAGGACATCGAAGGCATGAAGAACTCCACCGAAAGATGGCGAACACCACCAACGAGAAGAGTGATCGAACGATCAATGCACACTAAAACACCAAACACAAGATATATAATATTCAGCAATCGACGATTAATAGATTCACTTAGAAAAGGAATACAAGGAGCACACGTATGTTTGCCCTCCAACCAATTCCTCTCTCAACCCACAAAGAGATAACTACCCAAGGAACAAGAAGAGATACCGCAGCCCTCTCACCCCAAGAACAAGAGAAATCCTCGCTCTAACCCGATGATGGCTACCCTCTCTTCGATCTCACAAAGTGCCTTTAGATCTTTTTTTTTCTTTTCTTGTTCATCTCTAGGGGTCCCTTTTATAGCCCCAAGTTCGTGCAAGACCTAGGAGAAAAGATAGAGGCAAACCCCTAAACGTTTTCTTGAAAACCCACGAAAAAACGTAACAAAAAAAATCCTTTACACGTGCCTATCTGCTGACTTTCACCCTGGGCAGCAGGATTGGCGCCCTGGGCGAAATTCCTACAGGCTCATATCGGGCAGCCTTTGGATTTTGCCCTGGGCGCTAATCCTAGCGCCCAGGGCGAAATTCCCTGCTTCCGTTGCTCTGTCTTCGCTTCTTTGTTGCTTTATCCTAGCGCCCAGGGCGAAATTCCCTGCTTCCGTTGCTCTGTCTTCGCTTCTTTGTTGCTTTGTCTTTGTTCTTTTTTCGCTTTGTATTTCGCCATCCTTCGCACACGAACCTTGAACATTGTGGAGGACTTGTTTAAAGCCAACATCCTCAACAATCTTCACCTTGGCTTCAAACAAGACAAGAGCAAAATCTTGAATATGAACTTCATCTCTTTGAACTGTGAATCTATCTCCTGATCGTCGTCATCCCTTTGCTCCTGTACCGGGAGCCCAATCACCTAGCTTGGTGATTGCCCATGTTGTTAGACTTGGTCAATGGAACCTATTTCTTGATCACCATTTTCCTTGAGTGAGCTCCACCGGCACCCTTGCTCGTTGTCAAACACCGTGCCCGTGCCTCCGCTCCACCGGCTAATTTATATACTCAAGACCCCCTTCATGATCATGGGTTTTTTGTCATATACCTCCACAACTCTACCGCTTTCAATGAATTTGTGCCCGAGAGAATCTAATATAGAAAAAGAGACTAAATTTTCTCGCCATCCCGGAATATGACGAACATCCTTGAGTGTCTATACTCGCCCATCAGACATCTCAAGTTGAATATCCCCGACTCCTCTAATCGACACCTTGGAGTTGTTGCCAATCATCATCTTGTCACCATCACACTCCGCATACTTGTTGAACCATGCCCTGTGCGTACAGATATGATGTGTGGCCCTACTATCGATTATCCAATCCTGATCTGATATAGCATCAGTAATTATCAGGAGCTCCCCCACATCGATACTCACAGACGAGGCATAATCAGCGGATTCTTCATCTTGGGCAACTACGTTGCCACTAGATGACCCTAAGCAATCCGGTCTTGCTCCACCTTTCTACTTGCACTCCGATTTGAAGTAACATAATCGATCTACCGCACTTTCAGCACGAATCTTACCTCTTCTTCTTCTTCCTCCCAGCTTGCACCGTCAATTTGGCCTAAGTGTCTGCAACCGCCTCGCTTGCCCCCTTCAAATAAACTTCGTTTGATAGAAGCATAGCCTTGACATCCTCCAACTTGATTGACTCCTTCCCATAGAGCATTGTGACCTTCAGATGCTCGTAGGACTGGGGTAATGAGCCAAAAAGAAGTAGCACCTTGTCCATCTCCTTCATGTCTTCACCGATATTGAGTAACTCTTATGTCAATTAATTGAAGACCGAGAGATACTCAGTGATCCTCGTACCTTCTGCTATCTAGAGATTGTAGATCTTTTATTTCAGGTACAATCGGTTCGTGAGTGATCGGATCATGTACATGCCTTTCAGAGTTTTTCACAACTTTGCCACAGAAACCTCCCTGGAGACGTTCGCCAATACGACCTTCGGAGACACATCTGAATCGCACTGGTCGCCTTCAAATCAAACTCAATCCACTCGTCATCCTTCAATTTGTCCAGCTTGATGTCTTTTAAAGCTTGGTGCAATCCGTACTGGATCAATGCATCTCTGACTTGTATTTGCCACAAGCCAAAATAGATCTCGCCATCGAACTTCTCAATCTCGAACTTCATGTTCGACTCAGAGAAAGCCATCTTCAATTTCTTCACCTTCAACCTTGAGCCTTAGGAATCGCCCAACAAGAAGCTTTGATATCAGTTATTGGAAAATCGATCCCACCACCAAGGCTCCGAGCAATGAAAAAAGACGTTGAAGGTGCGAAGAACTCCATCGGAAGATGGCGAACACCTCCAACGAGAAGAGCGAACGATCAATGCACACCAACGCACCAAACACAAGAACACAAGATGATATTCGACAATCAACGATCAATGGATTCACTTAGAAAAAGAATACAAGGAGCACACACATGTTTGCCCTCTAACCAATCTCTCTCACAACCCACAAAGAGATAACCCTCATAGGAACAAGAAGAGATACCGCAACCCTCTCACCCCAAGAACAAGAGAAACCCTCACTCTAACCCGATGATGGCTACCTTCTCTTCGATCACACAAAGAGCCTTTAGATCCTTTCTTTCTTTTTTTTCTTGTTCATCCCTAGGGGTCCCCTTTATAGCCCCAAGTTCGTATAAGACCTAGGAGAAAAGATAAAGGCAAATCCTTAAAAGTTATTTTGAAAACCCACAAAAAAATGCAACTGAAAAAATCTTTCACACGTGCCTATTTGCTGACTTTCGCCCTGGGCACCAGGATTGGCGCCCTGGGCAAAATTCTTGCAGGCCTGTGTCGAGCAGCCTCTAAATTTCGCCCAGGGCGCCAATCCTGGCGCCTAGGGCAAAATTCCTTGCTTCCGTCGCTCCGTCTTCGCTCTTTTGCCGCGTTGTCTTTGCTCTTTTGTCGCTCCGTCTTCCGCCATCCTTCGTGCATTATAGAGGACTTGTTTCAAGTCAACATCCTCAACAACAACATGGCTATAGGTTTATGTCTCTATTTCCAAAAAAAGTGTGGAAAGACAGTCCTATAACGAAAGAACGAGAAGGCAATAGGAAATATGTTGTTCATAAAAATAGCACCGTGGGTGTTACAACTTACACACCTTAAAGAAATTTTCATCCTCGAAAATTAGACAGAAAATAGAATAAAGGATCAAAAAAATAAGGATACAAGTTCAACATGCGCTTGTTGAAAAGATAAGGGTACATTATGTTCTAATTAGGTATCGATAAGATAAGGGTAAAAGTTAGAAAAACCATTCTCTTTGGAATCTTTGGTGTAAATATTTATTTCTTAACCTAAAGGTGTGGGCACCATGCCTCCACACCTAGTGACGTCATGTCAATTACTCATGCATGAAAGAGGGGTTGTCATTGGATGCACTCTTCGTAGTATGCATGCGCTGGCCAGAGCCTATCAGTGTGTTCACAAAGTGGGACCCAGTACATAGAGAGAATGGGGCCCCGTCTCCATGCGTTTTGTTGAGCACATAGGTTCCACCTAGCACATGCATGGGAAGTGCACATAAAAAATTTCCCCTTACAGGGTTAGCAACTAAGTATTGTTCCAACATTTATTATATTGTTCAAACATTTACATTTATTATAGTTGTAATGGTTGCCCTAGCTGGGGAGGATTTTAAGGTCATGATATCAAGCTATGCTTGAGAAATGGTGGTGGCGGCTTTAGAACTCTATTGGAGACTCTTGGAGAGAGGTAATTACCAGTCATTATTTCCGACGTTTCTCTCTATTGCACATGAGATCAAGAATCTCTGGGACTATCTCGCCCTTCTGGAGGGGGGTCTCGAGGATCTCCTCTATCTACTGTTGTGGGTATAAACTAATTCTTGGGAGTGGTACACAGATTAAATTTTGGGAGGACATTTGGTTGGGAGACTTGCCCCTTTGAACCCTATTCCACCAACTGTATGACTGGGCACCACAAGATTGTCTCGGTTAAGTCTCAAGCCATCGTTAAGCACCACGTTACGATCAGGAGACCTAGATTGATTGGTCCTTTTTCTGATGTAGTTGATTCCACAACTTGAAGAATTACTTGAGCTTCTGCGACTGATCTCCATCTCGGAGGACCCAGACTCAGCGGGCTGAAAATGGACTCCAAATGGCCAATTTTCGATGGCTTCCCTCTATCGATTCATCAACTTCGGAGGAGTGACCTACCCTTGGACGAAGCATATTTAACAAGCAAAATGTCCCTTGAAGGCCAGGATTTTCATGCTTCTAACCTACAAGGATAAAATCCTCACGTAGACTAATCTCATCAAGTGGAATCTCCCGAACATTGCTGACTTCTCTTGTACCTTCTGTGGACTGGCAGAAGAGACTTCTGATCATCTTTTGATCTGCTGCAGATTCGCAAAGGATATTTGGGCCAAATTCCGCTATAGACTACATATAACCTTCCACCCCACCTCCCTTGGCCTCACTTTGGGGACCTTGGCGGAAGAGACGCATCAAGGCAGATATTAGGAGAGGATGGGACATGGCGGCCATCGCGATTGGTTGAAGTGTCTGGCTAGAGCAGAGCAGGAGGATCTTCCATAACCTGGCCAATAGCTTGGATGAGGTCTACGATAGGATCCGTGCGTTGATTCATCTCTGGGCGACCCACCTTATTCCGAGACTTAAGATCTGCTTGATTGAGCTCATCGCCTGATGTATTTTTTCTTTAGAGCTCATCCAAGACAAAGGTTGTTACTGACTTAGCACCTATTAGAGTTGTTATCCACATGGTCAATAATCTCCCTGCTTCAAAAAAATAACACATCGACCTGCCTCGCCTCTCGTTTGAAGACCCTAGCATCCCGCTCCAACCAAAATGTTCTAGAAAAGGCTAGCAGCACTTCTGTCCCATGCGTCTAAAGGACCATGCGTAACCTGTAAGGATCTCCAATCAAACTAGAAGAAATCAATGGTGGATGGAAGAAGGGGAAGCAAGGCAAAAAATCTCAGCAGCCGCACCCACAGGGGTTGAATCATTGAACATTGAATGAAAAGATGGTCAAGATTCTCCTCACCAAGACAAAACGAGTACCCTCTATGAGAAAGTGAATCAGGTCACAACGATTATCACTGATTATGGTTTGCATGTTCATTCTCTAACTTTTGTTATGGTTTACACTTTTCTTTTTTGTATGTGTCTTGAAACCTTTCAGGATCATACTAATCCCTCCGGGAATGCACACCGACCCATGTGAAAATTTCCCTAGGCACTCCTCGAGTCCTCGGTAGCTCGGGGGGGGGGGGGGAATTGAACCCACAACCTCCACACCAAACCATCAGTTACTTACCAACTCTCCTATCCCCTCCTGGGTAATGGAAACATCTGCAATAGAAATGAAACATAAATCAATAAAAATGAAACATCTACAAGAATGGAAACAAGTGGCGATCACGACACCTCGGGCTCTGACCACTTGTGCATGATCTATTCCCTGCCTTTCTTCACTCCGATAACCGGTGATCCTTCCACCATCCAACACGGATTTTCTCCCAAAATCCTAGCCTAATATAAATTTCTAATAAAATTTAATGGTTTTGTCTTCTTTAGGCCTATCCCTAATAATCTAAGCTCTTTGTTGTATTGTAAAATTTACCAATATGTCTTAAAGGCATGTGTTTATCACAAGTACTCCCATAGCTCCTCTCCACTTCATCCAATCAGCTCTACTCCTTATGGATATATTATAATTTATCTCTCCATTGTTCTGTACGATAGATCCAATAACAAGAAAATATAACACTGTTGTATTTCTTGGCCACCAATTGTGAAAAGAGCTTCAGTGTTATTATTATTTTCATAATTCCTTGTTACACTATTGAATTATGATTATGTCCCTTATATATTGTTGGAATATTTTTCCAAGTGCCCATAACCTGATGACTTTGTGTGAATTGGATCAATGATTTTTGGACTATATCCAAGTTATCCAATAGTTTATCGAATGAGATTTGAAGCCTAGAAAAAGATCAAGACATAATGTAAGATCTCAGAATTTTTGAGTGTTACATAAATAAGGGCAAATTACATAAACCTCCCCTGAACTATGAGGGTAGTTTTACATTGATCCCTCAACTTTTTTTTTGAACAAATAAATCTCCAAACTTTGCAATGTTAGTTAACAAGTTGACCCCTCCATTAATTTCTCACTGTTAGATTTGACTAAATGGATGACGTGGCCAATATTAATATTTTTACTTTCGATATTTACCCTTCTCTCTCTCTCTCTCTCTCTCTCTCTCTCTCTCTCTCTCTCTCTCTCTCTCTCTCTCTCTCTCTCTCTCTCTCTCTCTCTCTCTCTCTCTCTCTCTCTCTCTCTCTCTCAGGCAACCCAACCTATGGTAGTCGGAGTTGTAGAGCAACCTACGTCTCCCCTTTCAGGTGGCCCGGCCACCACCACCTTCTGCTCTCCGCCCCGACATCTCGAAGCCACCCCAGGTCCCCCCGATCGCTAATGGCATTTTCGGTGAATCCCTCGACCCAACCCCATGGTAGCTTTCCATCACCCGTTCCCTCGCACCACCTCAAACTCCCCTCCTCCTTGCCGCGTTGGTCATGGCCTACACGCGTCGGAGGCTCCGTGCAAGGCACGTCGACGGTTGTGCCAAGTTGAGAGGAAGGAGGATGGTGGGGGGTGGCGGTTGGAGTTGCATAGCAGCCTCCCTCCCCCCTTTCGGTTATGTTTTGAAGTAGGGGTGGCAATGGGCCCAAATTTGGGCCTCATTTATACTATGTCGGGTCGGGCCTATTCAAAAATAAGTATTTGGTAGGCCCAAGCTCGGCTCATTGCAGGCCCTATTTTGAAGGAAGAAGAGGGGCAATTTAGTCATTTGACACATTCCATATGTGGTTGACAACGATTTCAAATTGGTCCATAGTTTGAGGGTTTATTTGTTCAAAACAAAAGTTTAGGGACCAATGTGAAACTAACCCCATAGTTCAAAGGAGGTTTATGTAATTTGCCCTATAAATAAATAGTAATTGTGAAATGACAGTTTTACCCTTTCTAGTGATTTTGACCTCTTATAAAATTTTGGAAAGATAAATTGTTGAATAAATTTATTTTATGGGATGATTGTGATGCGTTCGCGATAGTTTCTCGACGATGACTCACAGGCATTGTTTGATGTTCCGGTAAAAAGTTATAGGTTTTAATCTCAAATACCTAGCTGATTTGAAAAAACCCTTTTGAGCTAAAGGATAAACAGCATTTCAGTTTTGCATCAAGTCCCTCCCCAAAATACCCTATTACGTGCAGTCCCACCCAATCACATGTTCGACTTTTCAAACTATCCAAATGATTAAAACACCCCTATCCTTTTTGCTATGGTATTATGCTGATTTTTGCTACAGTGATTCACTGTAGTAATTTTTTTTAAAGCAAGATTTATCAAATTTTTTTCGCAACCATGATTTCACTGTAGCAAAGAGTAACAATCTGGAATGCACATAATTTGTAACTCTTTGCTACAATGATTTTTATTGTAGCAATTTTTTTTATAGTGAGCTTTCTAAAAAAAAAACCGCTATAGTGATTTAATTGTAGCAAAAGTAACAATATGCAATGCAAAGAGTACAATGGCTAGAGTGATTTATGTCAACATTTGGATTCTATAGGCTTTCCTCGTACAACCACCGCATGTAGGTGTAAAACGACTATTTAAAATAAATTAGTTATAGAGGGACTTTTCACTAAGGATTTGTTCTTTTGCGTGGAAAATAACCGCAAAAAATAATTAATAAGCAAAAATTGGGTTTCCGTCCAAATTTTTGGTGTTCTTTTGCCGATCAAATCGTGGAAAGAGGATTTCCGGATGGATGTATTTCCACAACGAGGAAGGAAATTATTCTCTACTAAACTTGTGAAAATTCTCTTTCCCTTCATTACCCTGCTAAAAAAAACAGATTTCCACTTTGCTTGATTTCTTCCTTTTATTTCTTTGCTTAAAGAACAAAGGAAATTAAGCAGCAAGACATAAATTATTTTTTTTATTTTATTTCCTAGGAAACTAAAATAACATACCCTAAATCAAAATATGGTTCGTCCTTTAGCTAACACATCATCCTCTTCAAGGATCTAAGGCACATTACCCTTTTATAAATCTATTATTAATCAAATGATTTAGAAATTATCCCTTTCTAAATCTAGTATTAATCGAAATATTTAGAAATTTTGGAGCTGATTGTGGATTGAATCCCATTCGACCCGACCCGAAGTACCTTCTCTCTTCTCTCTTAATCTCTCTTAAATCTTTCTCCTCTCTTTCCTTTTTCCCCCATCAGCTGTCTCTCCTCCCTCGTCCCGCACCCGATCTGTCCTCCCCTCCCTCATCTCCTCCACTCCGGCGACCTTGGCGGTGGCTCCAAGCTCCGGCTACCTGCCCTCCTCTCCTTGTGGTAATCTCTCTCTCTCTCTCTCTCTCTCTCTCTCGTCTACTTCTCCTCCTCCGACTCCTATCCTCTCCTCCTATTCCTCCCCTCATCCTCTCGTCCTTTCCCCCCTCCTTTTCTCCCTGCAGGCAGCAGCCGCCGCCCAACCGGACTGCCCCGGGGGGGGGGGGATTGAATAGAAGGAGAGCAGCAAGAGAAAGGGGGAAGAACAACATAGGAAGAAGAAGAAGATAGAGTGGTGATTGAATGGAAGGAGATCAGCAAGGAATAAGAAGAGGGGGGAGGGGGGGGGGGGGGGGGGGGGGGGGGGGAGGAGAAGAAGACAATGATGATGACAACGGCAATGGTGGTGAATGAGGATGACGAAAGTGAGGAGGTATGAAGCTGGCAAGGTGGTCGTAGGAATGCTTGAGTAGGAGCATGAGAGAATGTGTATGTATGAGAGCAGCAGTATGTGTAGGTGAGGTGTTTATGGGAATGCTTAAGTAGACAAGAGTGTGTACTGAAGGGTGAAGTAGTATGTGTGGAGTTTTAGGTGGGGCTTAATGTGCATCCTAGGTGTTTGGGTAATTTTGCCCACGCTAGAACAGGGTTAGGGGGGGAATGCAAGTGGTGGTATGAGGTAATATTTGAATGTGAGGATAATATTGATGATGATGCAATTCCCTTTTACCTTCCTCTCTCATTATTTCTCATTACTTTTCTCTCTCTTTTGAATTACAAGAAGCTAAAGCTAATACACCTTCGTTCCTATGTATTGTGTAGTATCTAAGGAGCAACAAGGGAACGCGTAAGGATCTTGATTTTCCTTCCATATCAGTGCTAGTTCCTCTTTTCTCAGGTGACTACTTTCCTACGGTTACCACCTTTTAAATCCTATATAATGTACAGGTTTTCTTGAACTAATATGACTATCACGTATTTATGAAATTATGTGAAATCCCAGTAAACCAAATGATAGGAATTGTGGTTCTATACATGTAACTTGAAACTCTAATTTATAAATTTTTTTAATTGGACACTAAAAAACATCACTTTTAATGCATTATGAAAATTTGCACACTTGTTTACGTTTGCAGATAATATGGATAATTAAATGACTATTGGTTATATGGAAATCTAGATAGAACTTGTGACAACTGGCCCTTTAGGCTAGATTAGTAATAATGAAAATTTTAATTTGGCTACCTGCCCTGTGGGGCTTGAGTAGAATGAAAAGTGACAGCCGAAAGCACGGGTACTTGTGGATCATCCGTGGCTAATTGGCAGAGAGTGTGTGGTTGACTCCCCTACTTTGGAAGGCGAAACTTATATTGAATAATATTTACTTAATTTGAATTTAATAAACGGAGTTGCCACCACCTTGTGGAATCACAATGTGGTTTCCGAAGGTTGAAGGGTCTGTGATACTGACCGTCGTGTTAGAGATCACCACCCTGTGGAATCTTAGGATTTCCGAAGAAGAAATTTGGGCTTAGTGCTCGTCCATGAAAGACGTGAAAACTGATAGTGGCCATATCAGAATGGAATGTTCTCTTTCACCCCCCTCTTTTTATGTCCATTGTACTTGTTGGTTAAATTCCTTAACCTTAAATGAATCAAACTCCAAAGTAAATAAATGCTAATAAGCTTTAGAATATATATATATATATATATATATATATATATATAGGGATTTGCTTGAATGCGGCATGCGGTGCGTGCGGCATCGCACCGCAGCCGTGTGATGCACGCGCTGCGTGCATGCGATGCACGCAGCAGTGCATCACACGGCTACGGTGCGATGCCGCACGCACCGCATGCCGCAGCATAGCAGCCCCCTATATATATATATATATATATATATATATATATATATATATATGGGTCAGGATCGGATGACCCAGCAAATTTTGACCCATTAATAACCCAGCACCCTTTGATGCACTTAGAGGTTATAGAATGGGCTGATTTTTTGTAGACATGTCGTCTATGGTATGTTGATCATCCTCACAAAAAATCAGCTCATTCTAAAACCTCTTGGTGCATCAAATGCACTCTTCAAATCAACGGTTTTTGACAGTCAATTTTAACCGTTGATTTGAAGATCTCATTTGATGCACCTAGAGGTTTTAGAATGGGCTGATTTTTTGTGAGGATGATCAACATATCATAGACAACATGTCTACAAAAAATCAGCCCATTCTAAAACCTCTAGGTGCCTCAAAGGGTGCTGGGTTATTTGCTGGGTCAAATTTTGCTGGGTCATCCGAACCTGACCCTATATATATATATATATATATATATATATATATATATATATATATATATATAGTTGTGATAAAATGCAGCGTGTGGTGCGTGCGGTGTTGCACGACATCCGTCTGATGCACTTGCTGCGTGAGCGGTGCATCAGACGGCTACAGTGCGATATCGAACGCACCACACACCGCATCTTAATAGCCCTCTCTCTTTCTCTCTCTCTCTCTATATATATATATTTATATGTGTGTGTGTGTAAAATAATAAAAATGTAATAATAATAAAAATAAAGTAGAATTTTATAGTTAGTTACATTTACATATGTTTACCACCCTACAGTTAGTTTTCCTATAAATGTAAGTCAAATTGTGACTAATTTTGGTAGAGAGCGAAAATTTGATATTAATCATTGTTAAATTCAGGAATACATAAGTATACCTTTGTTATTATTGGGACCAAGGTTTGTAGTTTCTGTTTCGGTTTCGATCCGCTCACCGAGGATTGGTTTCGATCAGAGTTTCGGTGGTTTCGATTTTATTTTTTAAATTTAAAATATTACAAAATATAAAAATAATATAAAATAATTATATTGGCACCCAATTCGTAGTGGTCTTGTTTTCAAAAGAGCGTAGCTTTTGCTTTACCCTTATTTTTTGTCAAAAAGTTGAAAAATCATGATTCTGAATTTTGGTTAAGTCTGGAGTAAAAAAAAGTTGTTTTGAAAGATTTTGTTTATAAATTCAAAATGTTTTACCGGACTTTGGGTTTTTAAGTTGATCTTATACTTATAGATTTCTGAGATTTTTTCCGGTCCAAAATACTCTGTTCAGTGATCCCTGGCCATTAGAGCGAGGGCTTCTACTGATCATCATTGTCGTTAGCCGGTTGCATTCGTCATTGTCCCATCGGTTGAAGCTCCTGACATCCGACCGTCACTCCGTTGTCAATAGACCCACCGTCATCTCAACCATCCACCACCATCTCAACTATCCACCGTCACAAGTGTCCACCACCATTACTGTCCCAATACTCAACCTCAACCCCTACCTCTCAACCCCAACTCCACCGTCTTCATTAACCTCCATCCACCACCCATCCACCCCCATAACTGCCAACCCATTACAACATCACAACTACCACGATTCCTCTCTGATTGTTAGAAAAGTAGTCATTGGATATTGTGTTGCCACAAATGATTGTGCAACAGGCTAGCAGCACATGATCCTATGCGCATTTGTGATGTTTGCACAACCATTTTATGGTTTTGGACCGCATGTTTGCATATGTCGTCGCATTTGATAATAGTAGTCCCACCGACCAATATAACTAGTGGACTTGGGCCCGACTAGATTAGGTTAGTGCTCACATTAGTCCCAAGCAAGTCTAATTGCCTTAATGATCAAATATGATCCATTGCCACTAAGCCACTCTAGCCGACTTATGTTATATGAGTTATGTTGTGATGACCAAGATCCAATAGCCAATAGCCAAGACTTCTGAGATGGGGAAAGACAAGATGGATGAGATGAGGTGAGGTGTACAAGAGCACAAATTAGTCCCAGATCATTTAGAGAGAAGGAGATTCTAGACTATAAATATAATATTCTATCTCAAACAAATATGCCGCGTTTTAAAACCGTGAGCCGCTGCGGATCCTATAAGAACTCTGTAGTTAAGCGTGCTTGGGCAAGAGTAGTACTAGGAGTGTGCTTGGGCGAGAGTAGTACTAGGATGGGTGACCTTCTGGGAAGTCCTCGTGTAAGCACGACCAAAGCGAACAATATCATGTCTGTATGGAGTGGGATGTTACAAAATGGTATCAGAGCTGGATCTCCTCGCAATTGTAGGGGGGGGGGGGAGTCTAATCCTACATGAGGACGTGTGACACTTAAGGGAAGTGGATTGTGACGACCAAGATCCAAGAGCCAAGACTCCTGAGGCGGAGAAAATCAAGATGGATGAGTTGCGGTAAGGCTTGATGAGGTAAGAACTCCGTAGTTAAGCATGCTTGGGCAAGAGTAGTATTGGGATGGGTGACTTGGGAAGTCCTCGTACAAGCACGGGCAAAGTGGACAATATCATGTCTGTGTGGGGCGGGATGTTACATATGTGGTCCTAGTCCACCATGGATCACCATCGTAACTAAAATGTATGATCTTAAATCATCATGGATCGTTGGATCAGACTTGAAAATGGTGTCACATTGTTGGATTGAACACGTAGGATTGATCTCCTCCCTCTCCTTCTTTTACTTTTTACTCTTTATTACCCACAGCTTCCCATTCCTTTATGGGAGATTGTGTAGTCTTTTTTTTTTGAGCAATTCCTCGCCGAGGAGGAGAGGATGGGGTTGAGCATACCCCAAGCGTCTGTACCCCCCGGTACCACCACACACACACATTAAGGCCATTCATTCGTCCTTATTCTTTCCTATTAATGAACCCCCTCCACTTTCACTTCTCTTATTTATTTCATCCTTTGCTCCTCTGAAAATCAGATTTGAATAAGAGAAATTCTTCTCCTTCCATATCCTGAATTACACCTTTCTAACCTCGTCTAACTTCTTGAACCGCTCTTACCATCCATTGTTTTCTCCCTTTCACCATTGGTCCTAAACCCCGGTACAAAATTTCTCCACTTTATCTTCTTCTCTCTTTTTTACTCGTCTTGCTTCTTCACCGTTTCTTCTTGTCCACTCTCTACTCCATCTACCCCCTCATTTTCTTTGAATAATCCGAGTGCAATTTCCAAGTGCTAGACATCCGAGGGCCTTCACTGGAGTATCACCGAAGTGCGGTATTGATCACTTTTTCTACTTTTAGCTGCTAAAATTTATTTTTAGTTGATAATTATCCATGTTGAACTAGTTGGGAGCATATATGTTTGACTCCTTTATATGTTTTCATGCATTAATTAATTATGCAAGGATCGAAACTAAATTGGATCCATCTAATTAGTTTTGTTAGCCTAAATCGAAAAGCCATTGCTTTCATTCGCTTGCTGCCCTCCAGGAGACAGCGAATGTTTTATGAATTCCGGGCTCCGAAATTTGACCTTAAAGTCTACAAACCACTTATGAAACTTGTCCATTACCTACACAAGTTTACACTTGCAACTCCAGTTGCACCATTTCATCTCTCCTATTACAGTTTTAACCATATAACTTGAACGAGTGTCATCGTCAAAGATCTCATTTTGATCAACCTCTTGCAATTTTCCTGTAGAGCGACATGATTACTTTGATAAGTTCTTAATGTACATACTGCTACTAATAGCTTGTTCAATGTTGAAAATTGTCTTTCCCTATTTTTTTTTCTTTAAGAATCGTGTTTCTTTGTTCTCAGATTAATATTTTTATAGTCCTTGTTGCTCTGATTCCCTCTTTATTTTTTCCCTTCAATTTTCTCTTCTTGCAGAGGATAGCTATATGTTAATGGCGTGGGGAGTGACTATATGTTAATGGCGTGGAGAGTGATCAGGAAAAAGGTCAGATTTTTTCCCATGTGGGCTAATTGTAATATTCATTTTGGTTTTCCTAGCATTGCCGTACCGATTCATCTCTAGCATGCCATACCAATTCATTTCTTTCTATGCATGGGACTGTTCGGTACATCCTACCTTTTGCTGTACAAGGAGTTTTTTAAACAGGCTACAACATTGAGAATTCTGAAGTCAGGACAAGTATGAAGTAAACAATTTTGCATCTGATCTTTGGATCACCTGAAGTAACCCATGCAAGACTGATTTTGATGTTTTGGAACTAAAAACTTTACCTTTTTTGAGAAAACTAATTAAATTGCATGACACCAATAAACGTGCCAACTCTTCACAATTGCTTGGACTGTTTACTAGGAAAGGTCTCTTGTTTGAATGGTTGGCATATAGGAGAAAAATTCTTTGCCTGAGTATCATTCCCTAATATCCAATCTGACCATTTTATACCATTATGCATCTAGAAAACTTCTAAATCTGCTTAAGCAATCTGTTTAAGGCTTCCTTGTTATATGCTTCCCTTACATTATTGACCGAAAAACACTGCTCTATCAGTTACTTGTTTTGTTCTTTCCCTAACATCTGAAGGAGAAATAGATTACTTTACCACTCTAGGGATTCCCTTTTGTTAGACAATTGAAAGTATTAATTGGTGAAACATGCAAGATGTGCTGAAGTATTCACCTTGCTTCGGATACCTTGGTCCCCCACCTTCCCACACAAGCACAAGTACTCGCCTCTTTTCACCAGATGGTTGTATATATTTTTTTTTGCACCAAACTTGTTCGACCATTTCAGTGTGTGTGTGTGTGTGTGTTTGTGTGTGATTATAATAGTGAACACTAGTTGTCACAATAATTATATTTGGGACATTTTCATTTCAATGGGAAAATCTGACTGTAAAGCTAATAATTCATTGGTTGCCAATGGAACATGTTAGGTTTGCTTCAGTAGTGCAACCAAACTAGGTCTTTATATACTCAACGATGCATTTGAAATTCAGAATGTGGGTCTGTTTTTTTATTTTTGGGCATTCGTTTATTGTTTTATGTTAAATCGCTACACATTGCTCTTAAACAACTGATATTGATTGTGACTTCTAGGCTTAACTGGATTCTGCTTTTGCACGTGAAACTAATGTTTCTTCTAGGCTTACCATTGTGCTTGTTTCTTTAGGATCTCTGCATTACTTTTGTTAACTTGTTTGTCTCGACAAATCAAGGAGGTGGGACATGTTTGGTTTCTGGTTCTTTTAGGAAGATACCAGGTAAGCCAGTTGCTTACACTCGATATGCATCTTTGCCTGTAATATTTTCGTGTGGTCTATATTGCTAGTAACCTGTAAGGTGTTGAGGCTTCGGTGATGTAGTATAAAGGATGTGTAATGTAGTATCAAGGAACATGTTTTTTTTTTTGTGCTGATAGTAATAGTTTCTATCCCCAATTGATGTTGTGTGGGGGCTGAATGTTGTAGCTGTATGCTTTTGCTTCTGAATGAATTGGTTTCCTCCACCTCCCTCCAAAGAAAGAAACAGAAGAAAAAGAAATTTTATTGTTGTTATCCTGTATTATAGTTGGTTTTTCTCATGTGACGCTCAATGGATTTCACAGAAAATGACAAAAAAGGCACATCAAAGTTTTGTCTGTCGATATAACATATGGATAAAGTTCTCAGCATTCTCAACATAAAATTTTCTTTGTGTATGGTCTATTGACTTTTTAATGTGAGCATGTCCCTTTTTTAGCACAATTATACTCTGGTCACATTCATATCTCATCCTTGACCAAGTTGTTTGAATTAGCACCAGAAGAATAATAAGATGAGCTTGGGAACTCTCTTTTGACTGAAACAACTTGATATAATGTACTATGAACTTTAGTAAAGTTTATGGTTATTATCACAAATAGCATTAATATGACACATGTTACTTTATATTCTTGCGTGTGCCAAATTCACAAACTAAAGGGTGACTCTCAAGCTTCAAAAGTAAACATGCTATTAGTGGGTTGCATTCACATGTGCGAATGTTAAAAGGGTACAATGGGTACCAAAAGTGGACCAACTTCTATCAAACACGTGGCCTGGTAGGAATATGTTGTTCTTGTAACCGAAACATGGTCCAATCAAGTCTAGGCTAGACTTTCCCCTAGGGTCTAGACTGGATGATCTAGGAATCAAGCCAATCCCCCCAGCACCAGGGAAAGGTCCAATCTGACCAAGCAAACATCTTGGCTAACATCCGACCTTTATTGAGAATGAATCGGGTTCAATTGTTCTCCCTATGAGTGCCACCTTTCCAAGGATCGCAGGACAACCCTGATTGTTGGAGGGGAGCGTGACATAACAAGTTGCAATGGGGAGGTTCACATACTCTGCACACTCAACAGAACCTGGAACGACCACACTCTAGGTGACGCTACTGTTGGGGGCTAATTTTCGCTGGCTCGTGCGCTCCTCCTGCAAGGCAAAGGAAACGTGAGAACGGCTGGCTCCGTTAGGAGCGCAGACCCTCCGACGCTCAAGTTAGCCAAGGTTTGAACAAGGAAGAGCTACTGTAGTTGGAAATGGTCAGGGTTTTTGGGTTTCGAACCTGTACTTTGGAGCCGGGGGTCGTACCTTTGTAGACTTTCTGCAAACCACCAGAGCTTGACACGTGGCAGCTTCTTCTCGCACCTTCTACGCCTCCATGTGTTAGCCCACATGGGTCTTTAATGGCCCTTGTCGTTTAGCTTGCCAGGCGGTGGCAAGGGGGGATGCGCCGGTTTTGTCCGTGCCAGGTGGAGATTCTGGAAGGCTCAAGTTTGGGAGGTTCTAGACCGACTCTGGCCAGCTCCTGTGGTTCGCAGTCGTCCACGTAGTTCCATGGGGGTGGTGACACCTGCCGGCTCGGTACCGCCTTACTGTGGGCGACTTTTGTGGGAAAGAGGGCGAGCTCCTGGTCAGGGGGGAACCTTCAGAACCTCTCCTACTATCAACAGGCGGACTCTTTGGCCGTTGCATAATCGAGCGAGCTCCTGGTTATGGGGGATGCTTTCAGAACCTCTCCTCCGTCTAGTTGCCCTGCCTACTTCTTCCTATTGTCAAATAGGCGAACTCTTCAACTATTGTATGATCGGGCGAGCTCCTGAGCGAGCTATGGGTGTTGTGTCTTCTGAGGGGTTCTTTGAATTCTACCAGTAGCGACCTCTTCCGCGGGCGAGCCAATCGCGTGTGGACAGAGCGAGCTCCCTAGCGAGCTGCTGGATATTGGCTGTGACGGGGGTATTCTTCCTAACTAGCAAGTTGCGTAGAGAGCTTTGACTTGCAGTAGCTCATGAATGAGGCCTCGAGGAAGATGCTGCTCTGTCCAAGGGACGCAACGATCCGCTACTGTAAGCTCCTGGCGGGCTGTGCGCATCAGCCGCGGGCGATCTCTTCCGCATGCGAGCTGATCACATGTGGTCAGGGTAACTTCGGGCGAGCTGTGAGCGCCGGCCACGGGCGACCTCTTCCGCATGCGAGCTGATCGCATGCAGTCAGGGTAAGCTTCGGGCGGGCTGTGAACACCAACCACCGACGACCTCTTTTGCGTACGAGCTGATCGTATGCGGTCAGGGTAACTCCGGGTGAGCTGTGAGCACCGACCACGGGTGACCTCTTCCGCGTGCGAGTTGATCGCATGTGGTTAGGGTAACTCCGGGTGAGCTGGGAGCACCGGTCACGGGCAACCTCTTCTGCGTGCGAGCTGATCATATGCGGTCAGGGTAGCTCTGGGCGGGCTGGGAGCACCGGTCACGGGCGACCTCTTCCACATGCGAGCTGATCGCGATGGTCAAGGCAAGCTCCTTGGAAATGTTCTTTAAACTCCAAGACCTGTCCTGGTCACAAGGCTATTTGTCCAAAATCGCGGTTGACCTTGAGTCTCGAACCCTCCGGTGGGGTGGTTCCTGCTTTGATCACCCGAGGTCGTCCTAGGTGCACCCATAGTCAAAGGCTACCTCCCTGGGGACTTCTGCCGTCTCGCTGTGCTCTTTCCCCTGCTGCTGCCACGTGGTCGTCGAGCGAGTAATATTTTTGGCACCATCAGCTACTATGTACCTCTCTTGCAGTATTACTTCCCCCAGTGAACATCATGTCAGGCAATCATTGACAAAACCTCAAAGACATACAACAATAGAACATTCGAGCTGAGAATGACGTAGACCATACAACCAAGACAACCATACTCCTATATGAGAAGACGAAAGACATCCACGTAAGGGTCCTCTTGCCAATTCTATTCCTGCACTTATTCCTCTTCTGAGGTTGATTTGAGAGTCGTAGGGCCTTTTGCCCCTCTGGGGGATGGGGTGTTCTAATCCTTCTATTGTGTAAGGCAGATCAGAGAGACTAACATCTCCATTGAACAATGATGGCAGCAAACAATATGCGTTGGGAACGACCAATGATCACCATGAACTCTCTTACGGGATTGTGGAAGATTCAGAACTTGCTACCTATCTTTTAGCTTAGTCAGTGGAAAGATACTTTTGAGGCATCGTCCCTCTCGCACCACTCGCCCACCCATCTCCATCTTGGTCAACAAAGGGCGGTCACGGTTTGTCACTGAGGCCCCATGCCTCTCCTGGGACGAAGAACCGCACCAACAGACTCGATACTTGCGTGGAGGATCCAATCAAGTTCTAAGGTAACCCCTTTCGATGTAGTTCTCACATCCCAAACATTCAAATATTTACAACAAGTTTTATGTGCAATAGAGAAGGCAGAGCCGCAGAGGGGTCTTAGTCAAGCGGCAACCAGGGTTGCTTGACAAAGTCTGCATGGCTCCAAGATGAAATTATGTCTCGGAAGCAATATCCTAAGGTTGCATGCTTTCTAGATTCAATGCTAGACTGCAACGATAGTTATCCAAAAACCCTAGTTTTGTCTAGGTCGGGGTGTCTGGCCGATCCCCTTATTATAGATTTTTGCATTCAACCAAAAGTCGAGAAAACCATGGCGCCCTTTTTGTTCTAAATCCTAGTTCTGACAAGTTTTGATTAGGTTGGAGGGGTTGCTTTGGCACACATCATTAAAAACCTTGCTAGGGCATCTAACCTCTGTCGGGAAGCCGCTAAGTCCGAAAAGGTTGCTTTGGCACACTTCGTGAAGGGCATTTGACTCATGTCAAGAGGTTGCTAGGTCGGAGAAATCACTTCAGAACTCTTTGTTAAAACGTCAAAAAATGGGTTTCTGAATTCAGGCGTGAGGCCGCCAGATCATGTCGTCTCTTTGGCAATATTCAAAAATCTTGATTGATCAGATAGATCTATCAAGCTCTTGACCTCATGGGGTATCGGTACCTTGTGGGGGGGATGCCCCCTTGACTATATGGGTTAACCACATGGTTAAGGGTAGGGCTGCAACTCGAGCCAGGTTAGGTCGAGTTGACCTCAACCTTAACCTAACGCTAAGTTACAAAATGTCAATCCCAACCCAACCCAACCCGACCCGATCTCGGGTTGAGAAAACACAACCCTAACAGTAACCTAACCCTAACCCAACCTGAATTGGCTCGGGTTAGGTCGGGTTGGGTCATGGAAATACCAATATTACATCTTACTGTATATTGATAAACACAAACTAATCGTGAAAATGATGAGCATCAGGCCCTCAACCCAATGTCAGAACTAATTTTCTATGGCATTCAATTGACTTGTTTCAATTAGATGGTCGTGATGATGTGATAGCCAACTAGGAACTCAAGTTTGCTTATTCTGTCTCATTCCTCTTTGCATAAAATCGGATGGGTTGCAATGAGCATGGGTGAAATCCGTCGCTGGGATTATAGGTAGGGGGAAATCCACATGTGATATTATATGTGTTTGGTGAAACATAAAGTACCCCATCTAATCGCTTGGGTTGGGTTGGGTTGAATCGTGAACCCAAGACCTTAACCCTAAGCCAACCCAACCCACCCCGAGCTCGGGTTGGTATTTCTCAACCCTAACCCAACACAAACATAAAAAATCCAACCCATACCTACCAAAACTCGGTTGGGTCACGTCGGGTTTGAGTTAGCCCAACCCAAGTTGCACCCCTAGTTAATGGGGATGCCTGTTGTTTGTCTCCTTGAGATCCAAGACTTTCGAGATTTCATCAGGACACTGGGCTGGGGAATTACTCTCCGCACAACTGGTTAGTAACGAAACATTTTGGGTAGGTAGGTGTGGCTAATAGTCTAGTTTCTACTATGTCAGGAGTCTGGCTCTATCATTCCCTTTATTTCTGAACTGACCCTTCGTGCTCTAAATCTTAGTTCTGGCTAGGTTACGGAGCATGACCTTAGTCCTACTCGTATCCAAGGTTCGATCAGGTCGAGAAACATGTGGTATTGTCCTTCTCGGTCTAAACCCTAATTCTGTCTAGATTGGGGAGTTTGAATCTAACTTTTCTCATATGCCAAACTCTTAGGTTCAGCTTGTCGAGAGATTTGGCTCTGGCCCTTTTTGTTATAATCCTAGCCCTCACCAGATCGGAAGGATGGTTCCCCGTGCAGAAGCCCCATTGCTTGGTTGCTCAGATTCAGCTCAACATTTGCACTAGTGGATTCCTAAGCATCATAAGGATCTTAGTCAAAGACGACGAGCGATATACAAATTTGGGTGATAAAAGACCTCTTTTATTTATTAACATTTGTAGATACAAAGATTGGGACAACATACCGATTAGACAAAAGGTTTAAAAGAAGTGTAAAAGTCTTTGTCGACTTCTGACTTGTTGTCATCAATAAAAAAAGTAGTTGAGAAAATAGTTTGTGCAATCACCTTCTAAAGATGTTCTGGGCACCTCCCACAGAGCATCGATGCCAGTCTTCAAGAAGCATACAACTAGATGCCTTCCCCTCTAAAGCTAGGACATTGATTGAAGAAAAGGCAACACGAACCTCAATTGTTGCCTTAAGGCAGGGTGTTGAGGATTCAACATGAATCGTCTCAAGAAAGGATGCGAACAAGAGTCCGCATGGCTTTTTGAGAAGTGGATAATCGAACAGGCTTTGGGGGGTTTGACTCCTCTCCAGTAGCAGCTCCCTCCATTTTTCTGCAATAGCAGCCCAATGCGTACTGTGTTGCACTAACAACATCACATCCATCCGGTGGATTGCACGATCAGAGTTGAGTGCGATTCACCTGCCGAGGGTGTTTGCCATCGAACCTTCATTGAATGCTTGTGTTGCCGTCTATTCTACGATGTGCGCATCAGAGCCGCTACTGTGGAAAAATGGAGGAAGTCGTTAATGGCGAGGATTCAAATCCGGTTCTGGTGCCTCCCCTTCCACTAATCATCAGCTTCCCATCGGGTTACGGGAAACCATTCAAGGGCTTGCTATAGAAGGTGCTCTAATGGTGTCTAACCATTCTAAAGCCCACTACATTCGAGTAGGGAGAGCTAGGGTTGTGCTTGCTGGTCGTTAATTGACAGGCCTGACCATGCCATCAACATCAGGATGTCACCGATGTGGTCACGAGTCTGCACTCAAGTTCCCACAACTAGTGAAGTCACTGCCTCACTGGAGAGGACAAAGAAAAGCTCGCCCGCTTTCAACCGTTTTATGTAGATTCCTGTCATTGCAGCCTCGCGCTACTCTGCAACCTACACTCCGTATTAGCCACAGATGGGTCGAGTGATACCTATACCTTTCTCCATATGGTATGGTGAGAGTAATGGGCCAGAATAGGTAGGGCAATGGTTATTTCCCTTCTTAAAGGCAAATGCAAGCCTCATTCAAAACTCACGTTAGTTGAACGCTTAAAGTTCCTAAGCTCCGAGGGATTAAAAGTTTGCCATGGGGGGATAGGATCGACACCTTGCCGCGCAAGATCTTTATGCTGTTTACGTTGCTCAACCACTACCAACATATGCGGTAAATCAGGAGGTGGCAGGTAGCTACTAGCTAGGAAGCGATGATTGCTTAGTGCTGAAAACCGCCAGTTCTCGAAGAATACCATCGCTTCGGTGGCATCGAGCGCCCCATGGATGTTCGTGTATGCCATGGTTTGATATTTCGATCAAAATATCAAAATTGGCCTAAATATTTCGAGTTCGGTCGCGGGTGAAACGAAAGGGTGTTCAAAACTTGGACCCGTTTCGATTTCGGCGAAGTTTCGGGATTTCAGGAAAAACTCGATCATTTCGTTGAAATTTTGATTGAAAAAGTGGGGGCCCACCAAAATCATGTGTTGTCCCCTCAATTTCGTTGTCCACTTCGCCGAAGTTTTGTCGTTTCGTTGATTCGTCGGATTTTGCAAGATCTCACGGATTTCACCCGATCCTCGCTTCCGGATCTTGCCGTCGGATTCGCCGGATCTCACTGCCGGATCGCTGATTTTTGCCGGACCTCGCCCCAGATTTTGCCAGATCTTGCTACATATGTATGCACAACTATAAAAGACTTAGATTTAAAATTTAAAAAAATCTAGTAAAATACTATTTTTTTTACCATTTAGAAAATTTTCAGCCAAACTTTGGTTTTTACTCAGACCGAAACAAATTTTAAAACCATGGTATATGCATCCCAACATATAAAAAACACACGATCCATCAACGTGCTAGCTGTCACGTCACTTGTGCCTCGATGGCGCCGCCAAGGCTATGGAGTCGGACTTTGGTCCTGCTTGCAATATGATGTAGGATGTACCACCCCTGAATCCTGATGCAGAGCTGGATTCGTGCACGCACGTTTATAGAGCATATCCGTTTGCATGAATTCTGAAGCAGGTCCTACATATTGTACTTTATGGTTTATTTCAGCACTATAATTTGCATCTAAGTGCTACTTGGTGGAATGTTGGTATGAAATCAATGATTTGAAGGTCACATATTATTCAATAATAAAGGTCCTGATTGGCTCATATAATTATAGTTGTGTAGCAAATGTAATTTAACAATGATGAGTTCATAGGTATCATTATATAGGATTAATCTGGTTTGATAATTTTGGCTTACTGTGACAATAGTTGGTTTCCAGAATGCACCATGTCTATTTCAGTATTTCTAGCACTATAATTTGCTAATTTCTTGTAGAAGTTAGCAAACCTTCACATAATTTGAGTTCCAGCTTTAATAACTTCTGATAGCAATCTTTCTCAACGTTATTGTTGCAGATTTCTGTTTTAATGTTGTACCAAGAAGTGCTGCTGATGGTAGAGTTTTAAGCAACCACTGCACTATCAGGTTTATTGACATGTTCTGTTGTTTAATACTACTTATCTTCAAAGATCCAAAAAGTGAATTAACCTGTTGTAGTATGCTAATAATATGCTTTTACTTTCACTTCTAAACCATAACTTCTAGACCTCAAATCTTTTAAACTTTTCAATCTCCTATTTAATCCATTTCAGGGGCAGAGCCTTTCAGAAGTTGCTAGTGATGGGTCTGTCATCCCTTCAGCATTATCTGTTGCAGCTAGAAAATACTAACTTCCACTTTTGCTGTTTCTAATCTCATTTTATGTTGCATCTTTGTCACCCAAGATGTACCCCATCAAGAGGGGTCAACTATAAGGAAGAGTGACAAGAATTCTCCGGCTGCCTAAAGTCATCCCTCTAAGATTGGTGCCAAAACCTAACTAGAGTAACTTGGCATGAGAGGTGCATGCCAAGAAACATAAAAGGCCAATTTGCGCGTAGGTAGGCGTACCTTGTTGATTAAGCAATTTAAACTCTTGCAACCATGGAGCAACCTCCAATGTTCCCCTAGACTCGGAAGGAATCTAGACAAGAAGGAAAAGAGGCAACATCTGAGTTATGAAATTGTCATTCATCTATAGGGCACAAATTATAAGCCAATGAGCTGAAATGGATCAACATTACCAACATTTTTTGAGGCATCTAAGAATCAAATCAAGTAGCTTGGCTGGTGTAGGATTCTTTAGATGGACCAAGGTTTAGAGTCTAAGATCATAAAAGGTCTTTTGTGGATATTTGTGGACTTTGATGAGGTGAAACCTGACTGAATGTGGGGTTCTTGTGCCTTGAAGTTGCTTCTGCAATAGTTAGAACATTCACTTAGCTTTGTACCCTCAAAAACAGAATGGTCCTAAACTCCCAAGGGATAGGTAAGGAAGTTTTAACTTTTAACTTGGAAGTACATTTTATCTTGTGACTTGGAGGTTTGCTCTCATTATGTCCATCTTGATCAATGTACATTTTTTCATCTTTCTTTTCATTCGTTGATCATGGTCTAAAGAATGAAAAGCATAGAATGCATGCCACTTTGAGAAGGGGTGGTGAAGATTCTCATAGTTCTATTTCGTTCATGGGGGAAAAGAAGGGGGTAATAGACATTAGAAGGTTCAAGGTGGTTGATAAAGCATTATTATGGAAATGACTTTGAAGTAGGACATTGATGGTGGACCAAGGAAAGATATTTAAGTAAACAGATAAAAGAACTTGGGTAGAGCACAAGTATCAACATAGTAATGCACACATATATACATATAGGGATACGTACAGGAACACATACACTTACACATATAGTTTGAAACAACAACAAACAAATTTGTCACTAGCACGTGCAGAGCACATGCATCATAACTAGTTATATTAAAGACACATAGATGCATTGATTCTCGAGTTCTTATATTAAATTGCATTGTATCAACTCTTTATTTATTTGATGATTTGCTTCTTGATAATTTACTTTGTTTATATCTTAATATATCAAAGCAACAATAACATGATGTCTGTTAGTTTTACTGTGAACAGTTTGAGCTTTGCATCTTAATATATATACGTTGGCAGTCAATTTACAAAGAAAAAAAGGAAAAAAAGAAACCATTTTCCTTTCTCTCTCTCTTTGTATATATATATATATATATATATATATATATATATATATAGAGAGAGAGAGAGAGAGAGAGAGAGAGAGAGAGAGAGAGAGAGTAGTGAGAGGATGCAGTGTGCGGCGTGGGGAATAAGTGCGGTGTGAATGAGAGCCGTCCGATCGGATGGATCCAACAGATGGGATTCATCCCGGACGCATTTATTCGCTGTTATTGTAGCGGCTACAGTAACAGCGATTTGATTGGGTCCGGGTGAATCCCATTTGTTGGATCCATCCGATCGGACAACTCAAAAAAATTTCGCTTTTACTGTAGCGGCTACAGTAACAGTGAAATTTTTTTAGGCCGTCCGATCGGATGGATCCAGCAGATGGCGATTCACCAGAACCCATTCAAATCGCCATCCATTGGATCCATCCGATCAGACGGCCCAAAAAAAATTTCGTTGTTACTGTAGCCGCTACAGTAACAACGAAATTTTTTTGGGTCATCCGATTGGATGGATCCAACAGATGGAATTCACTCGGACCCATTCAAATCGATGTTACTGTAGCCGCTACAGTAACAATGAATAAGTGCCGTCCGGGGTGAATCCCATCCGTTGGATCTATCCGATTAGACGGCCCTCATTCACACTGCACTTATTCCCCCATGCCGCATCCTATCACTATTATATATATATATATATATATATATATATATATATATATATATATATATATATATATAGAGAGAGAGAGAGAGAGAGAGAGAGAGAGAGAGAGAGAGAGAGAGAGAGAGAGAGGGCTGTTATGGTGCGGTGTGCGTCCGTAATCGCACGATTGGGGATGAGTGTGATACACCGGTTGGGGTGGGGTGTATCGAACGGCTGCGGTGCGACTCCGCACGCTACATTTTATCATTCGTCTATATATATATCAAAAAAAATAAAAAAAGGTTTGAGCTTCTTTTCTTTGTTTTTGTTTTTATTTTCGTAGTCTACATGATGCTAAGCTTGTTTGGGTTAGATTTGTTAACTTGGATATTAATCCTGCTCACACAGAGAGCTGAAACGTACAAGGACGTGGGATATCTTTCCAAACTTGTATTTTACGTGCCTTGGTTTGAGTGAGGTTGCACCAAGTCTGGTTTTTTTCTTCTTTACTTCTTTCTTTTGGTGGCAGTCAATTTACAATTTTTTCTTCTTTACTTCTTTCTAAACTAATATTTGTGAGAAAAAGAAGGATATCCATATGCTTCTGCTTTATATTATTAACTTAACTAGGATATTTACCCCGTTCGCTCAGAGAGCTGAAAACATCATCATATCTTAGCTTTCGAGCTACCAAAAATATCTAGATACTAGTACAAGAGTATATTGTTTTGATGGGATATCATATGGGAAATAACATAGATATCGTTAGCTCTTGTACTGTTCTTTAAGTTAAAATCAGTTCACTCTCTCTCTCTCTCTCTTTATATGGGCAGGGATACTCTTACTTATGGAATGGTTATTTATGGAATTACACACCACCTTTTACCTACCCTAAATGTTTCAGAATTTGATGAAATTTGGTAGGGATGCTATCTATGGCAAGTTGATCATCCTCACCAAAAATCATCAAATTCTATAACCTCTAGGGGCATCAAATGTTAGAATCTTTATTGACCGTTCATTTTAACCGTTAATTTGAATAGCATATTTGATGCCCCTAGAAGTTATAAAATTTGATAATTTTTTGTGAGGATGATCAACTTGCCATAGATAGCATCCCCACTAAGTTTCATCAAATTCTAAAACCTCTAAGGTAGGTAAATTGTGGTGTGTAATTCTATAAGAGTATCCCTCCCCTATATATATATATATATATATATATATATATATATATATATATATATATATATATATATATATATATATATATATATAGTAGTGATACATTGTGGCCGGGGTTAGTGTGCGGCTGGCCGGGGAGTGTACGGGCCGTCCGATCAATCGATCTAACGATCGGGATTCAACCCCCCCACCGACCGCAGCTGTTACTGTGGCGGGCACAGTAACAGCGATTTCGGTGGGGGGGTTGAACCCCGGCCGTCCAATCATCGTGAATCGAATGGCCCAAATCCTTTCCTCCCCGGTTTTGGTGGTCCGGATGAACCCCGACCGTCCGATCGGATTGAATCGAACGGTCCAAATCCTTTCCGTCCGGTTAAAAAGTGTAGCCGTTCGATCGACTGATCAAACGGATGAGATCCCGTGGGAAACAATCAAATAGGACAAAAAGTAATGATACTATCATTACTTTTTGTCCTATTTGATTGTTTCCCACGGGATCTCATCCGTTCGATCATTCGATCGAACGGCTACACATTTTAATAGGGCGGAAAGAATTTTGGCCGTTCGATTTACGCCGATCGGACGGCCGGGGTTTAACCCCCCCACCAAAATCGCTGTTACTTTGCCCGCCACAGTAACAGCTGCAGTCGGTGAGGGGGATGAATCCCGATCGGTTGATCGGACGGCCCGTACACTCCCCCGGCTGGCCGCACGGAAGCCGCACTCTAACCTCTGCCGCAATGTATCGCTACTCTCTCTCTCTCTCTCTCTCTCTATATATATATATATATATATATATATATATATATATATATATATATATATATATATATATATATATATATATATATATATATATATATATATATATATATATATATATATATATATGTAGGGTCAGGATCGGATGACCCAACAAATTTTGACCCAGCACCCTTTGATGAACCTAGAGGTTTTAGAATGGGCTGATTTTTGGTAGACATGTTGTCTATGGTATGTTGATCATCCTCACAAAAATTCAGCCCATTCTAAAACCTCTAGGTGCATCAAAGGGTGCTCTTCAAATCAACGGTTAAAATTGACAGTCAAAAACCGTTGATTTGAAGTGCGCATTTGATGCACCTAGAGGTTTTAGAATGGGCTGATTTTTTGTGAGGATGATCAACATACCATAGACAACATCCCTACAAAAAATCAGCTCAATCTAAAACCTCTAGGTGCATCAAAGGGTGCTGGGTTATTGCTGGGTCAAAATTTGCTGGGTCAGCCGATCCCGACCCATATATATATATATATATATATATATATATATATATATATATATATATATATATATATATATATATATATATATATATATATATAGGGGAATGCTTAGGTACGGTATGCGGTCCGTGCAGTTCGCGATCCGCAGCCGTCCGATGCACCACTCCGTGCATCCGATGCACGCGGCGGGTGCATCGGACAGCTGCGGACCGCAGACTGCACCTAAGCATCCCCCTATATATATATATATATATATATATATATATATATATATATATATATAGAGAGAGAGAGAGAGAGAGAGGGCTGTTACAGTGAGCTGTGGGCTGCCGGGGGGAAAAGTGAGCTGCGGGTATTTTGACCCCCCAATAAGTTATGGAATTTGATGAAATTTGGTGAGGTTGTTGCCTAGGATAAGATGATCATCCTCACCAATTTTCATCAAATTCCAAAACTTCTAGGGGGGTCAAATGGTCGAAGCAATTTCTGCCGTCCGCAGTCACCGTTAAAATTGCTTCGACCATTTGACCCCCCTAGAAGTTTTGGAATTTAATGAAAATTGGTGATGATGATCATCTTATACTAGGCAACAACCTCACCAAATTTCATCAAATTCCATAACTTCTTGGGGGGTCAAAATACCCCCAGCTCACTTTCCCCCCCGGCAGCCCACAGCTCACTGTAACAGCCCTCTCTCTCTCTCTCTATATATATATATATATATATATATATATATATATATATATATGAGGGCTGGGTTCCTATGACATGTCATAGGGAGTACCCTATGACATATGGTGAATTAGTAATGCTAGAATGTTTAGAATGTGCTGAATTTTTTTTAGGGTGATCACCTTACCTTAGATAGAATGTCCACAAAAAATCAAAGCATTCTAAAATTTGTTGGGGCATCAAATGCTAGAAGCTTTATCGGCCATCCATTTTAACCGTCAAATTGAAAATCATATTTGATGCCTCTAGAAGTTTTAGAATGAGCCGATTTTTTGCGAGGGTCCTATCTAAGATAGGGTGATCATCCTCATAAAAATTCAAAACATTCTAAATATTCTAGGGTTACTAACTCACCATATGTCATAGGGTACTCCCTATGACATGTCATAGGAACTCATTTCCCTATATATATATATATATATATATATATATATATATATATATATATATATATATATATATATATATATATATATATATATATGGGTCAGGATCGGATGACCCAGCAAATAACCCATCACCCTTTGAGGCACCTAGAGGTTTTAGAATGGGCTGATTTTTTGTAGACATGTTGTCTATGATATGTTGATCATCCTCACAAAAAATCAGCCCATTCTAAAACCTCTAGGTGCATCAAATGAGATCTTCAAATCAACGGTTAAAATTGACAGTTAAAAACCGTTGATTTGAAGAGCGCATTTGATGCACCTAAAGGTTTTAGAATGGGCTGATTTTTTGTGAGGATGATCAACATACCATAGACGACATGTCTACAAAAAATCAGCCCATTCTATAACCTCTAAGTACATCAAAGGGTGCTGGGTTATTAATGGGTCAAAATTTGCTGGGTCATCCGATCCTGACCCTATATATATATATATATATATATATATATATATATATATATATATATAATCACCGACTAGTTATTGATGCCTTCAATATTATATTTTCACAACTTGGTTAAATATTCAATTCTTGCTCCCTACAATACTCATATCTTTTTGATACCTTTATTTCATCATTTCTTAAAAAAGAATACTCATTCTAACACCAATATTTTCCATACAAAAGACTTTGATAATTTCTCAAAGTTAGTTTAGGATTACTGTGAGATTATCCTATAAGGATCAGAATATTATTTCTAGAGTATCATGAATATGTAATTCTAATTCCAGGCAGTAATAATAAAATGTTTTTTTATTAGAGAGCTCCCTCTTGCAGTAATAATAAAAAGTGATCTTTGATTCACTTTTTTTATATATGACTTGCTCATAAATTTCATGACACCATATGTTTTTCTAGGGGTTTTCATTCAAGCCCTAATCTGATGTTTCGGAGAGCGAAAGAGGAAGCACCTGGTTTAAAAGCTCCCAAGAGAGAAAGGCATGTGAGAAGAGAAAATAGGACCCAGGCACCTGTTGAAGCACCATATGTACCCCCGAAGCAAAAATTAACTTTGAAAACCTCTCCTGATAAAACTATTGACATTTTTGAAGGCATGACAATCCTTGAGCTTGCTAAGCGAACCCGTGCAACAATTGGTGCTCTGCAAGATATACTTACGAGTGTTGGTGAAAAAGTTGACTCAGAGTTCGACCCCATCAGCATCGACGTTGCTGAGCTGGTTGCAATGGTAAACATTACTCTGAAATACCCTAGTCTTTCTTGACATGTCCCTCATTCTGGGAAAACTTGCTATCTAGAATCATATATTTTTTCCTGTGATGTGGACATGAAATTTGATATCAACTGTGAGACCAATTAATTTGTTTCTTTTCCATAGCCTTGTTAACTATTTCTTGCTAAATATTCGTCTGAGGTGTTTATCGGCTTATTGTTGGAATTTCGATTGGGGAGGTTGGTTTTCTTATTGCTATTAAATATGTTGATTAGATATATGCTCTATAGATACACCCACACATATTTCCTTTGGATGGACAGGACTTTACCAACCATATGGTTTCTGGCATTGAATTTCCGGAAAGCCACTGGTGTCTCTCTTTATTTGTGTGATATATTAGACTCTTGTTGTCTTCTATCACATAGGTTTCTGTTGCATTGATTAACTGCATCTCTTCATTTATTTAATCCATTTCAGAAATCTAGTAATTTGCTGTACCAAAGAAATAACACCGTGAGTCTTATGATGGCTACTTAATTGATATGATTACAGACATCCTGCCTGGTCCAAACAGTCTTATACCTAGTTTATTCATTTATCTAAACAGTTGTCTTCAACTAATGCAATGCCACCCGTAATAGTATACAAATTTCTTGGACTGTTCGATTATTATTGCAATAAAGTATGATGTTAAAGTGAAAATTCGCTAATCAAATGACCTATTAAGGCCCTGGTTTTCAAAAACTTACTTCGAGAATAGTAGAATCCTAGACTTCTCACTATATAATTGAAAAATCCATTTCCATCAGTATGTGCTATTAATGCCTTGCTTCTTATCATTGTCCATTTTGTTGCAGGAACTAGGGGTCAACGTTAGACGGCTACACTCCGATGAAGGAGCAGTGCTCCAACCACGGGCAGCTGTTGTGACGGTCATGGGCCATGTTGATCATGGTAAAACTTCCATTTTAGATGCCTTGCGCCAAACATCCGTTGCTGCCAAAGAAGCCGGTGGAATTACACAGCACCTCGGTGCTTTTGTTGTCAACATGCCATCAGGAGCATCGATCACATTCCTCGACACTCCGGGGCATGCTGCATTTAGTGCCATGCGTGCGAGAGGTGCTGCGGTCACCGACATCGTTGTGCTTGTGGTAGCGGCTGATGATGGTGTGATGCCGCAAACACTTGAAGCTATGGCCCATGCAAAGACAGCCAATGTTCCGATCGTGGTGGCTATAAACAAGTGTGATAAACCGGCAGCTGATCCCGAAAGGGTTAGAATCCAACTGGGTTCCGAAGGATTGCTGTTAGAGGACCTGGGCGGTGACGTACAGGTTGTTGAAGTCTCTGCTGTAAGCAAAATTGGATTAGATAAGTTGGAGGAGGCTTTGCTACTTCAGGCCGAGATGATGGACCTGAAGGCAAGGACTGATGGGCCTGCCCAAGCTTATGTCGTTGAAGCAAGGCTTGACAGGGGCCGCGGTCCTTTGGCTACTGCAATTGTGAAGTCTGGGACTTTGGTCTGTGGGCAACATATTGTTGTGGGGGCAGAGTATGGGAAAATACGCGTTATAAGGGATATGGTGGGGAAGGAAGCTGAATCTGCAGGGCCTGCGATACCAGTTGAGATTGAAGGACTAAGGGGCCTTCCAATGGCTGGGGATGATGTCGTGGTTGTGGATTCCGAGGAGAGAGCAAGGATGCTTAGTAGTGGGAGGAAAAAGAATTTTGCGAAAGATAGGCTTCTGAAGATCAGTGAAGATAGGATCGACACACCGGATACTTCAGAAGAGACACATAAAAGGGTTGAATTACCTATAATAGTTAAAGCTGATGTGCAAGGTACTGTTCAAGCAGTTACAGATGCATTGAGGAGTCTAAATAGCCCCCAGGTACGTATGGATTGGGAAAAGTCATATTTGTTATGAACTTTATGGAATGATTATCACTCGATTAATTGATTAGATTTGCCAATATGCGATTAATCATTGAAATTTTACTTCTATATTATTCATAAGAAGGGACTTGATCTTCTATGTGTCTAGCATGCCATTAACCATTCTTCCGTAGTGGAGCTGGTGTCGGTTGCGAGGAATATCCCCATCTTAAGTGGTTGTGTGATATAGTGTAACAAGAGTTCTTTAGTTTAAAAAGGCTCATAGGATTTTTTTTTAATTTATTGGTATACTTGCTCAATTTTTAATGATGCATCATGTCATTATCATACTAGACTAGTACTAATCCCTTGCAACGCACGGACTGCTGTGATGCCGCTCGATCTGGTTGTGCATTGGGCGTTGAATCCCACTCCCCACTATGATGAGAGTGAGAGAGAGAGAGGGGAGGGACTTGTTCGTTCATTAAAAAACGTGTGTGTGTGTGTGTGTGTGTGTGAGAGAGAGAGAGAGAGAGAGAGAGAGAGAGAGAGAGAGAGAGAGAGAGAGAGTTAAAAAACCCATGTAAGAGAGATGGGAAAGAGGGGAAAATGGGAAGGCTGACACGTGGCTATAGAGGCTTTGTAAGTATTTGTAGATTTATTGCATTTTGTTCTTCATTTGAATGTTTTAGTTAAATGAGGTAAACAGGTGTTCTGAACATGTTAAGTAGGATCTTATTCCTGTAGTTTGAGATCTCTTAATATATATTAGAATGACTAGTATCAGCACTTCTGCATTCGTGTAATATTGGCATCACTTCTGTGTCAGGTGTTCATAAATATTGTTCATGTCGGCGTCGGACCCCTATCTCAATCTGATGTTGATTTAGCCCAAGCTTGTGGTGCATGCATAGTTGGTTTTAATGTGCGCACCCCACCGAGTGACATTAGTCTGGCAGCAAAACAAGCCAACATAAAGGTAATATTGTTGTGCTGTTCCTAATCTTTTATTTTCTTACCGCTGCTATGTTAGCTCATTGTTGTTCAGCATTTTGCTATGTCTGGAAATTTGGAATGTAGTTTTTTTTATTGTAGATGATTAGTAATAATTTTTTTTTTTCTTCATGGGGTTAATAGCTACGGATAGTAAACTAATAAAGAAATTATGATGTCTTTAATAAGATAGTGCTTGAGATTCACTTAAAAGTCTGAGCTTAGAGCAATGCTATTCAGCTATCCTAATGGGGTCATCCTGTCATAGCATCTGATCAGAACCGGCCCTCTACCTGACAGGTTGGGGTTGATTGCGATTCACCATTCGGGACTGGGTGCAATGAACGGTTGTGATCAGTGCCCCGCATCAGGATGGCCTGTTCCCGATAGTAACCAGGATATGGCTGACTAGCATTTTCCCTGAGCTTATGCCATTTTCTCCTTGGAGTAGTTTTTTTTTTCTTTACCGGCCAGGTGGGGTTGTGGTTCTTGTCTATTTGAGTCCAATTTCTTCTTTTGTTATCCTGAAGCAAAATGCCCTTTCTTTTGTTGTCATTAACTTGCGAACGAGGAAACTAATTAATGAGATCTTCGGTTTAACATGGTCGATAATGTGATGCTATAAACAAAGACAAAACAGCCTCATAAAGCTTTCCTTTGAAGTTCAAACCTCATGCAGGGTCTTGAATGCTTGGTGTGTTTCTAGTACTGCTACACTAAAGATCCTGTTAATTGCCATTCTTTTATTTATGAAATTTCCTTGTTGCACCCATCAAGAAACTTAAAGAATATGTGATCTTGTGAATGGTAGCTTTTCCAATCTTGTAAACCAATTCATCGATCCAGTATTTGTTCATGCCGATTTTCTCATCTCTTCAGATATGTGTGCACCGCGTTATATATCACCTCTTGGAGGAGATGGGCAACCATATCGTGGACAAAGCACCCGGGACATTCGAGACCCAGGTTGCTGGCGAGGCCGAGGTTCTGAACATCTTTGAGCTCAAGGGGCGGAGTAAATCGAAGGGTCCGGATGTGAAGATTGCCGGGTGCCGGGTCGTCGATGGCCGCTTCACCAAGTCCTCGACCATGAGGCTGTTGAGGAGCGGGGAGATGGTGTTCGAGGGCTCGTGCGTCTCGCTGAAGCGGGAGAAGCAGGACGTGGAGGCAGTCGGGAAGGGTAGCGACTGCGGACTAGTCATTCAGGACTACGACGGTTACCGGATTGGGGACGTCATCCAGTGCTTGGAGCAGGTGAAGCGGAAGCCCAAGTTTGTATCGTCGGAGAGCGGAGCAGTCCGTATAGAGTGTTGACGACTACGAGCTGCTGCCGACTTGTTTTCTTCTGATAATTTATACTGCAAAAAGCTGAACATAGAGTAGTGACAGAGCGGAATGAATGGAATAATCTCATCTGTATCGGGTCCTATATTTGATGTTTTATTTTTTGAGATTCTTGTTGTATACAATGAGATTGAAATTATATACAGTTTTGGTGAAACTTATGAGTTGGAATATTTTATATTTATAAGGATTCACATGTAATATCTGTCACTGAAAAAAAAATGATCATGGTGTGGATACAGGTGTAGAGTAATCAGACTCATTTGTTCTTGTATTATGTGGTTCATCTTTTTTTTTTAACTTCAGTGCGTTTCCAGAAACTAGGGGTGGCAATGGGTCGGGTCGGGTTCGTGTTGTGTCTAGTTTCGGGTCGTGTCCAAAACCCGACTCGGACCCGACCTGTTTAACTAATAGTGTCTAGATCATAAACCCCTACCCGACCCGTTTATAAACGGTTAGACCTAATAAGACCTGTTAGACCTGTTTACCACATGGGTTTATTCAGTTGACCAGATCCGACCCGACCCGACCTAACCCGATAGACCTGCTGATATTATATATTACAGTATCGGATTACGGGTAGACCCGACCCGACCCGACATGACCCGTTGAATATTCAACGGGTCTTCCCGGGTCGACCGTGTCCACACCCTAAACCCGGACCCGACCTGTTTATTAAACAGATCTATCGTGTTGACCTGTTTACGACCCAAACCCGTTTAGCCCCGACCCAGACCCGCTAACTTTGTGTTGGGTCTGTCGTGTCGGGTCCGAAATTGCCAGCCCTACCAGAAACCTTTCGGGCAACGTAGCTGTTGCGGGCTCGGATTAATCCCTCTGATAATGCGTACCGACTCACTCGGAAGTTTTCCTTGGTACACACTCCTGGGTAACTCGAGGGGGCTGGGTAACTCGAGGGGGGAGGAATTGAACCCACAACCTCCTCGCCGAAGCATCAGTTGCTTACAGACTCTCCTATCCCCTGGTGGGTATTATGTGGTTCATCTTAAATAAAGAAAAAAATTACATAACTGGACCATGTATGAAAAGTGTATACAAAACGGATAGTGACAATTTAGTAGTTTTATGAAAAACCATAACCACGTGAAAGTACAAATATACCCTTAAAATTTCTAATTAATGAATGGGTGGCGGCTGATGTATGGACGGTGGTTGGCCGGGGTGGTAGCCGGAGGACAGGGGTGGTTGGCATCTAGGGGTGGCAATGGGTCAGGTCGGGTTCGTGTCGTGTCTAGTTTCGGATCGTGTCCAAAACCCCTAGACCCGGACCCGACCCGTTTAACTAATCGAGTCTAGATCCTAAGCCTGTACCCGACCCGTTTATAAATGGGTAGACCCGATAAGACCTGTTAGACCTGCTTACCACACGGGTTTATTCAGTCGACCCGATCCGACCCAATCCGACTCGACCCGACCTAACCCGATAGACCTGCTGATACTATATATTACAGTATCGGATTGCGGGTAGATCCGACCCGACCCAACCCAACACGATCCATTGAATTTTAAATGGGTCTTCCCGGGTCTACCGTGTCTAGACCCTAAACCTGGACCCGACCCGTTTAGCACTGACCCAGACCTGCTAACTTCGTGCCGGGTCTGCCGTGTCGGGTCATAAATTGCCAGCCCTATAATGGCATCCCCCTAGGGTTCACCCTATGGCCTACAGTTTAAATCAAGGGTAGCTTTGTCAATTCACTAGTCAAACAGGGTCCCAAGCTTAAAAGTGTGTCATGTGACAATTTATTTAAAACCCGGTTTGGAGCGATTGTTTATAAAGTTTGGGGTCCGGTTTGGTTAAGCACCCTTAAATAAATGTCATTAAATAGAAAATAAAAAATTGTTACCACTAGTGCTAAAGCAAATGAATGCTTTAGCCCTAGATAAATTTAGAACCAAACCGAAGTTGATCGGTTCTCTCGAAAATAGAACCGAACCAAACCATTCCTTGGTAAAAACCGAACCAAACCAAACCGAAAAAGTTCGGTTTGGTTCGGTTCGATTCTGCGGGTCTTTCAAATCGCTCGTCATCACACCGTGAGGTGTGAATGGTTAAGCCGCTGAGTTGGTTTAGATTTCATTTTTAAGCCTTTAAATTTGGGTGCTGCTATTTGCCCCTATAGAATTACTAGTAACACCCTTAATTTTTTACTTTGAGATATTTCATAAGTTGGGATTTGGGGTACTAGTAATTATGTAGGTAACGTCCTTCACTTTTTAGTTTCATCACACCGTTGAACACTTGAAAGTTTTGAATGCATCGAATGGTGGTAATTGAAGTCACCACCATATAATGTATAATATTAGTGAGACTGTACACTGTATAGTAGGAACTAAGGTTATAGTACCAATGGTTCGGGTTGGGTTGGTTGGGGTTAAAAAACTCACAACCCAGAACCGAACCGACCATAGCGGTTTTTTTTTTTTGGAACCGAACCAAACCGATTGGTCAAAAATACCCGATCCAAACCGAACCAAATAGACCGGTTTGGTTCGGTTTGGCGGGTCAACCCGAACCGATGAACACCCCTACTAATTAATGACAATATTGGGGGTAAGGTCTAATTCAAGGCAAATTTGGGGGGCAAAGTCAAAACAACCCAAAAAAAAATAAAACAAGAGGATGGAAAGGCGCTCAAGAAATAGAACCGAACCAAACCATTCCTTGGTAAAAACCGAACCAAACCAAACCGAAAAAGTTCGGTTTGGTTCGGTTCGGTTCTGTGGGTCTTTCAAATCGCTCGTCATCACACCGTGAGGTGTGAATGGTTAAGCCGCTGAGTTGGTTTAGATTTCATTTTTAAGCCTTTAAATTTTTTTTTTTTTTTGGAAATAAGCTTTTAAATTTGGGTGCTGCTATTTGCCCCTATAGAATTACTAGTAACACCCTTAATTTTTTACTTTGAGATATTTCATAAGTTGGGATTTGGGGTACTAGTAATTATGTAGGTAACGCCCTTCACTTTTTAGTTTCATCACACCGTTTAACACTTGAAAGTTTTGAATGCATCGAATGGTGGTAATTGAAGTCACCGCCATATAATGTATAATATTAGTGAGACTGTACACCGTATAGTAGGAACTAAGGTTATAGTACCAATGGTTCGGGTTGGGTTGGTTGGGGTTAAAAAACTCACAACCCAGAACCGAACCGACCATAGCGGGTTTTTTTTTTGGAACCGAACCAAACCGAATGGTCAAAAATATCCGATCCAAACCGAACCAAATAGACCGGTTTGGTTCGGTTTGGCGGGTCAACCCGAACCGAGGAAGACCCCTACTAATTAATGACAATATTGGGGGTAAAGTCTAATTCAAGGCAAATTTGGGGGGCAAAGTCAAAACAACCCAAAAAAAAATAAAACAAGAGGATGGGAAGGCAGTCAAGAAATAGAACCGAACCAAACCATTCCTTGGTAAAAACCGAACCAAACCAAACCGAAAAAGTTCGGTTTGGTTCGGTTCAGTTCTGCGGGTCTTTCAAATCGCTCGTCATCACACCGTGAGGTGTGAATGGTTAAGCCGCTGAGTTGGTTTAGATTTCATTTTTAAGCCTTTAAATTTGGATGCTGCTATTTGACCCTATAGAATTACTAGTAACACCCTTAATTTTTTACTTTGAGATATTTCATAAGTTGGGATTTGGGGTACTAGTAATTATGTAGGTAACACCCTTCACTTTTTAGTTTCATCACACCGTTGAACACTTGACAGTTTTGAATGCATTGAATGGTGGTAATTGAAGTCACCACCATATAATGTATAATATTCGTGAGACCGTACACTGTATAGTAGGAACTAATGTTATAGTACCAATGGTTCGGGTTGGGTTGGTTGGGGTTAAAAAACTCACAACCCATAACCGAACCGACCATAGCGGTTTTTTTTTTTTTGGAACCGAACCAAACCGAATGGTCAAAAATACCCGATCCAAACCGAACCAAATAGACCGGTTTGGTTCGGTTTGGCGGGTCAACCCGAACCGATGAACACCCCTATTCTCCATCACGACATAGTCTCTCTCTCTCTCTCTCTCTCTCTCTCTCTCTCTCTCTCTCTCTCTCTCTCTCTCTCTCTCTCTCTCTCTCTCTCTCTCTCTCTCTGTGGAGATGTTCCCGGTTTGACTCCAGGTATGGACACCATGGAGCAAACCTTTCCTCAAGGCCGCTTTTGCCTTGTTTGCACGTGCGAATCCTGACCATTTAATTAAAAATAGTAGTTATGCTACCTTTCCTCTTTTGATCTCCAGATCTCTTCGAGCCCATGCTCTAGTGCCCTGTCCTCTGACCACCTGGCCAGTTCATCATAAAAATAAATAAATAAATTCCACACCATGCCCTCCTACACGAACACTGATACACGACGATCTTCCAATCATTTAACAAGAAACGCTATTCAACCAACCCGATAGCCAACTTACATACGTGGTTGTTTGCTATTGGGCAGCGCTGTCAGAAAGTCTCAAGAATATAGTTTTCTGGAATTCAAAAAAAAAAAAAAAATCAGCAGCTTTAAATCAAACCAGTTTCAATCCATCCTAATGCAGCAAATCGAAACCCCACATCAATTGAGGCTCTTCCATTTCATCTTCCAAATTGCTTTGTCGAACACTACACAAATCATCGGAGCCACAATAGTCTGCACCGGTGAAGGCTCCGGTGGTGACGGCAATTGGCCCCGGGGGGTTGTACATGCATTCGTCACAACTCCTCCCGAATGGTGCATCTTCCTTGTTTCTCGAGCTCACGAAGCATGGCAAGCGCGGCTGAATCTTGCGACCGGCTCTTGTCCGTTTGTGGCTCGCCTGCGAGCGTGACGACCGCCGTATTGGGTATGTGCAACGTGATCCTGGACGTGAAGCTGTTGAAGTACGGTGTCGCTACACCGTTCACTACGATCGGCGTTCTGTCGAAAGAGCGCCAAAACTAGAAAGAGTCAAAAGAGCAGGACAGATGGCATCTCATACTCGAAAAAAAAAAACTCTAGGTTCGATTTTCATCTAATTTGATTCGATGAGGTCCCACGTGAATGTATGCTTCATACGAGATAATGATACAGATAGCAGTTATCTAATTTACTATTAGAATGGGATCTAAATTGTACAAACCTGAACTTTTCTTCTGTTGATTCAAATTTAGGCATCGGCCACTGATGCATCTTACAGAGATGAAATAGAGCAGTTCTCGGGCCTCCTTTCTGTGTCTTGACTGGAAGAACTACTGCAAGTACCAAAAGCTTCATGCATCAGTCACTCCTTAATTATGTGCCCTATTTGATATAAAAAAGCGAATACGAAACGAAACGAAAGCAGAAGAAATATCTGAACGGCAATTTTATCAATGTTAGGCTAATAAGAGTCCCTTGTTTATGATGAAAAAAAAAAAAATGTCATGGTTACTTTACCCTTCCCATACCATAGATAGAACTTTGCCTTTTGACTTTCGTTTAGAAGTATAGGAAAATTTTGTAGGATTGCTCCTTGGTTGCAAGGTGGCCGTAAGGGGAGGTCCATAGTGGTAACTGGGTATAGTAAGCAGGTGATGGGTGCCTCCCTCACCGATGTGGGACTATCCGTTAACACTCCCCCTCACGTAGAGCACACGTGGCAAGGCACGATTGGTGGGAAACACTCGGAGCAAGAGCAGGAGACGGAGACGGGACAACTCTGATACCATGTTAGATACCCTCACACCCCAAAACCCGGGTTGTAAAGGGAGGTCCACAGGGGGTATATTAGGCGGACGATGGGTGCCTTCCTCACCGATGTGGGACTATTCATCAACAATTTTAAGTTTCGGTTTCATGTCAAGTTTCGGTCCAAGCCTAAACCAAAATTGATAAATTGATAAATTTATAGGTACAGTTTCAAAACCGAAATAGACCGAAATTTATAGTTCTAGTTTCAGTTCCGAAAGCCGAAACCAAAATTTGACCAAAATTGTTCGAAATTGACAACTCCCCAGTTTTGACCCTCATTTTGTTTTCAATCTTGGCAGAAACCGAAAAATTTGGCCAAAATATCGTAATTTTTCGACTGAAACTTGAAACCATGCTTGGTTGCATGAGATTAAAAGGCCTACCCAATAAGGTAAACTTGCCAACTAGGCATCTTGGTTTCATGACAGACCCCTCCCTCGCAAGAGGTTACCTCAAATAAAGATTCGATCCCATTTCATAGAAGGTTGATATTAGATTGATAGTCTCCTTAGTCGGTTATGTGGTTCCACAATAATTTTGATCAATCCTTTTGATGCAACAAGACAGGTAGGGAGTATACCTATCCTGCTGATAGATCTATGCTCTAAAAATCCAGATAATGATGCAAGATGCAAACTTCTCAAACAATTAATGAATAAAATTTATAAATTGATGCTGAATGACTCAATTAGACAAGGTTCTGATATCCAACAAATGTGGGGGGGTTTGAGACTTTGAAAATTAGGGTTTAGGAAGGTTTTGGGCCAATTTTCTGTAACCGGAGTCATCTGAGATTTATCTTATCATCCACAGCGAAACTGCTCGGGATCACAAACGGTTTAATGAGATGCAAGGTTGTATGTGTGAGATAATGTGTATAAAATAAAATTCAATAAGAGACAAGTTAAGGTTCAAATCGATGGATCTGGGACTTGCTGTCCAGAAATATCAAAGAAAAGCAAGGTTTGAGATTTCAGATTCGGCTTCATGTTCAACCTGGGTCCAAAACGAAACATTTCGACCATTTCAAGCATAAAAATCATTAACAAATCCATTATTATTAAAATCATTAATAAAGCAAGAAATAAAAATTATAAAATAGAAGTATAAAATGAGTACAATAATTAAATAAATAACTAAACGATTTTGTGATACATACAGCGATTAATTTCACATTTTCAATCGCCACAAATGTGGAATTGATAGAAATGATGAAGCATCAATAATGGATTACCAAAGTTATATCAATATATGATGCTGTTAGATACCCCCACGCGGCCACGCCCCAAAACCCAGGTCGTAAGGGGAGGTCCACAGAGGGTATATAAAGCGGGCATTAGGTGCCCCCATTATCGATGTGGGACTAACCGGTGGACTTCGTCAACACGCCCTCTCAAGCGGAGCATGCGGAACGAGGCACAATCGGAAGGGGCCGCACCCAGAGGGAGACGGTGAACCCAACTTTGATACCATGTTAGATACCCTCACACCCCAAAACCCGGGTCGTAAGGGGAGGTCCACAGAGGGTATATAAAGCGAGCATTAGGTGCCCCCTTTACCGATATAGGACTAACCGGTGGACTTCCTCTGAACTATTATCAAAGAGAAATTATGAAGCCATAAATGATGTGATATATTGTGTCAAATGATATTATGCAGTCGATCAAAGTATGGCCTATTACAGTACTTCAAACTTACAACTTGGATGAAATATATCGCAAATGGTGAACACGACTCAAATTCAGGCCTCCGTGTTGTTTTTGTGTCGTGTACTATGTAGTTGGTCAGGCTGGGATTAGCCAAAGGAAGAATAGTGGACTTGTTTGCACTATCTCAATAAGGAAACAATTTGATTCTGTTTAGATCCAGTTAGGCCAAAATCCGAAACAATTCAACGTTTTGGTTTAGGTTCAGGCGAATGCTGAAAGCATGGGAGAAAGAGCGCTAGGGCCGGCTAGTAGGTTTAGATTTAGTGTTACAATTGATGTATTAACAAAGTTGAGGCTAGAAGAGGATGGAAGAAGACTAGAAGTAAAACGAAGAGATATATAAAGGCAACAAGTTGTGGGAAGCTTCATACCTCCTACTGAATTTAAGGCATCACACCAAGGACCATGATGTCAATCATGTAGGACTAAGAGGTCACACAAAAGCAATAATTAAGAGAAGGTTTCAAACAAACTTCATTTATTAACTATGAGGCTTTGAGCCCCTATTTATAGATTACACAGAGATATCCAATGACAACAGGTAGTCACATTACCTAAAGGATTGGGATTCCTAATAGAGTACAACCACCAATATACTTCTCTCATGACCAGAAGAGAACCAGCCAGCTCACCATAATTAAATGATAATTTGACAATCCTCTTAAATGTGCATAGATAGACTATTAAACTAACCCAAACCCAACTCTCATAGACTTAAAACTGCCCTAAGCAAATATCCTATTAAACTATGACTCTTCTAAACCTACTAAAATAAGACTCCTAAACCCTTTAAAAAAGAGTAGAAAGTACTCTCAAAATTTAAAAACAAATAAGAATCATAAAAGAATTATAATTTTTTAGGTAATGACGTCTTGGGAATCCTTCATTAGCTAGGGATCCTATCTCATATAAGATACTAATTTGAGTAGGAATATTGGTTCATTAAGGAATACTTGGATTAGTAGGAATCCTAACTCATCAAAGAATCATGTTTCAAGTAGTAATTTTTCTTTTGAGTAGGAATCCTATGCTAATAAAAATCCTATTTGAATTAGGAATCATAGAAAATCTAAGAAAATATTTCTTCATCTTGCTTTCATCTTCCTCTTTATGCTGAACTCGACTTGAGTTCCATGTAGTTAAGCCATCGATGCATCAGAGTTGCCACCAACATAGAACACGAAGCACCAGGTGGCGAAGACCCACCATGTGATTGTGTTAAAAGTCAACTGAATGGAGAGGCTGCCACATGTGCATTAAAAGTCAACAATTGCGGCAAGGGGATATGTATGTAATATCCTCCAACCGCAATTGTTGACTTTCAATGCATACGTGGTAGCCTCTCCATTCAGTTACATCATTTGAATGGTGAATTTGAGTTCAGCTTCTCGACCCTCTCTCTCTCTCTCTCTCTCTCTCTCTCTATATATATATATATATATATATATATATATATATATATATATATATATATATATATATATATATATATATATATATATATATATATATATATATATATATAGTGAGAGAGGGTCGGGATCGGCTAACCCAGCAAATTTTCACCCAGCAATAACCCAGCATCCTTTGATGCAGCTAGAGGTTTTAGAATGGACTGATTTTTTGTAGGCATGTTGTCTATGGTATGTTGACCATCCTCACAAAATCAGCCCATTCTAAAACCTCCAGGTGCATCAAATGCGCTCTTCAAACTGTTGATTTGAAGAGCACATTTGATGCACTTGGAGGTTTTAGAATGGGCTTATTTTTTGTGAGGATGATTAACATACCATAAACAACATGCCTACAAAAAATCAGCCCATTCTAAAACCTCTAGGTGAATCAAAAGGTGTTGGGTTATTTGCTGGGTCATCCGAGCCTGACCCATATATATATATATATATATATATATATATATATATATATATATATATATATATATAGAGAGAGAGAGAGAGAGAGAGAGAGAGAGAGAAAACGGGGTATGAGCTGACAGCCCATTTGCAACTTTGGGCTGTCAGCTAACAGCCCTCCGATCCCCCATCACGAACCGTTCATCTTTTTTTTTTAAAAAAAAATTTCAATTACAGCTGTCAACCATCTCTCTCTCTCTCGATCTCCAGCACCAGCAGCCTTGGCTCCGACGCCGCTGCTCCCTCCGACGCTGCTCCCTCCCTACCTCCGACGCCGCTGCTCCCTCCGCCGCTGCTCTCTCTCGATCTCCAGCACCAGCAGCCTTGGCTCCGACGCCGCTGCTCCCTCCCTCCCTCCGACGCCGCTGCTCCCTCCGCAGCTCTCGCCGGGCCGCCGCTGTGCCCACTGCTTCTCCCCGAGCGGCTTCGAGAAGAAGGCGTCGACTGGCGGAGGCCCGCGTCAACGCCATGGTTGACGACGTGGAAGAACCCGTGCCGCTCGCACGCGTCGCCGACGAGCCTGGAGACCAGCTCCGCCGCGCCGGGCCGGAGGGAGGGTGGGCGGTGGGCCGGTGGCTGCTGCTGCTCCAGATCGGGTGGGCGGTGGGCCGGTGACCGGAGGGAGGGAGGGAGTCGGGCCGGAGGTCGGGTGGGCGGTGGGCCGGTGGCTGCTGCTGCTCCAGATCGAGAGAGAGAGAGAACAGCTGTAAACTTTTTGTTTTTTTTTTTTAATTTATGGACGGTCTGATCTAAGCGATCGGACGGCTGCCAGTGACAACCCATTTGAGCAAATGGGCTGTCAGCTCATACCCCGTATTCTCTCTCTCTCTCTCTATATATATATATATATATATATATATATATATATATCAGCTCATACCCCGTATTCTCTCTCTCTCTCTCTATATATATATATATATATATATATATCTATATATATATATATATTTATATATATATAATCCCTCAAGTGCGATCTTGTTAGTGCGATCCTGATGAGTTACATATGTACTGGGAGTAGTAGTGCAACATATGCAGCAGAGCACAACAACTTGGGGATATTAGCGTGCACGCACCACCCAGCCGCCTAGTACACATAGGCAATGGAAGTAGTGCAGCATATGCTATGGAGCACCACAACATATGGATGTTTGTGAGCTAATGCAAGCCTGATCAGCACCATCAGTTCATCGCCGCATCTTCAGTTCGATGCCAATGACTCTTATTTCAGTCGTTTTTATTTTATGCATGGAGAATATGTCACATTGGGACTTTTAGTCGTTTACTTTAGTTTTTGGCCTATTTTCTATGTTTTTTGCCTATTTTCTGTATTTTATATTAACAGTGTTTTTGCCCAATTCATGGGGGATATCCATGATCTTATTCGAGGGCTTTTCAGATTGAATTTGGGCCTTTTCGGGTGAGTTTTCAGCATTATATTAATAAAATCTGGGTGTGTGTGTTTGCGGGGTACCGACGGACGAGATTAAGTCTCAAAACTGACGGTTAGATGGAAAATAACTTAAAAAATAGATGTTGTGGCACGTATTGGGCTTTAGTTAAAACCTAATTGGGCTTATCTTAAGCCCAATACGGCTTCACAAGGGAGATGCCACTCCCCTCTCCCTCATCCGCACGCTACCCCTCCCCCTTTCCGCCCCTTGTCCGTGTGGAACCCGAGCAGCCCCCCCCCCCCCCCCCCCTGTCGTTCTCTCTCTTATCACCCTTATTTCTCTCTTTTTCCTTCCTTTCTTGGCCAATCACATCACCACCACTCCCCTTTATTTCCCTTTGATCTTCACCATCCAATAGGAAACCCTAGTTCTACAAAAGGGAAAAGAAAGAAGAATTCAGATCTGGTTTGCTGAAAATTGTGCTTCCGCGTGAGAGCTTCCGAGAGAGACTCGTGTCCCCAACCCCCACCGCTTCCTCGACCTCGCCTTGCGACGAATGACGATCCGTGACTTCATCTCGCGTAGGTTTGGTTTGTTCTTCCGAAGGATCCGGCTGTGCTCGACGTCCGGCCTTACTCCGTGAGCGAGATCATTGGATCATCCTCGCATCAACCCACGGTGGAAACCTCATGCAGTATCTATCATTTTCTTCTATTTTTCCTCTGCTTCCGCATCGTTTCGACCTATTTTCATCGCCTCCGCTCGGCATCGCAGCCGTATCCATCCTTGTTTCATCTCTAGTCAATTTCATAACCTTCTTTTCTATTAAAATCTGATGCATACTACCCTTTTAAATTCGATAACTATTGCTACGATTAATATTTTTATGTGCTGAATTCTGTTTAAGGAGAAGCCCTAAGGGCTAAGATTATAGTGCGCCTCATCGGAGCCTACATCAAGTTGGTATCAGAGCAATCTGACACCATGTCCTATCATAGTGTCTGATCTTCTCATTCGCTTGATCCATTAGATACCCGAGCCTATAAGGAATTTGTTAAACTATTCAAATCTTTTGGGCCATGTTCTACCCTTTTTCCAAGATCATCGATAGAATGTAGCTACTCCTCTTTGATTCGAGATTGAGCCCATGACCTAGATCTATCTTCCAAACCTTTTATTCAATGGATTTTACTGAGTCCTTCATTGCCATCCTTGAAAGACAGATATATTGAAACCCAACTCTTATTTGACGATATTGAGGATGAGTTAGCGTGGCGAGAGAAGCATAATAAGAAACTTGCCAAACGCAGTAGGCCCTCACCTCCAACAGAACCTCCACCTCCGGTGGAGTACTCGGTTCCACCAGTGACACCACTTAAGGAGCGTCCACCTCCAGTGGAGTTTTCATCTCTAGTGTCTATAGAGGTGCCACCTCCTCCTTCAACGACTCCAGAGCAATTCCTTCCACCTTCAGCAGTGCCTATAGAGGAGCCATATCCCCTACAGTGACTGCAGGAGGCTTCTCCTACATTCCACAGAGCTTACAGAGGAGACACCTCCTCCTGGAGTTCTCCCTAAGACTGCAGAGGGACTTCTCCTACTTTCCACAGAGCTTACAGAGGAGACACCTCCTCCTGCAGTTCACCCTATGGCCGAGACACCTGTAGAGCCTCTGCCTACCGTGGAGCTTCTACCACCGCTACAGTCAGAGCTAGTTGTGGAGTTCCAGCCAGCTGAGCTGCTTGAGCAGTTCGACTTCGTCGGGACAGAGCGACCGCTTACATCTCGCGTGCTTCTGTTCCCGTAATTCAATAACTTATGGCCCTCGCTCGACACCAACAATTTCTTTGCGAGGAGCCCGGAGGATGTTAACTGTCCGAGACATCACTTGTTGGGGATTCATCATCAGATCCAGATACAACGACAATCCCACGGTGGTGGTTCCTCTTCTGCTGCAGGCCATGTTTTCCAACGTAAACTCAAGGACGAGTTTTTCATAGCGGAAGCGATTGATACAGGACTGATCAGTACCATCAGTTCATCGTCTCATCTTCAGTTCGATGCCAGATACTCTTATTTCAGTCATTTTTATTTTATGTATGGAGAATATTTGTCACATTGGAACTTTTAGTCGTTTACTTAAGATTTTGACCTATTATCTATGTTTTTGCCCAATTTTCTGCATTTTATATTAGTAGTGTTCTTGCCCAATTCATGGGGGATGTCCATGATCTTATCCGAGGGCTTTTCGGATTGAATTCGGATCTTTTCGGATGAGTTTTCAGCATTATATTAATAAAATCTGGGTGTATGTTTGCGGGGTATCGACCAACGAGATTAAGTCTCGAAACCGACGGTTAGATGGCAAATAACTTAAAAATAGATGGCATGGCACGTATTGGGCTTTAGTTAAAACCTAATTGGGCTTATCTTAAGTCCAAAAGGCTTCACAAGGGAGATATCGCTCCCTTTTCCCTCACTCACACGCTACCCCCCCCTTTGCCGTTCTCTCTCTTCTCCCCCTTATTTCTCTTTTTTTCTTTCCTTTATTGGTCGATCACATCCCCACCCACTCCCTTTTATTTCCCTTTATCTCCACCATCCAATAGGAAACCCTAGTTCTACAAAAAGGAAAAGAAAGAAGAATTCAGATCTTGTTTGTTGAAAATTGTACCTCCGCGTGAGAGCTTCCGGGAGAGACTCGTGTCCCTGACCCCGGTCGCTTCCTCGATCTTGTCTCGAGACGATCCGTGACTTCGCCTCGCGTATGTTTGGTTTGTTCTTCCGAAGGATCCAGCTTCGCTCGATGTCCGGCCTTGCTCCGTAAGCGGGATCATCGACGCATCATCGTATTGACCCACGGCGGAAACCCCATGCATTATTTATCATTTTCTTCTATTTTTCCTCTGCTTCCGCATCGTTTCCACCTAGTTTCATTGCCTCCACTCCGCATCGCAGCCGCATCCATCCTCGTTTCATCTCTAGTTGATGCCCAATATATGCCAAATTATCATAATTGTCATCTTAAGTCTATCGATAACCCTAGCAAGCATCCATAGCTTTCTTTTCTATTAAAATCTGATACATACTACCCTTTTAAATTCAATAACTATTGCTGCAATTAATATTTTTATGTGCTGTATTTTGTTTAAGGAGAAGCCCTAAGGGCTAAGATTGTAGTGCGCCTCATCAGAGCCTACATCACGAGCAAACATACGTTTGTTGTGATGCATGCACTACCCAAACGATGCAACACAGCCAAGCAAATTAAATCCAACGACCACAGCGGGCCAACATATGTTAGCTGTGATGCATGCACCGCCCAAACGAAGCATTACAACCATACAAATTAAATCGGATGGTCCACAGTGCTCAGATCACACCAACAGGATCGCACTAGAGGGGGCCTCTCTCTCTCTCTCTCTATATATATATATATATATATATATATATATATAGGGGAGGGATACTCTTACTCATGGCCTCTTACTCATATAGTTACCTATGATCCGGGCCGTCCATTAAATCCCGACGTATGGTTCGAATTAGATGGGGAGTTAAAGCAATGGTGTTTGCATTAAATGCCCGTATTAAAAGCCCATATTAAAAACCCGTATTAAAAGCCCGCATTTAATGTGAACACCATTACTTTAACTCCCCATCTAATCCGAACCGTATGTCGGGATCTAATGGACGGCCCGGATCATAGGTAACTATATAAGTAAGAGGCCATGAGTAAAAGTATCCTTCCCCATATATATATATATATATATATTTCAGTTCTTCTAAGGGACATCCCTCATCCTTAACTTGAGGGACAAAAAAATTTGAGGGACCTAGAGGTTTTATAATTTGCTAATTTTTGGTTAGGATGATCATCTTGCAATATATAGGACCCCTACCAAAAATCAGTAAATTACGAAGCCTCAAGGTCCCTCAAATGTGCTCTTCATTATGGACAGTTCATTTTAACCGTTAAATGGAATAGCATATTTGAGGAATCTAGAGGTTTTATAATTTGTTGATTTTTGGTGGGGCTCCTATCTATGGAAAGGTGATTAGCTTCACTAAAAATCAGCAAATTATAAAACCTCTAGGTCCCTTAAAAAAAAATTTCCCTCAATTTAAGGATGAGGGACATCCCTTAGGAGAACCGAACTGTATATATATATATATATATATATATATATATATATATATATATATATATATATATATATATATATATATATATATTGAGGCCCCCTCTAGCGCACACCTTTGGTGCAATCTGAGCAACATGGGCCGCCCAATTTAATTTGTATGGTTGTGATGCATTGTTTGTTTGGTGCATGCATTACACCTATACATATGTTTGCTCTCTAACACAATACGTTGCGGTGCTCTATTGCATATGTTGAACTGCTTCCAGTGCATATGTTGCCCTACACGGAGCACAACAAACATCATGTTGCTGTGCTCCGTGAAGGGGGTTGCAGCACTTCTAGTGCATATGTTTCTAGTTTGGCTCGCAGGGACTGGGTCGCACCAAAGGTGAGCACTTGAGGGTTATATATATATATATATATATATATATATATATATATATATATATATATATATATATAGGGTCCTGATCCAGTGAGAAAGCTCTTATACAAGAAACCTTGTGAGAAACCTACATAGAGGTTTCAAAATTCGATGAAACTTGATAGGTGAGTTATGTATGGCAAGTTGATCATCCTCACCAAAAATGATTCAATTCTAAAGCCTCTAGGCATAACAAATATGCTATTCAAATTAATGTTTTTTATGGACAATCGATAAATCTTTGAACATTTGATGTCCCTAAAAGTTTTAGAATTTGATGAATTTTTGTGAGAATGATCAACTTGCCATACATAGTAGGTGGGTGCAAAATCTGGTTAACGCCCGATAGTGGGACCCGCCAGCCGTGCCTGGGGCCCACAAGGACGATAGTAGGACCTGCCAACCCTACCTAGGGCCCCACGAGGATGATAGTGTAACCCGTCAGCCCTGCCTAGGGTCCATGAAGGCGATAGTGGGATCCCTCAGCCCTGTTGGGGCCATAGAGACAATTCGAGGCCTGACAAATCTCCCCCTAGATATTTACCAAAGCCTCGGATATTCCCAAACCTCTATTAATAGCCATCCAAACACATATTCTAGATCGGATGCTCATTCAATATCCCAATTTCCATTCCAAAGATCTTTCCGCAATTATTAATAGTTGCAAAGCTCTGGCTGAGGATTGATCTCTTCTATCCCCGTCTTCTTTTCTTTGATTGCTTGTACAAGTGATGCTCGGCCTATCAAGGTCATTCTATATTTCGAAGATAGTAGATTCAAAGTTGCGTCTTATAGCACGGAGACGTAGGCTTCGGCCATACTTCGTCACCATATCTTGTGTCAACTCTCTCTCTCTCTCTCTCTATACTTAACAGTGTCTCCGTGACAGCTTAGTAGACAACAGCACAATACTTCACAGTACACCTCGCTCGAAGTCCAGCATCAATCAACTGTTGGCGGGAAACCATACAACGACCGTAATTTCCCCCCACATAGCACACCCACCAAGTTTTATCAAATTCTGAAACCTCTAGCTAGGTTTCTCACAAGATTTCTCATATAAGAGGTTTCTCACTAGATCAGGACCCTATATATATATATATATATATATATATATATATATATATAAAATTTCTCAAGTGCGATCCTGCTGGTGTGATCATGTTGTTGCGATCCAGCTGGTTAACGATGTTTAAGACATGTTACACATTTTCCATTCAAATGTTTCAGTTCAGTTATTTTCACATATTTATATACACATTTTAACCAATTGTTTCTATTATTCTATCATAGTATCATGTTCATAACATGATGTAGGCGCGCCCAGATTTTCAGGACATCACCTCAAAGAATTGCGCGCCCACAGAGATCTAGTCATCCGATCGAAGTTATGATGATTTCAGTAGATTCTACTTTCGATTTTCTTCAAGTTTAATATTAATTTTGTTTCATTCAACTTGTGGATCAAGAGATATTTAAACTTTTATTTCAGGTTTAGGAGGTGCAAGCCATGTTGCATCCGACTCAACCCACGTGGTTTAAGTCGTAATTTAAGTTGATCCAATAATAGCCTTTGGATCTAACTTAAGTTCCTCTCCGAAATGTGTTAGATGAAGCAAAGTAAGTGAAGAAATAAAAGAAATAAGAGCCCCAAAGAAAATCCTAGAGCATCCCTCTCTTTTCACAAGTTGCCAACAATATTATTGTTCACGTGAACAGTAATGCATGTACTATTCACCGGTTACTGTTCATGTGAATAGTAACCACGGGATGAGGTCTCTTTTGTTCCTTCCATCATGTCGTCATCTCTATTTATTCCTTTTATGTGTAGGTTGATCCTAGACCTTTATTCCTATCATCCGACGGCCGAAATCAAAACCCTAATGCCCTTTTCTTATAAAACCTAAAAATTTCAGTAAAGAAGGGAACGTTTTGATTGATGAAAACTTCTACTCTCCACGAAGCAACGACTCTTGTTCGAGGAATCTACTCTGACATCTCTTCTATCTTCTCATTTGATTCTTTTAGTCACTAGGCTTCTTCCCCCTCGTATCGATATCTACCTTGTGCTACCGAACGATCGGCGCTAGTTCGGCTTCTACCGCCAGGTCGACATTATCTGTGCTTCTCCTCCACGTCTTCTAAGCCACCCTCCCTACTACGCCCTTTCATCAAAGTTGGTAATCGTTACTTGTTCCCTGGCCTCAATCGTCATTAGTTTTTGTTCTAAATAATTACTTGGCTCCTCTATCTCATTGGTTGTGGGCTCTGTTACCAAAAACTCCGATTTTTTGAATAAGTCTTGATTAAAACACGATTTATTCATTAAACATTCTGTATGCGACTCTTTCTCGATTTTTTAAAAAAATCACGATTTTATGAAAAAGTCACAATTTTCATGCTTTAATCCCGATTTACACGTTTTATTCCCGATTTATTGTGTTTTAATCCCGTCATGTATTGCTCAAAAAACCTATTATAACATCTATATATAAAATTATAAATATGTTCTAAAATATTACCGTTTGTTTACCGACTCTTTCCCGATCTTTCCAACTTTTTTCCAATTTTTCCGACTTCTCCCCTAGCTGATTTTTTCCCGACTTCTGACTTGGTAACTATGGTTATGGGAACGTAAGTTAGATCTAGATATTTTCTTTGAGACTTTGCCTTATTTGTGATATTGTATAAGTTTCTATTGATGTGATTAAGATAAATAAATCTGAATTTACTTGCATATTTAATACTTATTGATATTCTTTACAATAGGCTTGTATGGTTGATGAATATATGAGCAGGCCTTTGAAATACCACTGCTGGAAATTATTTTTAAAGGGCTAAAAATCGGATTTAATTGTTAAAATCTACACATTAGTCTTTTTAAAGAACCCGCATGCATCATAACATATGTTTCACCTCATAATATAAATGTTGTAGTGGTTCTACCATATTCATTACATAGGTTACACATCATCCCTTCTATATAATGTGTACATAAATCTGTCAAAATAACTGAACTGAAACATTTGAATGGAAAGAGGTGTAGTATATATATTGAACATGGTAAGCCAACATATCACATCAACAAGATCGAACCTGAGGGGTCATATATATATATATATATATATATATATATATATATATATATATATATATATATATATATATATATATATATATATATATATATATATATATAGTTGTGTCCTCGTAACCCAGCTGTATGATTTTGCCGTGACCACACGGTCCACACCTGTGTCTGTGCCGACACTCGACACCCGTGTCCGTATCCACATATCATAGTAGAAAACACCCCAGAAATTATTCTGAAAATCAGGAAAAATAGAGAAAAGGACTATAAAAAAAAATCAATAACTAGAAAATCTTCTGGAATTGGGTAAGAGCCCTATCGAATAGTTCTATATTTTGTTTGGAGTCCTATTCCACCTTTAATTTGCTAGAGGGTTCTCAGCGATATAAGGAAGAAGGATGTAAAGTTTAGGCTCAGCTTTTTATGAATAAAATGAATATCAGCACATTATAATTTTTTTTTTTTTAGAAATTTTAGCACTTAGTGAACTTTTAGAAAGTGCCTAGATTTGGTCATGCTTTTGAGCCCGTCCTGCATCATTTGGCCCTCTCTCTCTGTTTTTTCCCTATGTATTCTCTATTGTGGTTGGTTTGCTAACTTTGCTTTTCGATCCATATCGCCTAGATCTAGTCCGGCATTGATTGGTCTCCGAGCATAGCAAATTCCCTTCATCATGCAGATTGAAATTTGATGAATCGCAAGTCTGTCCTTCATTGCTTATCACATCTCCTATCCTGATAAAAACATGGATTCTCTAAATGTTCTTCCTTATTCAGCATTTTTTTTTTTGAAAGGTACCTTATTCAGCAATATTATCTAATAAGTATGGTGGATCTTTCATAGTATTTTGTGTATGTCTTCTGAACAACTGTCACAAAGTATTCATGAAAGAATTCGATCATGCTATCTTCAAAAGAACCATAACATATGGATAAAATATTCACATTCAAAGGGAATAACAGAAAAAATTCTATTGCTGTGTGCATGCTAAATCTGTTTTTTATTATTGAGTGCATGTTAAATCTACTATAATTGAAGTGTCCCCTGCTTTAAAGGGAAGATATGGATGTTGCATACCTGATTCATTCATCTTGGCATTGCCCCTTTTCTTGGAGTGACCATCTTGATGACCATTTTGCTCCACAATGGAAGAATCTGTAGATGGTCTCAAAGGCAAAAAGCATCCCACCATGTTCCGCTTCTTTGAACAGTTGGGTTCAACATTATCTTCATCTTTTGGAGACATGGAGATGTTTACCTCAATTGGTGAATGGCAGGAATCCCCATTAGATCTATCTTCACATTGCTTCCTTCTGGATACATATTGAGCACGGGAAATTCCTCTTTTCTGTTACAAGAACCCATTCAGTGTCTGGTATAGAGAAATGAAGTAGAGATCTAATGACTAATTTGTCAACTAAAGTGACACCTAGCACAACAATAGTAGATGCAGAAAATATACATGATACAAGAGCAACTTGTCTGGGGGGGGTTGAAAATCCAAAGCCTCAATTGGACAACAAAGCCAAGCGATCAATGTTTGTCAAACTTAGATTCAACTACCGATTAATTCAAGCCAATTAAAGATTAAGATGACAATAAACAAAGAGAATCAACTAACCTTCAGGTCTTGCAGTAAACAAAGAGCTGCTTGTGCCTTTGCAATCTTCTTACTCTTGTCACATCCATGTCCAACCAACAGATCATCCTTAAGCTGTATTGCAAGTTCAACGGCTACCTCTTCCTTGCTATTTGTGTATTTTGTGTCTATAAAATACCCATGACAGCTACATAATTCTATTAACTCACGTAGAGGGTGTAATGCAAGCTTCTCGGGCGTTATGATTGGAGAAAGTAGCGGTTCAAAAACCACCCAAACCTTATCTAGATTAAGATTTGTATCTATCAATACTGCCCCGGCAATGCTTTCTACCATATCCCCAAGAACCTGCACCATAAAAGAATAATTCAACAAAAGGAACCTAATTCTAAGCAGGATTAACATCCAAATATTTATAATATAGAACCTAGAGAAAAGGGAAGAAACTTCAGTAAATAAGAAACCATTCTAGCAACTTGTTACACAAATTCTAAAGTTCCAAACTAATAAAGGTGAAATAGAAGACTGAAGAGTACACACACTGAAATACGAGAAACAGCAAAATAAACTGTAACAAACCAACCTTGGGACCTATAGGCAAACAGAGTGATGCGGCCACGTCCTCGTTGCCTTGATATTCTGAATACTCTGAAATAGACTTAACATATGCTGTTATTTGTTCCATAAGTACTCCAGAACCATGTTGAAGATGTTGTAGAAGGTTATGCCTTACAGCAGCTTGAGCAAAATTTTCATTACTAACCAAGGCTGAACGCAAATCGGTTAATGCTCCTGGATCAATATCGGTATGACTTGTAAACAAATACTGCGTAATGAGTAGGCCCAGCACAGAGTCTCCCAGAAATTCAAGTCGCTGAAAAATTCCAAGACAGTAAAGATAGAATTATTAAAAAAAAATTATGTAGATACACTATCATACATATTATTGATCCCTTATAGTACAAGTAACGAAATATGACATAGGGATAGTTCATCAAAACCTGGTAACAGTAATTGATTCCTGACTCTTGCTGAGATGGATGTGTGATGGCCTCCAATAAGAGACCCTTAACTGAGAACCTATAAGCAAGTTTTAATTCCAAAGTTTCTATTTCATCAACTTTTGAAAGATAGCACCAATGACATGCATTCATCTTGGCTTCCTCGACTAGAATCGTCTCAAATGTAGCATTGATGCCCAGCCATCTCATCACTGAAAGTGAAGCACTTAATCCACCACCAACAAAATATGCTCCTATTAGTGCTTCAACACAATCTGCAATAGTTTTGGAACACATCCACCTGTGACCTCTATCGCAGGCCTTCCCTACCACGATAGAAGTATCTTCAGTCATGTATGTTCTTCCAAGAGGCACCTCAGAAGTATCAATTCCACAACTACAAGGGAAGGGGCGCAGCGAAATTTGTCCAGGAGCAGTCCAACGTCGTGGGTCAAATGCAGTATCGCGTATGTATCCCTGCAAATAAAAGTCTAATTAAGAAACATATGTTACATCAGAGAAATCAAAATATAGTTTCATTAAGAGAGAGCTAGACCCTTTGAGTAAGAAAAATTAGCTATAGAAATAATAATTCAACATTGGTGTTCCTTCCACAGTAAGTGATTATTTTAGAACCAAAAATGCATTCAATATTCCTGTAAATCTGTAATTGTAGTATACTGTCCATGTATCCTTCAAAGGCTTTCGAACAATATAAGTTTTTACGTATTCAGTTTGTTGGCTCAATAAGTTAGCTAAGATGGAACCCTTGGATATGGAATCTCTTTTGTGCTATCCTATCGAACTCCAGAAACATTTGACATTCACTTAAAAAGCATCTGATATTTCATGACCAAACATCCGCAAGTAAAATAGTGATCACAACAATTGTCGGGGGGGGGCGCTCTCCGACCTCGGTTCTTGTCGGTCGATGAGGTGGCCTATCGGAGGGTGGCTGCTGCTGTGGTTCGGTCTTCTTTTCGATTGGCGAGAGGGCTGAGCTGGCGTCGACAAGATGCAAGAGAGAGAACTAGGTCAGAGACGACAGCTCCCTACGAAGCAACGACTGCCTGATGCCTAAGTCAGCACTCAGATGCAAAGTGAGAGCTAGGGAGGACTAACAAAATTTGAACCCACTAAATACTGCCTACCCCCCACCCCCCGGGCGCGGGGGGGGGGGGGGGGGGGTTATAGAAGCTCGGAGGCCGAAGGTGTTGACACGTGTACGACCACGTGGTAGCTAGGTGGCAATGAGTAACTAGTGCATGCGACCACCTCTTCAGCCAGACTGGTTGTTGTCGAGTGAGGGCGGCGCCGCACTATACAGGTGCCAGGTCGCCCGGAGGATCACCAAGTGTCACCCTGGGAATGGTGCAAACATGTAAGCAGAGAGCCTACATGATGCAGACGAGCTCCGATGTGTAGATTTCTACAGCTAATGGGGTATTTTGATCCCCTACACAGATTTAGGAGGCCGATTGTCAATCTGTCTGCATCATTTGAAAGCTATTTCGATTATCTATGACTTTGGTTTTTACTTTCTATCAATCCGACTTGTGGATCTTGAGTTATTTATATTTTTATTTCTAGTTTAGGTAGGTGCGAGCCATGTTCGCACTCGGTTCGAGCCACAGATGCCGAACTAAATCATTAATAAGTTTTATTGTAGCCATAGGATCGTAAGTCGAGATATAATCTCGATGGATGAGATTCAAAGGAAGCCAAAACAAACCCTAAAAGGGTTAGAAAACCATTAAACCACCGCCCATATGCCGTCCTCTCTCTTCCCGTGGCAATACCCGCGCACAACACCCCTCGGAATGCGTGCCACAACCCCTCCTTCCTCTTTTCCTGTGCGGGCGTCTCTGTCCCTTTCTTTCCTTTTCTTTTATTATTTCCCTCCCTATAAAGCCTCTAAAAACCCTAATAGCCATTGGAGATTGATGATGAATTGAAACCCTAGGACGGAGAAACGGGTTCGCTTGTTCGGAGCCTCATACGAAAGATCATCGTGCTTCTAGTATTCTTCTTCTCTCTGCAAGCTTCTTCCTCATCGCCACGCTCTTGTCTACGACTTCGCGGAAGATCGACACGGAGATCATCTCTTCTTCAAGATCAATTCATCCCGGCTTCTTCATCCCTATATTCCGGACCACACCTCCTCTTCCGCCCATTCATCTACTACAACGGAGTCCTTGATCGCAGCCGGCATTGACCAAAGCACGGTTTGAATAGTACCTCGATATTTTCAAGTGATAAATCTCATCATAAACCGGTCTATTGCTGATTTGATTTGTTCGTTGCAATCTATTTGACTTCTAAAGAATCTCATCCATAGGGTTGCATTTTGCTTGGATCTATGTTTTGTTGAAACTTTGACCTTATGTTTGAGATATTGTCATTCTAAGTATTACTGAAATTTTATGGTTAAATCTGGAATTAATTGTTCACATGCTAGTTTTATCATTTGGCTTGTTAGGAGATGACGGCTAGGGTTTGGAGAGGAATAGAATGCATTCCATTGAGGGACTCAAGCCCAATATATGTACATGTATCCGACCCGACTGTACAGTAAACCCGACCCATCTATATGTACATTAACACTCCCCCTCAAACTCACGGTCAAGGTTTAAAATCACGGTATCGGTCGGCCCCGAACCGGTATGTACCGGCCGGTACGTACCGGTACCGGCCGGTACGGACCGATACCGGTTGAGAAAAAAAATCTAAAAAAAACCCAAAAAACCCAAAAAAAAAAAAATTTAACCAGTCGGTACCGGTCCGTACCGGCCTGAACCGGCCGATACGGACCGGTACGTACCGGTACCGGCTGATACGGGCTAGGTATCGGGATCGGATGCAGTACCGGTCTCGAACCGGCCAAAACCGGTACGTACCCGCCGGTACGTACCGGTATCGGCCGAGATTTAAAACCCTGCTCACGGTGGATCATGAACCGAGAGTTTGCCTAGAAAATGCCAGAAACGAGCAATCGTCAGGGGCTTCGTCAGAAAATCAGCAGTCTGCTCCGATGAGGAAATGAAAGGCAGGGAGATGGTGTGGTCGATAAACGCCTGGCGAACATAATGACAATCAACTTCAATATGTTTTGTTCGCTCATGGAAGACCGGATTGCTAGCAATCTGAATAGCACTCCGGTTGTCACAGAAGAGAGGAGTGGGCCCGGATATCACCACTCCCAAGTCAAGCAGAAGACGGCGAAGCCAGACAATCTCGGCGGTGGTGGAAGCCATAGCCCTGTATTCGGCTTCGGTGCTGGAGCGAGCAACAGACTCCTGCTTCTTGCTCCGCCACGAAATTAGTGAGTCACCCAGAAACACACAGTATCCTGTAGTAGATCGACGAGTGGCTGCATCTCCTGCCCAATCTGCATCGGAGTAGGCACGCAGCACCAACAGAGAGGTGGAGGGAAACAGTAGTGAACGGGTGATGGTGCCCCGGAGGTAGCGGATAATCCGAAGAACCGCTGCATAGTGTACTGACCGTGGAGCCTGAACAAACTGACTGACAATGCCAACAGCATGGGCAATGTCTGGCCGGGTCATGGTGAGATAGACAAGCATCCCAACCAGCCTCTGGTAGCGGGAGACATCCTGGAGCGGCTCACCATCTGTAGCGAGAAGCTTCAAATTGAGCTCCATGGGTGTATCAGCAGTGCGTGTGTCAGTAAGAGCAGCATCAGCAAGGATGTCGGAGATGTACTTCTGCTGGGAAACCAACAGACCACGAGCTGACCGGGCAATCTCAAGGCCCAAAAAGTAGCGAAGAGAGCCCAAATCTTTCATCTCAAACTGACTCTGGAGGTGCCGCTGGAGAGAGGCGATGGTGGCACTGTCATCCCCAGTGATGATCATATCATCCACATAGAGGAGAAGAACTGCAATGCCCTGACTAGAGGAGCGAGTGAACAAGGCATAGTCGGAGTGACGCTCAACAAACCCGGCGGCCAGAACTGCACTGCGAAATCGCTCAAACCAGGCACGAGGGGCCTGCTTGAGCCCATAGATGGCTCGGCGCAACCGACACACGTGCCCTGGAGGAACTGAAGTGCCCGGAGGAGGAGCCATGTAGACTTCCTCGGAGAGATCACCGTGGAGAAACGCATTTGTGACATCCATCTGATAGAGAGGCCACCCTCGAGTAGCTGCCACAGCTAAGAGGGTACGCACAGTAGTCATCCGAGCAACTGGAGCAAACGTCTCCTCGTAGACAATCCCATACTCCTGGGAGAAGCCACGAGCAACGAGGCGAACCTTGTGCCGCTCAATGGATCCGTCAGGTCGAGTCTTGACCTTGAATATCCACTTGCAGCTAACAGGCACCACCCCGGAGGGACAAGGCACCAACTCCCAGGTCCTGGTCCGCTGAAAAGCCTCAAGCTCAACTGACATGGCCTGCCGCCACTCTGGATGTAACGCTGCCTCACGGTACGATTGGGGCTCCCGATGGGTGTGTATAGCAGTAAGAAAAGCCTGAAAGGATGGGGAATAGGAGACACTGGCAAAGTAGCCAGAAGAGTCAGGAGAGTCAGAGGGAAAAGCAGAGTAGCCAAACCTGTCAGGAGAGTAGTCATATCTGTCAGGAGGGTGATGTTCGCGCGCTGGGTAGCGTCGAACAGGAGCAAGATCCACGACCGGGGAGGAGGGAGCAGCAGCATCAGGCGAGGGAGTACCAGCGTGAACCGTCTCTGGAGGAGGAGCTGCAGACCGACGAACATAGACACGAGTAACAGGTGGTGGTGGAGGTGGCGAGGGAGACGGAGGAGGTGGTGGTGGAGGGAGACGGAGGAGGTGGTGGTGGTGGTGGTGGTGGTGGTGGCGGTGGTGGAGGTGGCGGGGAAGATGAAGTAGGCGTGGATGGGGCAATAGAAACCGGGGGTAGAACAGGGATGTGGAGATGTGAGGAAAACGAGGAGGATGACGCAGGAGGCAAGGAAAGATCCCGAGACTCAGGTGAAAAATACGGGACATCCTCAACAAAGGAGACGTGACGGGAGACACGGATCCGACGAGCCAAGGGATCGTAGCAGCGATACCCTTTGTGCTCCCGACTGAGCCCCAAGTGAACACACCTAACAGACCTCGCAGAGAGTTTGGTGCGCTCATGGGGAGGAAGAAGAACGAAGCACGTGCAGCCAAACGTGCGAAGAAGAGAGTAGTCAGGTGGGCTGGAGTGAAGGCGCCCGTATGGGGTGACACCGGACAGAGCAGACGACGGAGTGATATTGATGAGGTGGACAGCCGTCATGACAGCTTCAGCCCAGTAGGAGTGAGGAACAGACGCAGAGAGAAGCAAGGCTTGTGCAGTCTCAAGGACATGACGATGCTTGCGTTCGGCAACGTCGTTCTGCTCATGGGTGTGGGGACAGGACTGCTGGTGAAGAGTGCCGTGAGACTGAAGAATCTCACGCATCTCAGAGGAGAGATACTCCTTGGCACAATCAGATCGAAAGGTCTTGATGCGCCGACCAAACTGAGTGTGGATCATAGTGGTAAATCTCCTAAAGATGTGAGGTACTTCAGATCGATGACGCATAATATAGACCCAGGTGCACCTAGAATAGTCATCGATAAAACACACAATACATATAACCCGATAGAGATGCAACAGGAGCAGGACCCCAAATGTCCGAATGGACTAAATCAAATAAAGCATCAGACTGGGAAGCACTAGCAGAAAATGGAAGAGCTAGATGCTTTGCCAGTCTACAACCCGTACAAACATAGAGGGGGGAGAATGACGCTCGACCCAAAGCGCCCGAACGGAATACGCTTTTGAGTCGATCACTCAAGATATGACCTAACCTTCTGTGCCACAGGTCGGCATCAAAGGTGACAGACATGACAGACGCAACGGAAGACACATGTAGATGGTCCAACTGGTAAAGTCCTCCTGCCCTACGGCCCAGCCCAATCCTCTGACCCGTCCGCGAATCCTGCACAATACAAACAGAAGGGGTGAAGGTGACAGTCAGACCAGAGTCGCAAAGAAAACTGATAGAGATCAGATTAATATTAAGGCGGGGGGCATGATGGACATGGGGTAGGGTCAGGCGACCAAAAGGGTCAGAGGTGGTAGTGATGGAGCCACATTGCGGAATAGGGACGAGAGTCCCATCCGCAGTGCGAACCTCCTGGTGGGTGGTAGTGGGAGAACAGTCCGTGAGGACAGTAGAGTCAAAGGTAAGGTGACAGGAGGCAGCCGAATCGAAGATCCATGGAGCAGTAGTACCAGAGGTGGCAGACAAGTCGTGCGCAGTCGCGGAGCCGGTGGAGGCTAGGTGGCGAAGAAGGAGCTCCTCAAGGCGCTGAAGATGGTCCGGTTCAGGCGGAGAAGGAGCTGTAGTAGCAGTGGGGAGCGTCGAGGCCTCTACAGCAGCCGTTGTACCACCAAAGTGGCGGAAAGAAGACAAACCACGTCCACGGCTCTGTCCACCTCGACTGCCGCGTCGATCGTCGCGGGAAGTTGAAGCCCAGCGTGGGGCTCGCTCATCCGGACCCCAGCGGGGGTTGCGTGGAGGACGTGTAGGGCAGTCGCGCTTCATGTGGCCGGGCTCCTTGCAGTAGTGACAGAAGACAGCCTCATCGGAGAAACCGGCTGCCAGGACAGTGTCGGAGCTAGGAGCAAGTGGAGGAGGACGAGCGCCCTGAGTTTGAAGGCGGGTCTCCTCGTCGACCAAGGCGAGTAGAGCATCCTCTAGCCGAGGGAGTGTCTCACGGTGCAGGAGCTGGGCAGCTATGAGAGCAAAGTCCGGCCGAAGCGCTGCTAGGAACTGGTGCAGGTGGCCCTCATCGAGGTAGCGCTGGAAATCCCGCGAGCGGGGGCAGGCACACCGCTCCGGGATCAGTGAGTCCAGCTCATGCCAGTAGGCACTCATCTGACTGAAGAAGTCCTGAATAATGTGCTCCCCCTGACGGGCAGACTGCGAGTCACAGATGAGCTGATGCCGGCGTGCGCCTCCGCACGGGAGAAAACGGTCCCGGAGATACTCCCACATCGCGCGCGTTGTCAGAAGGCGGCCGATGGAAGCAAGGAGCGGACGAGCAACAGAGTCCAGAAGGTATGCCCGAATGGCCTGATCGTGGCGGTGCCACGTAAGAGCAGCAACGGTGGTGGCCGTGGTAGCAGTCGCAGTAGAAGACGCTGCACTGCTGGTGACAGAGGAGGAACCGGAGTAGTCAGTGGGAGGAGGATCCTCGCCGGTGATGTGACCCCACAGATCACGACTGGAGAGCGCGGCCTCGACGGTGAGGGACCAGTCAGGCCTGTCGCTGGCCGATGACAACTGAAAGGCGCCCGCCTTCAGCGGTGGAGAGATCGCAACGACGGACGGTACGGCAGGAGAAGCCATGGAGAAGGCTCAACAGAGGGCCAGGGGTGCTGAGGGAAGGGGTGAGAGGGTCGGGGGGGTGAAGGAAGGGGTCGGGTGGGCTGTCGGGGTAGAGGAAGGGGGTTGGGTGGGCTGTCGGGGCTGAGGAAGGGGTTTGCGGGTGGTGCGAAGGGGGTCGGAGGGGGCTGCGGGTGGTGCGGAGGGGGTCGGAGGGGGCTGCGGGTGGTGCGGAGGGGGCGGAGGGGGCTGCTGGGAGGTGCCGGAGCAGAGGAAGAGGTCGGAGGGGGGTGCGGGTGGTGCCGGAGCAGAGGAAGAGGCCGGAGGGGGGCGGAGGGGGGGCTGCCGGGGTGGAGAGGCCGGAGGTGTTGCCGGAGGTGCTGCCGTCGCGCGAGAAACCCTAGAGCTCTAATACCATGATAGGAGATGACGGCTAGGGTTTGGAGAGGAATAGAATGCATTCCATTGAGGGACTCAAGCCCAATATATGTACATGTATCCGACCCGACTGTACAGTAAACCCGACCCATCTATATGTACATTAACATGGCTAAAGTAAACTTGTTTGGGCATGATTGGATGATGATTAGTACTCTTTATCCTTGCTGAAATTTGAATAAGCACGTGCATAAATTTATCTTTAATCGTTTAAATTTAGCACTTGCATTCTTAACAAACCTTGAATGCATCACAACACATTCTGCAACTTGATTTGTGTAGGTCAGCACTGATGTCGTCCAAAATCTGGTCAAGGTAGTGGAGCACATCGCTCTCCAGTGTCACGTGTCAGTCTCGTAGGGAGTCAGCGGTCTGGCCATGCTAGCTCTGCGGCCGTGTCGTCTGACACCTGCCCCACCGCTAGACACCTGACCCGTTTTGTGTCGTCCAAAATCTGGTCAGGATAGTAGTGGAGCATGTCGCTCTCCAGTGTCACGTGTCAGTCTCGTTGGGATTCAGCGGTCTAGCCATGCTAGCTTTGCGAATGTGTCGCCTAACCCCGCTGTTAGACACCTAACTTGTTTTTGGCGACAAACGAGTCATCTTGCTTGCCTTTGGCTCTATACCCTCTTAGGAAAGTGCTAAGTATGGCGAGTTTTGTCAAATCGCCCACGAGCTCACCCTGCGAGGTCATCCCGAGATGAGCTTGCCGCAAGTCTGCCCACGCCTAAATCAACGTGGTATAAAAGCAATAGCAACGACACGTTCTATCGTGACGTCTAGTCCTCTTTCTTTTGATCATCTCTCTCTTTGAGCTTATTTTTAATCTCAGTTCTTTCCACCACTATCGATTTTCATCTCCCTATGGACTTCGGAGTAGAGCAGCCACCGGAGGATCCACCTCTCCACATCTTCTAGTTTTCGCTCGACACCGACACATCTTTCGCGAGGGGCCCGAAGGCTATTAGCACCATGATGCGGCATCACCTGGTTGGCCTTTATCACCAGTTGTTGGTTCGACAACGGTACCACGGCGGTGGTTCACCTGGCGTTCATACGGATTGCATGAGCTAGACGACAACTCAAGGACGAGTTTTTCGCAGCGGAAGCGATTGATATAGGTCTGATCTGCATCAGGAGTTTATTTGCTGTATTTTCTTTTATTTCAGAATATTCATGTTATTTTATTATATTTGGAACGTTATTAGTTAATTCCTTGGTATAGGGGATGTCCATACCCATGTTTGGGTGCTTTCGGTTCAATCCGGGCAAACCCAGATGTCTTTATTTGAGTTTAATGAAATAAATAGGCTAGGGACAACATATATGGGCAATCAACAGTCGAGATTAGAATTTGATCCAATGACATAGAGGCAATAACTTAAATATTTGCTGACTGGGCATCAGTTGGGCCTTAAAATAAAGCCCAAGTGGCTTTTAAGAAACCCAAAAGAGGGCTTCTTCATATCTCACGTCCCCCTCTCTCTTCACAGTATCCGTGTGTTCCCCTCCCTTTTCCGCGTACGGATTACCCCCCCCCCCCCCCCCCTTTTGGCCTCTCTTCACGTGGGAACCCCTCCCTTCTCTTTCCTTCATTCTTTCTCTCCTTTTCCTTATTTGTTCTCCCATCTAGGGCCTATATTATTTTCCCCTTTTGATCACCACCGTCCACCTTGAAACCCTAATATAAGGGAAAAGAAAGACAAGGAGATATGTTTGGATGAAATTATTACTCTACGTGAGGCATTAGGGTTGACTCTCGTCCCCTCCCTATTCCTCGACTTCACCTCAAGACGATTCCTCAACCTCGCTTTGAGAATATTCATCGACTTCGCCTCGAGAAGACGATAGTGTGATAAATCGAAGGATCCGACTTAGATCGATGGCTTTTCTCCGCGAAAGGTCCCCTAGGAGATTCCTTGCAACCCACGGCAATTTGCCATCCGTTTGTATCTTTCTTTGGTTTCTCTTCTCATCTTTCTCCTTTCCTAAAATTGAAAATCTGCACCTACCCTTAGCTGAAATCATATCTTTACATCATACTTATATGCCCCATTAGTGCCCTAATCGTCATTGTTCAATCAAAACTCGTCAAGTGCCCAACCGCATGCCTATTAGCATTCAGACAAAATCTGCTGCTGTCCATGTTCTTTTAATGTGCATAAATTAAGTTTTCCATGACGAGATTGATGTTCTAATCAAACTTTATTTCATAGATTAGTCTATGGTTGCATTTCCTTGATCGTATCATTAAAGAGTCATTTATTTGCTTTATTTTCTTGCATTTTCTGCACTACTTATAAAGAGTCCTTTCCAAGTATACGTACAAGGTCTCATCTTTGTAGAGCAAGGTCTGCCCTCGCCTACATCACAATATGAGACACTGCTCACTAATGATTTGAATTTCACATTGTTGTGCTTTTCTAGTTAGGAGACACTATTGACTGATGCTTTGTCTTTCATATTTGGGCCTTTTTAGTTGTAGATACATAATGGCTACTGCTTTTGTTTTTTAGGACCCTGGAATCAAACTATTGAAGCAAAAAGAAAGGACACAAACTTTATTAGCAATAATTTAGATCAACCTCACTTCGATATACATAACGTGAATTTTTTGGTAAAATGTTGGTATTGAAGCCAATCTCATTAAAGCTATAAGGAATGCATGTAGAAGATTACAGACAGACTGAATGAGAATAGAACACACAGAAGGGTGCAAATATATACTGTATAGATACCAGCATGTACAAACTCTGTACACAGACTTTTACGTTCCTCTTTAGTCTTTACTGGTCTTCCACGATAATTGGATAACCAACTACTTAATTCAATCTGAATGTCTGACTAGATCAATTCTTCACTATGAGGATCATGGCTAGGGTTTCAGGCCAACCCGTGCAGACATATAACTATGAAAATATCTAAGCATTTGACCACGTGTGATATGACACATTTAGCAAGAAAATTAGGTGCAAAAATATGAAATATGACTTGTGAATTAAATCATCTGAATTAGGCAAACTCTTTACCAATGGCGTAACATGAAGTGAGGTGTAGTAGAACTAGCATGAAAGAATTTTTTTGTACTCACCAGCTGATTGCCTAATATCTCATTAATACTTCAAGAGGGCATTCAATTCCAATAACTGTTCAATTGATAAACCTCAAGGAAATCTTTAATTCTTTACCACTTGTTACATTTCAATTGTTTTTTTAAGTAAACATGTCTAAGCAATGGAAAGCATGAAAAGGTTGTATACCTGTAAGGAGCAACCCGTTCCTAATTTATGAAGTGTTGAGTTACAAACTGCCCAAGATCTATGATCAGATAATTGCCCTTCATGCTTCTTAGGATATTTCAAAAAAAGTTGGCAACTCACTGCATACTTTAGCACCGAGTCCCCCAACAGTTCCAAACGCTCAAAAGAGAAGTTCTCACAACATCTTAAAGTTGTTATTGCTTCCAAAATCTGAGCAAAAGAAAAGTAAAAATATATTAGCCAAATTGAGTATGACCTTTGTAAAATGTGACGAATGAAACATATGACAAGGTAAACACAGACCAGAACAGTTGGAATACGAGAACTGCTATGACTACAACCAATTTCGTCTCGTAACTGGCTGGCCAGCATCAGTGACTCCAACCGTTGCATCACCGAAGGTAGCAGATAAAATGACTTGAAGATATCAGTTGATATATCAATGTGAACTAAAAGTTCAGGCGGGATGTGAGCATGAACTTGTTCTATCTCTACCATTGAGTATTGGTCAGTGGAACCATCTGAAACCAAACATGCACACTATTAACACAAAAAAAGATCAAGTTTCTAATATGATTTACACCTTGCTTCAGTTTTAGGCACAATCATCTAAATTCATGAGAGTCTGAGTAGCCAGCACATGCATAATTTAACACCTTGGATGTTGTAAATTGAAGCATAAACTTGGAGAGTTAGATTGGTACATCTGATTTGGAATTATACGCTGATGTATCATATGCATCCTAAAAAACAGCCGCAATATCTAGATGTAAAAGGAAAACAGGCAGGAGGCGTGGGGTTTAATGAATTTGATTTCTGATTTCTAAATATTAACATTTTCATTCAATATCATCAAACAATTATCGGCAGCAATAAATATTAGTACTTATTATGACTTACGAGTTATAAATACTAATTTTTAAATCAAAGAATGAACAAAGTCCTCCATTCCACAAATTACAAATAAAATCATCCTTGTTACCACTTACCACAACCCTAGGAGAGAGAGAGAGAGAGAGATGGCTAGGGTTTGGGAGAATGACGGACAATTCTCATTAGGGCAATAGCCACGAATATATAGGCACATACATGTGTAGGGAATGAGTCATGTACACCTAACTCATATATATAACCTACAATATACATTAACACCCCCCTCAAACTTAAGGTGGATCAAACACTGAGAGTTGGCTAATAAGAAACCGAAAACGAGCAGAGGGATGTGACTTTGTGAAAAAATCAGCAATCTACTCTGCGGAAGACACATAGGGCAAAGAAATGGTGCCAGCCTCGTACTGCTTTCTGGAGAAGTAACAATCGAGCTAATGTGCTTTGTCCGCTCATGAAAAATCGGATTGCTGACAATCTTAATAGCACTCTTGTTGTCGCAATGAAGAGCGGTCAGAAGTAGCGACACCAAGATCTCGGAGAAAACGTCGTAGATGGACAATCTCCTTAGTAGTAGTGGCCAAGGTACAAAATCTCGACATATTTCGCGAAATATCGCGAAATATTTCGGTTTTCTCAAACCTCGGCACGAAATTCGTATTGTGATATCGAACGAAATCGGAATCACGATAATATCGCGATATATCGCGAAATATCGCGATATTTCGTGCGATATATTTGTTGGCACGAAATATCGCGATATTTCGTGGATATTTCGGGACATTTCGGAAAATTTCGAGACATTTTTGGAAATTTCGGGATTTTAACACCGAAATGTTGGGACTGACTGATTATGAAAGGGGACTGGGGGTTTCGGTTTCAGCAGCTTATTTACATATAATAACATTTAAGTAAATGTCGTTTTACTTAATTTAAGCAAATACCCCCCCATTTGATTTCAATAAAAATATCAAAAAAATCAAAAACCAAGTGAATCAAAAAGTAGGCTTTCAGTTTTAGTAGGAGAAAACAGTTTTTTCGGTTTTTCATAAAATTTGTATGTTGAGAAAAGTGGTTAAATCAACTCATTTTTAGCTCAAAAAATTCCACAAGATGTAGAACTACAAGTACATCTAGAAAACCATGGTCCGTCAAAGAAAATTTTGAATGTATAAAAACTTTTCTTTATAAAAACTCATTTTTTCAGACTTAGTAAAAAAACAGTGTTTTGCATTTCAGCATAATTTTTGCACGATTTCAAACTTGCACAATTTTCTTGTTTTAAGTTCATTTTCAAAATCGTTTGAAACATTAATTTAACAATCAACTAATCTTTATTTTGGAAATATTTTTCTCCACAAAAAAGATTAAAAAGCATTTTAAAAACATTGATCAAAACAGGACCAAACAAGACTGCACAAGACTCACAGACTCAAATGCTAAATACATGCTTTGTGATGCTCTACACCCGTAGATAGGGTATAAATATTATCTGAGTGTTCTAAAACGTGTATCTATACTTAGTTTATGACTATCCAAAGTTTCATTCAAAAATTCCATTAAAAAATCAATATTTCCACCATTTCCATGAAATCACAATATTTCCACACTGTCGAAATATTTCCACGAAATATTTCCATTTTCCAAGAGGTCGAAATATTGACCGAAATGGAAATTTCGAACCTTGGTAGTGGCCATAGCACGAAACTCGACCTCAATGCTGGAGAGAGAGACAACATTCTGCTTCTTACTCTTCCAGGAGATCAGAGAGTCACCCAAAAATAGGCAATATACGATAGTAGAGCGACGAGTGGTCGGGTCACCGGCCCAGTTAGCATCAGAATATGAACGAAAAACCATATAGGAGGTCGAAGGGAAAAGAAGCAACCTGGTAATAGTGCCTCGAAAATACCAAAGAACCCGTGGGAGGGCATCATAATGAGCCGAGTGAGGTGCATCCACAAACGGGCTAAGAATACTGACTGCATGTGCAATATCCAGCCTGGTGATGCAAAGACAGACTATTTGACCAACTATCACCCGGTACCTGGTAGGATCTGAGAGAGGCTCACCATCAGCAGAATGTAGCTTCACATGAAGCTCAAGAGGCGTTTCAATTGTACGATAATCAGAAAGAGCAGCACGATCTAGGAAGTCAGCCGTGTACTTTTGCTGAGAAAACAAAATCCCTCGAGCACCCCTAGCAACCTCTAGGCCAAGAAAGTAGCGCAGGGGACCAAGATCCTTCATCTGAATCTGACTCTGAATATGCTGCTGAATGGAGGCTATGGCACCAGAGTCGTCACCAGTAAGAATTATTTCATCAACATAGAGAAGGATGATGGCCCGGCTTTGGGGGGAAGTCCGCACAAACATAGAGTGGTCCTGAAAGCTCTCCACAAAGCTGATCTCAATAATTGCACGATGAAAATGCTCAAACCAGGCACTAGGAGCCTGTTTGAGTCCATAAATAGCCCGACGGAGACAACAAACATGCTGAGAGGGCGTACTTAGACCAAAAGGAGGCTGCATATAAATAACTTCGGAGAGATCACCATGAAGAAACACATTCTTCACATCCATCTGAAGCAGGAGCCAACCTCTAGCAGCAGCAACAGCGAGGAGGGTCCGAATGGTGGTTATCTGAGCCATCGGAGGAAAAGTCTCATCATAATCAATCTCATACTCTTGAGTAAAACCTCTAGCAATGAGACGGGCCTTGTACCGATCAATGGAGCGATGGGACGGCGCTTGATCTTGAAAACCCATTTGCAGCTAATGGGCTCAAACCAGCAAGCAAAGGAATAACCTCCCACGTCCGAGTATGCTCAAAAGCCTGGAACTCCTCAGCCATAGCCTGCTGTCACACAGGATACTGCAGTGCCTCTCTGTAAGACCTGGGCACTCTGTCTATGTGAAGGGAGGTAAGGTAAGAAGTGAAGTAGGCGAGTAGGAAGTGACTGCAATAAAACCAAAACAGTCAGGAGAGTAGCCAAAGTGGTCGGGGTGGCGACGCTCGCGCTGGGGATAGCAAGGATTGCTGGAATCCACATCCGGTAGAGGAAGGCTGCTCGAAGTAGATAGCGTACCGGAGGAGTCACGGTCAGACAAAGGGGTGACAGGCAACGGGGCAGGCGGACGACGACGAGAATACAAAACAGAGAAACATGTGATGGAGACGAGGGACCCGAGGAAGAGAAAGGAGACACGGAAGAAACAACATCTGAGAGGGAAGAAGGAGGGTCAACTACGATAGTAGGAGGTAAGGGCTCGAGGGTGGGTAGGGGCAAGAGAAGAAGCGGTAGCAGAAGGAGAGGGTGTCACAGGAGGAGTTTTGATGCAGGCCTGATCAGCATCATCAGATCATCGCTGCATCTTCAGTTCGTCGCCAGAGAGTTTTATTTCAGTCATTTTATTTTATGCATGGAAGACATTATCCATTTGAGGACTTATAGCCGTTTATTTCAGTTTTTGGCCCATTTTCTATGTTTTTGGCCTAATTTCTGCACTTAGTACTATTTATGTTCTTGCCCAATTCATGGGGGATGTCCATGATCTCATCCGAGGGCTTTTCGGATTGAATCCGGGTCTTCTCGGGTGAGTTTCTGCATGTTATTAATAAAATTCTGGGTGCGTGTGTTTGCGGGGTACCGACGGACGAGATTATGTCTCGAAACCGATGGTTAGATAGCAAAATAAGTCAAATTAGATGATGTGGCAACATATGGGTTTCAATTAAGAGTTAAATGGGCTTATCTTAAGCCCAATAGGGCTTTCCATTGAGTGCCGCTCCCCTCTCTCTCCCTTTTCCCGTGAACCATCCGCCCGACCCCCACCCTTGTCCGTGCGGAAAGGCCACCCGGCCTTGCTTCCATCCCCTCTCTTCTTCCCCTTGTTTCTCTCTCTTTTCCTTGCCTTTCTTAGCCATTGCATATTTGCATCCCCACCATCCATCCTTAATTCCCTTTGATCTTGGACACCCAAAAGAAATACCCTAATGCTACAAAAAGATGAAGAAAGGAGGAGAGTTCAGATTTTGATGCTTGCTGAATTGTATGCCTCTTCGTGAGAGCTTCCGGGAGAGACGCGTGTCCCCGACCCTCACCGCATCCGCGACTTCGCCTCGCGAAGGCCTTGGCTTGTTCTTCCGAAGGATCCGGCTTCTCTCGACGTCCGGCCTTGCTCCGTGTGCGGGATCATCGGCGCATCCTCGCAATCGACCCATGGCGGGAAACCCCAGGCAGTATCTATCCTTTACCTTATTTTCTCATCGCATCCGCATCGTTTTTCCTTTGTTTCCATTGCCTCCGCTCCGCATCACAGCCGTAACCGCCCCTTTCATAGCTAGTTGAAGCCCTAATATATGCCTACTCATTATATTTGCTATCTTTAGTCTGTCGGTAACCCTAGCAAGCATACTTAGCCTATTTTATAGAAAATCTGATGCAAACCTCTCTTTAAAATTCGATGTCTATTGCTGCGATTTAATCTCTTATATGCTGAATTCTGTTTTTCGTGATAATATTGCATCTTGTATTGTTAGATCTTGAAGTAAGCTTTATGTTGAATGCCTAGAACTTTAATCCTACGTGAAATAGCTTGTGTTTATCGCCTCTTTGAGGCATACGGCGCTATATTGATAAATAAATCTTAGTTGTTGACCAAAGGGAACCCTAAAGGGCTTAAGATTGTAGTGTGTCTTATCGGCGCCTGCATCAAGTTGGTATCAGAGCAATCTGACGCCATGTCCTATCATAGCGTCCGATCCCATTATTCGCTTGATCCACTAGATACCCACACCTATAAAGAATTTGTTAAGCTATATAAATCTTTTGAGCCATGTCCTACCCTTTTCCCGAGATCTCTGATGGAACATAGATACTCCTCTTTGATTCGAGATCGAGCCCATGACCTAGATCTATCTTCCAAGCCTTTTGTTCAATGGATTTTACGGAGTCCTTCAGTGCCATCCTTGAAAGCCAGCTATATTGAAACGCAGCTCTTACTTGACGATATTGAGGATGAGTCGGTATGGAGAGAGGAGCACCAGAGGCTTGCCAGATACAGCAGGCCACCACCTCCAGCAGAGCCTCCACCTCCTGTGGAGCACCCGGTTCCACCAGTGGCACCACTTGAGGAGCGTCCACCCCCTGTGGAGCTTCCTCGTCCAATGCCTACAGAGGAGCCATCTCTTCCCTCAGCGACTCCAGAGGAGTTCTTTCCACCTTCAGCAGTGCCTGCAAAGGAGCCCCTTCCTCCGATAGTGACTATAGAGAGGCTTCTCCTACCTTTCACAGAGCTTACAGATGAGACACCTCCTCCTGCAATTCTTCCTACAGCAGAGACACCCGTGGAGCCTTTGTCTTCTATGGAGCTTCCATCACAGCTGCAGTCAGAGCCCGTTGGGGAGTTTCAGCCAGCTGAGTCACTTACGCACTTTGACTTTGTCGGGACTGACCGACCACCTACCGCTCGTGTGCTTCTGTTTATGTACTTCAGTAGCTTCTGGCCCTCGCTCGACGCCAGCACTCTCTTCGCGAGGGGCCCAGAGGTTGTTGACTGCCCGAGACATCACTTGTTGGGAATTCATCACCAGATCCAGGCACAGCGACGATCTCACGGTGGTGGTCTCCCTCCTGCTACCGGCGATGTCTTCCGGCGTAAACTCGAGGATGAGTTTTTCGCAGCGGAAGCGATTGATGCAGGCCTGATCAGCATCATCAGATCATCGCTGCATCTTCAGTTCGTCGCAAGAGAGTTTTATTTCAGTCATTTTATTTTATGCATGGAAGACATTATCCATTTGAGGACTTATAGCCGTTTATTTCAGTTTTTGGCCCATTTTCTATGTTTTTGGCCTAATTTCTGCACTTAGTACTATTTATGTTCTTGCCCAATTCATGGGGGATGTCCATGATCTCATCCGAGGGCTTTTCGGATTGAATCCGGGTCTTCTCGGGTGAGTTTCTGCATGTTATTAATAAAATTCTGGGTGCGTGTGTTTGCGGGGTACCGACGGATGAGATTATGTCTCGAAACCGATGGTTAGATAGCAAAATAAGTCAAATTAGATGACGTGGCAACATATGGGTTTCAATTAGGAATTAAATGGGCTTATCTTAAGCCCAATAGGGCTTTCCATTGAGTGTCGCTCCCCTCTCTCTCCCTTTTCCCGTGAACCATCCGCCCGACCCCCACCCTTGTCCGCGTGGAAAGGCCACCCGGCCTTGCTTCCGTCCCCTCTCTTCTCTCTCTCTTCTTCCCCTTGTTTCTCTCTCTTTTCCTTGCCTTTCTTAGCCATTGCATCCCCACCATCCATCCTTAATTCCCTTTGATCTTGGACACCCAAAAGAAAAACCCTAATGCTACAAAAAGATGAAGAAAGGAGGAGAGTTCAGATTTTGATGCTTGCTGAATTGTATGCCTCTTCGTGAGAGCTTCCGGGAGAGACGCGTGTCCCCGACCCTCGCCGCATCCGCGACTTCGCCTCGCGAAGGCCTTGGCTTGTTCTTCCGAAGGATCCGGCTTCTCTCGACGTCCGGCCTTGCTCCGTGTGCGGGATCATCGGCGCATCCTCGCAATCGACCCACAGCGGGAAACCCCAGGCAGTATCTATCCTTTACCTTATTTTCCCATCGCATCCGCATCGTTTTCCCTTTATTTCCATTGCCTCCGCTCCGCATCGCAGCCGTAACCGCCCCTTTCATAGCTAGTTGAAGCCCTAATATATGCCTATTCATTATATTTGCTATCTTTAGTCTGTCGGTAACCCTAGCAAGCATACTTAGCCTATTTTATAGAAAATCTGATGCAAACCACTCTTTAAAATTCGATGTCTATTGCTGCGATTTAATCTCTTATATGCTGAATTCTGTTTTTCGTGATAATATTGCATCTTGTATTGTTAGATCTTGAAGTAAGCTTTATGTTGAATGCCTAGAACTTTAATCCTATGTGAAATAGCTTGTGTTTGCCGACTCTTTGAGGCATACGGCGCTATATTAATAAATAAATCTTAGCTGTTGACCAAAGGGAACCCTAAAGGGCTTAAGATTGTAGTGTGTCTTATCGGCGCCTGCATCAAGTTTGCTGAGACACCTAGGGAGCTGGAGGAATCTCAAGAAAGGTGAGATCCTGAGACGCAGCAGAGTAATTGGGAACATTCTCAACAAAGGCGGCTGTAGACACATGAATTTCGTCTAACCCGGACCCGACTTACGTGCAAACCCGACGCGCGCTTCAACTCGGACCCGACTTGCACGCACCAGTGCGGACCCAGACCCGATTCGCGCCCGGCAAAAGAGGAGCGGACCCCACACTCAAGGGGGGCCGGCCCCTACTAGGGATCCGAACCCCATGGGGCCGGCCCCTACTAGGGATCCGAACCCCATGGGGCCGGCCCCTACTAGGACCCGAACCCCATGGGGCCGGCCGGCCTTGCAAGGAAAAAGAAAAGAAAGGAAAGAAAAGAAAAAGGAAAGAAAAGAAAGGAAAGAAAAGAAAAAGGAAAGAAAAGAAAAGGAAAGAAAAGGAAGAAAAGGAAAGAACTACCGCCATGCGCGGGGGGAGGTTGCGTATGACGTCTGCTCACGCGCAGATCTGCGCCGATCCCTCGATCCGACGGACAAGAAGAAAAACCGGGTCGCCATCGATTTCGTGTGCAAAATCCAGCCATAATTGCCCCGCCTGGAAAGGAAAGCAAATAAATGTTATTCCCCTCATCAATGGATGAATAAATCCCGGGTAATTATGAGGGAGATATTAAAGGGATTTTAAATTAAAACTTCCCATATCTCTCTCCCCTCCCCTTTACCTATAAATAGAGGGGGTGGGGGAAGGTTCAAGAGGTCGAAGATTGAAGACAAAGCGAGGAAGCTCTGCAGAAAAGGAGACGCTTCTTCATCGACCCAAGGCTTCACGAGGCACGGGCAAACCTGTCCCTCCGGGATCGGCTTAGTCCATTGAAAGCCCTCATCAACGTGAAGACCCTTACACAAGAAGATCAAGACTTCGACTCCGTGCACGAAGAAGAAAGCTCGGAGAAGAAGACCCTTCGACTCCGAAGACGCTAGAAGCAAAGGCCGGAGAAGAAGCTCGGAGCGGCACTACCCCGTCGGCTCCAACAAACCCTCAACTCCGATCAAGCTCCAAAGCCCGGAAAAGAGGAACGAAGCGTCATCAACCCGTCACCTTCGACAAACGTCTGCTCCATCCACGAAGAAGAAAGCCTGGAGTGGACTACCTGAAGCGTCGCTACCCCCGCCGTCTTCATCGACAAAAGCCGACGCTACAACCGTCGCACGGAGACCGTCGCTACCCCCGCCGTCTTCATCAACAAAAGCCGACGCTACAATCGTCGCACGGAGGTCGGTGCTACCCCCACTATCTTCGAAAGCATTCTTCGACTCCGATCACGCCAAAGAAGCCCGGAGAAGAAGAGAAGTCCAGCCGACACCCAAACCGCTGAAGCACCGAAGAAGTAGCACACGTCATTCGAGAAGAAGACCGAGTCAAAGCTAAAGGCAAAGCCCACGCAAGAAGCCAAAGCAAAAGCCCCGGTAAAGCCCGCGCCAAAGCAACGCAAGTACCAAAGCCAAGCGACTACGCCGGTCTCGAGCAAAAGCACCGCACGTTCTAGCCGATACGACGCAAAGTCCGGAAGAACGAAAGCACCGCAAGTCTCCCCCGTCTACGTCCAAGAGCAAGCACCAAAGCAAAGCAAAAGCCAGAGCCACGCCAAAGCCAAGCCGAAGTCGAAAGCCGACGCCAAAAGCACGATCGACGCCGCGAACCGACGATCAAGGACGCCGAGGTCAAGCAAGGAGCGAGGAAGACACGAAGACCGAGGGACGAAGCCGAAAACCCCCCTAGCCGAGAAAGCGCGAAGCACGGAAGGGACAAAGCCACGGCGGACACTCCTTAGCCTCTCAAAAAAACCCTAACCCTGTAAAGACCTCTGTCCTGGGCGACCCCTTCAGAGCTCTCACACGAATATCACGTGGAGACGTGGATCAAAGGGACCCTCCAGAGGATCTCTCCCACAATCTCCTGATCAACACTCGCCGCAACCCGGACTCGCCACACCCGAGCCACCCGGGTCCCGGCCACACTTGTAATCTGGTTTTACGCAATAAAGACGGCCCGTACCTTTTCTGCGCATACAGATTTCTGGCACGCCCGGTGGGACCTCTTCTCCTTTCATCCGTACGGTTGAAGAAGTCGCTCCAAGTTCGCAATGGCCGGGACAAGCAACGATGCGTTTGCTTCAAGCCTTTCACCGATCGCCGAGTCTCCTCTACTCCGACACGGTGATCCAGTAAACCCGGAGGGTGATGCTCCCCCGATGGTACGCGTCTACACTCGGCGTACTCGAACTCTTGCGGATGTCTTCATGCCAGAAACTACTGCCGAAGATGCTCGCCAAAATGCCAACGAGGCCTTGGTGCATGAAGAAACGAGCCTCGATCCTGGAGTCCATGTCCAGAAGTCTGGGGAGGACCAGCCCCAACCCCGAGCCCGTTTGAGTTCTCCAGCGGAAGTTGCACCTTCTCTGCAGGGGGCAAACATCAATCATCAACCAGAAGCAAGTCGGCGCAACTACGTCTCCGACGACGACGGCAAGGATGCTAGCATGCAACATCGGGACGTCCTCCGTCACCATCCTCCGTCCGCTCTTCAGCTCCAAGTCATGCAGATGAACGAGCACATGGCGCAGATTACTCGGCTGATGGAGGAGAAGGATCGTCACATCAATACTTTGCTCCAAAAGCTAAGCGCAAAGGACGCTGCAGCAGTCGGTCAACCCGTTGCTTCTCCAGTAGCCGCTCCAGCTCCGTCTTCAACTCCTGCTCCTGCAGAGGTTGTTCCGACGGTTCAAGCAGTTACTCTAGCACTCTCCTCGGCTCCCGTCCCAGTGGAAGTCGTCTCCCCAGTGCCAACCTCGGTGGCCACACAACTTCCGGCAACGGCAACGGCAACGATGAATGCTCAGCAAGTCCAAGCGTTGGTAGCCGACATGATGCGCTCCCACGGTAGTGGCCTTCCTCCGATCACGGCAGCATACTCGAAGCCCTACACCGCGAGGATCCAGCAGCTACGCTTCCCAATCGAATTCCAGCCACCAAAGTTCCAGCACTTCGACGGAAAGGGAAATCCAAAACAGCACGTTGCTCACTTCATCGAAACTTGCAACAACGCCGGCACATATGGCGACGAGATGGTGAAGCAATTCGTTCGCACCCTCAAAGGTAATGCTTTTGACTGGTACGTTGACCTTCCTCCAGGGACCATCGACAGCTGGGATCAGATGGAGAGGGAATTCCTCAATCGCTTCTACAGCACCAGACGCACCGTCAGCATGACCGAACTCACCGTCGTCAAGCAAAGGAAGGACGAGCCGGTGATCGACTACATCGATAGATGGAGGAACCTCGCGCTGAATTCACGAGACCGCTTGTCTGAAGACTCGGCCATCGAGATGTGCACCCAAGGCATGCACTGGGGCCTGCTCTACATCCTCAAAGGTATCAAACCTCGGTCTTTCGAAGAACTCGCAACTCGGGCTCACGACATGGAACTCAGCTTAGCAAAACGCGGGGACTCGAAGAACAAAGACTTCTTGAAGGTGGAGAAGAAGGACAAGCCGCAAGCACCGAAACAAGCTAATGTTGCTGACATCGTCTCAACCTCCAAGCCGCTCAAGATCGGTGGCAAGCCAGATCAGAAGAAGGGAGTCGCCATACCGCCACCTCCGCCACCGAGACAAAGGATGACTCTCGAGGAGCTCGAAGCTAAGGAGTACCCCTTCCCGGACTCGGAAGTTTCCTCCATGTTCAACCAACTGCTGCAAGAGAAGATGATAGAGCTCCCTCCTTCGAAGAGGCCCGAGCAGATGCATCGCGTCGACGATCCTCTCTTCTGCAAATACCACCGGGTGGTAAGTCATCCCATCGAAAAATGCTTCGTCTTCAAGGAAAGAATTATGGCGCTCGCAAAGCAAGGAAAGATAGAGATCGATACCAGGGAGGTCGCTACGGCCAACATGACGTCCATCGCCTTCGGTTCCTTCTCGCCGGTACTCGTTGCTGCACAACAAAGAACGTCCAAATTGCGCATCAACCGTCAAAGGCCAACCGCTAAGTCAATTTCCCAGCCGAAAGTCTCGAAGCGACGCCAACGTACTCCTGCGCTCACCGAGGAAGAAACGCCGCTGCCCTGGGGGCAACCATCGCTCACACCAACACCTCTTCCAAGCAATGCTACATCCCAACGAGCACTCCAAAGGAGATACGAGCGAGGAGATCTAGAAGTCGGTCTGCTGGGCCAGCCTTCGGGGAAGTTCGACTATTACGTCCTCTACTCAAGGCCTCCGTCCGTTTCAACTGAAGAAATCAAGCCCACCGGTTGGGGATCGGAAGATGAGCCAGTGGAACTTCAGGAAGAGCAAGTCCCTTCCAATCGAGCTACATCCCAATGCACCCTCCGGAAAAGATACGAGCAAGGAGATCCAAAACTCGGTCTGCTGGGCCAGCCTTCGGGGAAGTTCGACTATTACGTCCTCTACTCAAAACCTCTATCAGTGTCGATCGAAGAAATCAAGCCTACCGGCTGGGGATCGGAGGACGAGCCAGTAGAGCCTCCGGAAGAACAGGTGCCTTCAAGGGAACCAGTTGCTGCTGCCAATCATCATCTTAGCGGAGGGGAATCCACCGACGAAGAGGCATGGGTCATGCTACCCCAGCGACGAAGGCCATGGCAAGAAAAGAAGCACAAGCAAGACCGTGTGATGAGGAGGTTTCCCGAGCGAATGACCTACAAGAAGAGAAGTAAGACTCCAGGGAGGAAAGCGTTCAAAGTGCCGCCGGCAAGCCAAGACGATCTCCTCCAGCAGAATCTTCCAGAACCAGCGACCTTGCAAGAATTCTTCCCTGATCGCTTCCTCCCAGTTGATCAACACATCAGGGTGTCTTGTTGCATGGTCGAAGTCCATAAGGCGTCAGAAGGAAAAGGCGAAGTCGAGACATCTGAAGAGGGCGACTCCACTGACGAGGGAGACGATTCCGACAAAGGGGACACTGCCTCTCATGACGAAGCAATCCTGCACTTGCCGCTCGTAGAAGCTTTGCATCTTCCGAAGAAAGCTCGCCTGGCAATGGCTGCGGCCTTGGCCGACCCAGATAGCTACAAGAGGAAAAAGAAGGATGACAAGAAGGGCAAAGTTGTGGCCTCGTGTGATGCGACGATAACTTTTTCGGATGAGGACTTGCAGCTCGGGACGCAATTGCACAACCGGCCTGTCTACGTTTCGGGATACATCAAGGAGAAGCCAGTGAACCGAATCATGTTGGACTGTGGCTCCGTCGTCAACATCATGCCTATCCAGACAATGCGGCAACTCGGCATCACCAACGACCAGCTTTCGCCCAGCCAATTGGTCATTCAAGGGTTCAACCAGGGCGGACAGTCCATTATCGGAATCATCCGCCTAAAGCTTTCAATCGGCCCGCTAGATACAACAGTCCACTTCCACATCATCGATTGCCAGACGTCATATCGCCTCCTGTTAGGAAGGCCATGGCTACACGAGAATGGCATCGTAGTATCCACCTGGCACCAGTGCCTCAAGTACTACGAAGAAGGCATGGAGAGGTGCATAGTTGCGGACGACAAGCCATTCAACGAGGCCGAGGCACATTTGGCCGACGCTAAGTTCTACCAAGCAAAGGACCTAGTCGCGGAAGTCCTTCCAGCTAAGGCCCCTCGAACCCAGAAGATTGAAGAAGTGAAGAAGAATAAGACTCCTCTTCCCGCAAATCTGATGCCACCTTCCGACGAAGCAAGACTCAAGGTCCAAGGAACGCCGAAACCTAGGCAAAGGATGCGCATCAGTTCCGAGTCAAGAGCAATGCAACATACCCCGTTGCCCGTCCAAACGACGCCAATCCTGCGTCTCGCGCCTCAATGGCTTCGCAAACCAGAACGATCACTTTCTACTCCGGCAAGAAATCTGGCCCCGTCGTTATCGCAGGCCAATGTCATCACTCTGCAAGAAATGACGTTGCCATTACCTAGCCTGACGCAAGCTCCGAACTCGAGCAGACCTGTCGAATCAATCGACCCCAATCAGCTTGGATTCAAGCCGAAAGGAAGTTGGGGGCAAAATGCTGCTAAGTTGCTGTTCAAAGCCGGCTATGACAGAGAAAGCGCCATGGGCACACTTCCCCCAGCAGCAACTCCACATGGGATGACGAGAACTCAAGCTCGGCTGTTTCAAAACGGTGAACAAATTCTCCCGAACCGCCGAGGCATCGGCTCCAGTCAAGCTCCGTTGGTCATCAGAACCGCAGCAAAGAAGACCTTCACCTCGAACTACATCGGGGCAAAGATGGTAGACGAAGTAGCTGAAGGATCGACAATCTCCGATGCACGCTCCACCTACCCCAGCCGTCCCGACAGCAGAAGAAGATGACGACGGACTCGATGCCAAGCCTTGCTCCAGAAGCAAATCAGAGGTGGTAAAAACCGGTCGAATCAAAAACGCACGTCTGTGTTCGAAAGGCTCGGGCCAGTTAAGCAATCAAAGAAGAAGTCAGTGTTCGATCGTCTGGGAATGCCAATTGAGGACTTCGTTTCAACACCCACCCACCCACCCATGGCTGCCGTCAATCATATCTCCATTACGGATCCCGACAACGGTGATACTTCTACTTCGGACGACGAGTTGCCAGACGCCCCGCCAGTCCTCAAAGACGGGGGGCAGTCCACCGTTGATGACTTGAAGGAAATCAACTTGGGCACAGAGACGGAGCCTCGGCCTACATTCGTCAGCACACTCCTGACCCCTGAGGAAGAAGCCGCATACATCAAACTGCTTAAAGAATACAGAGACGTCTTTGCATGGTCCTACAAGGAGATGCCGGGCCTCGATCCCAAAATTGCAGTACACCAGCTCAGCGTCAAACACGGAGCCAGCGCTATCAAGCAAGGACAAAGACGCTACCGGCCAGAACTGGTACCCCAAATAGAAGGCGAAGTTAACAAGTTGATCGAAGCCGGCTTCATCCGAGAGGTCAAGTACCCGACATGGATCTCTAGCATCGTCCCGGTCAAAAAGAAGAACGGTCAAATCCGAGTGTGCGTGGACTTCAGAGACTTGAACAACGCATGCCCAAAGGACGACTTCCCCTTGCCAATCACGGAGCTAATGGTGGACGCAACGACAGGCCACGAGGTATTAACTTTCATGGACGGATCATCGGGCTACAATCAGATTCGGATGGCACCCAAGGACGAAGAGCTCACAGCATTCCGCACACCGAAAGGAATCTACTGCTACAAAGTTATGCCATTCGGCTTGAAGAACGCAGGAGCCACCTACCAGCGAGCTATGCAGAAAATCTTCGACGACATTCTTCATCAAAACGTGGAGTGTTATGTCGACGACCTTGTGGTGAAATCCAAGAAGAAGTCGGCACATCTACAAGATCTCGAGCTAATCTTCAAACGGCTTCGAAGGTACCAACTCCGCATGAATCCACTCAAGTGCGCATTTGGAGTCTCCTCAGGCAAGTTCCTCGGCTTCGTCGTACGACATCGAGGTATTGAGATAGATCAATCCAAGATAGATGCTATCGTCAATATGCCCGCGCCGAAGACAGTACGAGACCTCAGAGGCCTCCAAGGGCACTTGGCGTATATCCGGAGATTCATTGCCAACCTAGCTGGAAAGTGCCACCCTTTTAGTCGCCTCATGAAGAAAGGAGCGCCGTTCAAATGGGACGAAGCTTGTCAAGAAGCACTCCAAAATATCAAAGCCTATCTACTGAAGCCACCAGTTCTATCAGCACCAGTTCAAGGAAGGCCGCTCATCCTCTACATTACTGCCCAGGAGCAATCCTTGGGGGCACTCCTGGCTCAGAACAATGAACTTGGCAAGGAGACGGCTTGCTACTACTTGAGTCGCACTCTCGTCGGCGCAGAGCTAAATTACTCCCCAATCGAGAAGGTCTGCTTAGCACTCATCTTCGCCACGAAAAAGCTGCGACACTATATGCTGGCTCACACCATCAGACTCGTCTCAAAGGCTGACCCCTCAAGTACATCATGTCAAGACCAGTGCTCTCCGGACATCTGGCCAAGTGGGCGCTGCTTCTACTTGAATTTGATATCACCTTCGTACCGCAGAAAGCGGTTAAAGGGCAAGCCCTCGCGAACTTTCTCGCAGAATATCCTCTCCCGACGGAATGGGAGTTATCAGAAGATCTCCCAGATGAAGAAGTGTTCTCCATCGACGTCGCCCCATCCTGGAAAATGTTCTTCGACGGTGCAGCAAGGCAAGACATAGCGGGAGCCGGAGTCATCTTCGTCACTCCGGACAACGAAATACTCCCCTTCTCATTCCTACTGTCGGAATCGTGTTCCAACAACGTGGCAGAATATCAAGCTCTGCTCATCGGTCTCGAGCTGGCCGACGAAATGAAGCTTCAAGGACTAGAGATTTTTGGTGACTCTCAACTCGTGATCCAGCAAGTCTTGGGGGCATACGAAGTCAACAAAGAAGACCTGGTGCCATTGCATGCGCGGGCTGTGGAGCTCCTCGGCAAACTCAAGGCTGCTTCCATTCAGCACGTCTCCAGGAACCTCAACCAGCAAGCTGACGCACTCGCAAATCTGGCGGCTATACTCCCGTTTCCAGAAGAACGTCCGCTCGTCGTCCCCGTCTGCAGATTCGTGATCACCGAAGAAGAAGGTCCGCTCGAAAGTCCAGTTCAAACCAACGCGGTGCACGTCCTAGAGATTAAAGAACAAGACTGGAGGCAGCCGTTTGTGGATTATCTCGTTCATGGTAAACTCCCCGAAGATCCGAAGCGCAAAGGTGACATCCGTCGACGGTCTCTAAGGTTCTACCACTTCAACGGCGAGCTGTATCGTCGAAGCTACGATGGCACACTCCTGAGGTGCCTTGCGAAAGAAGAAGCAGAAGCCGCACTGGAAGTACATGCTGGAATCTGCGGATCACACGAATCCGGTCCGAAACTTCACTTCCGCGTCAGGAGGATGGGATATTACTGGCCTACCATGATCAAGGACAGCTTGGAGTACGCGAGAAGATATCACGCTTGCCAGATGCACGGGGACTACATCCGTCAACCTCCGGAGCCTTTGCACCCAACAATCGCGTCTTGGCCCTTCGACGGATGGGGACTCGATATCGCCGGCCCCCTGCCCAAGTCATCCAAGCAACATCTTTACATTTTGGCGGCAACGGACTACTTCTCCAAGTGGGCCGACGCAACACCTCTGCGGGAAGTTACAAAGCACTCCGTCATCAGCTTTATCCAGAATGACATCATCTTCCGCTATGGAGTCCCCCGCTACATCGTAACAGATAACGAAAAGCAGTTCAAGAATGCTGCCGTCAGCCAATTCTGCGCATTGTACAATATTAAGCAGAATTGTTCGACGATGTACAACGCTCCGGCCAACGGTCTGGCAGAAGCCTTCAACAAGACTTTGTGCAAGCTGCTGGAGAAAACCGTCTCGAAGACAAAGATTGGCACGAACGCATGGGCGAAGCACTATGGGCTTACCGGACGTCCTTCCGCACGCCGACACAAGCAACCCCATATTCCCTCGTCTATGGTGTAGAAGCTGTTCTTCCACTCGAGCTCCAGATCTCATCGCTCAGGATAGCAATCCAAGAAGGCCTCACCAGCGATGACAACGCCCAGCTCCACCTAGCAGAATTGGAAGCATTGGACGAAAGACGCCTCGAAGCTCAACAACGTCTAGAATGTTATCAGGCCCGACTTTCTCGCGCCTTCAACAAGAAGATCCGTCCTTGGTCATTCCAGATAGGGAAACTGGTGCTGGCAGTCAAGCGCCCCATCATCCTCTCGCATCGAGGAGGGAAGAAATTTGATGCCAAATGGGATGGCCCGCACTCCGTCAAGGAAGTCTACTCCAACGGCGCCTATCTCCTCACCACGCCGGAAGGGCTGACACTCGGCCTTATCAACGGCAAGTACCTCAAAAGGTACTATGCCTAAAGCAAGGTCACACCCCTTGCGCAAAAAAAAAAAAAGGGTGTAGCAGCAGAACGGGAAGGGGGGCCCGCTGCCCCTTCTCCGAGCCGATCGGGGCCGGGCCCCGAACAAACCGCCGCCGCCCCGCAGCCGCCGGACCCGGCCCCCGCGCGCGACCCGTCCGCGCCCGACCCGTGCCTGCCGGACCCGGCCCCCGCGCCCGACCCGTTCGCGCCCGACGCGCGCACGCCGGGCCCACACCCACGCGCCGCTGCCCCGCGCCCTCGCCCCGCGCGCCGGCCGCCGCTGCCTTCGCGCCGCCGCCCCGCATGCCGCGCTGCCGCCCCGTCGCCGCCGCCGTCACCGCTGCCACTGCTGCCGCTGCTGCCCCCATGGGCCAGAGCCGAAGAAGAAGAGGAAAAAGAAAAAAAAAAAAGAAGGAAAAGAAAAGAAAGAAAAAGAAAAAGGAAAAGAAAAGGAAGAAAAAGAAGAAGAAGAAAGAGGAAGAGAAAGGTGGCGAAGGCGACCCGCACCTCAGCCGCGCTCCTCCATCCTCCTCGCCTCGGTCTTCACCGCATCTTCGCTTCGAGCCCGTCTTCGCAACGACCTCCAAATCGCGCACCATCGCCGCCGACGAAAGAGGCGACACCGGGAAGACGGAGCAAGTTGCGTGCAACCCCAGGCAGCTCTCTTCCGACGGCGGTCTCCAGAAGCCGGCGGAATCTTCGCAAAGAAGCAGAATGGCGGATGAAGGGGGTAGGGGTCCTTAAATAGACCCCCAACCCCGCCCACAAAAGGAATCAAGGACAAGCGCTCCACGATTCCTACGTGTCCAAACCCTACACGTTCTCACCGACGCACTCGTCCTTGAGGGGGCATTTGTAGACACACGAATTTCGTCTAACCCGGACCCGACTTACGTGTACCGATGCGGATGCAAACCCAACGCGCGCTTCGACTCGGACCCGACTTGCACGCACCAGTGCGGACCCGGACCCGATTCGCGCCCGGCAAAAGAGGAGCGGACCCCACACTCAAGGGGGGCCGGCCCCTACTAGGGATCCGAACCCCATGGGGCCGGCCCCTACTAGGGATCCGAACCCCATGGGGCCGGCCCCTACTAGGACCCGAACCCCATGGGGGCCGGCCGGCCTTGCAAGGAAAAAGAAAAGAAAGGAAAGAAAAGAAAAAGGAAAGAAAAGAAAAGGAAAGAAAAGGAAGAAAAGGAAAGAACTACCGCCATGCGCGGGGGGAGGTTGCGTATGACATCTGCTCACGCACGGATCTGCGCCGATCCCTCGATCCGACGGACAAGAAGAAAAGTCGGGTCGCCATCGATTTCGTGTGCAAAATCCAGCCATAATTGCCCCGCCTGGAAAGGAAAGCAAATAAATGTTTTTTTTTTTGAGAAAACCCTCTCAGTGGATGAGGGGGGGTTCGGCCTAGACCCCTACCAGTTCATTAAAAAGAGCTAAGAAAAGATCTTACAGCCAAGTGAGCAAAAAATCAAAAAAGGTTACAAATAATATTGTCTAGTTGTTCAAGCTTCTTCCCTTGAAGGACCACTTTCCATTGCAGCAATCTTCTCTTGATAGCCAACCGAACCTGGCCTAGAGACATTTTGGCCTTACGGAAAATCCTGTTGTTGCGTTCTATCCAGATGCTCCAGCAAACAGCCATAACTAGGAAGTCCCAGCTGTGCCGCAAGCGATTTTTAATTCTCTTCTTCCTCCAAACTGTCCACATAGAAAAAACAGAGCCTGGGGTCCCAGTAATCTTCAAACCTCTCTTTACGTGGTCCCAGATTCCCTTAGAAAATGGGCAGTGAATAAAGAGGTGATTAGTATTTTCTTTGGCCTGACCGCAAAGCACACACGTTGTGTCGGAAATGTTGGTGTTCCCCCTGCTTTGAAGGTTGGCTCTCGTAAGGAGCTTCTTCTTGGTCATTAGCCACATGAATATGCGGATCTTCAGAGGCACTCTAGACTTCCAAAGATGATTGGCTATCGGACAGATAACACCCCCCTTGTTGGTGAAGCTGTAGAAGGATTTAGAAGAGAACCTGCCCGAGGATGACAAACGCCATGTCACCTCATCTTCCTCTTCATTAACGGAGAGCAGTTGTAAAAGGCTTTCCAATTCCCTCACCTGGTAGAGGAGGAAGTCTGGAATATTCCGTCGGAATTTGATGTTCCAGATTGTCCTATTGTCTCGAAGGACACACTGCGATCTAACAGAGCAAGACTTCGACCAAGCGAGATCGTACAGATCCGGGTACCAGTTCTTCAGACAGCCTTCGACTAACCACCTGTCCTCCCAAAAGAGAGTAGATTTCCCGTTGTGGATAGCCAAACTAGTACCACATTTATAAATATTACCAATTCTCTGGATGCCCTTCCAAAACGGAGAGATCTTGCCGGAAGCTCTACTTCTCATCTGTAGAGGTTTGAAGCGTTTGAAATACCGGCCCCTGATCACAGCGCTCCAGATGTCTCCTTGATCTCGTTGGAGTCTCCACCACCACTTACCCAACAGAGCTTTATTGTGATCAGCAAGGTTGATGACTCCCAAGCCCCCTTCTTCTCTGGACTTGCAGACCGCGCCCCAATTAACCAGATGGTAAGCTTTAGAGTTGGGATCTGCTCCCTTCCAAAGGAAGCGGCTACGGATAGTATCAATTTTTCTAATCACCCACTTCGGCATTAAGAAGAAGGAGGAGTGGTACGAGGGGATAAGGGTCAAAACAGCGTTAACCAGAGTCAATCTGCCTCCTAGAGAGAGATGCTTCCCCTGCCAACCCATAAGTCTGGTCTCCACACGCTCGATGACTTTGAACCAGTCGCTTCTGAGAAGTTTCGCCGAAGACAAAGGAAGGCCGAGATACTTGGTAGGAAGGGAGTCTAGTTTACAGTTCAGAATAGCCGAGAGGGAAGTAGCCGAAGCTGAATTCTCCCCCAGATAGAAGAGAGGTCTTAGAAAAATTAATCTTCAGACCTGAAACGACTTCCAACGAATAGAGGAGGATCTTTAACAAACTGATCTGCTCCTTCTTTGCTTTGCAGAAGATGATCGTGTCATCTGCGAAATGCAGGTTAGCTGTCTTCCAAGAGTCATCTCCTATGCCTTCAATGAATCCTCTTGTTTTCACTCTTCTGAGCATAGCGTCAAAAACATCCATGGCAAGGATAAACAGAAAAGGGGAGAGTGAACAGCCTTGTTTCACTCCTCGACCAGCTTTGAATTGCTTCCCAGCATTTCCATTTACCAGACAAGAAAGAGTAGAGGTGGAAAGGCAGTTCCAGATCCAATTCAGCCATCTGTCCGAGAACCCTTTAGCTTTCAGCGTGTTGAGAATAAAGCTCCATTTGAGTCTATCAAAGGCTTTTTCGAAGTCTATCTTCAAGATGATGCCTTCTTCTTTCTGCTCTTTCAAGTGGAAAATCAGCTCCTGAGCAGTTGCGACGCTGTCTAAAATGAATCTGCCTTTGATGAATGCTGATTGGCTCCTGTAGACTAGCTTGTCTAGATTGTCGGCAAGACGATTAGCAAGAATCTTAGCCACTATCTTGTACACGCAGTTCGCCAAACTGATCGGACGGAAGTCGCCAATCGACTCTGCTCCTGATTTCTTAGGAATCAAGGTCACCCAAGCGTAATTCAAACTGTGCAGGGAAATATTACGATTGAAGAAGTCGAACAGAATTTTGCAAAGGTCCCTTCTAATGGTCTCCCAGAAGCGCTGATAGAAGAGCATGGGGAGCCCATCCGGCCCCGGGGCTCCCTCAGCCTTCATCCCAAAAACCGCCTTCTCAAACTCCTCCTCTGTGAAAGGTCTGTCAAGATCGACAGAAGACTCCAGCTTCAGGGTCTCCAACGTACTCCAGTCCAGAGTGGCAGTATCAGCTCCATCTCTTTTGAAGTAATTCTGGAAATGCTCAGAAATCCGACGACTGATCTCGATCTGGGAGGTCCAACATCTGTCTCCCTCTCTGATTGTATGAATAGTGTTCCGACGCCGACCCGAGTTCGCTACTTTGTGGAAGAAGGAAGTGTTGCTGTCACCAAGTTTAATCCATCTGTCTCGGGATCTTTGTTGCCATATAATTTCCTCTTGCACAAGCGTTTTCCGCAAATCTTCTGACCAGTTCGACTTCAGAACCTTATCTGCATCTGAGATGGAATTCTGTTCTTCTTTCACTTCCAGTTCGCCAATTTTCCTAAGTAGTTCCTTCTTCCTGAACAGCACGTTACCAAATTTCCTACGCTCCCAGTCAGTGATCTTCATCTTCACATGCCGGGTTTTCAGGTTCCAGTTTCTAACCGAGTTGGAATTATCCTCAACTTCCGACCACCAGGAGTTGACTAGGGGGGCAAAATCTGGGTCCTCGAGCCACATAGCTTCGAACCGGAAGATCTTCTTCTTTCTGGTTACCTGAAGTTTGGTGTCCAAAAGAATAGGAGCGTGATCGGATAAAAAGGCCGTCAGACCACATTGGGTAACTCCAGGATGGAGAGTCTCGAAATCATCAGAAATAAAGAAACGATCCAGTCTGGCGAAGGTAAGGTTTTCCCGTTTGTTACTCCAGATAAACTTCCGGTTGTTCATCGGGAGGTCTATCAGAGAGAGATCGTCAATGAGGTTAGCAAAGTCTTCCATATCTGGACGTCTACCCATAGCTCCGCTCCTCTCAAAGGAAAACCGCGTGAGGTTAAAGTCTCCTCCTAAGATCCACGGACCGGGAAAACGAGCACGGATACTACGAATTTCAATCCAAAAAGCCTGCCGGAGCTGGTAATCAGTAGGACCATAGACGTTAGTCACCACCAGGGAGGATCCTGACTGTTGATGCTTCAGAGCAACCGAGATGCTAAAGACTCCAACGAACGAATCAAACAGGGTGAATTCTGGTTCCTTCCAACCAGTGATGATCCCTCCCGCGGATCCTACAGAGTCTAGCCAAACCCAATTGCTAATTCTGTTCCCACCCATGGATTTGAGAAAGGAGGGTGAAGGGTTAGCACATTTCGATTCTTGCAGGCAAATAATATCAATGTTCTGAGAAGAAATTTGAAGATTAACCGCTTTGCGTTTCTCAATGTCGCCTAGGCTCCGAATATTCCAAGAGAGAGTCTTCATCAAGCAGAGGAAAAAAACTCAGAAAAAAACAGAACAAAAGAGCAACAGCAATCAAACAGAGGAGATTCTCTCTTTCTCCATTCCCCGCAAGATATTTACAAACACCGACGGGTCAAAACCTTCTTTGGAGACTGCAACACCACATTCCCCAGCCAGTGCCACAACCGTATCAGAATCCAAAAAAGAGAGTAGGGAGTGAAGCTCGTCATCTGTGCTCCTCTCCACCATCTTTTTTAAGTGCGAGCCCAAAAAAGGATTATGCTTTCCTCGCTGGTACGTCTGCTCAAAGGACTTCACCATCTGCCTCTGGCTTCTTCTGACAGAGGTCTTAAGAGCACCACTCGTCGCTCTATCTTCGGCGGCTGCTACTGGGGGCTCCTGGGGGGCTACTGGAATCTGGCAGTCATCAAGATTATCAGGCAATGAGTCTGGAATACAAAGATGAGGAGAAGGGGACACTCTGGGAGAAGAGGGGTCATTGCGATCCGCATCGACCTCCCAGTTAAAGGGCAAATCTTCTGTTTGAGCTCTGTGATTATCAGCTTGGAAATCTGCAGCAACAGGGGTTAGATTAACCACAAAGGGTAATCCGGAGGAGTCCGGATCACACCGATCGGTCTTACCATCGTTCCAAATCTCAGAGATACCGTTGAAGTCGACATGGTCACCAAACAAAGAGGGGGCTTGAGGCACAGGGTTAGTAGCCAAATCAGGGAAACCCCTAACAGGGAGAAGGCAGCTCGGGGAAAGCTCACCTTGAGACCGCGCTCTGAGCTCTGCTGCCTCTATTCTCTTCAGCTTCCCTGAAGAAGCGATCTCCATCCGTCTCCGCTTCTGGTAGCTGCCGGATCCGGAGTTCATAGTAACGATTGCCTAAACGACAGGTGAGTGACCCAGGAATTGCCTCTGCCATAGAGGTGCTGATAGTGACTCTAGCTTCCCTAAGGTCTTCTGCAGAGTCCCAGTCATTCTCGAAGCTAAGGATGTCGCCGAACTGTTTAAGGACACAGCTAAGAGACTCCAGGTTCCAGGCATGGCAGGGTAGCCCTCCTATAAACAGTTTAACATTTCTAAAAACCCTGGATCCTATGGCTCTGTTGTCCACGGACCAGGGGAAGAACTGGACCGAGAGGTCCCCGAATTCAAAAAGAGATTGATGGAGGGCATTCGAGAGGGCAGTCTTCGACGGAAATTCTACCAGAAATTCATTGGAGTCTAGGACTCTCGATCGCCACTGCCAGTTAGCTCCCCAGGCTTGGGAGAGACGACTGGAGAGGCCGGACGGAGTTCCCTCTCCTCGGACAACTCTGCAGATAGCACACCAGCGTAGATTAAACAGAGAGTCCAGGACCGTTTGGTCGAAGTCCATCACCTCGCAACTGGAAGGATTGATGGCAGGAGGGGGGGGGTGGATAGGAAGAAGAGCCTCTCACGAACCTCCGATTGGAGGGACAATTAGCCATTCTGTGACCTACCCCCTTGCAAAGCAAACACACAATGCCGTTCCTACAGTCTGCTTGAACGTGCCCTTTCTCACGGCATCTAAAACAGAATCCACCCTTCGGCTTCTGCGCGGCAACCCCAGCATTCAAAGCAGATTGATTCTTCATTACCGACGCAGATCTATTTGAAAAGTCGCGGATCTTCTGGGCCCACGGATCAAGAGACGGAGTGACGGGGTGGTAAAAATCCGAGGGCTTCTTACCTGATCTGATGACTTCAGCAAACGTAGGGCGGATCTTCTTCCCGGGTCCCTCCGTCTGAGACGCCATACCCCACTGTGATCCGGATCTGTGGGGCCCAAAGCCATGATGGGGGAAGCCATGATGATGAGAATCTCTGGATGGGAAAGAAGGGAAAAACTGATGGGGGAAGCCAGATCTGCCGCGATCTCCCCCATTCCCAACATGCGCTCTCCAAGAGGGCCTCGAAACTCCTCTCCCATCCCCTCTCCCATCCCATCTCCCGCCCGCTCTCCAAGAGGGCGCCTCCGTTCTCCAAACCCTAGACATCGCTCCGGCGCACCAACCCATACTAGTGTGGCTATAAGATTAACTGAACCGCAAATAAATGTTATTCCCCTCATCAATGGATGAATAAATCCCGGGTAATTATAAGGGAGATATTAAAGGGATTTTAAATTAAAACTTCTCATATCTCTCTCCCCTCCCCTTTGCCTATAAATAGAGGGGGTGGGGGAAGGTTCAAGAGGTCGAAGATTGAAGACAAAGCGAGGAAGCTCTGCAGAAAAGGAGACGCTTCTTCATCGACCCAAGGCTTCACGAGGCACGGGCAAGCCTGTCCCTCCGGGATCGGCTTAGTCCATTGAAAGCCCTCATCAACGTGAAGACCCTTGCACAAGAAGATCAAGACTTCGACTCCGTGCACGAAGAAGAAAGCTCAGAGAAGAAGACCCTTCGACTCCGAAGACGCCAGAAGCAAAGGCCGGAGAAGAAGCTCGGAGCGGCACTACCCCGTCGGCTCCAACAAACCCTCAACTCCGATCAAGCTCCAAAGCCCGGAAAAGAGGAACGAAGCGTCATCAACCCGTCACCTTCGACAAACGTCTGCTCCATCCACGAAGAAGAAAGCCTGGAGTGGACTACCTGAAGCGTCGCTACCCCCGCCGTCTTCATCGACAAAAGCTGACGCTACAACCGTCGCACGGAGACCGTCGCTACCCCCGCCGTCTTCATCAACAAAAGCCGACGCTACAACCGTCGCACGGAGATCGGTGCTACCCCCACTATCTTCGAAAGCATTCTTCGACTCCGATCACGCCAAAGAAACCCGGAGAAGAAGAGAAGTCCAGCCGACACCCAAACCGCCGAAGCACCGAAGAAGTAGCCCACGTCATTCGAGAAGAAGACCGAGTCAAAGCTAAAGGCAAAGCCCACGCAAGAAGCCAAAGCAAAAGCCCCGGTAAAGCCCGCGCCAAAGCAACGCAAGTGCCAAAGCCAAGCGACTACGCCGGTCTCGAGCAAAAGCATTGCACGTTCTAGCCGATACGACGCAAAGTCCGGAAGAACGAAAGCACCGCAAGTCTCCCCCGTCTACGTCCAAGAGCAAGCGCCAAAGCAAAGCAAAAGCCAGAGCCACGCCAAAGCCAAGCCGAAGTCGAAAGCCGACGCCAAAAGCACGATCGACGCCGCGAACCGACGATCAAGAACGCCGAGGTCAAGCAAGGAGCGAGGAAGACACGAAGACCGAGGGACGAAGCCGAAAACCCCCCTAGCCGAGAAATCGCAAAGCACGGAAGGGACAAAGCCACGGCGGACACTCCTTAGCCTCTCAAAAAAACCCTCACCCTGTAAAGACCTCTGTCCTGGGCGACCCCTTCAGAGCTCTCACACGAATACCACGTGGAGACGCGGATCAAAGGGACCCTCCAGAGGATCTCTCCCACAATCTCCTGATCAACACTCGCCGCAACCCGGACTCGCCACACCCGAGCCACCCGGGTCCCGGCCACACTTGTAATCTGGTTTTGCGCAATAAAGACGGCCCGTACCTTTTCTGCACATACAGCGACATGTCGAGAGATGCGAATACGACAAGCCAAGGGGTCATAGCAACGGTACCCCTTGTGCTCAGAACTGAGCCCCAAAAGCACACATTTAGTGGACCTGATTGACAGCTTGTTACGCTCATAGGAAGGAAGACAAAGCATATGTACCCAAAAGTGTGCAACATGCTGTAGTTGGGAGGGGTGCCATAGAGAAGCTCATGAGGAGAGACACCCAAAAGGACTGAGGAGGGGGTGATTTTAATGAGGTTGACAGAGGTCAAAATGTAGGGCTGGCAATTTCGGACCCGACACGGCAAACCTGACACGAAGTTAGCGTGTCTGGGTCAGGGCTAAACAGGTTCAGGTCGTAAACGGGTTTACACGATAGACCCGTTTAATAAACGGGTCGGGTTCGGGTTTAGGGTCTGGACTTGGTAGACCTGGGAAGACCCGTTTAAAATTCAACGGGTCGTGTCGGGTCGGGTCAGGTCTACCCGCAATCCGATACTGTAATATATAGTGTCAGCGGGTCTATCGAGTTAGGTCGGGTCAAGTCGGATTGGGTCGGATCGAATCAACTGAATAAACCTATGTGGTAAACGGGTCTTATCGGGTCTACCCGTTTATAAAAGGGTCGGGTACGGGTTTAGGATCTAGACACGATTAGTTAAACGGGTCAGGTCCGAGTCTAGGGGTTTTGGACACCACCCGAAACTAGACACGACACGAACCCGACCCATTGCCACCCCTATCAAAATGGCCTCTGCTCAGAAGATGCAAGAAACGAATGAGGAGAGAAGGTGAGCACGAGCTGTCTCAAGGATATGACGGTGCTTTCATTCAGCAACCCCGTTCTGCTGATGAGTATGAGGAGAAGATTGTTGGAAGAGAGTTCCATGGGACTGAAGAATAGAGCGCATCATAGAGGAGAGGTATTCACGTGCGCAATCAGACCGAAAAATTTTGATACGAGGATGGAACTGAGTATGAACCATGGCTGTGAAGGTCTGATAAACCTCAGGAATGTCAGATCGCTGACGAATGAGGTAAACCCATGTGAAACACGAAGTCATTGTGGGCACCGAAATTAGCCTACGGATTGGACCCGACCCGCATGCGAACACGGCCCGCACACAACGGCCCGCATGCGAAACTTGGCCCACACACAACGGCCCGCATGCGAAACCTGGCCCACACACAACGGCCCGCATGCGAAACCCGGCCCACACACAACGGCCCGCATGCGAAACCCGGCCCACACGCAACGGCCCGCATGCGAACTCGGCCCGCATGCGAACTCAATTCGCGTGCAATGGCCCGACTCAAAGCAAACGGGTCCCACTGGACCCGCTACCCAAACCCAAAAAGGGGGCCCACCGGCCCCCCCTCTTGAAAACCGTGCCCCCCTCCTCATGGAGAGGTGGGGCCGGCCCTAAAAGAAAGGGAAAAAGAAAAAGTAAAAGAAAAGAAAAATAAAAAGAAAAGAAAAAGAAAAAGAAATCAAAACCGCCTCGATGCGGGGGGAGGTGGCGTGGACGTCTACACAACCGTAGATCCGCGACGATCCCTCGATCCGACGGACAAGATGACGTCGTGTCGCCATGCGATCCGGAAGTTGCAAAGATGACGACATATCTTCAAAGATCAAGTCACATCTAGCCCGTAACCACCCCAACTAAAAAGGAGGGGATCGAGTTTGTTTCCCCAAATAAGGGAACAATATCTTGATGGTTATGAGGGGAGATATTGGAGGAAACAAAAAGATTTCAGCCATATCTCTCCCAACCTCCCCCCTTTGCCTATAAATAGAGGGGGTGGGGGAAGGCATCAAAGGTCGAAAGCTGAAGAGGAAAAGGCTCTGCAAAGACGAGCTCCAACGCTTGAAGACCGAAGGCTTCACGAGGCACGGCAAGCACGTCCTACGGGAATCCTTGGCCCTTCAAGTCCTCATCAACGTGAAGACCTTGCACTCGAAGATCAAAGCTTCGACTCCTCGCACGAAGAAGAAAGCTTGGAGAAGAAGACCCGGAGTCGTCGTCATCCCGACTTCTCCAACGATCTTCATCAACTCCGAAGAAGCCATAAGCAAAGGCCAGAGAAGAAGATCGAAGCCGACAACACCCGTCGTCTTCAACAAAGGCGTCGACTCCTCGCACGAAGAAGAAAGCTTGGAGAAGAAGGCCTGAAGCCGGTGCTACCCTTGCCGTCTTCGTCAACAAAAGCCGACGCTACAACCGTCGTGCGGAGATCGGTGCTACCCCCACCGTCTTCACCAACAAAGCCGACGCTACAACCGTCGTGCGGAGATCGGTGCTACCCCCGCCGTCTTCATCAACAAAGCCGACACTACAACCGTCGTGCGGAGATCGGTGCTACCCCCGCCATCTTCATCAACAAAAGCCGACGCTACAACCGTCGTGCGGAGATCGATGCTACCCCCGCCATCTTCATCAACAAAAGCCGACGCTACAACCGTCGCATAGAGATCGGTGTTACACCCACCATCTCCACAAGAAGCCTTCAACTCCGATCAAGCCAAATACGCCCGGAGAAGAAACCAGCCGACGTCACAACCGTCGAGGAAGCCGGAAGAATAAAGAAGCCTTGAAGAAGTAGCCATCGCCGTTCGAGAAGAAGATCGAGTCAAAGCTAAAGTCAAAGCCAACGCAAGAAGCTAAAGCAAACGCACCGGTAAAGCCCGCGCTAAAGCAACGCACGTGCCAAAGCCAAGCAACTACGACGGTCACGAGCAAAGCACCGCACGTTCTAGCCGATACGACGCGAAGTCCGGAAGAACTAAAGCATCGCAAGTCTCTACCCGTCTATGTTCAAGCGCAAGCGCCAAAGCAAAGCAAAAGCCAGAGCCACGCCAAAGCTACGCCAAAGCCGAAAGCTAAAGCCAAAGCTGACGCCAAAAACACGATCGACGCCGCGAACCGACGATCAAGGACGCCGAGGTCGAGCAAGGATCGAGGAAGACACGAAGACCGAGGAACGAAGCCCAAAGCCTCCCTAGCCGAGAAAGCGCGAAGCACGGACGGGACAAAATCAACGGCGGAAACTCCTTAGCCTCTCAAAAACCCTCACCCTGTAAAGACCTCTGTCCTGGGCAACCCCTTCAGAGCTCTCGCACGAATACCACGTGGAGACGCGGATCAAAGGGACCCTCCAGAGGATCTCTCCCACAATCTCCTGATCAAAGAAAATTTGTAATCTCGTGTGATCCGCAATAAAGACGACCCGAATCTTTTTCCGCGACCACAGTCATCAATAAAACTAACATAGTAAAGATAATCATTCACAGAAGATAAAGGTGCAGGACCCCAAAAATCAGAGTGCACTAGATCAAACGGACTATAGGACCTTGACAAACTGGAAGAAAATAAACTAGCTGAATGCTTAGCCAACTGGCATCCCGTACAAAAAGAAAGAAGAAAAGGAACCTCGACCTAAAGCTCCAGACTGGAAAAGACTTTTAAGTCAATATTCGGACACATGACCTAATCTCCTATGCCACTGGTCGATATCAGAAGTGACAGCACCACAGAAGACCGAAGGAGGGACAATAGGTAGATGAAGATACTCCAGGAAATATAGTCCGCCAGCCCTACAAGAAGCACAAATCCTTTATCCCGAGCGTGGATCCTGCACAACACAAGAAGAAGAAAAGAAAGCGACGATCAGGTCAGAATCATACAAGCTGCTAATAGAAATTAAGTTCATGCAAATCTGAGGTGCATACAAGACAAAAGGTAGAGAGCGAAGACCAGTAGGGTCTGAGGCTGTAGTGATAGATCCAGTATGCAAGATGGTTAAAAGAGAGCCATCTGCAGTGTGGATCATAGGAATGCAGGAGGCAGGTGAGCATACAGCAAGGATGGAGTAGTTAGGGGTCATGTGATGAAAGGCCCCAGGGTCTATAATCCAAGGTGCAGAGGTATCCGAGGTGGCAGAAAAGGCAGAGGGTCCGAAGGAGCCGGAGGAACCAAAGGCAGGCTGCAGAAAGAGCTGCTCAAGACGTATCTCGAGACGCTGAAGGCGATCTGTCGTGGTAGCATCAGCAGTGGTGGCGCTAGCAACTGCAGCAGTAGGTCGGCCACGGCTAGATGGCCTGGCACGCTTCTCTGGATGAAACTGCCAACAGGAGTCGACCGTGTGCCTCGGCTTGCCACAGTGAGTGCACCTCCGAGTGTCAACCGTGCCACCGAGCATCCCACTAGATGTGCCAGAGGAACGGGAGGAGCCACGAGAGAGCGAAGCAGTAGAAGTGGATCTCGGAGGTGGAGAAACAGCAAAAACACCCTCAAAACTGGAGGGTACAGAGGTCCGACGAACTACAACGGTGCAAAGACGGGTCTCCTCTGCAATAAGCTCAGCAACAGCAACATCAAGGCGAGGAAGATGATCCATATGGATCAACTGTCCTGCGAGAGGAGAGAACTCAGGACGAAGAGCTATCAGAACTGGTAGAGCTGTCGTCGTTCCCGAAAGAACTGCAGCTCGCGCCAAGAGGCACTGACTCTGGACACCTCCAGTAGAGGGGGCTCCAAAGCTTGGAGCTCAAGCCAGTAGCCGCGCATGAGACTGTGAAACTACTGGATCGTCTGCTCCCCCTGCTGAGCAGACTGGGCCTAGGACAGAAGCTGATACTTACAGGTTCCGCTTTGCTCCACAAATTGCTCCGTAAGATGAGCCCAGAGCTCTACCACGGTAGCGAAGATGACAAGGTCGGCACGAAATGAGCGATCAATCGAGGCAACAAGAAATGCTTAAACATGACAATCACGAAGGCTCCAGGTGTCAGAGGTCCCTGCTCCAGAAGTAACAGTAGGAGCAGGTGTAGAGCCGTCAAGATGCACATACAGGGCTTGGCCATCCAGAACACTCCGGACGGTAGCAGACCACGCAGTCCAATCAGCTATCGTGATCAAGAGAGAATCTGTCGAGACAGGGAGGAAGTACCTTGTCGGCTCGAGTGGCGTCGTCGAAAACTGAACAAAGATCGTCGTCGACGACTGATCTAAAGAAGCCATCGAGAGCTGCAAAAGACGCAGAGACTCAGTCGGCAAAAAGGCACGCTACATAACGCGGGTAGCAAGGAGTCGGCAGGCAAGGGAGGGCCGGCGGAAAGATCGGCAGGGCTGCAGAAGAGGTCGACGGGTTGCAGGAGGGGCCGGTGGAAGACCAGTAGACTGTAGAAGAGGTCAACGGGCTGTAGGGGAGGTCGGTGAAAGACTGGCAGGCTGCAGGAGGGCCGACAGATAGTCGGCAGGCTGCAGGAGGGCCGACAGCGGGCTGTAGGAGGTCCGGCGGAGGACTAGCGGGCTGCAGGAAGGGCAGACGGAAGACCGGCAGGACTGCAAGAAGGGCCAGCAAAAGACCAGCAGACTGCAGGAGGGCTGGCGGATAGTCGACGGAGTACAGGAGGGCCAGTGTAGGGCTAGCAGGCTGCAGGAGGGTCGACGGCTGCAGAAGGGGCCGACGGAAGACCAGCGGGCTGTAGGATGGTAGGTAAAGGGCTGACGGAATACTAAAAGGGCCGGCTTAGACCGACGGAGGGCCAATCAAGCGTGGGAGTGCCGGACGTGGGCTCGGACACAGGGTGCAGGGCGACGAGCTCGTCGCGGGCGCAGACAAGGTCGTAGGATCGGGGAGGATGGCAGCGGAAGGGGGATGGCAAGAGGATTAAACCCGCTCTGATACCATATTACCACAACCCTAGGAGAGAGAGAGAGAGAGATGGCTAGGGTTTGGGAGAATGACGGACAATTCTCATTAGGGCAATAATCACGAATATATCAGCACATATATGTGTAGGGAATGAGTCATGTACACCTAACTCATAAGTAACCTACAGTATACATTAACAATCCTAATCCTGAACATTCATTAATTTTTGTACTAAGGGCGATGAATTTTTTGTACACCTAACTCATAAGCAAACTCATTCTTGAGTTCAGAAGCATTAATTCTACTCATAGTATTTGTTTTGCCATCTTTTGGAGATTGGTGTACACTCTTGTTTAACAATGGATTTGTTTATAGTAGAAACGACAACAAATTTGTAGTCTCTTAATTATGAATCGCACAACCCATTGACTAACACACTATTTAGTTGTTCCAACAAGGTAACAATTATTATTCTGAATTACATTTCCATACCACAATATAAATTTCTACAATTTTGATCAATCTGCAAAAAATGTTGAAGCTAACAATTTAAATCTAGAAAACAAGATGGAGTTGATCACTTGCTTGCTAAGGAGAGGGGGAATGACAACAGAGGGTTTTGGGATGTCCAAGGAAACAAGGACGAGAAATCCTAATATGCAGAACGGGTGATGGCATCCTCTGGCTAGTTCTAGAGTTGAAATGTGGCAACCTAGTTCTTCGGTTGTGAGAAATAGTAGTGTTAACACGGCAGTAATCCTTCTCTACAATGGGCTAGGGAGGCAGTCTCATGGTGGGAATCTTGCGAGATTCAACTTCTCAGACGTAAACAGGACAAGGCAGACCAAGGGGATTATCGCACCATATCTGATGCATGCAAGGTTCGATAAATAACTAAGGTGCAAAATTTTAATAGATAAAACAGATTTTCAGCGTTAAGCAATTGAAATTCAGCACCTACCAAGAGAGGCGAAATCACATACCATCATCCGACAATAGTTTCCAAGTCTTCAAACAATATTTCAATGATGATAAAAGAGAATTTCAGCTTATAAAACGTAATTGCAGCAAGCACAATAGATCACAACCATAAAATAATTGATCAAGTTTATCAAAGAAATGTAGATCTAATTAAAGAACCAATGGGAGATGGAGACCTAAGAAGCCAATGATGATCTAAGCCCGAAAATAAGCAAAGAATAAGACCGAGGGTAAACACGAGAGATGATTACAGCTAAGAAGCGATATTACCATTAATCCGTGCCTTGGTCAATATCTGGTGTGCTCCCGATGTACGATAGACGAGATGGCGGAGGAGGGAGGGCGATCCAGAAGACGAGGTGAAGAAGCTTGGACGATGATCTCCGAGGAAGAAGAACCCTTGTGCCGATCTCTCGCGAAAGCCGTAGATGAAATCGGCACGGTAGATGAAGAAACTTGAGGAGGAAGAATAGGCAAAGAAGTAATGATGAAGAATCGTAGACGATCTCTCGAACAAGCCGATAGCTCTGTTCTTGAAAATCAGGGTTTCCAAAAGTCATGCAAAATCTCTCAGTGTGGAGAATTTTTCAATGAATATAAAGAGGATGGCTTCTAGGGTTTAATTTTGGGGCATTGGATCAATGCATAGTAGCCATAGGATGAAAGGATAAAAAGGAAACATAGGAAAATAGGAAAATGGAAAGAAAAGGGCGAGACGAGAGAGGAACGATGTGCGGAAGGAGAGGGATTCACCCTACAGTTACTGTTCATGTGAACAGTAACCGGTGAACAGTACCCATGGAGAAGAGTGGGATAGGAAAAGGGAAAGCAAGGCACAGGCCATGCCCTTTTAGGCTTCCTATTGGGCCACCTTTAGGGCTTCATACGATCTCTATTGTCCATCCATTGATTTTAGATTAGATCCAATGGATATTATTAAACCAACTAATGCGACTTAAAGTACTTTAGGCTCAAATCGGGTGCGAACATTTCCCACATCTACAATGACCTGAAATATAAAGCTTAATAACTCTTGATCCATTCATCAGATTTACATGAAATAAAAACCAAAGTTGCAGATAATGAAAAGAGCTTTCCAATGGAGCCGACGGATCGCTAATCTGCTTCTTGGATCTCCGTAGGGGCGCTAAAAGGCAGGCTGCTGTCCTGAAATCTTGTGCGTGCCTACGTCAAGTCTCCCGGACCCGAAAGAACTTGACTCCGCTCGAGATCAAAGGGGAAGTCCACACCGCGAAGAAGCATCAGCCGCAACTCATCGCCACCCCACCCTCCTGGGTCTGGAGGTTCCGTCCCCTTATCAGCACGGAAAGACCTAAAACGACATTCAAATATCCTACTTGGCACGTTAAACAAGGTTCTGGCTCACACGTTTGGCATGGATAATCTGTCAAGGCTCTGGGTTGCGGTTGCTTAATGTACTGCGGGAAGTGGCCTACGCTTTCAGCATTTAAATGGAGTCCTATACTACTCAGAAGCTGCGTTCATTTGCCCTTATTGCTATTATGAGTTATAAACATGGCTTCACAATTCTTATCAATCATCTCAATTAAAGTTTGACAAAAAGGAAACAACGTGGATTCATGCAGTAATGATAAAAACCCTTAACTTTGCAGCCATGAAATTAAAACACAAAAGCCAAATTCTAGATCATCATTAAACTCTGCACTTGCTAGTATGGAACATTGATGCAATGATGTTAATGTTTTGCATGTAGTTATGTCATGGTCAGGCACACGACTCATATCAATACAATCAAACCCTACTAATTCTAAAGGTGCACATGCAGTATGACATACAATATAATGCAACCCGTTGTTAAGCCTCAGATATTTATATGGAAAGTTTGTCGGAATGTCTAATTTCGGGCTAACAAGAGGGTTACTCTGACTCTAGGAGGATATGGAAGGTAGGAAACTTGACTCATGTGGCTTTAGGGCAAGGTCAGTTTCTCTGAGATCAACCTTTGTTAATTCCTCCTTATCATTATGGCATTCAAGATTAGGGTTTTCTACGTCACACTCTCAAGTGAAGGTTCCTTAGAAGGTTCGGGGGTAGCTTCTAGTAATGCCTAAACTGGTTGACATTGGGTAGCCTTTGGCTTATCTTTCTTTTGTCTAACTGTCTTTTCTTTCCTACATCACTCTTTTACTCCTAACTCATGTTCAATATCTTCCATCACATCTAACACAGTTGCAAGCCGTGATTGACATGTTCATCCTTCAGGCTCATGGAGGAACCATTGGATGAAGGGTTGACATGAAAGGTTTAACTTATTGGCTTTATCTTTGATTTGGATTACACAGTCTTTATCCCAAGCGGACGTCGGTGGAAATGCAAATCGAAAGGATTTAACCTCTTTGTAAATAAAGGAATACCCTTATGTTTGGTATGGAACATGTCGGCCATAGGCACGACCATAAGATGTGTTGTCGTTAAGATGTGACGAAAAATATCGCCAACTAGAGAAGAGCGGAACCGAACTAAATTCGGATTGTTCACCCAGATAAGTCATGGCAATAATTTGACAATGATGCTTCAAAACGATGCGAAGTTGTGCCTACGTAGTTGTGTAAAGATTATGCAAAAAGGACAATCACAAGATATTCAAACATGCAAAACTAAAAATAAAAAACAAAAATCAGCAAGCATGCAAATGTGCACTCGACCGGTCTATGTGTAGGAACACAAAGGCGTTGTGCTCTGATACCAACTTGATGCATGCAGGGTTTGATACATAACTAAGGTGCAGAATTTTAATAGATAAAACGGATTTTCAACGTTAAGTAATTGAATTTCAGCACCTACCAAGAAATCACATGCCATCATTCGACAATAGTTTCCAAGTCTTCAAACAATATTTCAATGATGATAAAAAAGAATTTCAGTTTATAAAATGTAATTGCAGCAAGCACAACCATAAAATAATTGGCCAAGTTTATCAAAGAAATATAGATTTAATTAAAGAACCAATGGGAGACGGAGACTTATAAAGCCAATGATGATCTAAGCCCGAAAATAAACAAAGGATAAGGCCGAGGGTAAACACGAGGGATGATTACCGCTAAGGAGCGTTATTACCGTTAATTCATGCCTTGGTTAGTATCCGGTGTGTTCCCGATGTCTGATAGATGAGATTGCAAAGAAAGGAGGGCGATCCAGAAGACGAGGTGAAGAAGCTTGGACGATGATCTCTGAGGATGAAGAACCCTTGTGCCGATCTCTCGTGAAGGCCGTAGATGAAATCGGGATGGTAGATGAAGAAACTTGCAGAGGAAGAATAGGTAAAGAAGCAAGGATGAAGAATCGTAGACGATCTCTTGAACAAGTCAACGGCTCCGTTCTTGAAAATTAGGGTTTCCAAAAGTCATGTAAAATCTCTCATTGTGCAGAATTTTTCAATGAATATAAAGAGAATAACTTCTAGGGTTTAATTTTGGGGCGTTGGATCAATGCATAGTAGCCATAGGATAAAAGGATAAAAAGGAAACAAAGGAAAATAGGAAAAAGAAAAGAAAAGAGGGAGAGGAGAGAGGAACGGTGTACGGAAGGAGAGGGGTTCATCCCGTGGTTACTGTTCATGTGAACAGTAACTGGTGAGCAATATCTGTGATTACTGTTCATATGAACAGTAACATCATTTTTAACGTATGAGAAGAGTGGGAGAGGAAAAGGGAAAGCACGGTGCGGGCCGGGCTCTTTTAGGCTTCCTATTGGGCCTCCTTTACGGCTTCATACGATCTCCATCGTCTATCCATTGGTTCTAGATTAGATCCAATCGATATTATTAAACCGACTAGCGTGACTTAAAGTACTGTAGGCTCAAGTCGGGTGCGAACCTCCCCCACACCTAGGCTGACCTGAAATATAAAGCATAATAACTCTTGATCCGTTCATCGGATTTACATGAAATAAAAACCAAAGTTGCAGATAATGAAAAGAGCTTTCCAATGGAGCCGACGGATCGTCAATCTGCTTCCTGGATCTCCGTAGGGACGCTAAAAGGCGGGCTGCTGTCTTGAAATCCTGTACGAATTATATGATTCCTTAGGGTCTGATTTTTGATAAAATAGGGGATGATAAGAAAAGAATACGGAGAAGATCCATAATTCACCGGATTCGAGGAATCTATCTCTAATGGATTCCTTCTAGAAAACCTAGATGCTTACAAGCAATTTCTTTTTATTCATATAATTCATCAAATTAAAACAAAAGAAAATGGGTCTTTATACAATGAACCACTTTACATCCATAAGCTCCCATAGGCGATGTGGGACAAAAATAAACGCAACAGATGACTTGTGCAGCAATTCTCATAATTTTCCTAATTAATTAATTTAAAAATACTTAATTAAACCTCTCAAACGCATGTCCAACCCTCCAGATGGGTTACAGACATATCCTAGAGTGGTGCTCCAAATTTGCAGAGCTTGCATAGACAACCTCTTAAACGTTGCCACATCAGCCACACTCAATTGGCCATGGCACAAACTAACCATAGACAACAAACATGGCACGTTAAGCAGCTGGATGGCAGGCGCAAGTGTCAAACTACGATGTGCCCCCTCAACCCTCTCTGTACCGATGACCACTCATATAGCACCACATCGGCCATAACCAATAGATCATGCGCATTGTCCCATCACGAAAATGGGTCGTGGCCTATAGGAATATAGATGAGGGAGCATACAAGGATAGAACCCTAATTAGACTGAGCGACATGGGCGGCATCTTTGCCTCTCCAGTGATAAAGATTGTGATGGTAACATGGTATAATGGTTGTAGAGTTTGCATATCCTGAGGGGAAACGAACAAATATGGTATCCGGACTTGGCGGATGAGTTGCGAAGATCGCATGCGATCACGGAGTAGCCATGATAACGACTAAAGATGAGCTATGATAAGGGGAAACACTTAGAAAATATAGAAGGGACCCCAAGGCCTCTATTGAAGGAGCAATGCTATGGTGTTACCTAGCAAGAAGGATTGAACCCGAGAGAGATTTTGTAGTCAATGGAAGAGAGAAAGCTTGATAGAGCATGCAATCATATTTCTTCCTTTGTTTGTGAACTAGCTCAGAGGTTGTCTCATAGTTTTTCTCTTCCCTCGGCGTAGGATTTTTCATCTAAATTTTTTTTCATCTCCTTCCTTTTCTTTCTTAATCACCTTGCTAGACTTACACCTCGAGTTTCAAAGATCGTACCGGTGATCCTGAAAAATCCTTCACATAGATCAGGTTACAAAAGCGTTTTCTGCATATTAAGAACTGATTTTGGGGGTGGCTACCATTACCATGGATAGTTTTTGAAGATTTGTCCGGCAACAAAGGTCGCCCACTGTAGTACACATAGCTCATCATGTGATTTATCACACCGAACCAAGGAATTAAATTTTAAATTTCAAATTCTGAAAAACCGAGATATTTTGGCAAAATTTCGTGAAATATCGCAAGCATTTCAGGACAGCCTTACAAAAAGTGAAAATTTGTACACATTTTGGTATGTATCTGTACATATGGTTTCATTTCGGTAACTCAAAAAAACGAGATGTTTCACAAAATGTCTCAATTTTTCATTCCTTGCATCCAATGGGGTTCAACTATGAATAAGTATCTCCATGATGGGCCTTTCTAAAACTATACCCAGGGAGTCAAGGAAGATGAGTGATAGGTATTCTTTGAGGAGCAACTATTCCACAGGTTGTAATGTACTAAAAAAACTATTTGGGCAACTATCATGGCCTCCTGAAGATAACTTCTTCCCGATACCAGTTATCAATAACCAATTCTGTGAATATACTCTTGAACAGTGTACAACTAAAACATCAAAGAAAATGAAAGTGATGCTATGAGAAGAGGGTTCATCAGAACAGGTACCCCCCCCCCCCCCCCCCATAGACTATTTTCATTACTTTCAAAGAAGAAGAATTGGTTCTCTTATTGTGGTTTTAGCTCTTGCAACATACAGCGTACCAGGGAAATGAAAGAAAAATAACAGCAAGTAATAGATGGATCAAATTGTGACCACCAATCTCTTGCAACATGTGAGTATGCTCTTAGCTGAAAAGGCCATTAAACAAACCAAAGAAACAATCTCGTAAAACAAGACGATGCAATACATAAGAGAATCAGTACATGTGAATTGTGACAAGCTATATACATGCAGAAGGAAGTCTTATTTAAAATTGCAATTCATATATGAAAATCAGGATGATTATAAAGAAGCACAAACATCACAACCCATGGGATATGAATATTAACTATATGTTTTAACTGTAAATGTAATGAAACAAGACGATTACCGGACCTTCAAACTTTGATTTTGGAGAAAAAAGATTGTGAGGGTTATGACTTTGCTTTAATAATAACATTGGCTGTCCTGGATGCTGGAGCACAACATTGTACCTATACAAGTTGCGATATAGATTAGTGAAGAATCTTAAAAATAGAAAATTGAGGAGATAATTTAATAATGAAAATAAAGAAATCAAGGAGAAAAGGCACCAACTTTTGAAGGTAGTAGTCTATGAACGAAATAAAATGAGATGGTTTTGCCTCATAAATCTCATCAAATGGACTATCCGGAGTAATATCATTTATCACATCAAGAACAGAATAGATCCTCCCAGTATGAATGGCCAAAACCACCGAGTCTCTAAGATACTGAATGTGAAGAGATTTGTTAGCCAGGTGAAAAATGTCTGGTCCTTCACAATTTTCTTCATCTGAAACTGAACTGCAAGCTGATGAACTTCCAGAAAAATACTCTTCATCTAGCGAATAGACATTTCTTATGAATTCTACAGCAGAAACACATGCATTGATTGCCTTCCAGTGGATTCTTACTGTATCGTGGGTAATAAATGATAAGGAATCCAAGGGTAAAAGCAGATACATATTCGAGGAGCTCCATGATATCTTATGCCCTTCTTTAAATAAGAATTCCCTTTTCTCAGATGATCTTGATCCAATAAATAGCTTTCCAAATATTCCATTGAAAAAAAATTCCTGGAACAGTTTTGATCTTTCCACCTGAGAAACAATAGGAACTCAATAGGGCCAGTTATAATAACAGGACTCCTGAAAAGTGATTATCATTCAGAAGATAACTTTCATGCACATACCTGATCTGCATTCAATTGGATTTCCCCACAGGGAGAAAGAGAAGATTTAACTATCTTGTTAGGAATCAGGTAAAGCTCAAATTCAGCGGCAGCTACATCATCATCAAGTACTGCCTCAATTAGGAGAACAAATCCAGAATAGTTCTCATCTTCTTGGTTACAAACAAAATTTAGTTTATATGCATTTAAAGTGACAGTATCAGGTTTGTGAGCCCAAGTTCCTGATAGAGCACGGACATTAGTCATCCCATGAAGTTCCTTCCTTTTTGTTGTTCCTTCATTAACCCCAGTAAAAACATAGTACCATTTAGTGTCAATATGAGGCGAAACATTAATCAGATGAACTTAAACTCATCTACCTAATACCCATTGATATGTGAATTGAGTTGTAACTGCATAAACATCACCAAATATAAAATTTATTGTCTGCAGATACAATTACAGCAATTTGCATATGGTAATTGCATGTCATAGTATCAAGTAAAATTGACATATTAAAAAACATACAACAAATTGTTTCCATCTGCATGTCCTATAGCAGTAACTGACTAGTTAAGACAAAGGGCTCAAATTGCTCTATTTGTATGCAATCCCATTATAATTTAGGCCACTTACATGACAATTTAGGCCACTTACATGACAATTAGAAACGGTTGGATATGACCTTTGGTTTGATGAAAGGAAGCATCCAAAAGAATGCAGAATATAAAGGAATTTCCTACAAAATTTATTTATCCAACAGTAAGGATTTGAATGTGACAAGGAATCATAGTTTTTTTCATATGCGCCAAATTATGAAATTGGATTCAGAAATAATTGATCATTGAGATATCCAGCATGACTAACCAACTAAGAGTAAATCAATTTATGGCGAACTTCAACAATAATTATTTAGGTGTTTCTATCTTTTTGCAGTATTCTACTGGGTCGGGCTCGTCTATACACAGAGCAGCAGCAACGACACGAGGGAAGAGGAGGGAGGTTCAGCACCAACAGCTCCGGTCTGCTGTGGGTGTGCGGACACACACAAGGAAGAAGAAGATCTGAGGAAGAAGATGAGGGAAAGCGGAAGAAGGAGAAAGAAAAGGAAAATGGGGAGGGAATCCTCTTACTCCGGCGGATGAGAAGGTGATGCCGTCAGCCACCATTATTTCAAACCCTAGAACCATCGCACAAAATTTGGGGCTAGACCTTTGGAGGAGGTAAAGAGAAGGAGCAAGACAGATATTAGCCACGGACCGGAGGAGAGGTGATGTCGCCGACCGCTGCTCTTGCAAACCCTAACCTCTCTTTCAAACCATCAGAGGGTCGTTGTATCAAAGAGAAGAGAAGAAAAGCCTGAGTTATAATTGTCCCACAGGCACAAATTGTGTGATATTACTTAGTGGCAATAAGATGGTCCCGAGGCACAATAGACTACTTTAACTGTGTTACCAAAACGGTTTGTTTTAATTGCAAATTTTTTAATATAACGGTAAAAATACACTGATTTTTGTGACTTGTTTAATCTGGGGTAAAAAATGGCTACAAATCTGCATGGTGTAGAGCGTGTTTTAAACACGTTTTTTTCAATTTTTCGGTGATTTTTGTGTCTATGCCCACGTCCACCTATTTGCCTCTCTTATGTGAGATTCTCTCTCTCTCTTTCTCTCTCTCTTCCATCTCTGGCGCCATTCAATGGTTATTTGTAACCCATCAACGGCCTAGATTGACTCCCTTTGGGTGCCCTTAGACCTATATAACAGAAGTATTTCAGATCTGAAAACATATCTGAAATTTTTCAAGAAAACATAAGAGAGAGACGAGTCTCTTCTATCTCCTCCTCATTGATCATCTTGCTTCAAACCTTCTTCCAAACCACCTTCTATGTCCACCACCACATCAATCTTTCTCCTCCATGAGTTTAAATTTTGCACTTGAACTTCACACAATATTCCTTCGTCTTAATTCATATCTCACACTTCTAGGCCACCTCTTCTACTCCTCTACTCCTTCATCGAAGTCAATACTTGGACAGGATTTCAGCATGATCCAGCATTCATCGAGGTACTTCCACGGCCATCGTCGATATCCAAGGAAATACCCTTTATTTACTCACTCGAGCCATTATCAGTTACTTCTTTAGACTCCTCCGTGGTTGTTCTTTAGATCCTTGTTTTGACGAAAACTTTGTATTGTTCTAGAAGATTTAATGTCTCTTTTCTTTGCTGAGATTAAATTATATTAGTTCAGATTTTGAATATCATAGTCCACTTTTCTCTTGTTATCAAATCCACGATCTGATCATTGTCTAAGTACAGGCCTACACTACACTATTACTGGGATCATATTTAGTAAAGTTGAAGTTCATCCATTGTTTTAAAATTTAGTCATCACAATTCTTCAATTTAATTGGGCATCACAACACTTCATTATAACGGCATTAGACTATTTGCAAGTGTACATGGGTTGCATCGGGAAGAAGGGTCGGTGGTTGTGCCAATGTCATCCGCATGCATTATTGCTTTATATATTTATATATATATATATATATATATATATGGGCATGCTATAATGCGGCATGCGGTACGTGCGGCATCGCACCGCAGCCGTCTGATGCACGCGCTACGTGCATGCGATGCACGCAGCGGTGCATCAGACGGCTGTGGTGCGGTGCCGCACTTACTGCATGCCGCATTATAGCATCTCTCTCTCTCTCTCTCTCTCTCTCTCTCTCTCTCTATATATATATATATATATATATATATATATATATATATATATATATATACACACTAGTAATGCTCGTGTCTGTCGGCAGGCAAAAGATTTTGAGGGCGAGGACAATATTTCGAGAAAGGTGACAATATTTCAAATATGGTAACAAATCATTTCGAGAGCGGCGACGATATTTTGAGGGAGAAAATAATATTTCAAGGGTGATAACAATATTTTGTGAGCAGTGATAATATTTTGAGGAAGGTGACAATATTTCGTAAGCGGTGATAATGCTCGTATCTGTCGGCACTCGAACGGGGTGGCAAAATTGGTTCGGTCACGCTCACAGTCAAAGTATATCACCATGCATGATATTTTACCATATCTTTCTTTTTGAGGAATGATATTTTACCATATCATAATCTGAAAAATAATGAAAGAGAGAATAACGTGTAAACCATGTTATACATTGTGTGAAAAAGGTGTCTTGACCAGCTCTAGACATTCAAGTGTCGACCAATGCTACCATAAACAACCATCCATTTCATAATTAGTAACCAATAAGTCAGATTCAAAAAGGTAAGTCTACCTTGCTAATTCCTTTCTATAAAAATGATTGTATATAATAAGCCTTCCCCTTTTTTGCTAAACAAAATGAGCATTGTGAGCTATCAAACAACAATTAAGGAACTTATATAATGTGAATAGAATTTTCAATCTTTTTTGTTATATCGAACAGACCCCCTTCCTCTCTCCTCTCTCTCACGAACTATGGGGCTGGGCACCGACGTCAGGCGGTGGCCGAAGCTCACATGATGCAACCAAATTCAAATAGGTGCATTATAAACCAAACTAAACCTATAAAAAAATGAATGACTTAAAATAGTCGCCCCGAACCACGGGGTCCAGCCAACGACACATGTCCCCACCCATTTGATCACCCAGCCCTTATATGGGAGCCCCTTGGGATTCTCTCAGTGGCCTGTAGATGTCAACAATCCGGAACCATCCAAAGGGATGGAACTAACAGGTGTCGATGGCTAGACCCCGAACCCCAATGATACCGTGGTTCGGGGCGACTAAGTTAAGGGCTTTAATAAAAAAAAACCAATAAAATTACATGTAGATTCCAAAACCAATAGTGCAAGACAAATGAATATGCAAATGGGGAGCTTCCCTCTGTGGTGGCACCGGCTCAGCAACATCCAGCATCCCACATCCCCTTCTGGCCTTTTCTCGTCCTCCTTCTCTTGATATCGAAAAGAAAAATAGAAGAGAGTGAGAAAACAAAAACCCCTAAACTGATCCCTCTTCCTCCCTCCTCTTCTCCTTCTCTTCAATCAGAAAAAGATAAAAAATTGAGGAAAGAAAAAATCAGTGGGAATGAGGCAGCGGGTGCTCAGCATGGCGGGCAAGAGAGTGAGTCCGACGGAGATGGCATGAGCGGCGAGCTGTTGGAGACCGATGGAGATGGCATGGGTGGCGAGCTATGGGAGGCCGACGAAGACCTTGAGACCGATCGAAACTTTGAGGCCATAGTCGTTGATGACCTGTACCTCGCCCTCTGGGATGGAGAGGCAGGTGGATCCGCCTTCACCCCCTCCATAAACTCGACCCCAGATAACCTGTACCTTGCCCACCGGGATGGAGAGGCCTGCGCTTGGATCCAACACCTTTGGAGACGAAACACCGTCTTGGCGTTCTGGCCATCTTTGTCGGCCTTCCTCTCTTATTGGCAGATGAGAGGGCATGAGAAAGAGGGGTGGCGATTTGGAGCGCGATCAGAGGAGAGGACGTTAGAGAGACAGGGATGAGAGAGCAGGGCCGCGGAAGAGGAAAGGGGCGCGAGATTTGGAGCGCGATCAGTGGGATACAGGTGACGGGGTGGTGGTTTATAGGGGCGCGATCAGTGGGATTTGGGGATTCAGATTTGATTGAGTGGTGGTTTAGAGGGGCACGGATAGCTGTCCGTGTGCCAATGGACGCAGGATTTGGGGCTGGATTAAGAAGGGCCCGACAGACACGGATTGATCAGAGGGGGCACAGGATCAGTAGATATTGATCGGGTGGTGGTTGATCAAAAAGGTATGGGGGTCAATTAAGTGGTTCAACAATGAAAATAACGCACCCTTAGGTTCCTCCGTCATAGCCGTTGTTTGTCCCCCCCGCAAATCAATCACAATTGTTAATCTGTCTCTTCATGTTTGTCTCCCCCACAAAACCCTGAAATTATATATATAAATATATATATAAATATATATATATATAGAGAGAGAGAGAGAGGAAGGTTACAATGAGCTGTGAGCTGCCAGAGGAGAAAGTGAGTTGCGCTCACTTGGCAGATTTTGCTTCGACCATTTGACCCCCATAGAAGTTTTGGAATTTGATGAAAATTGGTGAGGATGATCATCTTACCCTAGACAACACCCTCACCAAATTTCATCAAATTCTAAAACTTCTAGGGGGGGTCAAAGTGAGCGCAGCTCACTTTCTAAACCGGCAGCTCACAGCCCAACCTAGCAGCCCTATATATATATATATATATATATATATATGTACACAAGTCAGACTAAAAGTGGTGTTTCTAGGGGTAGATGGGTGAGTAGCGCACAAGAACCTTCCCATGGGAGGGTAACAACAACAAAAAATGGAGGATCATACCCTATCAGATGAGAAGCAAAAGAAACCTCACTGTAAACGATTGTATATGGAACAACTATAAAGATTATTCGGACCATATTTCCAAGTATCATCCCGACGGCCGACGTTCATTGCTATACCACAGTTTGATATGTTATAAAGACCTTTTCACAATCTCTTATAACTAAGGGACAATCATTTTGTCTCTTATATTCTCCTCTCCATACCATTAGTGTTGGTGATTGGGATGCTTATCTTACCAATGTATGTTCTACCACTAACTTTTGCATCATCCTAGGAGACTCCATCACCGAATAGCAAGAAGCATAATATTAAATCTTGCTCAGGTGACAAGGTTGAGTATAGTATGAGTCCATGTTATAGAGTGGTTTGTTTTGCTATACTACCATCTCTCCAACATGAGTGTCGCACTCAGTACTCCTATTTGTTATGATATATGGGGTGCCATTCAAACTACTATTATTTGATTTTCATAACCTGACAAAGCGAAGAAGATTGATAGCAAATTCATTAAACCCTTCTATAATCACTCACTTATGTCTTAACATCAAGAAACTCGGAGACCTCTCCATATATCAAGGAAAACTCTATTTGATTCACCATGAGCATGATAGGTGGCGTGGTAGATAACTTAGATATACACCTATAGATAATGTCATACTGTCCACGTATCTACATTATTAAGTAATAATTTATTTACACGATATATGAGAAAGCCTATTGTAACTATAGATATTGAGCTATTGGATATAATTAGACATCATTGCACATTTACAATTCTTCCAACACTTGTTTCTCAACTCTCAAGTTACAATAATGAACCGTGACAAATTGAGTGGAGCTTAAGACACAAAAGAAAGTCACCAAAGTGAACGAATTGTCAGTCCCAAAGTACCAGAGTAAGTGGCTTTTCTCCACTTATAAGGGTAGGTTGTCTAATAGAACAGATAAAAATGATTTATAAACAAATGCAGTAATTCTATCCAGAAATATGTGGACATAAAAAATTGAAAACAGGATATTACTGTTAGTCTGTTACTATCCGCTATGTGTATCTATGTTAGGATTTTCGGATGTACAATCTATGTTCTGGATTAAGTGGCCAAGACATGTTCATGTATTTGCAATTTCATTTCTTCTATGTTTGTATGCATGCGGATATTTGATTGGCTGAGCACCCAACTATCCCACTCTGAAATAAGATCTGCAGCTACATCATATTAAGTAACAGTATATTATATACTACTATGTAATATGAAACACAAATCTAATAACTAAAAGAACCTTGCAATATAAGGAATTAATATTGCATTTTTTGTAATTATATCAATTGTATTTACAGCATAAGTTAATAAACTAAATATAACCCAATGAAGCTAATTTCATGCCAATAAAAGGAAAATGACCTGATATGAAGATAAAATGTCTGTTCAAAGTAAATTCTAGTATTTAATGGGGTGGATCAGCAGTTCCATCCTGACGCAGAAAGCTGTCTAGCACATATACGGTATACCAAAATAAGTTGACCAGATGATCATGAGACAAACCAATATACATAAGGTACACTCAGATTAGTCAGATATCTGTCAGGCATTGAATTTCTCTTGACCGTATTTTGTGTCAGGTGGACCAGCTGATCTGCCCCCTATATTTGATTAGTTTTCCAAAAGGAGAGGCAGTGGATTATTCCTTACAATCAAGAAAAAAGACGAAGAAGAGCATCCCAACCTGCCCCAGAAGCATACTCCTTATCTACTCCAGCTAAATCAGTCTCGGTAATCTCTTCGAGAAAAGGTTGAAGATGATTACTAAGTGCTCCCAATTCATGTAGTTTCTTGCAGGCCTCGAAACACACAAGCTGCTTGGCTAAATTAGAGGTGATGCTCAGAGGGCCTACTAATCTTTGAAATGCCGCATTGGGAGGTAAAGTTAACATACACTCGTATAACTCTTCTTTCTGAGTTATTTGAAAAAGTGGTTTTGGGATGAAATACCTAGGAAAAGGATATATCAATTATGAAAATGAAAGTATAAAGCATAGCAAATATGAAGATATAAATCAACAGGCATGCTATTTTGAAGATCAAGAAGATATGACTCATACCTATCTTTTGGAAGCTTTTCACAGTATTTATAAATGATATTAACACTAGAATTAGGAGTAACTGTTGCTCCTGTTGACTCTACACAATACATATTTATTTTGTCCTCACAACAAGGTTCTTCATAGACATAAGTTGAAGGGTCTCTACACAAAGCTGTGTGTACCACAGACTGCTCACTCCGAATAATATCATATAACATATCCCTCTGTTCAGTGTTTCCCCTGAAAGAATTCATACACACAGGACCTTGTTAACAATGCAGCTCAAACAGCACAAAGATGCATTCTGCATGCCTTCTGACAAAAGAACAAACTTTGGCAGACCAAGTTATATAGTTTCTAAGATGTAAATAAAGGAATTAGAGTAGAAGGGTCAGCGAAGTGCTCATTAGAGTAACCGTGTATTAGTTGACTATGAATAGACGAGGTCACTAACCAAGTAATGTTTAATGTGTTAATGGACCAGCAGACATGTAACAAAACTTATAGAGGTAATATCTACTTCCATAAAACAATTGTATGGCAATAGTACTCTCTATAATGAATACAGAACTTTGGTGAACCAAAATACATTTCATTTTGCATGGCATATAAGTCAGAGGACCATAGATAATGCTTTCAATCGAGTAATTGCCACTTAGATGATTCAGCTCGCTAAGTTGGAAAAGACAAAAGTGTGCAGACAAGCCATGGAGTTTGGACACGTTTTCCCGGTCAACATTGAAGAACATGGGTTTAGCATTCATACAAAGGCAGAGATAAGTCAATTTCCTAAAGAAAAATATTCAATCTCATTCATATCAAGTTATTGACATCAAATCATAATTACGATGAGTTTGTATTACTATCTTACACACTTAAATACAATGCAAAAAATATCAAAGAGCTAAAAGATGAGATGCCTTCTTCTGTAAGACTAGAAATAAGCTTCCCTTCCCCTCTCCATCCCCTCCCAAGTTCTGATATAATGAAAATGGACAAACAAAAACTTCTTGACCACAATATGTAATCCAGAATACAGGGAAACTTAATGCTAGTTCTCTTACTATAGCTACAATCCGCAACAATTCTCAGGTCATTAATATTGTTGCTTATTTATGCAACAAATTTTCTAGTTGTAATAACTTATCTTTGTAGGATTTTCTGTAGTCTGTAGATACGTAGTGAAATGATCCCAATGGGGTAGACATATCTACCTGTCATGTACTTGGTCCACATATATGTAATCTGTATTATCACCTATAGGATGTATTGTCTAGTTTTTTATGATATTAATCAAATAGTGTCAGTCCTTGTTAGAGAGAGAGAAAGAGTAAATTGGGAGTAAAAGGATTAGGTTTACTCATTGGGGTAAATGCCCTATATATCACTATACAAGAGATGGGGTCACCAAAGGGTGAGCATACCCAAAAGAGACTAAAAGAGTCTATACAAGGATTAAGAATGAATCTACACACAACACCCCCCCTCAAACTCAAGGTGGGTCATACAGCAAGAGTTTGCCAAGGAGATATCGAAAACGCTAAATTGTGTGTCTTCGTAAAGAAATCTGCAAGCTGCTCTGTAGAAGACACATGTGGAAGTGAGAACGTGCCATCCTTATAGCGATGTCGAACATAATGACAATCTAGCTCAATGTGCTTTGTGCGCTCGTGAAATACAGGATTGCTAGCTATTTGAATAGCACTCCGGTTGTCACAATGGAGCGGAATCGACGAGGTCAGATGAACACCCATGTCCTCGAGTAGGCGACGCAGCCAAACGATCTCACATGAAGTGCATCGGTACTATATAGCGAAACAATCTCCTGCTTCTTGCTTTTCCAGAAGATGAGCGAAACACCTAGGAAAATACAGAAGTCAGTGGTGGATCATCGATCAGTGGGATCGCCGTCCCAGTCTGCATCGGAAAAGGCACGAAGCTCCAATAAAGAAGATGACAAAAACAGCAAGGTGTGAGTCACAGTGCCTTGAACATAGTGAAGAATCATCAGTAGTGCGGTATAGTGAGAGGAGCGAGGAGCGCTGACAAACCGACTAAGAACTCGAAAGGCATGTGCAATGTCCGGGCGAGTGACAGTCAGATAGACAAGAGCACCAACAAGCTGGCGGTAACGCGTGGGATCCAAAAGCGGCTCGCCATCAATGAGACGGAGCTTCACATTAAGCTCTATCGGTGTATTGTATCCATGGTCCGTGAATCAGGAAGTGCAGCACGACTCAGTATATCAAAAATAAACTTTTGCTGATAGACCAAGTATCACCGGGAAGATGAAGCAACCTCAAGGCCAAGGAAGTAGCGAAGCGGGACAAGGTCTTTCATCTCGAACTGCTGCTGGAGGAGCCTCTTCAAAGAATCGATAGTAGCAGTATCGTCACCGGTAATGATCATGTCATCAACATATAGAAGCAATATTGCATGACCATGAGTAGAGGTGTGAGTGAACATAGCATAGTCATTCATACTCTCTGTAAAGCCGGCTGCAAGCACTAAGGACCTAAAGCGCTCAAACCAAGCCCGAGGAGCTTGCGTGACCCCATAAATGAACCGACGAAGGCGGCAAAAATGCTGGGGATGAGTCAAAAGACTAGGAGGAGGACTCATGTAGACCTCCTCAGAGAGATCTCCATGAAGAAACGCGTTCTTCACATCCATCTGGAAGAGTGGCCAGTGACGAACAGAAGCAACTGCTAACAGAGTTCGGACAGAGGTCATCTTCGCAACAGGAGCAAAAGTCTCCTCGTAGTCAATGCCATGCTCCTGAGTGAAACCACGAGCAACTAGATGGGCCTTGTATCTCTCAATCGACCCATCGGAGCGAGTTTTGATCCGATATACACAGTGACAGCTGACAGGATCCTTCCCTGGAGGAAGAGGAACGAGCTCCCAAGTATCAGTCTGCTGGAGGGCCTGCAACTCCTCGGCCATAGCCTGCTGCCAGTGCGGAATCTAAACTGCCTCACGGTAAGTCTGTGGCTCCTGAAGAAAGTGAATAGTCGCAAGAAAGGACTAAAAATAGGTCGAGTAAGAAGCAACCTGAGAAAAGCTATAGCGATCAGGTGGATGCCTCTCACGTTCAGGATAGTGGGTAGGAGGAGTAGAAGACCCAATGTCACTAGCACCTGAGAGTGGCAACGAAGGAGGTGAACTTAAGGTGTCTGCAAAAGAAGGGGTAGCAGGCAAAGCAGGTGGAACTGGTAAATCAGGTGTAGCGGGCTCTGGCTAGCGACGAGTGTAGGTATAAATGACAGGCGGGCGTGGGGGCTCAGGCACCGTAACAGGGATAGTAGGAGCGTCCGGAGTCACTGGGGTAGGAAGGAGACCCGAAGAGGAACTAGGAGTCTGAAGGAAGAACAAGTCTGAAGAAGAAGAAGAAGGTCCTGAGAAGAAAGGTGTGTCCTCGAAGAAGGTCAAGTGTCGAGAGATGCGGATACGACGAACAGAGGGGTCATAGCAACGCCAACCCTTGTGCTCAGAATTGTACCCTAAGAAGACACACTTGGTCGACCGAGGAGAAAGCTTTGTACGCTCTCCGGGTGGAAGTAAGACAAAACTGGTACAACTAAAGGTCCGTAGAACTCTATAATTGGGAACAGTGGAATGTAGTCACTGAAATGGGGACTGACCAGAGAAAAATGAAGGAGTCTGATTAATCAAATGAACAGAGGTAAGAATAGCTTTAGCCCAAAAGTGACGAGGAACTGAGGTAGAGAACAAAAAGGACCGAGTAGTCTCAAGAATGTGACCATGCTTCCTCACGGCAACCCCATTCTGTGCAGGCATGTATGGACATGACTGTTGGGGTAGAGTACCGTGAGAAAAGAGGATGTCACGAAACTCGGAAGAAAGGTACTCCCGAGCACTATCTGAGCGAAAAACTTTGATCCGTTTTCCAAATTGAGAATGGACCATACTAGTAAAATCACGATAAACCTGACACACGTCAGACCTACGACGCATGAGGGTTACCCAGGTGAATCGAGAATAGTCATCAAAAAAACTGACGTAATAATGAAAACCAGACATTGACGAAATAGAAGATGGTCCCCAAATGTCAGAGTGTACAAGGTCGAAAGGAGAGGTAGATACAGACTCACTGGAGGAAAAAGGAAAAGCAGAGTGCTTAACAAACTGACAACTCGTGCAGAGAGAATGAGGAGTGAAAGAGATATTACCCAAATGTTCGGACTGAAACATGCTTAGAAGACGCATCGTAGAGGGATGCCCAAGACGGCAATGCCAAAGGTCGGTAGTGGAAAGAGCAACAGCACATGAATCAGCGGAGGGCAGAGGAATATGAAGTTGCTCCAACCTGTACAAACCACCTTGTCTTCGTCCAGTTCCAATCTGACGACCAGTGCGAGGGCCTTCCACCACACAGAAGGACGCTGAGAAGGTAACAGTGAAACCTAAATCAGCTAGCCTACTAACGGAGACCAGATTGATCGACACACGAGGAGCATAGAGTACATCAGGGAGTGAGATACGACCACTAGGGTTAGAGGAGGTCGTGATGGATCCCTGACAAGAGACCATCAAAGGGGAACCATCAGCAGTGCGAATTTGAAACTCTGGGGACACACGACCACAATCAGTGAGCACAGAAGCGTCGGAAGTCAAGTGGTGAGATGCCCCCGAGTCTAGAATCCAAGGGGCATTCAGGTGACACTGAGCGGCGGTAGTTGAGCTGGCAAAAGGTCCCATCGCGATCGCCATAGATAACTGAAATGGTAAGGTGCCTTGAAGGATAACTGGGTTTACCAAGGTGAGCAGTGAGCAATGAACAGTGACTGATTATGTTGTGATGATGTTTGCTTTCTTCTTACACCTCTTGTATATAGGGCACTTCAGAAGGCCTTTCTTTGAGCAGATTAGCAACTAACTGAGCCAAGGCTGAACCAGAGCTGAAAACAGAACTGAAACCCGAGCTGAACCGAGCTGAAAATCGAGCTGAACCAGAGCTGAAAACCAAGCTGAACCAAAACTGAAAACCGGAGTCTGAACCGGTATGAACCGAACCTGAGCAGTGAACCGGTTTGAACCGATGAGTTGGCAATCAAGTTTAAGTGATGTGAATCTAACCGTAGGTGAAGCGAACAGCTGAGATCGAGCTGAGTTCACCCTTTAGTCAGGGTTCGTTCCTCATCTCAGCGGCATCGTCCTTCTCTTCGACGTCTTCGACGACGCAGATCTGATCGGAGATCAGCCGATCTCTTCAGCTGATCCAATGAGGCAAGTAGCTAGGTAGAAGATGCTCGCCGGAGCTTGATCTAGCTGCAGATCATATGAGAATCTCGTCGAAGAAGAGCCGGTTGAACAAATCGCGACCAAATCTGAGATCCTCTCTCCGATCTCTTCTCCGACAGATCCGACGCACCTCTCCAACTGCGGTCTACTCCAGATCTGCTGCGATCAGATCTGGCTCAACTTCCATATCCTACTATACACATTTGTCAAGTGCTGCTTCTCCTTCTCTTTGATCGGATCTCAGATCTGGACCAGATCGCAACTGGAGTAGATCCTGATCGAGGCCTTCGATTCGGGTTGCAATGAAGGCTAGGGCTTCAATGCAGAGATCGATGTAGAAACCCGATGCAAGAGCTCGATGAAGGACTGGGTTTGGATTGAAGGAAGCCCTGCTCTACCAGAGACCCATTAGGGCTCTGATACCATGTTAGAGAGAGAGAAAGAGTAAATTGCGAGTAAAAGGCTTAAGTTTACTCATGGGGGCAAATGCCCTATATATCACTATACCAGAGATGGGGTCACCAAAGGGTGAGCATACCCAAAAGAGACTAAAAGAGCCTATACAAGGATTAAGAATGAATCTACACACTCTAACAGTCCTGTTAGTGAATATATGCTGACATCAAGACCTAACACGATACAATGTTCATTTACAAGATCAACACCACTTCACATATCCTTCCAATAAAAATAAAAAACCAGAGAAATAACAGGTACAAACAACTTAGTAGTAATGATACTTGCCAAGTCAGGATATAAAACCAAGCGATAACTTGAGCTATAAAAACAGGGGATGATGGCAATATGATAATTTCCACATAAAACCCCCAGTACCTTTCAAGCAAAAGGACATATTGGGAATCATGCCGTCGTGCTCGGCCACGAGATTGCACATAACTACGAATTGTCGTAGGCAAGTCAAAGCGTATCACCCAGGAACAATTAGGAACATGAATTCCCTCTTCAGACACATCTGTAGTGAATAATAAGTTCACCTGCAATACCGATTCAATGTTTATACTGAATAATGAACGGCACAGAACGCATAATTCAAAATTTCCAGATAGTTCTATATTACCTTCCCGCATCGGAACAGATCCATTGTAGTCCTCTGCAATTTTGGGTTTAGACCATCATTTGATGAATTCCCTCCAGTTAAATATGATATTGAAAAATGAGATAAGCTGCTGATTTTTTTCATGAATCGTTCAATCACTTGAGCAGCTATAATTCTTTCCACAAAAATCAGACAAAGTACTTCAGTAGATAATCTGCAGCCACGAAGGTGAATATGAACACCTTAAGAGTGTGAAACTGGATGATTGGCAGGTGAAAAACAATCTTACCCAAACGATTGAAAAATTTGAACCAGTTTATCCAACTTTGGAGATATATATCCCAGTTTAGTTCCCTCCAAGTAGCCACATTCTGTTTTAATCAGTTCTTCATGACCTGAGGGGCCAAAAAGCTGATAATCAGTAAGCAATCCCAACTTACAATAACTATTACCAACAAGCCTTACTCACTCCAGGATTAATATGAGAACCCTCGTTCACCATTTATTCCTATCAAGATCGATATCCGGCACTAACTACCCCAACCTCAATGATAAAATATAAAAAAGTTGTTAATCTAACAAAAAGAAATCAAGAAGTCATTGATATTTCTTCCTTAAGCTTTGTATTTGTTCATCCCCCCACACCCTCCTCATTCATTGAGGGATTTCTCAAAAAGGCATGATAACACGAGTCATAAAAAAAGGCACAAGTCTACAAATAATGAAGTCAACTTCGATCCTATTAAGCAAGTATAATTGCAAAAACTTGAGTAGAATGGTTAGCTTGCTAAGCAAGCAACACTTCACTAAAATGGACAATAGCCGTAAAGATACAACTACAATTGGCAATGGCGCTCTCATGAGCATGTCAGACCTACACTACTGTTAGGTGTAAGAGGGGTAAAGAATTGGGGAGAAACGCAAAGTATATCTCTTTAAAGCAAGCAAGCCCATATATACAACGTATAGTGTGTGTGTGTGCGCGCGCGCACGCATGCTCTTGTTTGACCACCCTAGAGATTTTCAAATTTGATGGTTTTTGGCAAGGATAATCATCAAACCATAAATAGATGATCCAGAAAAAAAAAATTCAAAAAAACAAACCTCTTGGTGGGAAATAAGTTGTTAGCCAATTTCTGCGCAAATAGAGTGGCAGCTCATATCTCGTATCCTCATATATATATATATATATATATATATATATATATATATATATATATATATATATATATATATATATATATATATATATATATATATATATATATATATATATATATATATATATATATATATATATAGGGGAGGGATACTCTTACTCATGGCCTCTTACTCATATAGTTACTTATGATCCGGGCCGTCCATTAGATCCCGATGTACGGTTTGGATTAGATGAGGAGTTAAAGCAATGATGTCCACATTAAATGCCAGTATTAAAAGCCCTTATTAAAAGCCCGCATTTAATGCGGACACCATTGCTTTAACTCCCCATCTAATCCGAACCACACATCGGGATCTAATGAACGTCCCGGATCATAGGTAACTATATGAGTAAGAGGCCATGAGTAAGAGTATCCCTCCCCATATATATATATATATATATATGGGAATGCTTAGGTGCGGTCTGCAGCCGTCCGATGATCTTCAAGGTTGAAGAGGTATAAATCTTGAATGAGGCATGCCAGAGACAATGATGACATGGGTTTGATAATCTTCCTACATTTGCAATTTGGGTCTCTGAGATAAGAACTATGCAGTCAAAGTCGGTAGTCGGCCCTAGTCGGCCAAGGGCCGACTAGGACTAGTCGGGACTAGTCGGCCAAAACTTATTCTAACCCCTCCCCCCCTCCCTAAACATATATGACATATGAACTAGCATAAATGTCAATAAGTATATGATATTAGTCGGTTAATAACAATACATACCTTCACACTTCACAGCATGGGTATAAATACATAAGTAACAGTCTAACAGAACACAGTTGTATTGGTTTCATGCCCATGTCAAAAGACTCAGAACTAAGAATTCATCACAATATTTGTTTGATGATGTTTAATCAGTGAACAACCCCAATTTTGATTATAGGGTTATATGGATATCAACAAATAAACTAATTATTTGTCTATGTTTTTATCTGAGATTCTCAGGTGCTCAACAGATGATTACAGGGAAGAGCCATAGTTGTGAGTCTTGCGACTCAAGACTTTGAGCCAATGTAAAAAAATCTAAACAAAATTGCTTGCAAAGACTCCTTTCAAAAAAAAAATTTGCTTGCAGAATGCTGCCTGGGGACTAGTCGGCAGTCGAAAGTCGGAGACTAGTCGGGATTCCGCCCAGCAATGACGGAATCGAAATTAATCGGTCGGCAAAATGCCGCCGAGGGACTAGTCGCCGACTAGTTCCGACTTTGATAGCATAGGATAAGAAAGATCTTGAACTGGTGGTTGTTCCTAAATATATAGATGATTTAACTGTTGAAGGGTGGGTGACAGATTGACCTATACACGTGTTGAAATCTCAATGAGAAAACGACTACCGAAAATTGTTGAGGTCCAGTTGCTTGGGAAGAAATTATGGATCAGGACTCTTAATTTGAAAGGATTCCTCCAAAATTCAACAAATGCATCTCTTCTAAACATGACAAAGTTGCATGTCGTAACTCTCCTTCTTGGCTCCTAATGAGAGGACATTCTACAATAAATCACCCTTCTATCAATGAGAATGCTCAGGTTGCTAGGCCTTCTGAGAAGGGGTGGGGCAACTATTTCTAACTGGATTCCTCTAGTAGTAACACGGTGGCTGGATCTTTGGGTATTTTCTGAGATGCACTCATAGATATTGAGGAAATTATTGAGGGCGGTTTAAACATTAAGTCCAATCAATGAGCATGGATTAAATTTTCAAGTAAGGGGCGGAAGACGTGCAAGTTAGTGATGACACTTGATAGTCCTTCAAATTTGATGAAGGATGACCTATGAAAGTTGTTAATCCAACTACAGTAAACTCTAGCACCGGAGTCCGGGAACTATTGTCTCCAACTGGAATTGATCAGTTGGTTGTCTGCACTTGACAAGAAGTCTCAATCACTTCCAATGTTGAATTTGTCGGTACCATTAGATAGATTAATTATTGCTACGTAAGGCAACCTAGGGTAGTGCAGGGCTGATTCCAGGAGTAAAATACCAAAAATCGCCGCTCCAGCAATTGTCTATGGTAGTGATGCCTCGGAATTGACAACTTCATATTCTAACAAGGTGTAGCATGATATTGTGTCTACTACTTTTACAATGGATTCAGGTCAGCATTAAAAAGGTGAAGCTCTTCTAGTAAGTTATTTTCTACCAAGTGTACTTGTGGAGGAAGCTCCGAGGAGGTTGAGCCACCTCAACTTTTCTTGCATATGATAATAAGAATACCAAAAGGATCTTGCACGACCGAGGAGTACAAGAATAAGAAATGGTGACCTAGGGTGTCAGGCTTAGAACCAGAAGCAACAAAAATTCAGTAGAAAAAAGCCCAAGGAAAGAACATGAAGAATGAGGTGGAAAACCTAGACACTTTAAGTCTTTTTCCTTAGATCTCAAGGATTGGGAGAAAGATATACAATAATAGGATTGATGTAAACTCATTTATATGAGGATGCCTTTTGGTTTATTTGTTTAGCTGCTGCAACTTTTCTTGCATATGATAATAAGAATACCAAAAGGATCTTGAAGGATCGAGGCGTACAAGAATAAAAAATGGTGACCCAGGGTGTCAGGCTTAGAACCAGAAGCAACAAAAATCCGTTAGAAAAAAACCCAAGGAAAGAACATAAAGAATGAAGTGGAAAACCTAGACACTTAAGGCCTTTTCCATAGATCTCAAGGATTGGGAGAAAGATATACAATAGTAGGATTGATGTAAACTCCTTTATCTGAGGATGACTTTTGGTGTATTTGTTTAGTCCGCACCCACCCACCCCCACCCCACCGGCCATGCTGAAATGTTCATCATGAATTTTAATGTACTGAATCTACTGATGGTGTGTACCTTGTCATCGATGTTTCTATTTTCTCTCCCCCTCAACTTCTTTGCTTCATCATGTGGTCTTGGGATGACATGAAAGAATGAGTTATGTATATGGTTTCATTGTATGTTTTACTTTTACATCAACATTAGGGTTTTATTACCCTTCGAAAAAACTGATATCTTATGGTGAATGGAAAAAAGAGCAAAATACCCTTCACATGCACAATTTGTAGATGCAATATTGAAGAAGTATCTCTCAACTACATCAATTCATGGAAAACAATACAATAGAGAACGAAAAATCGCCATACCATGTGGTAAAGTTTCTTCTATAATACGGAGGACTTCCTCTAGAAAAGAGAGACATAAATCGGAACTTGCTATAGAAAAACCACTCTCTCCTGTGGCACTTCGGACACGAACAACTTTCTTACACACTTTTGCTGCCTGAAATGAAAGTAATAGGGCATTGTTAATTTGATACTAGAATTAAAGTGCAGGACAAACTAGAAATGTAAATGAAACTTGATGAAACATTATACCATGAAATTTCAAAAGAAAAAATAACATTTCAAAAAACGATATCCAACGTGACAGGAAAGGGTAAAGAAAAAGTAAAGCCCACATTTACTTAAGATCTTGGTACCTAAATGCAAATATTTGATTATAAAAGTTAAAGTCTCACAAAGTAATGTAAGTCGTAAGGATGGATAAAGCTAACGTTCAAATTGCTCTCCTTTAACGTGCTACCGCATTTGTAACTTTTAAAAGACAAGAAATGCCAATGAGAGGAAAAGTAGAATGAAGCCCGTGATTAGTAACTTTTATGTAATTTGGCGATAGCATTATACATTTTGATTTGGAATTTTCTTTCCTACTATCTACATTTACAATCCTTACAAGCTTTCTCAAACCCTCTTATAGTCATATGGCTTATGTCTAGGTTTCCTTAGGTTTCTCTGTTCTCTTTCTTTAAACTTCTTCAAGGCCATTTATGTATCTTATTGGTCTTGGTCACACGATCTGAAATGAGCATTCTTTTATTTATCCTCAATCGGTTGATACTCCTAGTCGTCCTCATATAGTAAGGTTTTGAGTTTCGGTCGAAACCGATCCATTTTAGATCCGTTTCAGCCGGAACCAATCATGAAACCCTCTAGGTTTCAGATTTAGGAACTCAGCACTCCAAAAATACAGGAGTGGGTTCAGGATAAGGTGTATTTCAGCAAGACAGCTTGACAGTCATATTTACATAAAAAATATTTAAGTAATGATCTTTATGTTCTCCAGTTATTTTAAGTTATTTCATGTAAATAAGTAAATACCCTCCCATTTGGGTTTAATAAAAATATTAGAAAATCCAAATCCAAATGAATCAAAATGTAATTTTCCAGTTCCTATACAAAATCAGACTCTACAATTTTTGCTAAAAAAGAAAGTTCGGTGGAACAAAAACCTCAAAGTATTTTAGACCAGAAAATATCTCAGAAATCTAGAAGTAGAAGATCAACTTAAAAACCCAAAGAATGGTAAAATATTTTAAATCTATAAAACAATTATTTCACAAGAACTCTTTTTTCCTACAAACTTAGCCAAAATTCATAATCGTGATTTTTCAGCTTTTTGACAAAAAGTCAGGGTAAACCAAAAGCCCTACTCTTTTGAAAACAAGACCAATATGTAGTGGGTACCGGGTGTTGGATAGCATGTGGTCATGGGGGACGTACAAGGAGCATCCCTTTTTTGAATGAAGACATGGAAGACATATATTCGTTATAATTTATTCATCACTTAAATGAAAAAATAATAATAATAAAAGAATTTAAAATAAAATTTTAATTTTAATTTTTTTACTGAAATTATTTTTCATTAAAATTTTTTGAAATCGAAGCCGGCCTTAGATGGGCAAACCGAAACTGAAACCAAAACCGAAACTAAAAACCTTGATATAGACTCATCTCTAAACTTCTCCCTCCAAGTCTAATCACATATGAATGTCAACCTACCGGATATTATTATGCATATCTTAACTACAGGCCACCCCTTCATAGGTCACAATGACACATTCATCGACCCGTAATCTTTTTCATTATTAATAAAGTGGTTGTCTAGTGTTTTCTTTATTTGGTATAGCACATGTGGTGTTTTAGTTGGTTTTTAGACTACTCTGAAAAGCGTGTCAGTTGTTGGAAGACTGCTTAGTATGTTTACCAGGCAATTGCCACTCGTTTTTGGTTGAGTTTGCATGTGGTTATTCAGTGCTCAATACCGGTCATTTCCAATTGATTCCCTTTAATTTTTTAGTAACTATTTAATTAGGTAAAAAGCTAGTATCGATATTTGTGTGTGGATCCCTTATTTAGTAACTATTTAATTTTTTAGTAACTATTTAGTAACTATTTATTGTTTATAAAGGCTTCTGAGGCGTGCGCCTCAAGGCGAGGCGGTATTGTGCTACCTCGAGGCGCACGCCTCAGCAGTAACATACCTCAGCAGCATCATATAAAAGGCTTACGTTTCATGACAACACCTTATTTACATATAAAACATTTAAGTAAATATTGTTTCTCCATTTACTTTAAGTTATTATATGTAAATAAGCAATTACCCCCCACCCCCCTATTTGATTTCAATAAAAATATCAAAAAAATCAAAAAACAAATGAATCAAAAAGTAGACTTTCAATTTTAGTAGGAGAAAGTAGTTTCAGAGTTTTTCATAAAATGTGCACTTTGAGAAAAGTGGTTAAATAACTTAAATCGACTCCATTTTAGCTCAAAAAAATCCACAAGATGTAAAACTATAAGAGCTTTTAGAAAACCATGGCCCGTTAAGGGAAATTTTGAATGGATAAAATTTTTTTATATAAAAACTCTTTTTTTCAGACTTAGTAAAAAACAGTATTTCGCACTTCAGCATAATTTTTGTGTGGTTTCAAGCTTTTATAACTTTCTTGTTTTAAGTCCGTTTAAAGCATTGTTTTAACAATCAATTATCTTCATTTTGAAAATATTTTTATTCACAAAAAAGATCGAGGAAAATTTGGAAAACATAGATCAAAATTGAACCAAACAAAAGTGCACAAGAAAACACAAGGCTCAAAGACTCAAATGTAATACCTCATGCAACTAGAAGAATATGTAAGTTAATACAATTAAATATCAAACTTAATAAATATTGATTAGAACCATTAATGACTCAAATAAATACCTTTACATGTATCTTTTTTTTTTGACGAATTCCTATCCAAGTGGGAGAGGATGGGGTTAAGTCATACCCCAAGCTATATTATTAATAGATAGTAAGAAATTACAAGCTACAAAGAAAAGAGTTAATCTTCTACCAGTGCTTATTGCAAAAACCTGTGAACCAAAAAATAAGTAAAGCTTTGAACCTGGACCACACGACTTCTAAAGGGGATTCCTTATTCGAGAAGACTCTTGAATTGCGATCTCACCAAATGCTCCAAAACAAACCAATGACGAGGAAGTCTCATGTTGTTCGGAGTTTCCTTCTGATACGACGCGTTCTCCACAGGGTCCAGAGAGAGCGAATGCAGCCCGGGTGACCTTTGATTCTGAACCTATGCTTCAACATGCTCCAAAGGTTCCTCGAGTAGGGACAGCAGAGAAAAGGTTGGTCTACATCTTCTCTATGCGAGTGGCAAAGGGGGCAGGATAAGTCTTGAACATTCGGGTTATTCCTTCTGTGCAGATTAACTCTGGTGAGAAGCCTTTCTCGAATAGCCAGCCACATAAAAATCCTCGTCTTCAGAGGTGCAGGAGATTTCTATAGATGCTTAGTGTTAATGTATATACCGAGTCGGGTTCTATGTACAGTCGGGTCGGGTTTTATGTGTATACATGTACTTATATATTGGGCTTCAGTCCCTCAATGAGTATCATTCTATTCTCTCCAAACCCTAGCTGTCATCTCCTAACATGGTATCAGAGCTCTAGGGTTTCTCACGCGACGACGACGACGACGACGACGACGGCAGCCACCTCCGGTCTCCCCCTCCACCCGGCAGCCCCCCCTCCGGCCTCTCCTCCACCTGGCAGCCCCCCTCCGCCCGGCAGCCCCCCTCCGGCCTCTCCTCCGCCCGGCAGGCCCCCCGGCCCCTCCCCTCCACCCGATAATCACCCCGACCCCTCTCATCCACCCGACCGGCCCCCCCGACCCCTCTCCTCTGCCCGTCAGCCCCCCCGGTCTCTTCCCTCCACCCGATCACCACACCCCCCCCCCCGGCCCCTCCTTTCCACCCGATCACCCCCCCCCCCCCCCGACCCCTCCCATCCACCCGCAATCCCTCTCCCGGTTTCCCTCTCCTTTGCATCTACTACATGGCATCTCCTACCGTGCCGTCCGTCGTTGCGATCTCTCCACCGCTGAAGGCGGTCACCTTTCAGTTGTCCTCGGCCAACGACTGGCCTGATTGGTCGCTCACCGTCGAGGCCACGCTCTCCAGTCGCGATCTTTGGGGTCACATCACCGGTGATCATCCTCCTCCAGCTGCCTCCTCCAGCTCCTCCTCTGTCACCAGTAGAGCAGCCGACAGCGCCGCGTCCTCTGTTGCGTCTACTACCGTCACGACTACTTCCACGGCTGCTGCTCTCACGTGGCACCGCTACGATCAGGCCATCCGGGCCTATCTTCTGGACTCCGTTACTCGTCCGCTCCTTGCTCCCATCGGCCGCCTTCCTACAGCGTGCGCGATGTGGGAGTATCTCCGAGACCGGTTTCTCTCGCACGGTGACGCACGCCGGCATCAGCTTATCTGTGACTCGCAGTCTGCTCATCAGGGGGAGCGTTCGATTCAGGACTTCTTCAGTCTGATGAGTGCCTACTGGCATGAGCTGGACTCCCTGATCCCGGAGCAGTGTGCTTGCCCACGCTCTAGGGATTTCCAGCGCTACCTTGATAAGGGCCACCTGCACCAGTTCCTGGCAGCGCTTCGGTCGGACTTTGCTCTCATCGCTGCTCAGCTCCTGCACCGTGAGCCACTCCCTAGGCTAGAGGATGCCCTGCTCGCCTTGGTCGATGAGGAGACTCGTCTTCAGACTCAGGGTACTCGTCCTCCTCTACTTGCTCCTGGCTCAGACACCGTCCTGGCGGCCGGGTTCTCCGATGAGTCTATCTTCTGTCACTACTGCAAGGAGCCCGGACACATGAAGCGTGAATGTCCTGCACGTCCTCCACGCAACCCCCGCTGGGGTCCGGATAAAAAAGCATCACGCTGGGCTCCTGCTTCCCGGGACGATCGACGAGACAGTCGAGGTGGACGGAGCCGTGGACGTGGTCCGTCCTCCTTCAGCCACTTTGGTGGTACAACGGCTACTGTAGAGCCCTCAACGCTCCCCACTACTACCACTGCACCTTCTTCCGCGCCTGAGCCAGACCGTCTTCAACGACTCGAGGAGCTCCTCCTTCGCCACCTAGCCTCCACTGGCTCCGCGACTGCTCACGGCTTGTCTGCCACCTCTGGTACTACTGCTCCATGGATCTTCGATTCAGGTGCCTCCTGTCACCTCACCTTTGACTCCACTGTACTCACTGACTATTCTCCTACTCCCACTCACTTAGAGGTCCGCACTGCGGATGGGACTTTAGTCCCTATTCCGCAATGTGGATCCATCACTACTGCCTCTGATCCTTCTGGTCGCCTGACCCTGCCCCATGTCCATCATGCCCCCCGTCTTAACATTAATCTGATTTCTATCAGCTCTCTTTACGACTCTGGACTGACTATCACCTTCACCCCTTCTGTTTGTGTTGTGCAGGATTCGCGGACGGGTCAGAGGATTGGGCTGGGCTGTAGAACAGGACTTTACCAGCTGGACCATCTACATGTGTCTTCTGTTCCTGTTGCGTCTGTCATGTCTGTTACTTCTGATACCGACCTGTGGCACAGAAGGTTAGGTCATATATCGAGTGATCGACTCAAAAGCGTTTTCCGTTCAGGCGCTTTGGGTCGAGCGTCCTTCTCCCCTCTCTCTGTTTGTACGGGTTGTAGACTGGCAAAGCATCTAGCTCTTCCCTTCTCTGCTAGTGCTTCCCAATCTGATGTTTTATTTGATTTAGTACATTCTGACATTTGGGGTCCTGCACCTGTTGCATCTATTTCTAGTTTCATGTATTATATGTGCTTTATCGATGACTACTCTAGGTGCACCTGGGTTTATCTTATGCGTCACCGGCCTGAAGTCCCTCACATCTTTAGGAGATTCACCACTATAATACATACTCAGTTTGGTCGGCACATCAAGACTTTTCGGTCTAATTGTGCCAAGGAGTATCTCTCCTCTGAGATGCGTGAGATTATTCAATCTCACGGCACTCTTCACCAGCAGTCCTGTCCCCACACCCATGAGCAGAACGGAGTTGCCGAACGCAAGCATCGTCATGTCCTTGAGACCGCACGAGCCTTGCTTCTCTCTGTGTCTGTTCCTCACTCCTACTGGGCTGAAGTTGTCATGACGGCTGTCCACCTCATCAATATCACTCCGTCGTCTGCTCTGTCCGGTGCCACCCCATATGAGCGCCTTTACTCCAGCCCACCTAACTACTCTCTTCTTCGCACGTTTGGCTGCACGTGCTTCGTTTTTCTTCCTCCCCATGAGCGCACCAAACTCTCTGCGAGGTCTGTTAGGTGTGTTCACTTGGGGCTCAGTCGGGAGCACAAGGGGTATCCGTGTCTTCCGTCACGTTTACTCGCCCTCATCACTTCTCCACATCCCCGTTCTACCTCTGTTTTCTGCTGCCCCACCCACGCCTCCTCCACCTCCATCTTCCTCGCCACTTCCACCATCACCACCTCCTCCGTCTCCCTCGCCACCTCCACCACCACCTGTTACTCGTGTCTATGTTCGTCGGTCAGCAACTCCTCCTCCAGAGTCTGTTCACACTGGTACTCCCTCGCCTGATGCTGTTGCTCCCTCATCCCCGGTCGTGGATCCTGCTCCTGTTCGGCGCTACCCGGCGCGCGAACATCACCCTCCTGACAGATATGACTACTCTCCGGACAGGTTTGGCTACTCTGCCTTTACATCTGACTCTCCTGACTCCTCTGGCTACTCTGTCATTGCCTCCTATTCGCCATTTTATCAGGCTTTTTTTACTGCTCTTCACACCCACCGGGAGCCCCAATCGTACCGTGAGGCAGCTTTACATCCAGAGTGGCGGCAGACCATGTCAGTTGAGCTTGAGGCTTTTCAGCGGACATGGGATTTGGTGCCTTGTCCCTCAGGCGTGGTGTCTGTTAGCTGCAAGTGGATATTCAAGGTCAAGACTCGACCTAACGGATCCATTGAGCGGCACAAGGCCCGCCTCGTTACTCGTGGCTACTCCCATGAGTATGGGATTGATTACGAGGAGACGTTTGCTCCAGTTACTCGGATGACTACTGTGCGCACCCTCTTAGCTGTGGCAACTGCTCGAGGGTGGTCTCTCCATCAGATGGATGTCACCAATGCGTTCCTCCACAGTGACCTCTCCGAGGAAGTATATATTGCTCCTCCGGGCATTTCAGTCCCTCCAGGGCACGTTTGTCGTTTACGCCGTGCTATTTACGGGCTCAAACAAGCACCTCGAGCATGGTTTAAGCACTTCCGCAGTGCAGTTCTGGCAGCTGGGTTTGTTGAGAGATACTCTAACTACGCTCTGTTCACCCGCTCCTCCAGTCAGGGTATTGTTGTGTTACTTCTGTATGTGGATGATATGATTATCACTGGGGATGACAGTGCTACCATAGCTTCCCTTCAGCGTCACCTCCAGAGCCAGTTTGAGATGAAGGATCTCGGTCCTCTCCAGTACTTTCTTGGCCTTGAGATTGCCCGGTCAGCTCGAGGATTGTTGATCTCCCAGCAGAAGTACATCTCCGATATTTTTGTCGAGGCTGCTCTTACTGATTCTCGTACTGCTGACACGCCTATGGAGCTTAACTTGAAGCTCCTCTCTACCGATGGTGAGCCTCTCCAGGATATCTCTCGTTCTCAGCGGCTGGTTGGGATGCTCGTTTATCTCACCATGACTAGGCCTGACATTGCCCATGCCGTTGGTATTGGCAGTCAGTTCGTTCAGTCTCCAGCAGTCCTTCGGATTATTCGGTATCTCCGTGGCACTGTCACTCGATCGTTGTTGTTTCCCTCCACATCTCCACTGGTTCTGCGTGCTTACTCCAATGTCGATTGGGCTGGCGATGTTGCTACTCGTCGATCTACTACCGGCTACTGCGTGTTCCTTGGTGATTCTCTCATTTCTTGGCGCAGCAAGAAACAGGAGTCTGTTGCACGTTCCAGCACCGAAGCCGAATACCGAGCTATGGCTTCCACCAAGGTTGTCATATCGTGTATCGTATCGTGTATCGTTTTTCCTATTTTGTGTATCGTGTATCGTAACGTATCGTGTATCGTAAGATACGGTTAAATTTATATTTTATACATATATATATATAATAAATATAGAAAGTACATACTAGAATATTAAATATGAAAAGTCAAGTAGAAGAGTAAGACATTCCCTATAATTTCACATCAAACATAACATTGGCCTATACAAAAAATATGATGTATATATTTATATAAAAAAGAAATCATATATAAGTATTATCTATGATCTATCAATATATTGTTCTCAAAATATTCGAATGGTCAATGAAGACAAAACAAAAACTCAAAAAGTAGGAAGATCTTATTTTTCAATCTCCACCGCATCTACATCATCAATTTGATCATCAACAATAGATAATTTATCACCACTTGCTTCTTTATCTTTCTCTAATGTCTCTTGCACCTCTTATTTATTTTCATTCTCATCCTCATTGTCTTATTCAAAGTCATCCACTTCTTTCCTTTAGCCTTACTTTATGAACATAGATCCATTAGCCCTCTACTAAGAAGTACCACATATATATATATATATATATATATATATATATATATATATATATATATATATATATATATATATATATATATATATATATATATATATATATATATAGGTAGAAATGGAATCCTATAACTATTGAAATTAGCAAAGTTGTAGATATTTGGTGTCCCAAGCTCTAGAAAAATTTTAAAAACAAATGGCATTGGAATCCGACAACTCTAGAGAAAGATTTGTAAAACACCTATAAATTTCTAAAAAAAATTAGTATCACTTCACTCTAAGTTAGAAAATATTCCTAAGTATTTTTTTAACGCTAAGAGACCTATATAGTCCTTTGGGAAATTAAGAGAAAAAAATTCATTTTAAAAGTTTCAAAAAAAAAAAAATAACAAACAAAAAAACATGTTTTCACCGTATCGGACCGTATCGTGTATCGTATCGTATCGTAGCGTATCGTATAGTGTATCGTACGATACAGGAGAAAAACGATACGTAAACCCGATACGTATCGTTTTTCTCCTGTATCGTATCGTATCGTACAATACGTATCGTGTATCGTACGATACTAACAACACTGGCTTCCACCACTGCAGAGATTGTCTGGCTTCGACGTCTTCTACTCGACTTGGGAGTCAGGATTTCTGGGGCTACACCTCTGTTCTGTGACAACCGGAGTGACATTCAAATTGCTAGCAACCCGGTTTTTCATGAGCGGACCAAACACATCGAGGTCGACTGTCATTATGTTCGGCAGGAGTTTCTTGCAAATATCATCTCCTTGCCGTTCATTCCCTCGACGAAGCAGACTGCTGATTTTTTCACAAAGCCCCTGACGATTGTTAAATTTCGTCATTTTATAAGCAAACTCTCGGTACATGATCCACCGTGAGTTTGAGGGGGAGTGTTAATGTATATACCGGGTCGAGTTCTATGTACAGTCGGGTCGGGTTCTATATGTATACATGTACTTATATATTGGGCTTCAGTCCCTCAATGAGTATCATTCTATTCTCTCCAAACCCTAGCCGTCATCTCCTAACACTTAGCAATATGGCAGACGATTCCTCCTGCGTTAAAAAACCGATAGAAGGATCTAACTGAAAAGACACCTGAAGAGTCCCATTTCCAGGAGGAAGAGTCCCTCACAATGCCAATAGAGAAAGAGTTCAAAATCTGATAGAGATCGAGGACCTGGTCTTGCAGATAAATCGGGATCACCCGCCTAAACTTGACTGACCAAGTAGAGGAACCAGGAGCCCCGACAAACTGGTAACGAACAGTAGCGTTTTGATCCATAGTCAGGTCGTAAAGGTCTGCGAACAAAGTAACAAGGCTGATGTTATCCACCCACTGGTTAGTCCAGAACTTGATATTACGGCCATCTCCCAGAATCAATTTGGTGCTACATATAAATGGTTCTCTAACTTTGCAGATACCCTTCCAGAAAGGAGAAACTTTCATTGATCGACGACTTCTTCCTTGGAGTGGGGAGAAGCGTCAGAAGTATCTGTCTCTAATGATGTTAGACCAATGATCTCCCTGGTCATGCTACAACCTCCACCACCACTTGCCCAGAAAAGCCGTATTAAAGTCTTTTAAATATATCAGTGTTAGCGGCTTAGCGCAATAAGTAATAACCAAAACCAAACTATATGTTAAACCATAAAATAATGTTTAATACCTTTTTCTTTCACTCATATTATTTCTTATGTTTTATATATTTTTATAAAATATATATATATATACTTTTTTTACCAAAATGCCTCGAAAAAATAAGCCTCGAGGCTTATGCCTCGCCTCTTCGAAGGAAAAACGCCTCGGTACGCCTTTCGCCTTTTTAAACATTGGAGTCCCCGATTAAGTCTGGAACTTCGAAAAATGTTAATATCATATAATTATTATTCCTAGCTTGCTTCCGAATCCATAGACTCCGAAATCATGAGAATCGGATTTGATCAGTTAAACAGAGTCACAGTTTGCACATTTTTAGAAAACAAAATAATATTATTTTATTAAATAAGTTTAGTAAATTTTTATCAAAACCCCAATCCGACGATACAGATGGATCCGAAGGAATTTTTTGAGTAAATTTCATACAAAAATTTTTCCTAATTCTTAATTTTTTAATTTATAAAACAAAAATAATAATAAAATATAAATAAACACCTTGTTAACAGTAACTGCAGGTTACTGTTCACAGGAGCCGATCCTTTAAGCTTTTGTGTGTTCAGAGAGAGCCCATCCCCCATTGCGTCACCCATCCCAATTGTTTTCCCCATTTTGATCGTGAATCGCAGTCGGCACTCAGTTGGGATTTCAAATCCAGTCACCCATCCCGATTGTTTTTCCCCCCATTCTGATCGTGAATCGCAGCCGATACTTAGTTGGGATTTCAAATCCATGAAATCAGGGAATACCTGATATGTTGCAATCTCTTTCTCAATCTCTCTCAAACCTCCCATCTTTATATCTTCTCTTCCCCTATCTCTATTAAACGAACAAACAGTGAAAGCTAAAACCTTATCATAGCAGCCCCATCTTCCCCCTTTTTTATTTATCGGAGCAATTGCAACCTGAAATCCCCATTGTATCGCCATCTCCAGAAACGGAGGTGCTTCCACCGTGAGGAGAGTCGCAGCCACCCTGCGAGAAGGAACAGAGGGCAGCCACGATCCCCTTTTCTTTCTTTCTTCTGTCGATCAACTCATTGTATGCGCAGAAAAAGATGTGGGTCGTCTTTATTGCAAACACACGAGATTACAGATGCCGGGACTTGGGGGTGGTGAGCCGGGTACGGCGAAGATTTGATCAGGAGATTGTGGGAGAGATCCTCTGGAGGGTCCCTTTGATCCACGTCTCCACGTGGTGTTCGTGCGAAAGCTCTGAAGGGGTTGCCCAGGACAGTTCTTTACAGGGTGAGGGTTTCTTGAGAGGCTAAAGAGTATCTGCCGTTGCTTTTGCCCCTTCCGTGCTTCGCGCTTTCTCGGCTATGGGATTTTTGGCTTCGTTCCTCGGTCTTCGTGTCTCCCTCGATCCTTGCTAGACCTCGGCGTCCTTGATCGTCGGTTCGCGGCGTCGATCGTGCTTCTGGTGTCGGCTTTAGCTTTGGCTTTCGGCTTTGACTTTGCTTTGGCGTGGCTCTAGATTTTGCTTTGCTTTGGCGCTTGCGCTTGAACGTAGACGGGTAGAGACTTACGATGCTTTAGTTCTTCCGGACTTCGCGTCGTATCGGCTAGAACGTGCGGTGCTGTTGCTCATGACCGTCGTAGTTGCTTAGCTTAGGCACTTGCGTTGCTTTGGCGCAGGCTTTACCGGTGCTTTTGCTTTGGCTTCTTGCGTTGGCTTTTGCTTCGGCGTTGACTCGATCTTCTTCTCGAATGATGATGGCTACGTCTTCACTTCTTTATTCTTCCAGTTTCCTCGGCGGTTGTGGCGTCGGCTTGACTTCTTCTCTTCTCTGGGCTTCTTTGGCGTGATCGGAGTTTGAAGGCTTTGTTTTGAAGACGACGGGTGTAGCGCCGCTTCGGATGTCCTCCAAGCTTTCTTCTTCATGAATGGAGCGGACGTTGTTAAAGACGATGGGGTGATGCCGCTTCGATCTTCTTCTCCGGGCTTTTGGGCTTGATCGGAGTCGAAAGTTTGTTGGAGACGACGGGGTGATGCCGCTCCTGTCTTCTTCTCCAGGCTTTTGGGCTTGATCAGAGTCGAAGGTTTGTTGGAGATGACGGGGTAATGCCGCTCCGATCTTCTTCTCCGGCCTTTGCTTCTGGCGTCTTCGGAGCTAAAGGGTTGTTGGAGACGACGGGGTGATGCCGCTCCGATCTTCTTCTCCGGCCTTTGCTTCCTGCGTCTTCAGAGTTGAAGGGTTCTTCTTCTCCGAGCTTTCTTCTTCGTGCACGGAGTTGAAGAGGTGATCTTCTTGTGCAAGGGTTTTTACGTTGATGAGGACTTTCAATGGACTAAGCCGGTCCCCAAAGGGATAGGCTTGCCCGAGCCTCGTGAAGCCTTGGGTCGATGAAGGGAGCGTCTCCTCCTTTGCAGAACTTCTTTCGCTTCCGTCTTCGTCTTCGACCCCTTTGAGCCTTCCCCCTCTCCCTCTATTTATAGGTGAAGGGGGATGGGAGAGATATGGGAAGATTTATTTGAATCCCTTTAATATTTCTCCCATAACTACCCAAGATTTATTCCTTCATTGATGGGGGGAATAAACCTTTATTTATTTTCCTTTTCTGGCAAAGTAATTATGGCCCAATCTTTTTTTTGAATTTATTTGAATCTTGCACATTAAATCGATGGCAACCCGTCTTCGTTTCTTGTCCGTCGAATCGAGGGATCGGCGCAGATCCATGCTTGTGTAGACGTCTACGCAACCTCCCCCCGCGCATGACAGTTTTCTTTCCTTTTTTTCTTCTTTTTCTTCCTTTTCTTTTCTTTCCTTTTTTTTTCTTTCCTTTTCTTTCTTTCTTTTCTTTCCTTTTTTTTTCTTTCTTGCTTGGCCGGCCACCCCCTACCCGCGGGTAGGGGGCACGGTTCTCTAGAACAAGGGGGACCGGGTGGGCCCCACTTGAGGATGGGCCCACCTGGCCTCTTGTTTGGCTCGGGTCGGGTCCAGTGGGCCCGGGTTTGTGTCAGGGCTGCCCTCCGGGTCGGTGCATGCGAGTCGAGTTCGGGTTTGACACAATTTGTGTGTCTATCATCTTCATCTTTCATCTTCTCAGGTGATCTTTCTCTGCATACATACCTAGTTTCAAATTTAAAAAAAAAGGGTACAGTAAATACCATCTTTTTGTAAATCAACAGATCTTCTTTTCCGACACTCGAAGCTTTGCTCACAATCCTTTGTGTCGGTTTCTTTTGATCGAGCCCAAGGACTCCATGATTCTTCAACATTCAGTGAAACCTTACTAACCACTGAGTGGCGCATGTAAGAAGTGGGAAATTCCACTAAGAACTCATCGGCGCCAAGGCTCCAGGTAAGGAAGGCCCACACCGATTGCCAGAAGGTCGAAGAGAATTATGAAGAGCTAGGTGATCTGCCAGAAACCCGGGCAATCACACAGGAGTCCAACTTAGCCACCGTCGAGTAGGAGGCAAACGAGGGGGAATGCAAATGAGGTGGGGAAAGTTCTCGGAGGAGAGGGAGGATGAAAGGTGGGTTAGTTATGCAAGGAGGGGGCGAAGATGACATGGAGGCAACAGTTGTTGGAGGGGTGACCAATCCCTCTGCAGACCCAGCAAACCATAGCGTTCCGGCAAGAAGAACGAAGGTGACCTTTCTTGCCGCAGCGATAGCAGGACCGTCGCTGAAAGAGAACTGGAACCCTAGGCTTGGGCCCTGGGGAGGGAAGAAGACGAAGGCGGGGCTGCTGGAGGTGGAGGCTCTGACTTCTTAAAGAAGTGGGAAACCCAAGAGCCCTGATGGGATGTCGCAGAGCCCGAGACGTGGGCCAAGCCCTGGGGAGGGAAGAAGACGAAAGCGGGGCTGCTGGGGCTAGAGGCTTGGGCTCCTTAAAGAAGTGGGAAGCCCAAGAGCCCTGATGGGATGTCGCAGAGCCCGAGACGTGACTGACACCCTCTTTATGCCCAAATCTACCATGAGTGAATCTGCTGGCGGTTTCTCGAACATTGTGCAGAGAGGGGATGTGAGACCCCCCGATTATGCACTATACACCCCCGATTGCCCAAGATATTATCTTTTGTTATTTTTTTTCTCCTATAGTTTTACTTTTCATTTATCTAAACATGTTCCCATTCAATTCCATCTCAAAGCTATATTCATTCTCCTGTTCGAATTCTAGGGGATCATATGCAATCCCATCCATGACATCGTAGATATCATCCTAAGCTACACTAGAGGGGCCTGCTCTCTACTGAATGTGTCCTCATACTAGAGGAATCTTTGTCTAATTCCTACTAGTGTATGACCATATGGAGTCGGATGTTACATCCTTCCATCGGATTCCTCCAAATCATATGAGAGGCATGGGCTTCAAGCACTTTCTTTATCATCTTTGAAACAACTTGACTAAAACAATCATTCTAATATTGAAAGATGAAAAGGGGATGCTGCCCCAAAGAGGGGGAAAGAAATGCATTCACAGTGTAGTATTCCTAGTAGTGACACAGTATGAAGCATCATAGGCTAAGCAAGGCAAGAAATTTGCTTGGTACTAGTAGCACCAGACCACACTTTAACAAGCAAAGCAAAGGAAACAACTGCACGTGAGGAGATACACTTTTGATGATGAGGTATCCACCAATCGAGGGAAGAGCAATCTCCAATCAGCCAATTAATGCATCGATAATAGCGACAAAAGGTCTTTCGAAAAGGGGAAAAAGGATGTCGACATGCCTCAAATCAACCTGTGTATAAATTCCCTCAAATTCTCTACAGGTCATCACCCCAGCATCTCAAATTGAACTTCCCAGACAACTCAGTTGGTCCATCAAGACGAACATCAATGCATCCCAACACATCTAACAGTATTATCACAAAGTAAACATGGAAAAGAGATGAGTAACAAAATGCAAATAGCAAAACAACAAAATTGCAAATTAAGCATATTAACGAAATTAACACAAAAGCCTGAGACCAAATAGGCAATAGAATGATATGTGGTGAAAACATCAGATGATAAGAAAGTGACAACAAAAAGGTGTAATGAGGATTAAGCAAGAGCACCACATATTGATATTGGGATTGGATCACAGCCAAAAATAGCACCAAGCAAAATCAAAAATTGATTTGACAAAAGAAGGGACAAAAGGAGCAGTAAAAGGTCTATGTGCGAAGAAAGTTTCTATAAAAATATGAAGTTATTTTAAGGAGAAAATGGCTAAAAGAGGCAAATAAAGCTAATATCAGTCAGCAGAGAGAGTTTCAGGCCAAACCAGAACAGTCTACATCAATTTGGGGTCAATGGGATGCAAACAGGGTTGTATTGTATTCTACGGGTTCATTGAGAGCTTCGCTGAACTTAATACAGGAAACAGAAAGCTTCAGGTTCAACTAGAGGAGATTGATTAGGCACTAAGTAAGCTTCATGCTCAAAAAATCCCAAAAAGTGTCCCAGCTAACCAGGAAAATGCAGGAAACTGTCGACAATTTCAAAACCACCAGGTTGCAGACTAAAACAATAGGATGGATGCCAACCGTGAAACTGGTAGCTGATGATCGAAGGAGACATCTTCCAGACCGGGGATAAAATCCCTTAATCAATTTGGATGATGGTTTTTATCTCCAACAAAGCCTAGTGAAGGAGCCAACCACAGGCAGTTGACTTGGCAATTTCTAGCCTTCATTTATCAGGTGTTTCATCCATTTTAGGTTTTATCAAACAGGTATCTTCAAATGTGTGGACCTGACTATGCATAGATCACCCTTTTTGTGTGGTCCGTTCCTGTTGCGTTACTGCATTCCTCCTTTTACTACCACTTCCGGTACCAGTAGGTGCATCGGTTCAGATGAAGAAGTTGTAGCATGATAACTACAGTAACCCAATGTAGTAACAGTAACCCAAAGTTGGCTATTGTAACAAACCAGAAATTAGGGCTGGCAATTTCGGACCCGACGCGAAGTTAGCGGGTCTGGGTCAGGGCTAAACGGGTTCGGGTCGTAAACGGGTCGACACGATAGCCCCATTTAATAAACAGGTCGGGTCCGGGCTTAGGGTCTGGACACGGTAGACCCGGGAAGACCCGTTTAGTATTCAACGGGTCGTGTCGGGTCGGGTCTACCTGCAATCCGATACTATACTATATAATACCAGCGGGTCTTTCGGGTCAGGTCAGGTCGAGTCGGATTGGGTCGGATCGGGTCAACTGAATAGTCCCGGGTGATAAACGGGTCTTACCGGGTCTTATCGGGTCTACCCGTTTATTAGCGGGTCGGGTACGGGTTTAGGATCTAGACACGATTAGTTAAACGGGTCGAGTCCGGGTCTGGGGTTTTTGGACACGAACCCGACTAGACACGACACGAACACGACACGACCCGACCCATTGCCACCCCTACCAGAAATAGAGTGGGGACAAAGGAAAAGAAGAATCCATTGCTGCTTATGCTTGCATGAAGGCCCTCTCACATGATTCTCATACCATGTTAAGTAAACGAGGAACGATGTGGGAGGATCGCATGCCAACTCTATTTAGCATAACATTCCTAAATATATAAAGGAGGTGTGTCTCTTACTGATGAGAATACCACACGATGTGGTACAATAATGTATGTACAGAGGGAGTATTCTCTTTGTATTTTTGTGCTGGCCTACCAGGGTTGAAGAGAAATATAGAGACAAGAAGGTAGTTTGTCTTTAAGAACTGGCTGATGAGTTTCTCCTATCAAATGCCCAGTATAATTATAATTGTACGTAAAATATAAAAGAAAAAACTCATCGCGTATATGGTAAATATCGAACATGTAGCTAGTTATATTGTTACCTACAGAGCAAATTATCCAAAGAACTAAGTGCAACTAGAAAGCTACTTTCTGTAAAGTCCACTTACTTAACCATTCCAGAAAAAATGCATAAGGTGAGGCTTATTGATCCATCACAATGCTGAGTTAGATAATGCAATACCTCGCCAGCACAAATAAGGCCAAGATTATCTAAGCAATACAAAATCTTCTGATGAGATCTCGATAAGATCTTTCTTGATGCCTTTACAATGTCACTAGTGTCTTGGAATTGATTGGTTGGTGATTCTTGCAAATTGGCCAGTGAAGCATCAGTCTGTACAAAAAAAAAAGTCATTCTCATGAGAAAAAAGCAAAGACATGAATGTTCATTATTCATCAAAACTTGAAATTCTGAAAACCAGCTACAAAACCTTTTCCCTCAAATATTCCAGCTTAGTTTTCAAATCTTCAAAACAGAACATGTTGGCATCATAGTAACAATTAGTTTCTTTAGCTGAGGGAGCAACTCTTTCAAGTTCAGTTCTGTCTACTACTGTATAAACCTGAAACAGCACATACCATCCAATTTAACGTATATTTGACCACATTATGCAATGTAAAGAAGATTAACTGGCTTCCAGTAAAACATTAATACAATTAATACTTAATAGTTTCCAAGGAAGCACTAGAAAAAATTGGGTTACTAACAGATAACCTTCGAATCCAAGATGCTTTCGAGCTCAGATATTTGCTTTTCACAATCAATTGCCGAGGACACCCCTGGTTAACTAACACATATTAAGAAGAAAAGATGGAGATAGATACTAGGAATCAAACAATAAGGTCATAGAAATATAATGTCCAAATATATATGGTTGCTTGTTTTGATGATAAAGGCTAATTATATTGAATCTAAAACGAAGAAAAAGTAAAGTACAGGCCACATAAGTTGAAAAGTGTGTGCAAGTGCAACACTATGAAGCTATCCAGCAAACACTAAATTATGAGGAAACATACATTTTAACAACTATGGCACATTAGGGGGTGTTTGGTATGTGGAAAGCTGTTCCCCTTAATCCTCTTCCAGAAGAGGTTATTACCGCCAATTACTATTTCTAATGCAATTTGATGGTCCAGCATTCTGGTTGGCATAGAAACAGCCGGAGTGATATTTTTTAGTTCCCAAGTCCTTCAATCCACCGGAACAATTACTAGTTGTTATTTTCAAATCATGGAATTCGGAATGGAAATAGATTGTTCCGGAATGATGTCACACCCCCCCTTAAATGCCGTAGACCGCCATTAATTGACATTCATAGTACAAGGATCCCAGATCAATACAAGCTTTAGATTTTAAATTTTGAATTTTCCACACCTGTTCTTAGTTCTTACCTTTGATTCATTAAAATTGTAGTTTGCAGCCACAACATTCAAAAATTCCCTCATAATCCTATTGTCATAAGCATCTTATTGATCTCTGTAGCAAAATTATCAACCCCCATCATTCAGAATCCCTTCTGCCACTTATTCTTATTCCACAAGTCTTGTCCCTTTTTGTTTTAATTGACATTCACTTTAATGATTACTCTCCATCAATTTTCCTTTTATAACAGTACGAAGTCTAGCTAATTTGATGGATCACAGAGTCATGCAGCAAATCATGTTGCCATTGGAAAACTGTTTATGGCGAAGAGAAAGGACTTACTTCAGAGTTCTTGTGCAATCAATGGCCTTGACCTCATGCTTGCACAAGAATTGGGAAGTTGAAGCTTATGATAACGAAGTACAACATACTCGTGAAGTTTATCTACAATAAAGGTCAACTAGTGCATATGGTGAGGACTTTGATTGTTGATAGAGAGATACTTCAACTTGAGGTCCCTTGTTTTGCTACAATTTTCTTCTCGGCGGTCTCAAAGAGCAGGTACTATAAACCCTACACTTTCCTCTTACCTTAAATTTCTAACTCACCTCTTTTCAACATTTACTTTAATATATTGCATTATTTATACTTGAGGGGTGCCTTAAAAGAAGATATTTCTCTCAAGGAATGGGCAATATCTAAATTTGCAAATATAAAGGTGGAAAAGATGGAAAAATTATCACAACCACTTCTTTTTGTTGAAAGATAGAGCTGTTAAGATGTATTCATGTATATACATACACTCAGTGTATAGAGGACTCACATGTAGTTTGCCCATATATTGGCCTAATGAGAGATCAATCACATTCTCACCAAAACCCTAGTCGTTACATGGTATCAGAGCTCCCTCACATCTGACCTGCCGACCCTTCTTCACCCGCGTCTCCTTGCAATCCACGGTATGCTTGCAGATCCCCGCGCCTGCGTTTCCTCACGATCCACATGATCTGCATCTCCCACATGCTGCCAGCTCGTGATCTCCTCATCTCTGCGTTTCCTCGTGATCCACGTGATCTCGCGATCTGCATCTCCCGCGCGCTGCCAGCCCGCGATCTCACGATCCTCCTCTCTGCGTTTCCTCGCGATCCTCCTCTCTGGCCCGCAACCACACCCTGCTCTCCACTGATTTGTCCTCGTCTCCGGCAATTCTTCTTCAGAACTCAGTCGCACACTGTTCTCCGGCCCTTCTTCAAATGTCTCAGATCATATTTGCCACGGATCATATCCAATCTGCAGATCCATGACTTCTTTGATCCTCGAATCCAGTGACCTCGATGACCTCGTCTCCATCCTCTTTGGTGGCAACCTCGCCGACTTCACCTATAGGGACTCCCTATGAAATCCCATGGGATTTCCTCCCTCTCTCAACGGATTTTCTGCTCCACGAGACTGTTAACTGGTCGGCATGGTCAGCCACGGTGGAATCCGCACTTGAGGGTCGCAATTTGAGAGGACACATTGATGGTTCAATCACCTATTCCCCTTCTAATCCCGAGTATGGCCCATGGCAACTCTGCGACCAGCGCATCAAGGCCTACCTCGTTGCGTCTGTGGATCGGTCCCTTCGGAGGGACGTCATTGGCCTCCTTACTACTGCCTCCATCTGGGGACACCTCACAGCCTGTTTTGTTGACTTGTGCTTATAACTGCGTGATTGTAATATAGGAGGAACATTTGTTATCTAGAGCTGTGAATCTGCGATTAGGTGGGCCCGAGAAGTTAAATATGTAGTTTTTATAAAGCCGACCCACCTAACCCGATCCGCAATGCATAAACAGTACGGGGCGGGGCAGGCACGGGTTTTCCCAATGCTAATTGGGACGGGTTTGGAAATTGCCCTCAAAATCAGACACGAGTATGGGGCAGGATAAAATATAATGGGGCGAGTTCAGAATAGGACCGACCAGACCCGTTGCCATCCCTAAGTCCAGCTCATGCCAGTAGGCACTAATCAGGCTGAAGAAATCATGAATCGTGCACTCCCCCTAACGAGCAGACTACGAGTCACAGATAAGCTGATGCCGGCGTGCACCGTCGCGCGAGAGAAACCGGTCCCGGAGATACTCCCACATCATGCGCGTTGTAGGAAGGCGGCCGATGGGAGCAAGGAGCGAACGAGCAACGGAGTCCAGCAGATAGGTCCGGATGGCCTGGTCGTGGCGACACCACGTGAGGGCAGCAGATGTGGCAGCCGTGGCAGCAGCAGCAACAGAGTACTCGGCGCTAGCGACGACGCGACTGGTGACCAAGGACGAACCGGAGGAGGCATCCGGAGGCAAGTTGTCACCTGTGATGTGACCCCAAAGATCACGACTGGAAGCGCGGCCTCGACGGTAAGCGACCAATCAGGCCAGTCGCTGGCCAAGTACAACTGAAAGGTGACCGCCTTCAACGGTGGAGAGATCACGACGACGGACGACACGATAGGAGACACCATGAAGACAACGGATCAAGCGAAAATCGGGAAGGGGAGGGAGGGGGGTTTCGGGAAGGGGCTGCGGGAGGCAAAGGAGGCGCGAGGGGGTGCTGTGGGAGGCAGAAGAGGCGCGTGCAGGGGGGGCGCACGGGAGGCAGAGGAGGCGCGGAGGGGGTGCTGTGGGGCTGGCGAAGGGCGGGGGGTGCTGCGGAAAGCAGAGGAGGGCGCGCGTGCGGGGGGGGGTGTGGGAGGCAGAGGAGCCAGCCGGGGTTGCTGCGGGAGGCACTGGAGGCAACGGGGGGGGCCGGAGGAGGTTGTTGTCGTCGTTGTTGTCACCGTCACCGCGCGAGAGAACCCTAGAACTCTGATACCATGCTAGGAGATGGCTAGGATTTGGAAAGAATATAATAAATCTCTATTGAGGGACTGAAGCCCAATATATATGTACATGCATACACACGCAACCCGACCCGACTGTACATAGAACCCGACCCATATACATTAACAATACAATTAAATGATAGGTAAAAAATGATGTATCATAGTTCAAAAGTTCACCTTACGGACATTTTGTAGCTTTTTTTTTTGTAGCTATATTATTAATAAGGAAGAGAAAGTTACAAATTACAAATGAAAGAGATAATCTCCTCAGACTGATTAGAAGAGAAAGCTGTGGACCAGCTATGGATCATCCTAGTATACTTCCCCCAGACCGTCTCGATAGGTAGTTCTTTACTCAAGAAGATTCTAGAATTCCGCTCTCTCCAAATGCACCAGCAAAGGCCAATAACTAATAGGTCCCAAGCGGGTCTGAGAGTACGGCTGATGCGTTTAGATCTCCACAGAGTCCACAAAGAACGAATAGATCCCGGATGGCCCTTGACAAGGAATCGGTGTTTCAGTATACACCACAACTTCTTCAAGAATGGACAACGGAGAAATAAGTGATCCACATCCTCCCGATGCGAGTGGCAGAGGGTGCAGGCGATATCCGGGATATTAGGATTGTTACGCTGCCGAAGATTGACTCTGGTGAGAAGTCTCTCTCTAATCGCCAACCACATGAAGATTCTAGTCTTAAGTGGAGTTGGGGAATTCCAGAGGTGCTTAGCGATCGGGCAAATAATACCTCCTGCATTGAAGAAACGGTAAAACGATCTGACAGAAAAGACCCCGGAAGTTTCCCATTTCCAAGAGGAGGAATCTCTTTCAAGACCAAGAGTGAAAGAAGATAAGATCTGGTGAAGATCATCAAGCTGGTGCTGCAATGCTGGATTAATGGACCTCCTGAACTTGACGGCCCAAGAAAAGGTGCCTACAGCTCGAGATACCTGGGCTCAAACCGAAGCATTCTGGTCCCAAGCTATCGCAAATAGATCCGCAAAAAGAGTAGCTAGACTGACATCGTCGACCCATTGGTCTGTCCAGAAAATGATGTTCCTCCCATCTCCTAAGATCAACTTCGTGCCACATTTAAAGGAAGTCCCGACTTTGCAAATACTCTTCCAGAAAGAAGAGATCTTCCCAGATCGACGGCTCCTCGCTTGAAGGGGGGAGAACCGTCGAAAATAACGATCTCTGATGATATTCGACCAATGGTCTCCGTGGTCATTCTGAAGTCTCCACCACCATTTGCCTAGGAGCGCCTTGTCGAAGTCTTTCAAATTGAGAATGCCTAGGCCTCCTTGTTCCCTCGATTTACAAGCTACACCCCACTTAACAAGATGGTAAGATCCTGAAAAGCCATCCGCTCCTTTCCAAAGCAAACTACTTCGAATGCTATCAATCTTTATAATCACCCAGGCAGGGACGAAGTAGAAAGCTAGATAATAGGACGGGATCGAAGAGAGGACTGAATTAACCAGAGTTAGACGACCTCCTAGGGAGAGATGTCTACTCTTCCAACTAGAGAGACGCAAGTCCACTTTCTCAATGACTTTAGACCAATCCGCACATGAAAGGGATTTGTTGGTGATGGGAAGGCCCGGATACCTCATCGGTAGCGAATCCAATCTGCAATTCAGAAGCATAGGAGCCCTTAGACCAAAATCCTCTTGGGAACCCACGTAGAAGATAGAGCTCTTGTTGAAGTTTATTCGAAGACCCGAGCAAAACTCCAGAGCATATAAAATAATCTTTAGCACTGCTACCTACTCAAGCTTCGCTTCACATAAGAGAATAATGTCATCAGCAAAATAAAGGTTCAATAAGCACCAGGAGTTATCTCGTAGGCCATGAATTAGGTTTCAGTCTCTTGCCATGCTAAGGATAGCATCAAAAGCATCAACCGCCAGAATAAAGAGGAAGGGAGAAATTGGGCACCCCTGTTTCAGCCCTTTTCTCACTAGGAATTGGTTACCTAGTTCCCCATTAATAAAACAAGAGAGTTTGGACGAAGAGAGGCAGTTGAGGACCCAGCTTAACCATTTAGCTGGAAAGCCTTTAGCTCGGAGGGTAGCTATAATGAAATCCCAATGCAATCGATCGAAAGCCTTCTCGAAATCGAGCTTCAAGATAAGCCCTTCCGCTCTCTGTTCCTTAAGGTGGAAGATGACCTGTTGGACTGACGCCACACTGTCAAGGATCAGTCGACCTTTAATAAAGGCAGATTGGGATTTGCCGATAATGTCGTCCATGAATGGTGACAGTCTATTGGCAAGGAGCTTGATAATGATCTTGTAGATACAGTTCGAGAGACTGATAGGTCGGAAATCTGTGACAGCTTCCGCCCCAGGACGCTTCAGTATAAGGACTAGGATAGAGTAATTCAGGCTATGAAGTGTAGCAGCTCCCGAAAAGAAATCCATAACAAAACGAACCACATCCGGAGAGATGCAGTCCCGGAAGGCTTGGAAGAAGAACATAGGAAACCCATCCGGACCCGGAGCCCCATCGCCTTTTATGTCAAAGACGGCTTTTCTGATTTCATCTTTCGAAAAATCTCTGTCAATGTCCACGTCGTTTGGTAACCGGCCCATAGGAAGATTCTCCCAGTCTAGAGATGCCGAGGAGGATGGCTGGGATCTAAAATAGGTACGGAAATTGCTAGTAACTCCTTGCAAGATCGCTTCCATGCCTTCAAGCCGCTGTCCCCCTACTCCAAGGGTTCCTATGAAGTTCTGTTTTTTCCTCTGGTTGGCTATTCTGTGGAAATAGGAAGTATTCCGATCTCCCAGCAGCACCTATTTGTCTCTCGAGCGTTGTTCCAGAGGATCTCTTCTCGCTTCAAAATATCAAGAAGATCATCTCGCGACTTGAGCAAAACACGCGATTCCTCCTCGGATAGGCTTGCGGACTCCTCCTTAACCTCCAACGAACTGATAGCAGCAAGAAGGGCCTTCTTTAGATTTATAATATGACCGAAGTCTGCTCGTTCCCGACCTCGGATCTTCTGGCGAAGGACTCTAAATTTCCGAACTAGGTTACGAGCAGAGTTGATGTCTACCGGCGCCTGGGTCCACCACTTGCGAACTAGTCCATCAAAAGCAGGGTCCTCTCTCCACATTCTTTCAAAGCCGAATCGTTTCTGCGGCTTATTGATAGAAGGGCAAGTGTCCAACAGCAGAGGCACATGATCCGAAACAATAGACTGGAGGGAAGTTTGAATCGAGTTGGGAAAGAGCGAGTCTCATTCGACCGAGGAGAGGAATCTGTCCAACCTGGCCAGAGAGGGAGCATATCTCTTGTTGGACCAGGTGAAGAGACGTCCAAGAAGAAGGAGGTCATTTAATTCAAACTGCCAGATGAAGTTGGAAAAATCCTCCATATCGCCTCTGTGTCCCGGTCCCCCTTGTCTCTCGTGGCTAAACCGAGTAATATTAAAATCTCCTCCTACCACCCAAGGACCTGGGTTCGACATCCGAAACGAAGAGAGTTCATCCCAAAAATCATGACGAAAACTCATATCATTGGGCCCATAGGCTGAGGAGAACACGCATACAGAATTGTCCCGCTTAGAAAAGAGACACAGAAAGAGAGAAAACACCTACATGCGAATTGACGTGGTCATAAAAGTCCTCCCGCCAGTCAACGAGAATCCCACCCGAGGCTCCCACTGCATCCAAGTGCACCGATTGTTTGAATCGAGCGTCAGTTATATGAGAACCTACATGCATCGAGTTTCAGTTATATGAAATTAATGTGAATTATTGTCAACCTTTTACTAGTTGACAAAGGATGCCTGCATACTAGTGTGCCACCATGCACAGGAGTGTTTATTTCTTGATATGTACACCTGGCCAGTAAGTCAACAAACTTTGACACATCAAATTAGGGGTGGCAATCGGGTCGGGTCGTGTCGTGTTCGTGTCGTGTCTAGTCGTGTTCGTGTCCAAAAACCGCAGACCCGGACCCGACCCGTTTAACTAATTGTGTCTAGATCCTAAACCCGTACCCGACCCGCCAATAAACGGATAGACCCGGTAAGACCCGTTTATCACCCGGACGGTTGAGAGAGGGGGTAATAGTTATTGCAACCTACTACAGCAGGTCATATATGATCGATAATCAAACGAGCATGGGGGTCCCACAATTCCGACTCCCGAAAAAGGAATTCGGATCTCCTCCAGTGGGTCGGCTCCGGTCGGTGGGCTCGCTGCACATCACGAGATTCACGACCGCACAACGTCTGGCGTGAATCGCACTACAGCGACGGCGTACGGCTCTGATTTGTGCCCCGCCCACGGACCGGGGCCGGCCGATTGAAGAAGATCAGAACGGCCGAAAAACATGGTTTTCAGCTCAAAGTCACCCTTTGGGTTGATCCCAAGGCACGAGGCTGGCCGATGTCCGAGAGTTTGTCCCCGTAATATGATTAAACCACATAGGAATATTCAGTTGACCCGATCCGACCCAATCCGACTCGACCCGACCTGACCCGAAAGACCCGCTGGTATTATATATTATAGTATTGGACTGCGGGTAGACCCGACACGACCCGTTGAATACTAAACGGGTCTTCCCGGGTCTACCGTGTCCAGACCCGACCCGTTTATTAAACGGATCTATCGTGTCGACCCGTTTACGACCCGAACCCGTTTAGTCCTGACCCAGACCCGCTAACTTCGTGTCGGGTCGTGTCGGGTTTGCCGTGTCGGGTCCGAAATTGCCAGCCCTACATCAAATCTCAACAGAGACTTTTAAGTTTTAACGGCTCAAAGCCATTGCATGATAGAAGGCAAAAAAGATTGGAAATACTTACTCTAAGAAATGTCTCCAGTTGACCAAGAAACCTATCCCATAGTTGTACGAATGGGGAGCAAAAGCGAGAGCGAGAGCAGCAAGAGCAAGGATCATCCTACCACAAAATGTCAAGTGCTTGGGGCATCTAGGAAACGGCATGCAACATATGATATCATCTGCATGTATTCATCCTAAGTAATATTATGGACCACACATGATCATCCATGAGTGAGTTTAAACACATGAATCTTGATCTTATATATGTACATTGGCAGTCAACTTACTGATACTCATATTACCTAGTACTGTTAAAAGATGAGAAGTGAATGATATAAGTAAAATTATCTCTGTCAAACCTAAGTCTAAATTAAAATGGTCTGAATGCACAGGTAGTTTAATAGTTATTGTCCTATTGAATGTTGGATTATAATAGAGTGTTCTCACAGCATGTGCACATGCATCTTATGAAATCATCCACATCAAGGGTTTGTGTATGAATCCGCATTTCCAAACATTAGAAAACGTGAAAGACTGAGGCGCATTCTTATCTTTTAGGGATCGTGTTCCTTAGAGGTTTCTTTCTATAGACAACACGTGATTTCCAAGGTTCATGCAACTAAAAGTCTAAAACCTGTCTTTACTGCCTCCAAACTAGACCTACAGAATAGAATCTGTAGAACAAATCTATGAGAACATATCAGGCCTCGTTAGCATCATAAAGTACACCATTAAAACATGGTTCCAAGGTGCGGGTGCTTGACATGTATCTATTAGAAGAAAGCAAACACTTGAGCGAAAAAACAGTTCATATATAGCCTATTAAGCATAGCTATATTGACCAAATCTTTTGAGTAGGAAGGGGGGTCGTGCCATAGACAACATTGAACTCGAAGGTTTCTCTGAACTAGATAGCTGACATATGAATTAGATAGGTTTGTGGGTGGCTCAGTAGACCCCTTGCAGGGAGGGGCTTCCCACCTAACCTTTGGATGTCATTTTCTTCAGGTCATTCCTTTCCTAGATTAGTTGCAAGGACACCATATATATAAACATACTTACCTGCTTGAGGAGAAAGGAGTGTGATATACTCGGTAATTAGCCTTTCTATAGACACTAGCAAGTAGCAACAGAGAGTGTATCAAGAAAGACAATGTAATGGACGTGTCAATAAAAAGGAAAAGCTGGTGCTCGGAGGACAGCCATATACTTATCTTGCTTTGTTAAACCAATTTAACAGTCAATAGTAAGAGAAGGTTCAGGGAGTTGCAACAAATGTACTTTTATAACCGAAATGAAGCAATAAACATAAGCTAGATAACAAGAACCTTCAACCCAGCAATAGTAGGATTTTACAGTAGGTTGAGGCAACAGTGATGCCATTTAGACATTATTGTCTGAAAAAAAATAATAGATCTAACGCAAAAAACTAACTTCATCAATACTTGGCGAAGTAAAAATTACAGCAACATTGTTCCTCACAAAGATGTCTGAAGCATTGATGACTTAAAAGGTGAAATAAATTTGAATGCAACATATAATACATGGTTCTTAAATTAAGATCTTGCCTTTTCCGATAACAGGAGACGCAGTCATCCCAAAAATGGCTGGCTTTCGTCCAGACCTTTGGTAAAATTCCTATATCAAAATGAATAAGAAAATAACTAATTAGCATATTTAGATTCTAATAGAAAAGAAATGAAATCATAAAGATGAAGAACGATAATGGCAATGAATAGATACTTAGAGAAATTTGTAATGGTTGACTTCTACCCACCTTCATTATTTTCGTATATGGATGACTTCCACTAGCACGATGGCACTCGTCAAAAATCATTAAGCATACCGTTTCTAGAGTCAGAAAAGCATGCCTTAAAGCATCCAATAATATTTGGGGAGTCATAACCATTATCTGTATAATGACATTGTCAAGATCTCATAATATGCACATGTTAAACTCAATATTTTATTTCCTAATTTGAACCAAGAATTGAAATAGGCAATAGATGGTCATTAGTTAGAGGTTTAGCCAGTATGCATATATTATAATAGAAAAGAATATATATATATATCCAAATGCCCTAACCCTAGGTACCCAGATATAGTTCATGATATGCAGCACCTCAAGAATGTCATACAACAAAGCAAAATTCATCATCATATATCCAGAATTTTGGAAAAACAAAAGCTTGGAAAATGTATGAAGAAATGAGGGTACAGCATGTACATTAGTGATGGTGAAAATGTAAAATTGGTCATCAGCTCTTAGATAAGATGCATTGTAGACAATTTAAAAGGGAAGCAATTTCTGCGTATCTAATATAAGTAAGAAAACAATGAATATTAGCTAGCAAGCCTCTATCAATTATGTTACCACGGCTTGGAGCCTCAATATAGACTAGAAGAACCTTGTGCACCATGCACTTGTAGAAGTCTGCTAACAATCCGAAGCTGGTACCAGAGTTTATCCACATGTCCACTAAAGCACTTTTGTTTTGGTGAAGACTGAAGTATAAAGCTGAAAACGAATTGAGTGATGGTCCCATCATGATTATGCTCTCTTACATGGTACTCTACTCATGGACTTTTCCTTTGCCTTCTTTACGTTTATAATGACGATAGTTCCACTATTGCACAACTGAAGCAAAATCTACAGCATTAATATGAGATAAGGATTATAGTCATCTTCACAACTTCTTGGACCTTGAGGGTTACCATTCCATTGCAGCTGGCAGGCAGAAGCGGACTATCATAGCTCCAATCATATATGGGTACGAGGAATTAGTTGCTTATGCACTAACCCTTGTTAATGGTGATGAGCCGACCACTTTTCGAAAAGCAGTCCAGGAAAAGGATTGTGTTGAGTGGGGCGCAGTCATAGGTGAAGAGATTGAATCTCTTCACAAGAATCAGACTTGGGAACTTGTTGCGAGACCCAGAGAACAGAAAGTGATCAGCTACAAGTAGATTTACAAGAAGAAAGGAGAGGCTCCTGGCTGTATTCAGTACAAGACGGTAGATAAGGCCTACGAACAAAAGGAAGGCGTCGACTACAACGAGGTGTTTTCACTTGTGGTGAAACACACCTCTATTTCGACTTTTGTTGGCTATGGTGGCGTTGTTTGACCTCAAGCTAGAACAGCTAGATGTGAAGACAACATTCTTACATGGCGAGTTGGAGGAGCTTATCTACATGCAGCAGCCTGAGGAATTCGTGATGGAAGGTAAGCAAGACCATGTGTGCCGATTGAGGAAGTCCTTGTACGGCCTCAAGCGGTCGTCGAGACAGTGATACAAGAAATTCGACATATTCATGGGAGATCACAGGTACGTCAGAAGTGAGTATGATCATTGTGTCTACTTCAGGAAGCTTCGTTACGATTCTTTGATATTTCTTCTTTTATATGTGGATGGTATGCTTATTGCTACAAAGAGCATGTCAGATATCAACGTCTTGAAATCTCAGTTGAGTGATGAATTTGAGATAAAGAACTTAGGCGGTGTGACGAAATTCTGGGATAGAGATTCACAGGGATCGAAAGCATGGTACAGTTCATTTGACGCAGATGAGCTATCTTCATAAGGTGGTTTCTCGTTACGAGATGGATGGTGCTAAACCAATTAGTATCCCCCTGCTGCACACTTCCGACTATCGGCGAGATAGTCTCCAAGCACCGATGACGAGCATGTTTACATGGCTCGTGTGACGTATGCAAGCACAGTCGGCAGTTTGATGTATGCTATGGTGTGTACTCGTCCAGATATTGCACAGGCAGTCAGTGTGGTCAGTCGTTACATGACCGATTCGGGAAAGGAGCATTGGCAGACCGTGAAGTGGATATTACAGTACCTTCAAGGTACACTAGACTTGGGGTTACTCTTTCAGCGGGATGGCAAGTCAATCAGAGATACAGTAGGATATGTTGATGCGGATTATGCTGGTGACCTGGATAGGCGTTGATCTATGACAGGTTATCTGTTCAAACTGGCAGATGGTCCGGTGAGTTCGAAGGCCTTCCTAAAGGACATAGTTGCATTGTCAACGACAGAGACTGAATACATGGCCATTACGGAAGGCGCCAAGAAGGTAATTTAGCTCCGAGGCATTGTGGGCGAGTTTGGTCTTTCACAGGTTAGCATGGAGATGTTTTCCGATAGCCAGAGCGCTATCTACTTGGCGAACGACGATCAGGTCCATCACTCACGGACGAAGCACATTGATATCCATTATCATTTTGTTCAGCAGCATACCAAGGAAAAGGCGGTTTCATTAAAGAAGATTTCCACGCATAATAATCCTACCGACATGTTAACGAAGCCGGGTCCCATTGACCAAGTTCAGGCATTACCTGAGTTTGGTCAAGATGATTCGAGGAATTTCGCACCTTCAGGGTGCTGGTACCTTCAGGGTGTTTTGGCGCGTCTTTAGGACACGTTTTGGGATGCCGAAAAGGCATCGTTTGGGCACCGTCAGGGTGCAGGTGGAGAGGACGATCGGATTTGGATTCGGACCTCTCGCCAAGGTGGAGATTGTTGATATATGGCTCAACTGTATGGATTGTGCAGACGATCTGGGAAAGTCGTGCACACGACCCAGCCCTCCGAAAAAGTCGACGCGTCCTTGAAAAAGGGGGAGTCTCTGTCCCCAGGGGGGTCGTGCGCACGACCTGGCCTCCGAGATTGTAGACGCATCATTCAGTGGAGTCTGACTCCAGGCAGTCGTGCGCACGACTGTGCCTGGCAGACACAGGTTTGATCAGGTCTTGCACGATTAGACTTTCCAGATTTGGCTATTTTGGGGGAATCTTGGGATTAAGCTTGCGTAACCTACTATATAAAGGGGTCTAAGGTTTGGAGATAGTAGAGTTTTGTATTGCATTGAAGAGGAAACTTAGAGGGAGGCTTGGAGACACTTGGAGAGGGTTCGGTGAAGAAGGTGGTGCTCTCAGTGAAGCTAGTTCATCTCGTTGGAGTTGGGCGTTGCTTGTAACTCCGTTTCGTTCTTCGTGATAGTGGATCGACCGATCATCTTCGCCCGTGGTTTTTCCCACAAGGATTTCCACATAAATCTCTCGACTCTCTCTATATATATATATACATATATGATTGTTTTGTGGTTGTTTCTCTCTTGCTTTGTTATTTCTCAATTTGTGGTAGGATTGTTTGTTCCGCATCGATTCGTCGGAGAATCGTCTTGTGCAATTGTTCTAGGTTGACCTACGTGGTCGGAGCGATTCGGTATCGAATTGTTCATCCGATATCGTTGGAGAAGGATCCACAACAGGATATTTGTCGCAAAGGTTCATCGAGCTTCTCGTCGCACTTTGTGCCATGCCCAAGGAAGTCGCAACACGAATTCGCCACCGAATAGCTTATAGGTTAACTACAAAACCTCCTCTCGTAGTGCAAATTTCAATGGCAGCAAAGGGTAATGTAAGGGTTTGATATAGTAATGGTAATCGAATGGCGATGAATTTTAGAGGGCTTATAGTTCTATGGGCAAGGGATCTATGGTCCGAATTTCGTATATTTTGGATAAGGGAAGCTAGGATTTTTAGGTTTTTTCCCAATTCTGGTCTAGGTGCCCGGATATAAAGTTTGGCTTCAATTGTGATTCAATTCGGTCGTAGGAATTGGGGCTTTTGGGTATTGCAAGATGGAGGGATGTTGGGGGAAGCTATAGGATCTAGTTTCGTGGAATTCGAAGATGGTTTGCGGGATTTGCGATCGGTTCTAAGGTTCAGATGATAGGTTTTTTGGATTTCTTGCGCTAGATGGTGATGAAAGCTAATGGTTTGCGGAATTTTAGGCTGGGGGTGATGGGTGAAGGTTTTGCAAGGTTAGGGTTGATGGATTCAAGAGAAAGAGAGGGATATTTGTCGAAGAAGATGATACGGAGTTCTCGCATCCACCAGACTCACTCAGGGTCTATGGAAGCTTCAAGATCTTAAAGAACGCGATGAAAAAGTAAAATTTTGTAATAACACTTTTATTTCATTCAATAGCATAATAATCCAAACCTTAATACATATGACCATCATATAGAGGAGAGGGAGAGAGAAGAGAAAAAGGAAAAAGAGAGAAAGAAGAGGAGAGGACAGACAAGAGGGGGGGACGGGACAAATTCCGTACAGACGGCAAAAACCGTATGTTATAGGAAGGTCAGCTTCCTCTGGGGTGCCCATATAAAAATCCTACATAAGTTGGGTTATTGTGGGGTACCCTTATATGCTCTGTTACCAAAAACTCTGATTTTTTGAATAAGTCTCAATTAAAACATGACTTATTCATTAAACGTTAGGTATGCGACTCTTTCCTGATTTTTTGAAAAAGTCGTGATTTTATGAAAAAGTCACGATTTTTATGTTTTTATCCCAATTTACGCGTTATATTCCCGATTACTTGTGTTTTAATCCTGTCATGTACTACTCAAAAAACCTATTGTAACATCTAGATAATATGTTCTAAAATTCTACCGTTTGTTTTCCGACTCTTTCCCCATCTTTTCGATTTTTCCGACTTCTCCCCTAGCCAATTTTTTCCCGACTTCCGACTTGGTAACTATGCTTATATGTCCTCTCACTTAAAAAACCCCAAATAAATTGAAGTCCATTAACTAAGGCTCAATAACCCATTACATGAAATAAATCCAAAAATAATGAAAGACCCATCAAATGGTGTCCGAATCTGGATCTGTCTCAAGTAAATTGAAGCTCTAATCATCATCTGCGACGTCTTCGCCAGTAAGTCTTGATTCATCTGGCCCCATCATCAATTCTTACTTTTATAAAATAGAATAAAATGATTGCTTACAATGGTGTGGAAGCCCCCTCCATAAATAGACCTAATTAGGTCCAACCCTAATCCAACTAGAACACAATCCGGAAACTAAGGACACAATTTAAGTAGGAATAGCACTAGTAACTAAGCACAAGTAGTTTCCTATTTTATGGGAATTTTACAATAATTCTCATATTATATTGTGTGATGTTTTTAGCAGAAAATAAAAGGGATAAAGGTATAGAAGCATACACAGAATAACATGATTTAATTCCCTAAAAAACCATCCAAAAAACCCTTAAGGCTATCTATTCTTCGGGGGAGGAAAATAACACATGTACAGCAGCCCCACGCCCACGTGAAAGAGGAAAATAACTCTCGAAGGGTCCTCATTCTATTTTGAAGTTCATCCTTCTTATAGAATTCCATGTACCTCTTTGTGAACTCTTCTATGGCCAACCGCCAAGAATCTTTTGTCAATGTGTTGGTTGGCTTACAAAGAGCTAAGCATTGTGTGGTGAATATTTCCAAGAGGAAGTTGCCTTTGGAAGTGTTCCAATCGGATTTGAATACTTCAGACATCTTTTGTACATGAATTCCAAATCAATTCACATATACCAATTTAGTCCATAATAATTATTCTCAAAACCCACACCAAAATATTCAAATAAAAAAATAAGCATCACCTTTCATTCCCACAGCAAAAACTATCTAAAAAATATTGGTCTCAAATCCCACAACAAGAATTGATCTTTCAATTCAATCATTCCTACAATTTCTAATATGCACTCATGTGTAAATATCAAACTCAAACCCGTCTGATGCAAATTCGTAACTCATCCCGAATCTGAAGTTATTGTGTGCACGATTGGATCATCGTACGCACGATCTGAGATGCCATTGGCAAAGTCGTGTGCACGATATCCCCATCGTGCGCACGACATTCCTGAGAACCCAGATCGTGAGCACGATGGGGACATCGTGTGAATGATCAATTTGGGTCCAAATATTACAGACAAATATGATCTCGAGCACCCCAAAAACTATGATGCTAGCCAAATACAATCAACAAGAATTTCCTTAAAAAGAAAACCGAACAACCCCAAAAACTATGATCTTGAGCACATAAAAACAAGATTTCCACAAAAAAAAAAAACTGAAAAAAGGTGATCTATGGACATACATGACATGCAAGAGCTTACTTGGACGATCGGAGGAGTTTGCGATGGTCGATGGTGATCTCCTACCGAACTAAGAAGCACTGGTGCGGGTACGGGGACACGGGTGCGACACGACATGGGTACACCGACACGGCAAATCCTAAAAAAAGAGGACACAGATACGGCAGGGACACGGCAAAATAAATTTATATTTTTTATTTATATTTTATGTGCGATTATAATTCATATATATTAACAAACAACTAATAGTAACACCCAACTAACAAACAACTAACAAACAATATGCAAGTAATTAACAACTAATTAACAAGTAACAAAAAAAAACATCAAAAACAAAGCTCACTGTTTTTTTATAAAAAAAATTCACTTTTTTTTTTTGTTTGAATGCATAAACATGAATCAGCCATTGACTGATTCATGTATATGCATTCAAACAAAAAAAACTTCAAAAAAAAAACGTTGGCTTCGAGAGAGATTAAAAGGGGAAAGAAAATCGAGAGAGAAATTGTGGCGTGAGGGGGATCCATGGAATACTTGAGAGAGAGAGGGAGAGAGAGAAAGAGAGATGGCGTCGGGCCTGCCTTCACCGCGAACTCGCGAAAACCCGTTGGCCGCTACCCTCCTTAACCGCGAAGACCCGTGGCCACTACCACCTTCCTCAGCGAGAAGAGAGAAAGAGAGAGATCCAGGGGGGCCTCCTTCGCGCTAGGGCTGAGGCGTCGGGGGCTCCTTCACCTCGAGTGGAGACGGGCCAGCAATAGAAAAAAAGACCGCAGGCCACACTTATAAAAAAAAACCAGTTCGGGCGGGCCGTGTCCGACCCGCGTCTGAGCCTAGAAACGCCTGAAAAAACCTGAACACGTGTCGGAGCCGTGTCCGTGTCCGACACGGGCACGGCATGTCCAGGGGAGTGTCCGTGCTTCCTTGCTACCGAATCAATGACTTTCCCCTCCGGTTGGAGCAGTTTCTGCAGTCGCCAGCGATGAGATACATTGAAGACTCGAGCCTTGCTAGGGTTTCTCAAAGGGGCAGCTGAAATCGGGTTTTGATTCGATATTGCAGTGGACCGCGGGGCATTGTATGATATTGTATCCCCCGATGAGCGCTTTCATTGAAAGGAACATCCGAGGACATGATTTCTTTCTTTTCAGTGACAAGCAGATCTGTGGGGATGCTTTCCGTGTTATCAAACAAGGGCTTAGTAAAAGTAAAAGACTGAATATTGCAACGCTTGGGAAACAACCAAACAAATCCAATTAGAGTGACTACGGAACAAAAGGTGAAATATTTCATGCTAATATATCTCACTCATCATCCTATCCATAACAAATTTAACCATTATGAGCAAATTCGAGATAAGTCATAGATTTGAGACTACAAAAGTTACATTAGGACTTTCGAACCGTGGAAGAGTCATGTGCAATAAAACTTGTAGGTGGATATTTACCCTGTATAAAGTTTATTGAGCTAAAGAAAAAAAATTTGGAGGGTTATCCCATATTGCATCATCTGCTGGTGGTCCATGCCTAGGTCAACTAAGCCATCTATGTTCGGATTTCAAAATGTGGATTGCATGCTTCTCGTGCATGTGCAAAGAACCTACTTCGCTTGGCACTTTACCTGTCAAACTGGTCAAGCGAAGGAGCAGAGGTCGTATACACATATGGATATAGATAGTCAGATGTCTAGCCTCTTGTACATGACTCATATTAGAAGTAAGGAAATAGCAAGGTGCTAACCATGAATATTCTCTCTAGAATAATTTCGATCTAGAACATTTTCTCTCCCTACAATATTCCCTACATTCTCTTTCTAGAAAATATTTTAGAGAGAGAAAAGTGTGGAGATTGAAAATATTCTATAGAGAAAATATTGACGATAGAGAATATTATCAAGAGAGAATATTTGTAGAGAGAGAGAGTTGTAGAGAGAATTCTTTATAGCACATTATAGAGAGAGAAAATGGTATATAGAGAGAAATTGGTAGAGAAGGAAAGTTATAGAGAGAATATTGTAGAGAGAGAAAGGTATAGAAAGGAAATATTGTAGAGAGAAGATATTGTCGAGGACGAGAGACTATTACCTCCTGGGTCCTCAATTCTTTCTCCCAGGTTTCAGCGCTCCAATCATCGATCCCTTTGGTGCCGTAGTACTCGGCCACACTGAAATTCGTATAATCTCTGATCACTTTGAATTGCTGCGGACAATACCTACCCAGTGTCAGCCCCTTCATCAAGCTAGATAGAGAAAATCATGAAGAAACAGCTCTACTTCACCTGATTGATGAGATGAACCGTGGGTGCCATAAAGATCATCAGCGGCTTCACACCGCTCTCCCTCGCTCTCCTCCCTATCTCCCGGACGAGCATCACGGCGATGAACGTTTTCCCGGACCCGGTTTCGAGCACGGCGATGGTGTTCCGCCGCATCGCAGCTTCGAACGCCTTGGTTTGATAACTGAGAGCCACGACAAAGCTATCAGCAGAATGAATGGAACAGAGAACTGAAACCAGGGATCGGAGGAGCAGAGCAAGAACCTCCTCGGCTGGAAATCTTCGGCGACCCTTCGATCCTCTCCCCCCGGCAGGGATGCTCCGCGCTCCATGGCGTGCTCGGAGGAACCGGAGGCTGGAGGATCCATGGGAGGTTGGAGTGAGGGGAGTCGAGGGGGCTTTCAAGGGAGCGGAGCTGAAGGGACCTTGCGATTCACGTGAGACGCAGGCCATGGAGTTCTCTCCGGCGGGAAAGGACGACCGGGGACGAGGCGTGTGAGGGGAATTTGCCGTTATTTGGGAGGGGAGAGGGGGGGGAGGGGAGAATCTGTCCGGCGGGAGAGGAACCAAGCGCGTGAGTGGAGTCTAGAGTCCAGAGTGCCCGCGGGTGAAGTACCCACGTGCGAGTCAGACTTTGCTCACCCTCTTGAAACTGGGTGAACGTTACCCCCATCTGAACCGTCGGATACGCACCGGGTCATGTATCCAACGGGTCATAGTGGAAGGTAACGCTCACTCACCATTTAGTGGGTTGGACTCGTCCCAACTAACGGCTCTGTCCTCTAGGAATAGTTGGAGGCCCGATGGACACCACGTGGCACAGGAAGTGTCCCAGCCATCCATGGGAGTACGGCAGCAACTTGGCGGGTTTGGGATGGGATTTTCATTCTATAATATAATATTCGGATTGGGCTTGGGCAACGACTTCGGGCAACCTTTTACTGGATACATATTTAAGATAATATAATATTAAAAAGTTTCTATCAGACTTCATTTGTTGGGTCATCCATTGAATACAAGTTAAGATCGCATTTTGTGGTGAAACTTTGATGGATATTTATCCCGCTTCTAATAGCCATCGTTGGATGGGCATTTATCCGTCAAACGATGGACAATCACCCATATAAGAATGCAAAGACTGCTTTGTGTGTTGTACTATCACAAAGAAACTGTTATATGTTGATTATCTCTCCTCTACCATGTTGAAACTGGCCAACCCACACCCACACCCACAACCAGGGGCGGATCTATTGGTTGGCTCGGCCGGGCTACAGCCTGACCGAGATTCAAAAAATGCTTCATAGCCCCATAGCCCGTCCAAGCCCACAACCAACCAAGTCCATCCCACAGCCCACCTCAGCATGGCCTGTTGCCCGTCGCGATCAAACACCGAAGGAGTTGGAGCGGGGTAGAAGAGTTTAGATCTTCTCCAGTCGATCGGCCCCGGTCGGTGGGCTCGGCACGCATCATAGCCGCACAATGGCTAGCGAACCAAAAGTGAATCACACTCCAGCGACCACTGTGATGCGTGTCAGTCCCACCAACCGGGACCGACCGACTGGTAGAATTTGTTTCGCTTCAAATCTCTGTCCTCCACTTTTTGTTTCAAATCACACCCTAAAGTTTGAAATGTTAGCACAATACCCCCTTTTGTCACCTAGTTAATTTCCTCGGTTGGTAATATTTATCTACTCAAAACTGAATTAAAGGGGGCAAAATGTAGTTTTTAAACTATAGGGGGGGTTAAATGTTTTTGAGCTAAACTTCAAAGGGGGCAAAGTGTAGTTTTCTCTCTTTTTTTGTTCCATTTTAAACCCTAACCCTCCCTTCTCCTTTTCCTCGAACCTCGTTATCAGTTCCTCTCTAACACTTATCCTCAAATTCTCGATCAAATTCTTCACCGAGCTCGAATCGGATGACTGATTTGGGAGGAACCGTATAAAAGAAAAGGTGATCTCCACACTCCTCAATAAGTGCCCCCCTCCTCCTCCCTCTCTTTTAGACCAACCACGATTTCTTTTATGGCCAACGAATCATTATGATTTTATGTGTTTTTGAATGGAAAGTGTTCGCATCGAAGCAAGGGGGAATGTCGGTGAACGGAGGTGATAAGCAGGGATGGATCGGGGGGGGGGGGGGGGGGGGGCATGTGGAGGCGACCGCCCCCCCTAGATTCAAACGAGAACCCTTTATTGTAGTAGTATTAGTTAGAATTATTTTTCAATTATATAAGTTCGCCAACCCCCCCCCCCCTCCATTTTCTAACAAAATTTAAGTATCTGCCCCCTCCAAATATTTTTCTAACATCCGCCCCCCAAGATTCGATTCCTGGATCCATCCTAGACTAATAAGAAAGGCATTCGACTTCAACGAGAAGGAGTTTCTACACATGGTGAAGCGCTCATGGCTGTTTATTGTGTTGTCTTTTTCTAGTTTATGTACATGCTTTATATATCATTTTTTATATTAATAAAATTTCTTTGTATCGTCGATGTTTCCTTTAAAAAATTTGATTGGTTTTTCTTTACTGTATAAAGTAAATGTTTGATTTAAAAAAAAAATAGTTTAACAACTTTAGCTTCAGCCCAGCCCAAAATAAATTCCTGGCTACGCCCCTGCCCACAACCCAGCCAACCCAAGGATTGAGATTGGGCAAGGGAAGTTCAACCCAACCTTCAGATTAGGATGGGCTTGGGCAGAGGATTAAACCTCTCAAGTTGGGCATGGGTTGACCCCTCAACCTGGCCGACACCGAGTTGCAACCCTATGTGGGAGTGATGGCTCGAGGCCAAATGCAATCACCGATCAAGGGGACTACCATCTCGGGATGTAGCAATCCAGCTTCACTCCCACAAATGACTAGGATTATTCTCAAGTCATGCGGTGCCCAATTTCCATAGACAAGTAGTGGTAGGGGTGGCACTTGAGCGGGCTGAGCCGGTTTAAGGGTTTGCCTATGCCCAACCCGGCCTATACACACCTTAACCAGTGTTTACCTGTAAAGCCCAATACGTGCTTGCCCGTTCGGCTTGCTCGGGTTGCCAAATCTGCACAAAAAAAAAAAGGACGAGTTGGTCGGGTTGCCCAATTAGAAATACTTGTGAAACATATGTAGATGGGGGAAAATTAACTAAATTAAGACATCAAAAACAATTGATTGAAAATGAAGCATTGCTCTAAACTGCTAGAGAGAGACGAGCCAGGGGGTAAGATAAGAACATAGGGTGTTAGCCTTGTGAGCTTATGACTTCTCTTTTCTCTATTGTGAATTTGTGATTTATATATGGATTACTGGATTAGTCGAGTACTAGAGAAAGTGTGAGTGTGAGTCATGTGACTGTGTGTGTATGACTAATTATTGCACCATTGTAGTGCAATGAGATTAGAGTGTGATCCACTCATCGTTGCATCGCTATAGTGCAAATGAGAGCATATTAGTGGATTCACTATAGTGAGATGCAAGTATGCCATTGTACTCGGGTTCTTGGGGTTGGGTAGGATCGATGTCCAAATCCCTCAAAATTAAAATCGGGTTGATATTTTTTTGTCCAAACCCGTCCAAGTTTCTTACGAAATTACTAAGATACGTCTTTTTTTAAGGATTCTACGTAGAAATTGATTGATTTTTTAATAGTATAAAATTTACGACCAACATAACGATATATCAGCCAAAATGATCAACATTTGATCATGGAAAGGGGTTGGTGAACTTGAGTTCATAAATGAATAGTGAAACATGGTTTATATTGCAGCATGTGTCAATTGAAAAGACATAAAGCAATTAAGAGGGGATAAGACTTTAAGAGGGATGAACACTAAAAATAAATAAAGCAAAAAGTAAAAGAAAAATCATACACGTGGTGCATGGAAAAGTCAAGTTCACAAATATAGATGGCTGTTACGTTGAGATGTGAGCTACGGTAAGAGAAAATGAGCTGCGGGTATTTTGACACTCCTAGAAGTTTTGGAATTTGATAAAATTTGGTGAGAGTGTTGTCTAGAGTAAGATGATCATCCTCACCAATTTTCATCAAATTTCAAAACTTCTAGGGGGGGTCAAATGGTTGAAGCAAAATCTACTTACGACAGATTTTGATTCGACCATTTGACCTCCCTATAATTTTTAAAATTTAATGAAAATTGGTGAGGATGATCATCTTACCCTAGACAACACCCTCACCAAATTTCATCAAATTCTAAAACTCCTAGAGAGGGCAAAATACCCGCAGCTCACTTTCTAAACCGGCAACTCACAGCTCACTGTAACAATCCTCCACAAATATAATCGTGAATTCGAGTTCATCTTCCCGGACCTCTTTGATCAAAATCCAACATTCTGTCCCTTTTTTTCAGGTAAATTTCACTAGAATTTTTTTATCTTTTTTAGTAAAACAAATTCATCTTTATCAATAAAAAACTATATTTTTTTCTTAATTTTAACTTTTTATAATAAACAATATTGTACTAACATTCGAACTTGATCAAAAATTGGTCAAATCCAATGATTTTTTTTTTTGCAAGTCAATCCAATGAATTTCCATCAAATCTTTCTTTAAAATAATAATAATAATAATAATCTATATAACATGTTAAGGCAGTTCGGATTATTTACAACCCTGCCATCCTCAAAATCACGCGAGACAATTTTCGGAGACAAGTTGTCCATCCGATCTAATTGTATGTGTCAAACACTCTCAATCACCTCTCAAATCAAATGGATCAAAAAATCCCCTAAATCCCTCAAAAATGTCAAATCCCTCAAAACTCTGCCACGCTAACACACGATCCCCCCCCTCACCACGTACGCTAACAACCACCCTACACGATCTCAACCCCCCCCCCCCACCCCACCCCCCGATTCGTCTCCTCTCTCTTCTCCGACTTGCCGTCCCCCTACACCCGCAACCGGGGCAACGTTCCTCTCTCTCTCTCTCTCTCTCTCTCTCTCTCTCTCTCTCTCTCTCAACCCGACCCAGCCCACCCCAGGTTCTCTCTCTTTTGCATGTTCTTCTCTCTCTATATCTATACTGATTTTTATTTCATTTTTGCAGGTTCAGATTCGTCTCTCTGTCTTCTGACCTCGCCGCCCAACCCCAGCCGGAACTCCTTGCAAGAGGTTCCTCTCTCTCTCTCTCTCAACCCCCTCCCCCCGGTTCCCAGTTCTTCCTCTCTTTCTCTCTCTCTTTTTTTAACCCCCCGAACCCTCTCACCCCATGCTCTCTCTCTCTCTCTCTCTCTGAGTGTGTAACTGTGTTCATTTTTGCAGGTTCAGATTCGTCTCTCTCTGTCTTCCGGCCTCGCCGCCCGACCCCAGCCGGAACTCCTTGCAAGAGGTTCCTCTCTCTCTCTCTCAACACCCCACCCCCCCCCCCTTTCCCAGTTCTCTCTCTCTCTCTCTCTCTCTCTCTCTCTCTCTCTCTCTCTCTCTCTCTCTCTCTCTCTCTCTCTCTCTCTCTCTCTCTCTCTCTCTCTCTCTCTCAACCCGACCCCAGCTCTGCTAACTTTCCCACTCCCATGGTTTCTTTCATGTAGAGGGGGAGAAGCTAAGAGACATTTTGGAGACAATGGGCATCTCTCTCATTTTTTTCAAAAAAAAACTCTCTCTCTAAACCCCCACCCCCACCCCCACCCGAACGGCTCCCCCCCCCCCTCTCTCTCTCTCTAACGACGTCCCCCGTCCCGTCACCCTACAACGATCGCATGCACCACTGCACCCTGAACCATCTCTCTCTCTCTTTTCTCTCTGTTTTTTTTAAAATACTTCCCCACCTCTCTGTTTACTTCCCCACCCCGAACCATCTCCCTCTCTTTCTCTCTCTCTCTGTTTTTTTTTTAATTTCTCTCACTCTAAACCCCCACCTCCACCCCGAACCCTCTCTCTCTCTCTCTCTAAACCCCACCCCGAACCATCTCTCTCTCTCTCCCCGAACCATCTCCCTCTCTTTCTCAATCTCTGTTTTTTTTAAAAAAAATCTCACTCTAAACCCCCACCTCCACCCCGAACCCTCTCTCTCTCTAAACCCCACCCCGAACCTGCAACTCTCTCTCTAAATCCCACTCCCACCTCCAACCCAAACCCTCTCTCTCTCTCTCTCTCTCTCTCTCTCTCTCTCTCTCTCTCTCTCTCTCTCTCTCTCTCTCTAAACACCACCCCAGATATTTTTTTTTAAAAAAAAACTCTCTAAAACCACACCCCCACCTCCAACCCGAATCCTCTCTCTCTCTCTCTCTCTCTCTCTCTCTAACCCCCCCACTCCAAACCTGCAACTCTCTCTCTTTCTAAACCACCACCCAGCTCTTTCTCTCTCTATATCTCTCAGTTTTTTTTTTAAAGAAAACATCTCTCTCTCTCTAAACCCCATCCGGCTCTGTTTCTTTAAAATCTCTCTCTATATATAAACACCCATATATATATCAACCCCTATAGTCTTCTCTATTTATATATAACTTCCTATCAAAGTGATATTTACATACAAACACCTCAATACTTTCAAATATTATATATTGACCCCTGCAATTACATACAAACACCTCAATTCTCTCTATCACTCTCAAAACTCGACCACACCCCGACTTTCTCTCTCTCTCTCTCTCTCTCTCTCTCTCTCTCTCTCTCTCTCTCTCAACCCCCTCCCTCTTTCATTGATTTTTGTTTTTCAGCAATTCTTTCAGCCCAACCTGGATATCTCACTGATTTTTTTTTTTTCAGTAGCAGCTCCCTTCACTGAAACCACACCGGATATCCTCGATCGCCAATACTTTCCAACACCGATCGCACCCGGTTCTCTTTCACTTTATATTTTTTAAAATATCTATATAAATCATTTTTTCACTTTGTTAGTATTTTAGTGTGCCGATATAAGTCATGTGATATCATTTTTTGTTTCTCATACAATAAAATATTTTAGTATAGTAACAATTTTCGAATGGTACTTATTGAAATTTAATATCATGCTGATATTTGTTCCATAATAAATGATTTTCTTCTATTAATATGGTGAATGTATGATGTGGTCTCTATCTTTAGTAGGGGTAAGTAGGAAAAAATGAGCACTTATAGTATTTTTGTTGAACCTTTTTTTTACCCGGTGAGATAATCTGTCAATTATTGACACCATGTGAGAGTAACATTCTTCTATGTATATGATTTATGTATTATGTGATCTCAATCTTTATTAGGGGGTAAGTAGGAAAAAATAAATCTTTATGGTCTTTTTGTTGCTTTTTCTTTTCTGCTCGGTGAGAAAACTGATCGATTATGATTCAATTAAAGATACCGTGTGAGAGTAAATTAACATTTTCAAGCAACGTTTTCTATTTTTTTATATTTCGAACATCAAGTGATATCAAGTGATGTGATTCTCTATCTTTGTTAGAGGGTAAGTAGGAACAAAAAAATATTTGGGTTTTTTTCAAATCAACCCCTATAATCTTCTCTATTTATATATAACTCCCTATCAAAGTGATATTTACATACAATCACCTCAATTCATTCAAATATTATATATAGACCACTGCAATTAGTAGATATCCAAAATAAGATAATAGTTTTGATTTCATATTTAATAATTTACCTAAATCTGTAAATACCTATCCAATGTGAGAATTCTTCAGATTAGATCCAAGTTAGATTCGAGTTATGTCTGTAAGTCCACGTTCAATAAAGATATATTGATTTTAGTAATTAAAATCATGGATAAATTAGTTTTTTTTCTTTAGATTAATAAAACAATAACTAAATGGAGTAGTATTTTGAAAATATTCCTTTATTTTTTATGTGCAATTACTGATATGGAGGGTCTCCAAATTTTTGGGTTTTGGCCTCCAAATATGGAGGGTTTCCAAAATTTGCAATTTTCTGAAAATTCCTTCTATGCTCATTTGGCTTTGAGTTTCTTAACATCTAACTGAAGCTACTTATTACCTTCATGTTACCCCCCCCCAAAAAAATTAACTTTTTTTTTTTTTGTTTTTTAGGTTTCAGGGATTGTGGATAAAGGGTTTCTGGTTTTAGGCATTTAGTTATTAATTTAATTAAAGAAAATACACATTTTCCTCTATCTCATTGAGTTGTAGGATTTTTCATGGTTTTTGTTATTTCGAAAGAGGGTTATGTGCAATTACTGATATGGAGGGTCTCCAAATTTTTGGGTTTTGGCCTCCAAATATGGAGGGTTTCTAAAATTTGTAGTTTCCTGAAAATTCCTTCTATGTCGTGTCGGGGGGGGGGGGGGTCGCGCCGAAGGCGTCCATGCCAATCGGCACAGGCATTCAATGATTTAAGGAGTTTATTTGTCAATATTAACTTTACAAGGATTTATATGTAAATAGATTAGATTATAAGGGTCAATTTGTAAAAAAATCCTAATTCTTTATGGTGTTTTTGTTGCATCTTTATCCCTTAACGAATTTGCAAATGAATGAATGAATTTGTTGATAATCGATATTGATATCTCTTTGGTCGTGTAAGTCGTAAACCTTCAAAAACAGCTTATGAGGTATCTGGTAATAGTGGGATTTTGTTTGGATTGAATGTGATTTTTATTTTTATCCTTAGTGTTGATATTGAGTGATCTCTGTGAATAATATCCATTGTTTGGTGATAGAGTGATCATTTTTGTTGTACGGTTTGAATCTTACACTTCCTGTGAGTTTACTTTTCCATTGAATGTGCCAGTGAATGCTCCAATAGTGGCTACTATTGGTGGTGTCGGGGTCGTCGGTCCGTCAAGATGGGGTTGCTGTAGGCTGGTGTTACCGCCAAAAGTGTTTTGTTGCCGAAGGCGATCAGATGTGTTGCCACTGAATACGACAGTATAGGTGGGAGTGGTAATGCTCGGTGAGGGTCTTGCCGCCGAAGGCGACCCAATGCTGTGCCAGGAGTCAACCCCCAAAATTTGTACCCAAACCAAAATATTAGTTTGGGTCGGGTTTTGGGCTTTTCGGGCTCCATTGCCACCTCTATCCGAAACCGACCTCCTCCCCCAAAGGGCCCAAACACCTCTTGCTTCACCAGAACCCTTGCCTAAACCCTATGCCCTAACATCCGCCATCGACGCCGGCACCATGTGGTGGCGTAGCCTCGCCAGGGCCCTCCCGGCCTCCTCCGCCTCCCGCGCTGCCGCCGGAGTCCACCCCTCCCGATCCTACGGCCTGATTCCAATGGTGATCGAGCACACGTCCCGGGGCGAGCGTGCGTACGACATATTTTCCCGCCTCCTCAAGGAGCGGATCGTGTGCATCAACGGCGGCATCTCCGACGACACCGCCTCCGTGGTGGTGGCGCAGCTCCTCTTCCTCGAGTCTGAGAACCCCTCCAAGCCCGTCCACCTCTACATCAACTCCCCCGGTGGCGTCGTCACCGCCGGCCTGGCCATCTACGATACCATCCAGTACATCCGATCCCCTGTCACCACGCTCTGCCTCGGCCAGGCCGCGTCCATGGCCTCGCTCCTCCTCGCTGCTGGCGCCCCCGGCGAGCGCCGCGCCCTCCCCAACGCCCGCGTCATGATCCATCAGCCCTCCGGCGGCGCCAGTGGCCAGGCCACCGACATCGCCATCCACGCCAAGGAGATCCTCAAGGTCCGTGAGCGCCTCAACGCCATCTACTCCAAGCACACGGGCCAGCTGATCGAGCGGATCGAGACCTGCATGGAGCGCGACATGTTCATGTCGCCCGAGGAGGCCAAGGAGTTCGGCCTCGTAGATGAGGTGATTGAGAACCGTCCCTTGGCGCTGGTCACTGATGCGGTCGTTGGCAGTGGCAGCACTGGTGCCGGGAGCGGTAGCAGCAGCAGCAGCAGCAGCAACAGCAAAAGCAGTGTGGAAAATAAAAAAGATGATGGTTCGGAATAAATTGCTCAGAAATTGGTATGGGAATTGAACGTGAGCACTCTGAATTGATCACCGGGTTCGGCTGGTATGTGTAATTTATTCTTAGAAGATCCCGGCTTTGATCTCTTCTCTTCTTCGAGATGTTTTTTGATTCGACTTTGCTAGTTATTTGAATTGGCTGCTTAGATATTTTCAAGAGATTGTATCAATAACCATAAAGCTATTTTGTCAACTCTCATGCTTATCCAAGGCTAGTTCATTTCTTTGAAAATGGGATTATGATTTCCAATTTCATGCAAGGTTCCTCAAAGAGTTGCTAAAATGTGAATGAATATTAGAAATGGTTTGTATGCAACTTTCATCATTCAAGATTCCATTGCCACGCTGATTCTGCTAGAACAAGAGAGGAGAAGTTGGAAGGTGAAGCTTTGCCACCAATGTCTGTTTTATAGATTGTTGAGTAGGACTATGATTAAGACAAGGGTTGTGGCTTAATGAGACTGACTTAAACTTGAAAGGATCGAGGGTTAGTGATTAAGCGTGAAAGTGATCACGAGGAGGATTAAAAATCCAGAAACATGGTACTAAAAATTCAACTGTAGAAACTAATTTTGTTTTAGTTAGGAGGGGCTAGTTAAGTATTTTAAATGAAAATTCCCACATACTCATTAGGGGTACGGAGAGTGGTAGGGTAACCCGATTTACAATACTATTAAACTTCATTTTCTGAATTCTGGAGTCGTATGATATGGTGGAGGCTTAAAGGAAGAGGCACTGTATAATTTCCCAATATCAACAATGCCAGACTAGGCATGCTTCGTTAAATCATCAAATCTTGTGCATTTATTTGGAACAGATGATTGGCATAAAGGATCGATATTTACCAATCTTATGGAGCCAGTTTATAGTCGTCAATAGCTATTTTAACCAATCTTGTTTCTCGTTCTGACAATCTGAAGTCTAAATTTTTTTAATAGGTGCTAAAACATGATTCTAGTTGTCATGCTAGTGTCCAAAAATAATAATTCTTTAACTCTAAAATATAGAAAATCAGAATCAGGAATAACTCGGTAAAAACTAAAACCACTTTCTATCTATCAATGAATACGTTGATAACATGATCATGCTAGTCGTTAGATGATGCTATCTTATCAAAGTGGTAATCACTTTTAAGTAAGCAATTTAGCTGATGCAGTAAATTTACAAATTGCATGTTGTTCAACAAACTTCATGTATAGAGCAGTCAATGATGGGCTAAACGGATCATGTCGGTGTTTAGCATTGTTAATTTTACATATTATGAAGGTTATTTGTGACCACAAAAAGACTTCATACTATGGAATATACACTAGCTCCAATTAAGCTCATAAAAAGTTGATAAGACCATTGTGCAAATATCATTGTTTCTGGTAATTGACTCGCAAGGCACAAAAATATGAGGCTGATATGTCAATGTGATCCTTTTTGTTAAATGTTAATGGAATCAGAGCATGGTGGATGAAGCCAGGATGTAGTTTTAAGATGTTGTGTTGTTGCCACATGTTTCAGCGCGTAATTAATTTTGTTAAGTAAGTATCAACAATGAGTAGCATAATTAGCATTAGTTTAGTGTGGCACAATGGCATAGATGAGAATGTTGATAGGGAGTGATTAATCAGTGTGGTATCGAGCTAGAATTCAGTTATTTTGAAGAGGCATAATTGCACTAAAGTAGTATAATGTGGTGGAGAATTATTAGTGTCGGTTAGGCTATAATGATATTTTGTAGGCCTTAGCATAAGGTAGGCAAGATTAGGAGATTCCAAGATGGAATGATAGGGTTTGACAGTTAAGGTGGATGGTTAATAAATAAAAAATTCTTCGACGTATTAAAACATAAATCAAGAGGATAGGCTGAGGATGGAATATAAGGATATACAGAGATTTTAGGGATCCTAGAGATTAGGCTAGTAGGTTTTAAGCATGGAGAGGGGGGACTTGGAGGAGCCTAAGAAGTATTTATGCAACGTTGATAACAGAGTTGTGTGCAAGTAGTACATGCCAAACTAAGTATATTTACTCATTTTTCTCAAACCATCTTTGTAAAGTAGGTTGTGGGAGATTTTTTTTTTGGGTGGAGTAAGAAGAGGGAAAAAGATACAGGAAAAACCTAAGTTCATTTCCTTTCTTTTTAAAAACATAATCTGAGAATTGCAGTTGACCTTTTATCAAATGGCATACAAAAACATCCATTTACAAAACATTTAAGATATCAAAATATACGATTTCATTTATTATATATTTCTCACTCAAATCTCTTTAGTTCTTCCTAATATTTAAATGAAAGAAAGATTCCCTCTAGTAGTCGGCTGACATACCTGATCCTATTTCTCTTACAAGCAGCATCATGATACTAGAATATTTTTAACTTTAGCATCAAACAAATTCTTCCTTTTTTATTGTTTATGGACTCATTTGAAGCCCAGCGCATCTTTGCTTAGCAGCAAACAAATTCATCCTTCTTGTTGATTATGGACCATTTCGAAACCCAAAGCATGCTCAATTTCATCCTTTCAGTTCTGTTTGAGCATGTTGTATCAATCGATTTCGCTGCTTACAAATCCATCCTCAAGTTCAATGTCTTTGTCTATATATTTCTCCAATCTCAGGTAAGGTTATAAAGTCCCTTTTGATAGTGATGGGATGTGCATAGGGAATTTCCAAACAAATCAGAAGAATATTGCACATAACCATATAAACTGGATTTTGTGGGTTGCTGGTGAGGGTCGTGTCTGAGTGGTGGATGGAACACATGTTAGCCTTAAAGGCTCAAACATTTTACTGAACTCCTGGTGTAACTGCAATTGTTAGTAGAAAAAAATAAATTGCATCACATCGAAGAATCATTTCACATGTGGCCTTGCTGGTGGTGGTTGCTCTATGTGATGCAATTTATTCTTCGATGTGATGCAATTTATTCTTCGGTGACGGAAAACTCCTTTTATCTTCTTTCTTCTCCACCTCCTTGCATGGATTGCATCACATAGAGCTGTACAAATTGCTGCTCTTCTTAGGAAGATAAACTTGCTCTTCTAGCATTTGATATGACCATTCGATTTCATTCGTAGTTGTTTAGCGTTCTTGGATCATGGGTTTTCTTAGTCTCAATTAGAGGGTTCTAATAAAATTATGTCTTGCTATCTTCAAAATCTGCACGTAGCAGATTTAAGATAAGGGATTTGGGAGAGAGTTTAAGATTTGATTTTGGGTTTCTAAGGAATCTAAGGTGGCTAGTAAAGCAACTTGTTGTAGCTACCGATAGCATGTTACAAACGTACATCTCAAGATCCCAATTTAAGATTTAACTTAGAACTTAGATGGTTCTATACTTCTATACTGCTAAACAATTTCTTCACAGCATTGCAATGGGAATTGCCAGATGAAATCACCAAGATTGAATGAAATCAATTGGAAATTATGTAAGCAAAGTATCATAGTGCATAGCAGAATTTAGAAAAAAAATAAAAAATTCTAGATCATCAACAATGCAATATTGGGTAATAATTGTGTGTGTGTGCGTTGTGTTCACAATAGGGTAAGAATTGTGTGTAATGTGTACGTTGTGTTCACAATAGGGTATGTTTTGGTTGTTTGACAAAGACCCGAGGGTCGGATGTGGATGATATTTGGTGGCATGGTAGGTTTATGAGTAAGCTAAATATGGTTAAAGTTGGAAGGCGATTGGATAAGTGGATGTGGAGATATCTAGGTTTTTCCAAATCTGAACTGCATAATCAAAACTTGGAATTGGATGCAGGTGGGTGTTAGGTTTGGGAAATCGGAGCTTATCATGTGGAAGGCTATGAGGATGTTGGAACTTCCTTAGATCAAGTTTCAAGGGATATGGATGGGTTCTTATGATGTCGTTATGGCGTAAAATGATATGGTTTTAGGGTTTCAGTAGGGTGTTGGTTTGGTTAGAAAGGTGAGACAGAGATGGGAGATAAGGAGATGATTTCCATGGCATCTCAGACCCTATGACCTCTTGGTGTCAACCACTTTCATGGTATCCCTATGCCTCTCGCCTTTGGGAAAGACAGGTCATTACAACCCTCTTGAAGCAAAGAGCTTCATAATATTTTTATTCATAATGACGCTTTGGGATCCTTTTATAAACTCACAAGCAATACAACTACTAGTAGAACTTGGACTCCTCATACACTTAGGAAACCTTATGAGTTTTGACATGTGCAAAAATAAACTAAAATTAACTCCTAAAATAATAAACAATTAACTAAAAATAAAATAAAACTCCAATAGGCCCCTAATAGCTTGGTTATTAGTCAGAATGGAGCTTGGCCTCGAGAATCGTGTATGGTGTAACTTGTTCCACATCAATAGTACGATGGAAGAGCGTTGCAGTAATATAATCATACATTGTTTGCTAAAAAAAAATATAAAATTCGAGCAGAAGATTGATGACTATTATCAAATGATGTTAATTCTGCTTTCACTTATAGATTTTAAGTCAGATCCCTTCTCATGTTTTGAATAATTGCCTATACCCGAAACTGGCATAGGTGGGTAGGTAGAGAATACCTAGGGGCACGACACGAGACAACTCTCTCTGAGGTACTCGACGAAATAGCCCGCAACTTAGAAAGAAGAACAATAAAAGAGCAAGTTTCAGGCAATTGTTGATACAAAAAAAAAAAGATAATAACAGATCAATCCTAGGTTAAATTGATATGCAACAATAAGTCAATAACATACCTTAACTAAGAGAAGTCATCAGATTAGTTTCCAATTCCTATAGCTATATTCGTGTAGAATAACTTTGTAACATGCTAAAGAAAGGATTTAAGGACATTAACGAGGATGAGATTAAGAGATACAGATAAGATGACGTCATTATTTTTATTTCAAAATCCCCCCAAACTGGTTTTTTTTAGACACTAGTCCTTCCCTTGTAGATAAAATTTACAACCGGCTTTTTCAAAAACTCTAACCACTTCCTCTATTTGTTTCAAATCACATAAATAACTACTTGGGGTTTCAATTGAGAGGGTAAAAGGCTCGGTTGACCTGCCCGACCCTCTCTACACATATATTTGTTTCATGAGGCATAGGGTAGCAGGGTCCTCTCATCTTTCTCTTTTGTCAATCGCACCCCAAGTGATCCCCACTACTTATTCATATCTTGATTGGCCATTAGTAGCACTAAATTTGAGCCCTCCAGCTAATTACATTTGAGTGATACCTCAAAACTAAGAGAAAAGATCACTAAAACTAATAAATCAATTAAAGTCCTGTCAAATAAAAGGTGTCCATAAACGACACGATTTATGCTTTGAGGACTTATGGTTGGATAAATATCCTTTGGTATTGCAAACATGATCCTATTGTTTTCCCTAAGTAAACTATGTGGAGAGTTGATGATTGCCCCTTATCGATAGCCAGGACATCTTTCCCTCTAGACCTTGTCCAAGTCTTAGTTGGGCATGAGACTATGAGTGACTTGGGGATGTGTGTATCTCCGAGTATCTTGGCGAGTATAGTCTTGCTCCTCAACCTTTCGTTTCACTTCTCTTTCTTTCTCCTGCCACTAAATGATTTGCTCTTGATTCACATTCCATTCGTACTCTCTCTACATCGTCATCCTCATTTCCTAACTTAACTACACATAGGATAATACCGGTGGGGTTATTGAGGTTTATCGAGTTGGATAGGAAGAGGATTGGGGAGATTGTGGAGTTAGTAACTTAGTATTGTTTTCCTTGTTTCTATCTTAGGCCAGTGGACGGAGGTGGGATTATTCAAGAACATGAAAGGCATGTTTGTGTTGGGTGTGTGTGTCTAAGTATAGGGAGTATAAACTTTAGTTGATTGAATCAAGTGCTTTGTGGTGGACATATCTTTGGTGGTGAGTCCAAATCTGTGATCGGATGATAAGATCACATAAGTCTAAGTGATCTCATTGTTGAGATTTCCTGGACTAAATACCTTATGCATAGTATGAGTTCATTAATCGTGTTAGACAAAGGGATATTGTCATATTAGGTACAGGATATTGTCATATTATGTACCTGAAGAAGTACTCACCAGAATAGCAGGGGAATAGAAAAGACTTGGTATGGCATCTCACCTAAAGCCTTTGAAGGATAGCACTGAGTTGTTTGTGAAAGAGAAATTATTGGTGATCCATGAAGTCATCTCTTTGAATGGTAGAGGGCTGGATAATCTTACTAGGAAGAAAAAAGTTGGGGGCTTTCTCTCTTCTAAAATAAATCTTATTCCTGCTGTCTGCATGAAACAAAATTTGACCCTTCAAGAGATTTAGACTGGATTAGATGAAGATTGGGCTGAATACAAATCTCTTGAGACTTTAAGGTTCCCTGGCATTGTGGATCAAAGATAGGGTAGCTTCTTTCATCAGCTCAAAATTCACCAACATCGGGGTGGGTTTGAGTGAAATTGTACCTTTTTAAAAATGGCCCCGCAAACACCAGATGATTGGGCGATGAGCTAAAATAGTTGGAAAAAAAGTATGGATGAACAATTGTGTATAGGGGGGAAATTTATCGTTAGTTGCTTCTACTTTGAAAGGTCCTATGGTGGCAGAATCATGGCATTACCGAGGAGTTTATGGACTTTGTGATGGACCTTTTCCTTAATGGATAACAAATTTATCTGATTTAGTAGAGAGGCCAACCCACCTATAACCACTAGATTGATTCTCATTTCTTAGGATTGGTGGGAACTGTTCATTGTGTAGCAACCAAGCAGGACTTATAAGACCTTCTTTTGTCCACGTCCGCTGATTGTTCTAAAATCAATGGGGTCCAATCTGGGTTGAAGCCCTTTCAGATCAGAAAAGATGTGGTTTGAAATACTGAATCTGATCATCTAGGTGGGACAGTGGTGGAGGAAGCATATGAAAGAGATCCTATGAGGAGGTTTATTAGCTTAGAATGTGGTTGACAGAAGCAAGGTGTGGAATGAGAACTGTTTTATTGAAGTTGAAGAACAAGAAGCCCGTTGAGATCTAGAATTTGCACTTAAAAGTTGTTCTGGTCTATTATATACAGGGGATGGAGTATGCATGGCTGGAAATGGAAGAAATTGCTTGTAGGCAGATCAAGGATTAAAAAGGCTTGAAAAGGTTTTAAAAACATGTCATGTTCCATTGGAACTCTAAAGGGGACCCAATTGACATCAATGATGGATGGAGAGTGGAGCAACTACAAGAACTACGTAAGATGTCGATGTATTTGTGTTGAGAGGGTTTCACGAAGGTCAATAGCTTTGGAGATCATCGCAAGGACTGGTTGGTGGTACGATTAACAAGGAATAGGCTAGTGTATTTGAGAGGGAGTTACGTGAGGTATGAGGAGGGTGTGATTGAGATGGATGGGGGCAAAGCTCCTTGAACATGAGGTTTTATCTTGGTGATGTGATCCTAGAGACTCGGTCTCGCTAGCACAATGTTTAAGTTGAAGAAGAGTATGAGGAATAAGGTGAAGTGATGCTTGGCTGATCCTCTACCAACACTCGGTTAATTTCAATCAAATTTTGATTAGTATATTGGTATTTGGTTTCATTTTAATATCATCTATTTGTAGACTTAAAGGACTAACATAAGTGAATCATCGTTGATGTGAATTAGATACTCTGTGAACAATTCCAATTTTTTTGCTCAAAATTTATTACCACAATAATTTTAAGGGTTTTAACTTTTAAGCACTGATGTAAACTGTATGATTCATTTCTCTATACCTAATCTTATCCCTTTTGAAAATAATATAAATTATTTTGCAAGGACAACGTTCTTACAACATGGTTACAAATCTGGTTTGATGACTACTACTTCGGTAGGTAGACCTAACAACTCATGGGATTCATGAATTATGTTGCAGGATTCACGCCTTCAGGAACAAGGCAGTAAAATGACCATAAGATTTTTTTCAAGTGTTTAGTAGCGCTACAATTAGATTTTCTGTAGATTAAATAAGATTTCTTGATTTCCTAGAAGATTATGCACTTTTTAAGACTACTAAATTTGACTTTTCATGTACTTAGATTATTTGATGACTCAGTGTATTACCTTTTGTGTTCATGAACCATAAATCTTAAGACCTTGGCTGGATTTTTTTTTTTGGAGAAGACGACTTTGGCTAGACATCAGCAACTAAAATAATAGGTTTTGATTTCTACGTTGCAACGTTAATTTGGACTAGGCCCAAAAAATCTGTCAATAACTCGAGAAAAAATTGTAAACAAGCTATCAAGTATTACTCAACAGGGATGAATGGATGAATGGTTCAAGCAAGACCACTAGGTATAACTAGTTGTGGCAACAAGCGGTGTCGATGAGTTCTATAGGAGAGTAAGTGTAGTTTCGCAGGAGGAACTTAAACATCTTGTTGAGTAGGCCCTAACAAACAGGCCATGGTGCCCTAGCCACAGATTCTGATGTTTTACAACATGTCATTCCCTCGTGATGGTCATTGTCGACGCACTCATATAACGATGGATGTTTGTATACTAAGGCTGGAGCCTGGTGGGTCTGATTGGTAATTGGGTGTCGTATCTCGTCGATCTGAATTTGGTGGGATTTCATCTGACGGTTCATGTAAGTTACAGCACTAAATCTCTCGACCGCTTTCTATTGTTAGTATTATTCTTGTCAGGCAGCTTCTTTATTATGAAATTTGAAGAAAGGGGGAGTTTATGTTTCACAATACTTGATCTTCTACTATTGAAAGCTAATATTTTCTCAAACACAACATTTCTTTTTTGGGATGTTTACTGATTGATCCCTGCAATCTTCTTCATTTACATATAAACCCCAGTAAATTGATATTTACATATAAACCACTCAATTCATCCAACCTTACATATCAACTCCTGCTGTTAGTTGACATCCAAAACTAGAGAGTATTTTCCATTTTACACTTACTTTTTTACCTAAATCCGATAAATACCCTCCGAAGTGAGAGTAGGTCGGGTTATGTCTAAGTTTGATCCGGGGTTTCATCCATGTTAGGTTTGGGTAAATTAATTATTTTCCCTTCAGATTAGTGATAACAAAGCGCTAGACCATGGGTTCAAAGAGGTCCAGAGATCGAAACAGGAGGAAGGCAGCATAATTGCTATTTTATTAAATTTCATACTTCCTGTGAACATGACATCAACGGCCAGAATCCGCAGGTCCGAACAAGGCAACAACGACCTCGAGGGAAAGTTCGCTCCACGGTGTCCACACCGGGAGTCGAACAGGGAAGCTCTCCAACGAGAGAGAGGAAGAACCACTCGGAGAAAAGCCTGTAGGTTAGAGGAGGGTCATTGGTTAGGGCATATCTAACTTCAACTAATTTTGCATTTGTTGCTACCAAAATTTGAAGAACCAACCCCCAAACTTGCCTAGTCAACTCGTAGCTCCATCCACTGAGGATTGCTTGGTTGTCAAAGATCTGCGAGAATAAGTATTCTTGGTTAGAGGCGTGTCGAGATGCCGACTTTGAATAAAAAGATGTCGCTCTTGGTGCATAGGCCTTCGAACACCTTGCTTTCAAGCTCTGACCAACCACACGACTGCTCCGTGAGTGTACTTGTCTAGTGTACACATATAATTTGACCTTTATATAGTACCCCTATTTTTATAGGGATTCGAAGAGAGAGCAAGAAAAAAATGGGGGAGTTTGCATTAGATCCATTTAATAACATTCCATTAAGTGTTGGTCCCGACGAACCTATTAAGAGAGATCCACGGTTCAAAGTTGTGAAATCCTAACCCTAAACCTAATTCTATAACCTAAATAGCGAACCCTAATCCTAATTCTATACCCTAAATAGTGAAACCTAACCCTACTTTTATACCCCTAACAGTGAACCCTAACGCCTAACCCTACTTATATACCCCTAAGAGTGAACCCTAAACATAACCCAAATAATTGTAGCAGTTTGGAATCATTGTAGCACTCCAAAATCACTTTAGTTGTTCAAAAATATTGTAGCACTCCAAATTCACTGTAGTTGCTACAATGAAATCACTATAGCAACATGCTACTATAGTGTTGCATTGGGTTCGCATGGGAGAGGTTCTTAAGGGCATATTTGTCATTTACAAAGTGAAAAGCGGCTGGAAGAATACCTTTTATGTACTAAAATAGTTGTGCATGATCACCTCTTAAACCAAATTTTCTTGTGACCTAGATGTAAGCCGAAACTCTTTACTAGACTTAATGTAAGTACATACTATTATTTTATTATAAGTAAGTCTTAGATTGAAATGCTGAATTAAAATTGATGTGCGGATGTGTGGAGGCACACGTAGTCCTTTCTTAAGTTATATACGTGAAACTCGTGCGGAATGATTTGGTCGGTCGGCTAGTGCTTTCAGGGCAGAAGAATCAAGAAGTTGATGCCATTTTTTTTTTTTGGGAAGGTGGTTGAAGCCAAATGAGAGAGAGAGAGAGAGAGAGGCCTCCAACCTGGTGAACTTACCACCTCTGGTTTGGGCAGTTGGTATGGTACCGCTGCCCCGACCATCGGCCGCCTGCCACCACCCATCGGCGGAACCAAGGTGGGTCTGAGGGGGGCCATGGCCACCCCCAAAGCTAGCCAAATTCCAAGGGGCCCTTTGAGGTTTTGACTTTTAAATTTTAGAGTTTTTGGGTTTGCCACTGGCTATAGATGATGGCCATTGAAATTTGGATCGTCATGTGTCGCTCTCTAAAACGTCAGCGCCCTAGAGGAGATGATCAACAGTAGAGAGGAGTCGAATCCGTATTTTTGTGGTCAGGTGGGTCCCCCCCTCCTTCAGTGTGGCGTGGCGATTTCTGTGGACCAGGTAGGCCACTCTTTCCATAGCTGTGTGGTTTCACTTCACCCTGTGGTCGGAGTGGTGATGACTTATGGGGGCTACGGCCCCCACTACGTACCCAAAAAAATATATATATATATTGGGGAACGTGGGGTTCGTGCGTGTCCCCCTCTTACGCTGGGTTCGGTCAATCCCCAGTGTAGCAACCCTCCTCCTAAAATTTGTTCGGCCATGTTGCTCATTGACCAAACCGTGCGTGCATCGCGTGCCAAAAAACATCCGCCAGCCAATCACACAAGAAGGCTATGTCGGGTTCGGCTCCCCTCCACTGATGATCGTCTCCCCCTTCGGTCGTTGATGGCGATCCGAAAACCAACTGTCATGATCTATGCCATGGGATGAATCCAAGGGGGGATACCACAACCTCCGGCTACTGCCCACCAACTGCCGTCGCCGTCAGCCACTGCGTCACCAACCGCCGCCAGTCACTGTTCTCACTGGCCACTACTGCAGGTGACTCCCGCCACCACGGTCGGCGACCGCCCATGCCGACTGCCGCCCGCCACCACAATCGGCAACCACCCCTGCCAACCATCGGCCACCCGTTGCGGCCTCTCCGGTCGGGCGGCAGGGTGTTCGGTGGTGATGGTCGCCAACGGCGGTGATGGCCGGCTGTTGATAGGGGTGGTCGGTTGTGGTGGCGGCCGACGGGGACGGTGGCAGACCGGCGAAAGCAGGTGGTAGGAGGTGGTCTGGGGGTGGTTGCATCCCCCATTCCCCCTTCGGTTCATCCTAGATCTAGATCGTGGCCGTTGGTTTTCGGATCGCCACATGCTGCTCTTGGATGGGGAGGGCCTGCCGCCCAGAGCAGTCAGGATACCCATCACCGCGCGCCATGTAGGCCCCCCTGAATTTTACTTGTAGTAGCCGCACACAGAAAGTGAACCATGTTCTACTGAGAGGATTGGATGATAGCAAATTCAATGTAGGAGTAAATTTGTTTCATACAAGGCTAATTCGTGGTTTTGTATACAAAACTATGAAGATAAAAGAGAGAGCACACATCGATTTTACATGGAGAACCCGTAATCAATGGACCGGATTTTGATCCAAATCCGATCTGAATACCGTCCGTTAAGTCAGATAAGGATTGCTTTTTTTTATTTGAAAAGATGATCCGATAGAGGTCCGAATCTAGTGATTCGTTTACTTAACAAATCATATATGGATTTAGACCAATCTAATCCGTTAAGGACCCGATCCGACAAACTATAACATAATATATTATAGTTTATCCACGACTAGTTTAGATTGCTTTAGATCTAAGTCCCTAAGGACCTGTTTGTTTTTTGGACCCGCAAAAAGGCTAGTAAATCGGATATGGGCTAGTAAATCTCCTAGATCGACTAGTAAATATGATTTACTTCTTGCTATTTGTATTGACCAGTAAAGTAAACCATTACTTCTGGACGGCTGTTTAGATTGACCAGTATAGTAAATCAGAAATAAATCTACCGGTCGCTCGCCGCCGTTGTCGTCCACCACCTCCCGCCCACCACCGACAACCTGTCACCGCCTCGTCGGCCACCATCCACCACTCACTGCCAGCCACCACCCTTGTCGACCACCGGTCTCCCGACGTCGCACTGTCGGCTACCACCCGTTGCCATCCACTGGTCGCACGACGGCGTGTGGTGGGCAGACGGGCGACAACGGGACGGCGGCGTTGCATGGCGGCCGGTAAGGGTGGTGGACAGTGATGGTGACCGGCGGGGGGATGGTGGTGGCTGACGGGGTGGTTGTGGCGGGCAGGGTGGTGGTTGGCGGGGTGTTGGTGGCCGACAGGGTGGTTGTGGCGGGCGAGGTGGTGGCTGGCGTGGTGGTGGGCGATGGGGTGGGACCGGCGGGGTGGTGAGCGACGGGGTAGTGGCCGGCGGCAGCGATGCAAGGTCACATGTCACTCCCCAAATAGTTGAATCTATCATGTGATGGTCTCTCGATTGTGCCATTGGCTAACGTGACATGGTCAACAGAGCCTTTTACTAGTAAATCAAAAGTTTTACTTGGCTTTTTCGAAGTAAAACTTTTTGGCTGCTAGTAAATCTCCTACCATTTACTTTACTACAACTTTTTGAATCCAAGCAGCATCAAAGTAAATTTTTTTATCCGATTTACCTTACTAATTAGCCTGTTGACCGAATACAAACAGGCCCTAAGGGTTAATGTAAATGTGAGAAGATCTCCATCCTAAAACTCAAGTGTTGAGATGAGATCCCTTCATACATATAAGGATCGTTTCCACCCTCTACTTTACTGAGGTGGGACTAATCCTCCAACGCTCCCTCTCACGTGCAGGCCAATCTTTTGTCATCCATGTCACGTGGATGATAGATGTGTGGGAACCACACCCGACAAGTAAGTGATACGGTTAGGCTCTGATACTATTTGATGGGTCCCCTCGACCCTTGGATATTTGTCTCCCCACAAAACCGGCTTGTGAGGGCATTTTAACACAACATCATCTAGCCCCCTAGCCGATGTGGGACTAAACCCAACAATCGTCCCCTTCACACAAGGCTAGGGCTCCACGAGGATCTAGGGCTGGACACACTCTAATGGCCCCCCACTTGTGCTGGACTCTGAGGATCTAGGGCTGGAGGCGGTCCCCCCACTTGTGCTAGGCTCCCGAGGATCTAGGGCTCGACGAGCTCCGATGGCCTCTCTCTAGTGCTTGGCCTTGACGGAATCCTGAGCTTTAATACCATGTGAAATTTTCTCTATCCCAAAACACAGGTGTTGAGATGAGGGCCCATCATACATATAAGGATCGTTTCCGCCTCTACTTTACCAAGGTGAGACAAATCATTCAACAGTAAAAAAAAAAAATTAAAAAAGATTATCATGATCCCCTGATCGAGACTCGGATTTTATCATGGCCCTTCCGAGTCCTGAGTCTGGAATTGACTGCTTTTCTACATATTCGAAGTTCAACGATATCACAATCGTTCAATATAGACCCGTCAATGGATCGGATTCTGATCCGAATCCGATCAGATCCGCACTTAACGGATAAGGATTGGATTTTTTTTTTAATCCAATGACTCAATAACAGTACGTAAGAATCAGATAACCCGTTTACCTAACGGAGAAGATTAGGGTTTAGTCTGATCTAATCCGAATTCGATCTCTTGACAGGTCAATGAAAGACAAATGTGCACCATTACCTACGTACTCTTTACCTTCTTATGGTTTGAGCTTTGGTTATGGTGGTTTCGACTCTTGTTTATCCAATATGTTGGTACGTATTGCTTTCACATACCTGCTTCATTACCTACTCTTTACTTTTTTTTCATGGTTTGAGCTTTGTTGATGATGGTTTGGACTCTTGTTTATCAACTTAGAGTCTTAGACCGAGCCGGGTTTGCTTCTTTATCTTTCTTGGGTTCATCAAGAGCCTGAAAATGCTCAATCTTGTGTTATACCCTTGACAAACATTGATATTACATAAAATGCCCTCATATTTTAGTTTTTATTAGGACAGTTCTATGGTACCGCTTCGGCACCATACTGAAATTCATAGGGACCATCGGATGGTCTTATTGTAGATCTCAAACATCCATATGGGCTCATCCCATGGCCCCTAGAATAATGCTCCCGTCGTTGGGATGCAAAGAAAATGAGATGGAGGGTGGAGACGGGTTTGATACGGTACCCAAGTGTAACACTTTTTATTAACATATTCTGACATTTCGTAAAACCCCACAAGGGGGTTTATGTAATTTCATAATATAGTCATTTGGGAGGTTTTATTAAATGTCAGAATACATTAGGAGGTTATTAATATAATAAATCTTAAAAAGAGGGGGTGTTATGTATTATCGATATTTGCCAGGGAGATGTATGCCAAAAATCCCTTTTTTAATATTTTGTGTCTCGTGTTCAGTCCTCAGTCCCCTGTTATGGGGAAAATTTTCAGCACATCCTGCGTATGCTACAATCGTGGGGCCCACTGCCATTCAAGAGACATGGAAAGGTCCCAGCAAATGAGGGTAGTGGCCCCCCAGCACTTAGAGAGTGCTGATAGGCTCTGGGCAACGGTTGTAGCGTACGCATGATGTGCTGAAATTTTTCCCCCTGATATGAGGGGAAAAAACAGGGTTATATATTCGCCTAAGCCCCTCTAACAAACCCAATACTAGGATAAATCCGGTGAAACATTTCATTTGAGCTCCAGCTCCTCTAACCAACCCAATTTTAGGAAAAACCCTTCTCGAGACCACCCTTAGTTGCCCTCCTCTATCGATCAGCCATGACGGAGGCGGAGGCACAAGCGTAGGGATGGCAACAATGCGGTTTTCGAGCAAAACCAAAATCGTACCTCAACGGTGTACCATTTATGTAAATATGAAATTGCACTATGTGGTGCACCGCGGTTTATCATTATAATGGCCTAAACGGTACAATTTTATGAGGTTTCGGTCAAAATTGAAACCGCATCGCGACGGTTTTATATTTTGGCAAACCAAAACCGCACCATGCTATGCTGTTTACACGATTTTCGATTTTAAACTGCATCGTTGTCATCCCTACACAGGCGGAGACGGAAGCACAGGCGCATGCGACGAGGGTGGAGGTGCTGCTCGTGGCCGCCTCCACCTCAGTCGCTCGCGCCCACCACCTCCTTCACCTTTGCTCATTGCCGCCTTCGCCTCCAGCCTCCACTGCTCCAGCATGACTGATCGAAGAGAGGAGATGGTGGTCTGGGGATTAAAAAAAGAAGAAGGGTTTTTTCTAATGTTGGGTTGGTTAGAGGGGGTGAAGCTTAATGAAAAGTTTCAATGGGTTTATCCTAATATTTTGGATTGGTTTGAGGGGTCTTAGACTAATAAGTAATAACTCGGAAAAATGGTGGGTTGGGTTGGTTTGCTGTACATGCTTATGTCGCAAATGCCATGTGGGAGAATTTTTTTTGCTGCTCCCGCCTCTCGCAAATGCCATGTGGGAGATATTTTTTGGGGAGGCCCTACCACAGTACCACGCTCTCGCCTCTCGCAAATGCCATGTGGGAGAGATTTTTTGCTGCTAGATTGATTTGCTGCACATGCTTACGACCCAATCATAACATGCCACATCGTCCATTAAAAATATAACGGGAGCTAAACTTGCTACCAGGTCCCATTATGGCTTTATAATGGAATACGTGGCACATCATGATCGGTCCGTAACTAAAGCATCAAATCAATCGGGCAGCAAAAATGCTCTCATTAGTGGAGGCCACCGCAGTCCTCACTCGTTAGTGGACCCCCACAACAGTGGGCATTCGCCTAACTAAGACACGTAGAGGTGGACTCAACCCTATATATACCCGACGGGGGCCTGAGCTCTGTGGTCTCAGAACTCCGACGGAGAGAATGGGCGCCGGAGAAGAGGAAGAGCCGCGGCCGCGCATCATTCTCGTCCCCTACCCGGCGCAGGGCCACGTGACACCAATGCTGCGACTCGCCCGCGCCCTCCACGCCCGCGGCTTCCGCCCCACCCTCGCCTCCCCGGACTTCGTCCACCGCCGCCTCACCGCTCGGGACGACTACCAGGTCGAGTTCGCCTCCATCCCCACCGGCCTCGGGGACGACCTCGACTTCTTTGCAATCGAGCGGGCCATGGAGAACGCCATGCCCCCTCACCTGGAGCGCCTGCTGAGGGCCACGCCCGGTGTCGCCTGCGTGGTGGTGGACCTCCTCGCCTCCTGGGCCATCGGCGTCGCCGCCCGGTGCGGCGTCCCGGCCGCCGGGTTCTGGCCGGCGATGCAGGCTAGCTACCGGCTCATCTCCGCCATCCCGGAGCTCATCCGGCGGGGGTTCATCTCCGACTCCGGTAATTTCTACTTACTGCTTGATTGATTGCTTCTCGAATTCAACTCATATTACCATCGCTCGATTTCTCTACAGGAATTCCTCTTCGCCAATGCACTTACCGGCATCAACATCAACAACAAGAGCTGCTGAGCACCAAGGATCTGCCATGGTTGATAGGGAGCCCCAGCTCCCAGAAATCAAGATTCGCGTTCTGGGTGAGGACCCTGGACCGAACGAGCGCTCTCCGGTCGCTCCTGATCAACTCCTTCACCGGAGAAGGAGGCGAGCACGACGAGCACCCACGTCTATCAGATCACGGGCCGCGCATTTATCAGATCGGAGCGCTGCTGGGCACCGCCGCCGATCACCGGCAGAGCCCGAGCATGTGGGATGAAGACAGGAGCTGCTTCGAATGGTTGGGGACGCAGCGCCCGTCCTCGGTGGTCTACGTGTCCTTCGGGAGCTGGGTGGGGCCGATCGGCGCGGAGAAGGTTGCCGAGCTGGCGCTCGGGCTGGAGGCGACGGGGAGGCCGTTCCTCTGGGTGCTGAGGGACGGCGGCGGGTGGCGGGCGGGGCTGCCGGAGGGGTACCTCGATCGGGTTGCGGGGCGGGGGAGGGTCGTCGGATGGGCGCCGCAGGAGGAGGTGCTGGGGCATTGGGCCGTCGGGTGCTACCTCACGCACTGCGGGTGGAACTCCACGCTGGAGGCCGTGCGGCACGGGCGGCGCCTCCTGTGCCACCCCGTCTCCGGCGACCAGTTCGTTAACTGCGCGCACATTGTCAGGGTTTGGGGGATCGGGATTCTGCTCGGCGACGTGGAGAGGTGCGCCGTCGGAGACGGCATTCGAAGGGTGATGGAGGGTGAGGAGGGGGCGGAGATGGAGGGTCGGGTGGTTGAGCTGAGGAAGCGAGTGATGGGGGATGAGGGGATCTGTAGGGCTGCAGCTGACCTCCAACGCTTTATAGACGCGATCGAGTAAAGCCAGAACCGGAGTTTGCTTGGCTTCTGGCTTTGCTTGATAGGAATATTAAATTAGCTAATACGAGATTAAAATTAAGCCTACAACCATTCATTAACAAGCTGTTATAAATTTATTTATTTTGAATGAAACCTTGTGTGTAAAATTAATCCAATATTGGATATTGGCAATAAAGTTTCTCGCCTTTTATATAATGTTACTATACTGCCTTGGTGAAGGAAGCTTGTGAGGAACCTTGGTTGACCACACGCACACGCGAGTGCCAAGCCGGTCAGCCAAGTTGAGCATGGCGCACGGACACGGGCACGTAGCTACGAATGGGCTTCGGGATTCCTTTTGGGCTTTATTTCCTAAATTATTTTTTAATTTTTGGATTGTGAATCTATAGATCCCCAAGAGAGTTAATGCAATTGTTACCGACCGTTGCAGAGAAGTAACTCTTTCGAGTTATTGTGCCTATTACCCAACGGTTGTGAGTAATATCGATAATGTCTCCTTACTCGGTGGTAACCATTGGTGGAGGATGCATATATAAGAGGGTCCAAGGAAACTAGACAACACATAGAACAACACAGTTATTTCCTCTCTTTCTTATTTTTCTTCTTCATCTGGAGTACGCTGAGAGTCCCACGAGTTCCTTGGCTGCAAAAGAAGTATGATGATCATTATGCCCTCGGGAGCAATCGTATGAGGCCTTTCCAGCACCATTGAAGGCAAAAAATTATGCTCTTAGGGCATTGTGAAAGCACAAGCCTCGACGACAAATTGATAAATCCCTTATCGCCTAAAAATTTCAAACCTAGACATATCTTCTGAAATGGAGAGAAACCCTAGCAAACACGCTAAAAAACCTAAACCGTTCAGAGATGAAAAACTTTAAACGTTGGCAGACAAAACTTAAGTTTTACCTAATTGTACTTAATAGATGATCTTTTAACCAGTGAAAAGCCTGGCCTGACCAATTATGCGGATGGTTCCTCGAACCAGTCTGTAATAGATAACTGGGAGAAAAAAAGGATTACCCATTGAAGAAACTATATCTTGAATTACCTCATCCCTTAGCTATATGATGCCTACTTCACTCCTAAAATGTCATAAATCTGTAGAACTTCTTAGAGAAGTATACCACATAGGAGGCAGAGTCGAAGAAACTCATCATCGAGAAGCTGCTTGTAACGCCTTGTATTTTCCATCAACTTAAATAAATAAAAGCTAATAAAAATACAAAGATTTAGGGGTATTTTTTTATTAAACAGATGATAAAACAAAAAGAACTAAATTATTCAATTCCATTAATACTAAAATAAATTGTTCCAATTATATTAGAGATTCTAAAAGAACATGTCCAACTACTAAGAATAGAAAGAAAGACACAAAACTTAAGAGAAGAGAATCGCGCTACAAGAAAACGCCTAACAACAAGTCTATCACTACTGATATAACTCCACACCCCTACTGTTGAAGAGCTAGTATATGCACCTCAAAAAATATACCGCAAGAGGTGTCAATGTGACAAAACTTGGCTAGTAGGGGGTGTATAGCCCTATAACAATAGGTTTATTATATTAATTAAGTTTGTTCAATTATAAGTTAATGGACCTATTGGTGGTGTTCTCCTAAAAAGAGGGGTGTGGAACCCGTAAACCGACATACTGGTAGGGAGGATAGGAGAGAGATAATGAAGAATAAACACATTCATATTTGGCCAAACAAAGTTTTCCATCTTTCACGGAGGATCTTCATACCCATCTTTCTTTCTTCGAAAATTGCATTTCATAGAACGACTGGACACACCCTAAGACATGTCAGGAGGCTCTTCAACTCCGGGAGAACACGACTCTTCAACTTCGGAAGAACACAACTACATACTATAAGGGGTCCATAATTCCCCACGGTGTTGGCCTAATTTTCACATTAACTCAGGATCAAAAAAGTAAATTAGTCCAAAACAAAATGAAAACTATTATTATTTCAACAATCCAATCGTTCATTAATGCCAAAAGCATGAATATGATTCAAACTACAAGCACAAAAGAAAAAGTAAGCAAAGTTCTTTTTCCCTCCTCTTTGTTGGTATATTTAATCACATCCTATATGTAACTAAAGATAAGCGATAAATACATGTTAAGTTTTGCTACCAAAACTAATATATAATAATTGAAAAACATGTTATATGTCTAAGTAGTGTCACCCGGACATAAGTCAAACATGTATACTACCACCAGAATGCTCAATAGTTAAAGACCAATCAAGGCTTACAAATTGGACGGGGAAACTGCAATTCATGGATTGAAATATAATCAGCCTGCAAGTAATTCAACTAAATTTCTAGAAGGAAACAATAATTTAAATTGTGAAACTAGAGAGAGAAATAAAGTTAAGAGAGAAAAATCTAAACGAGTAGCTAAAGAGAATATAAGGGAAAATCTAAAGAGAAAGTGTAGAAAAGAGAATATGAGAGAGATTAAGAAGAGAGCTTAGAGGGGAGATATGAGATAAAAGTAATCAGGTTCTAAAAGAAGAATTAAGAATGTGCAATAAAAAGGGATACAAATCAGCAAAAGAGATAAAGATAGATTACAGAAAGAAGAGGGGGGGAGAATTGGGAGAAAAGTTCAAATTTAGACATAGTAATTTTGTGAAGAAAGGAATTAGAGAGAGATACAAATAGAAAGAAGAGAATATATAAGATTACATAGACCTTTAAGGGAGGGTAATCAGAATTAAAAAGACAAATCAGAAAGATAAGAGAGGAGAATTAAAGAAAATAAATAGAAAGCGAACAACAACATTAGAGAGTTAGGACCAGGCTGTCAACAACACCTGGATTGTACGTTACTACCCATCAACAATAACAATAGATAGGAAAGAGGAAAAGAGGAAGAGGAGAAGAGGAAAAGAGGAAGAGGAGAAGAAGAAAAGATAGAGAGAGGGGATAAAGAAGAAAGAAGGAGGTGACTTATCGATACTGGAGGGCTTCACCGAACGTCATCGCACACCCATGGAGAGGGGAGGATGAAAGAGATCAATGTGAAAGAGGGAACTACAATATGATTTGAGAGAGAGAGAGAGAGAGAGAGAGAGAGAGAGAAAGAGTTCATTAAAGAGGAAGACTGACCTCTACTAGTAATCTTCAACAGTAGGGCCTCGGAGGTACATCAATAGTGGTATATTTGTTGTTTCGCATTTCCTTGCGGCATGTTTTTTTTTTCTTCCAATTATATGTCTTCCTTTTAGTTCTTAGCAGTTAGACATGTTCTTTTTGAAGCTCTGATGTAACTGGACATTTGGTTTAATATTATTGGAATTAAATTATTTATTTCACTTTCTATTTTATCATTATTTATCATATATTTTATTAAAAAAGAATATCCCTAACTCTTCATAATTTTTATTAGCTTATTTATTTAAGCTGGTGGAAACTATGGGGAGTTACAAAAATGGTATAAGAGCTAGATCTTCGAGCAATGGGGGGGGGGGGGGGGGGGGGGGGTCTAATCTCACACAACTACACAAGGACGTGTGGCACTTAAGGGGGGTGGCTTGTAATGATCAAAATCAAATAGCCAATAGCCAAGACTGATCTTGAGATGGAAAAAACAAGATGGATGAGGTGTGGTGAGGTGAGGTGAGATATCCAAAGCCAAGGAATTAGTCCAACTTCGCCTGAAAAGAAAGAGATTATTGGATATAAATATAACTTCTATCCCAAATATATATGAAATATTTTAAAACCCATTCCATAGTTAAAGCATGCTCGGATGAGGGAAGTACTAGAATGGGTGACCTCCTGGGAAGTTCTCATGCAATCACATGTAAAGCAGACAATATCATGCCTATGTAGGGCATGATGTTATACTATTAGAGTTTAAAATGGAGGATAGTAAATATGTAGTCTCCCAACTTAAGGAGCTTCAGATCATCATCCATGAAGTCCTAGCGGAGGGCTACAACATATGCGGAGGTCACCCATCCTCGTACTGCTCTCGCCCGAGCACGCTTAACTACGGAGTTCTTACGAAATTCATAGTGACACACAGTTTTAAAACGTGTCTTCTATGTTTGGGAGGGAAAATTATATAAGTAACTCAAGATCTCCTTCTCTCCAGGCGATGTGGGGCTAACTCGTGGCCTTGTACACCTCAACTCATCTTACCTCATCCATCTTGGCATCCCAGCCTCATGAGTCTTGACTCTTGGCTCTTGGATATTATCCGTTTTGCCCGTGCCCGCACAAAAACTTTCCAGGGAGGTCACCATCCTAGTATTGCTCTCGCCCGAGCATGCTTAACTATGAAGTTCTTACGAATTCTGTAGCGGCGCACGGTTTTAAAACACGTCTTCTATGTTTGGGAAGAAAAATTATATAAGTAGTTCAAGATCTCCTTCTCTCCAAGCGATATGGGGCTAACTCGTGGCCTTGTACACCTCACCTCATCCATCTTGGCATCCCAGCCTCAGGAGTCTTGGCTCTTGGATCTTAATCGTGGCCACGAGTTAGCCCCTTATCGCCTGGAGAGAAGGATATCATGAGCTACTTATATAATTTCCCCTCCCAAACATAAAATACGTGTTTTAAAACTGTGCGTCACTACGGATTTCGTAAGAACTCCGTAGTTAAGCGTGCTCGGGCGAGAACAGTACTAGGATGAGTAACCTCCCTATGAAGTTCTCATGCGGGCAACCCTAGGATGGTCTAACCCTACATGAGGACGTGTAGCCCTGAGGGGGGTGGATTGTGACGACCAAGATCCAATAGGCCAATAGGCCAATAGCCAAGAGCCAAGACTCCTGAGGCTGTGATGCCAAGATGGATGAGGTGAGGTGTACAATGCCACGAGTTAGCCCCACATCGCTTGGAGAGAAGGAGACCCTGAGCTACTTATATAATTTTTCCTCCCAAACATAGAAAATGTGTTTTAAAACCGTGTGCCGCTACGAATTTCGTAAGAACTTCGTAGTTAAGCGTGCTTGGGCGAGAGTAGTACTAGGATGGGTGACCATCCTGAGAAGTTCTCGTGCGGACACGGGCAAAGCGGACAAAATCTTATGTGTTTAGGACAAATGTTATAAAATGGTATCAGAGCCGGTTCTCCTCAGGATGGGGGGGTCTAACCCTACACGAGGATGTGTAGCTCTAAGGGGGGTGGATTGTGACGACCAAGATCCAATAGCCAAGACTCCTGAGGTTGGGATGCCAAGATGGATGAGGTGTGGTGTACAAGGCCACGAGTTTGCCCTACATCGCTTGGAGAGAAGGAGATCCTGAGCTACTTATATAATTTCTCTCTCAAACATAGAAGACACGTTTTAAAACCGTGCGCCATTACGGATTTCGTAAGAACTCCATAGTTAAATGTCCTCGGGCGAGAGCCGTACTAGGATGGGTGACCCCCTGGGAAGTTCTCGTGCGGGTATGGGCAAAGCGAACAATATCTTGTGTGTTTGGGGCGGATGTTACATTCTCCCTCGTAGAATTAGTGCAAGAATAGCCTGTAGCACACGAGGAAAAAGATGACTCTGAAGGACTTGGTAGTCTGAATCCATATAGAGGGGGGACAACTGGGTTTCAGAGTAGATGGAGCGTGCCTCTGAGCTGAAAAGCAAGGTCAACCTAGTAGAGATCTAAGTAAGAAAAAAACTTAGATATAAGCTCTTCAAGAAGAATAAGCTTTTTCAAGCCCCAGTCCAAGAAGAAGCGATTACTTCGTATACGCAAGCCATGCCACATGGCTAAGGAATATTGCTGGTTCAACGCAACCAATTGGTCAAACAAGTGGTTCGAGGTAAATGTGGCTCAGAGTGGATACTTCTTGACGACGATGATGATGATTAACCTTTTAGCAGCCTTTTGTGGACTTGGTGGTGGACACAGGAGTTACCTGACATATTTGTGGGTTGGAGAGTTTCTTCTCCATCTACACGCCTGAGTTAGAAGGTGAATCACTGTGTATGGGTAACTCCTCTAATGCACAAGTCGGTGGGAAGGGGGACCGTGGTGCTGAAGTTCACCTCCGAACACTTTCTGATGATGAGGAAGATGATGCACGTTTCAGACATCTGTAATAACCTAGTCTCCGGAGCAATACTGAGCAATAAGGGCTACAAGCTTCTCTTCGAGCCAGACAAATTTTTCTTGACTACGGGAGGGACTTTTGTGCGGACGTGCTACCTCAATATGGATTTATTCAAACTTAATGTAACATCTTTCAATGATAATAGATCACTATCTTCTGCTTACTTGTCTGAGTTTTTTTTTTTTGCATGCTAGACTATGTCACGTTAACTCTAAGTCTCTTAAAAGGCTAATAAACTTAGGAAGCATAACTAAATGTGTTCCATCCTTATATGAAAAGTGTGGCATTTGTATAGAGGCTAAGTATGCCAATAAGCTTTTAAGAGTTAAGAACGTAGTCTAGATAGCCTAGACTTAATTCAATAAGATGTGTGAGACGTTAAGGGTTATGCAAGGAACAAATATTTTATCTTGTTTATCGATGATTGTTCCCAGTACTCTCCAATCATATTTTCTTCATAAGAGTGTGGATGAAAGTTTGTCCAAGTTTATATCATATAAATCTGGATGGAAAACCGGCTAGGGAAGATGATCAAAATCCCTAGGTTGTACAGAAGAGGAGAATATAAGTCTTGAGATTTCACAAAGTATTGTGAAAACAATGGTTGTCTTCTTCTTCTTGAACTGACCCTTCATCTTGCTGAGTCGGGACCAACTGAACAAGAGGCTCTTGCTCAAAATCTGGTTGTTCCTGTGGCTAGCATCCCAGGTCCGCTAGTTGATTTTGTTGTATGCTCGTATCGGGTATCTCCCATGAGACAGACTTCGGCAACCACCTGTAGAATGGTTTGTAACACGTTTAGGAGTGCATGAAACCGAAGGTCCCGACTGGCTTTGAAGTTTTCTCCATCAACGCCAGTTTGAGTAAGCATCATTTTCATGCTCACTGGGTCATGAACCATGTCTAAGTCGACCAATAGACGTCAAAATTAAGGCATAACAAAGGAGCACTTTTGTACGTGCGGGGGCTCAAATCGCTTCTCACAAATGACACCAATGTAGGTTTCCAGTATCAACGAAGCTTTGATGTTGATGATGACCTGCAAATGAAGCTGCAAAACAACTCGAACACATCGAGAGTTGTTTTCTCGACATCGATCCGCCGAAACTCTGGTTAACCTTCAATTAATTTGAAAGGAGATGTAGTATATTTGTGATTGCATACCTTGGCATGTAGGCTCTCTTTAAATAGGCTGATGACGACGTAATTATAGGAGCTTTGGTAGGTAACATCCTTAGTTTGTAAGGATGCTTCTTTATCAAATTGACGTGGTAGAAATATTATCCCTCTTTTAGCTAGGGGAGTTATGATGTTAATTATACAATCCCTCAATTTGGGGAGATTCTTCCTATACCCAGGATCTTCTACATTTAGAATTAACTTGGGGATGAAGTATCTTATTTATGGACTGAGGGACAAAGTCATGGTCATGGTTTGTGATTTCAATTTTGTGTTTGGTTTTGGTTAGGGTTGAAAACAAAATTTCAATTGAAAATAGTGGAAAAAATTCAAAATGGTCCAAAAGAGATATTTTGCTGGATTTTTTTGGAAAATTTAAATTAAAGTCTTATATAGTTATGCATGCATATTTACTTGAATTGTTTGAAGAAAACACATACCGAATCTTAAATTGTTTATATAAATGTACATTACTTATGTCACAAATAAAACAAAATTACTCATCTTTGCTCGTCCAAGTACTCAAGTATTCTTCGCTCGTCCAACTAAACTCATCATCATTAGCCTCCGACTAACGGACCAGGTCCGCTGCCGCTACTGATGGGTTCAAACTGCGCCGACATCCAGTCTCTCTCACCTTGCTCTTGCTGGGTCTATCTCAAATCTAAGATCACCTATCGATATTGAGTCATCTTTCTTTCTGTCTCGATATCTAGAGGGTACTGATATCATTATTTGGTTCTGAAAGACCTATGGTGGATGGAGTCTGGATCCATCCTTTCTTCTTTGGTGGCTTGGGGGTCCGAATCAAAACTCCTTTGTATTTCTCGATCATTGATAAAGTGCATATGACTATTTTGACCTCAGTCAGGACCATCAAGCACTTTGCTACATCAAGGAAGCGGTCGATAAGGTGTTGCTTCAGTCATATAACACCTCCACTTTCGATCTATTTATCACAGTAACTATACTGCAACTTCTGTTTCTTTGAGTCGGAGGGGAATCCATTTTGTAACATCCGCCCCAAACACACAAGATTTTGTCCGCTTTGCCCATGCCCGCACGAGAACTTCCCAGGGAGGTCACCCATCCTGGTACTACTCTCGCCTGAGCATCCTCCAACACCATGCACAATTCACCCAGATGATCATAAGGGGTTTCCCGTCTTTCACGGTGGAGCTCTACTGCCCAACTTGCTTTACTATGGGGACTTCAACTCCCCGGGACAGGGTTGCTAGGCCAATCCCTACTCGAGGGCACCTCCTATTGGCTTTACCACAACCCTTGCCCGTGACCCCTAACCTACTTAACTTCGGCTGTACGTGCAAGGTGGTTCACGACCCTTGCGCGTACGGGGTCTCTACACTCTAACCAGGTAGATTAACAATAATTAACATACACATGGCAATGAAAGTACTAAACAGTGTTTAAACATTTTCAATGGATTACCCCGGGATTCGCACCCACTCACAACCCAGCATCATAATCAAATAAAATAAATCACTCTCACCCAAAATCCATTTACCGGGGTTATCACGCTCCCCTCAGGAGGGTGGGTCCCGGAAATTCTTTAATTATTTATTTATTCAAATTAAGGGAAAATCTAGCTATGGTGTCCATGCAAACAGTATAATATTTGTTATTAAATTATTAACTTTTTATGCATGCGTCGCCGGACTCGCGACTCCGCATGCAAGGCGGGGTCCACTCGACCACATGCGACGACGTCCGACGGGACCCGCATGCAGCGTTATGGACACCTACCCTTAATTTCTATATTCACATTATTAATTATTAAAGAAAGCGTGCTGTGTCACCCTTGCGCAGGGGCCATGCTAATCTTCTCTGTATCGTTCCAATTTTATCGGATGTCTGCCCGATTCGATGAGTAGGTTTAGCTTCTGTTTATTTGATCGACTTAGTATTGTTTAGGTTCGAGTTCTTCAGTCGCACGGATTCACGTGCTGTCGACTCAATGTTGGTCCCCTATCGAGGGTGCCCGACTATCCTTGGCATAGAACCCTCATCGTAGGTTCTTTTGTTTTAATCGTTAGAGTTGTGATATAGATCTGTGTTTGTTATCAGACCATGATTATGGTGATCCAGCGGAGACGGATCAAAGGCAGCTAGCAGGAGTCGTGTGCGATCGACAACCAGGTGATATCTACTACCCTTGCGTGGTCTTTAATAGTGGGAAATGAGAATGACTAAGGGTAGGTGTCCATGACACTGCATACGGGCCCCGCCGGGCATCGTCGCATGTGGTCAAGTGGACCCCGCCTTGCATGCGGAGTCGCGAGTCCGGCGACGCATGCTTAAAATATTAATAGAATAATAATAATGATTGCTTTTGATTATATGCATGGACACCGTAATTAGGATTCCCTTAAATTAATCATTAAATTGAATAACTAATAATTATCGGGACCCACCCTCCTGAGAGGAGTATGGCAACCCTCGCACACGGGTCACTGGGATGAGTGTTTTACTTTACTGATTTATTATGTTGCATTGGTTGCGAGAGCAGTACGGGACCAGGGGTAAATTGTTGGAAATTGATAAGTATTAAATAGACTTTTTGTAGCTTCATTGTATATGTTGAAAGATGTTATGTGTGAATCTACCTGGTTAGAAGGTAGGGACCTCGTGCGCGCAAGGGCCGTGAACCACCCTGCGCGTACAGCCGAAGTTAAGTAGGTTAGGGGTCACGGGCAAGGGTTGTGGTAAAGCCAATAGGTGGTGCCCTCGAGTAGGGATTGGCCTAGCAACCCCGTCCCGGGGAGTTGAAGTCCCCATAGTAAAGCAAGTTGGGCGGTAGAGCTCCACCGTGAAAGGCGGGAAACTCCTTATGATCATCTGGGTGACTAGTGCATGGTGTTGGTGGATGCACGGCGAGAGAGTTGGCCCTCTATATCGAAATAAAAGGCCCTATAGTAATGCCCGACCGGGGGCAGGATGAACAAAATATCCGGGGTTCACATTTTGATAGTGTGTGTTTAATCTATATATGAATTTAGAATTGAGTGACTGTTTACATGATGACTTCGTGACTTTATCTGAACATCTTATTTAATTTGTTCTTTAATGCTGTAGAACATTGAATGAACTTCATGTTAGATAACCTAGTGACAGTAGGAATTGCATGTGAATATAGACTACTGATAGGTTTAGGTATCATTCTGCAAACTTTGATTTTACTAGAACTGATAGATCTCATCTTAATTTATTAAGATTAGTTGTCTCATATTATTAAAGGCTATTAGGATGTCACTAGCCATTAATTTGGCTAATCTCCCAATTTCCTATTGGGGGCTACTCTTTCCCACGAGTAGGCTCAGTGCAGGTTCAGAGGCTCAGGAGTAGCAGTAGGAGTCCAGAGGCGGAGTTGGAGTTGCAGCTTTACCTTTCTGTTTAGTATGTCCGTCTTGTAGTCTTTTCTCTTCAGACATGGTAATTTTATTTGGAATAAGAGTTCTTATTAGTTAGTTGTATTCTATGGTTGTAGTTGCAATGGTTCCAGCTGAATTCTTTTGGTTAGGCCTCTCCTCAAGGCCCCAAGCCTAGGATAGATCATGATGAAAATATAAATACATATAAATGACTAAATTGATTAACCTTGTAGATAGGAACCCTAGATTGGTGCACCTGAGTGTTAGGGCGTGGATGAGACCACTTGGCTAGCCGTAGAAGGCTTGAGCTTCGTGCTCCCTCAGATAGACCCCTGTCGGTATGTAGTGGCACCGACTGGTCACACATACTGAGAGGATATGACTTTTGAAGGTCGAGCTGATTAGATAATGTCTTATCTCTATTGATATTTCTCTTCTTTCCTTTTTAATAGAAATGTTTTCCGAGAAATCAAATTTAAAAGATTTCCCTCTTGTTTCTCCCTCCTCCTTGTTTTTCATATTAGAGAGCGTAGAAGAAGCCCTGTGAGAACCCAAATTGGTGTAATCAATTGACCAAACCCAAAACCCTCTTCCTTTTCTCACCTCACACCCCAGGGATCGGTCTTCAGATTTCTGGGGCGTGACAGCTGGTATCAGAGCCGTTTCTCCTCGGGATGGGGGGGGTCTAACCCTACACGAGGACGTGTAGCCCTAAGGGGGGTGGATTGTGACGACCAAGATCCAATAGGCCAATAGCCAAGAGCCAAGACTCCTGAGGCGGGAATGCCAAGATGGATGAGGTGAGGTGAGGTGAGGTGAGGTGTACAAGGCCATGAGTTAGCCCCACATCGCCTGGAGAGAAGGAGATCCTGAGCTTCTTATATAATTTCCCCTCTCAAACATAGAAGACGCGTTTTAAAACCGTGCGCCGCTACGGATTTCGTAAGAACTCCGTAGTTAAGCGTGCTCGGGCGAGAGTAGTACCAGGATGGGTGACCACCCTGGGAAGTTCTCGTACGGGCACGGGCAAAGCGGACAAAATCTTGTGTGTTTGGGGCGGATGTTACAAAATGGTGTTTGGGGCGGATGTTACAGACAACCTATGTATTTTTGACCCTGATTCTCTATGTGAGGGAGGATGTGAGGTCATATCTAAAAAAAAAAGTTTAAAAATATTAGTATAAATTACTTTCTAAGCTATTATAATATGTAAATACATATTAATTTATATTTTTTTTACCTAGCGACGAGACCCGCCGAATTGAACGTTGAATCCAGGGAATCCGGGGAATTCGACGATGATTTCTAGTGAATCTAGTGAGCTTTGACAATTTCGGTGAAATCCATTGAGGCAGGCGTCGAATTCTGACGAAATTGGTGACCGGTGAGATCTGGCGTCGGATTCTGACAAACTTCGATGACCCCGACCTTCTATGCGTCAAAATTCGATAAGGTTTCAACGATTTTGATCAAAATCTGACGAGTTTGGCTGGTTTTGACCGAAACCTGATGGCTTCGATGGAAATCAGACCCCCCCATTTAAAGGTCACAACTTTTCCGAAAACCACCCCACGGTTTTGCAAAAATCCATAGACTGATTTTGATCGAAATGTCCGGAATGTCCCCAACCTTGAATTATTGCATAAAAAATGCACTGAAATGCTCTAGGGATTGATTTTATACATATATTTCATTTTCGGTTGAGACTGGAATCGAAATATTTTACCAATATTTTGATATTTCAATCAAAATTTTAATCCCTGGTCATGGTCCATGGGCTTCTCAACGTTTAGAAATGGATCAATAAGCCCAATAAGGTGGCGTTTGTTTCGACATAAGTTGCTTCATAAGTCGTCAAAGTGGCGGAACTCAAGTACTTTGATCGTTTGTTTCGCTATAAGTGGCCACGGAAGTTGGGAGTGGGATTTCCGATCAACCCTCAGAGGTTCCTTTTCAATCGCTCAACTTCGAAGCATTTTCGGTCCGAAGTGGGACTTTCCCTGTAACACCCCGTATTTCGAATCAACTTAATTTAATAAGATAATCCAAAACACAGGTTGTTAGGGTGATTATATATATATATATATATATATATATATATATATATATAAAATTACAAAGACTAGAGAGATAAATAAAAACTAAGAAATAGATAAACCATATTATTAAACCAAATAACAGAAAGTTCATAAAGTTTCTGACATCAGAGCATCTGAACAAGTCTAACTATGAGACAAAAAGAGAAACAGAACTGAAGGAAGAAAACTCTCTACTCAGAGCACATAGCAACGAAGCTACTCGACCAATGGAATACTAACAAGTCTACTCCCGTAGAGTACCTGTGCCTCAAATACCACGGAGGCGTCAAAAATGGTGACAAGACTGACTAGTATCTTGTATAAGAAGATATTAATGATTCTATGAAAAGATATATTTTTAACTTAACGAAGTAATAATGATAAAAACGATAAACAAAACCAACATAACAAATGGATGATTCAAAAATATAGCTCTACAGTAATAAACAGTGCTAAAATTAGATTAGTTTTAATTTACTTTCTTTATTTTAAAATTCTGTGGACCTGTCGGTGTTGTTCCCCTAACGAAGAGGTGAGGAACCCGCCAACCAACATACCGGGTAAAGAGGGAGAAGCCACACGATACAAAGTTACAGAGTACAGATCCCTATTTGGCCAAACTAGGTTTTCCCGACTTTCACGGATGAGCTTTCATAGCCTATCTTGCTTTTTTCCTTCCACCATTTTTTCTTTCTACAGGACCACTGCACATACCCTAAGATATGCCAGAACGTCTCTCGCTTCGGGAGGACACGATGTGAACCCTAGGATATTGATCAACCCATTGTTGTGCTTATATTAGGTTTCAAAATTTTTAAGTAATTTAATAAGCACATCAGGGGGTTGTCAACACCCTTAGCTATCCACTGTATGAGGGCCCACAATTTCCCACAGCGTTAGCCTACGATGTTTTACACCAACCCACTTGGATTGAAAATTTACCAAAATTAAATAAAATAATATTAATTTATTTAACAAAGCCATAATTTAACTAATCTTTTATCGAGATCCTGACAAGAGCAATATATAAACAATGCTAAAACAGTAAATGATTTCCAACTAGAACAATGTGCCGAAACTTGATAGTAAATTATGCATATTTATTTGTTTCCTTACCCCTATCATATCTAACATATAGCATATGAAATTCCACAATGAAACCCACAAAATAAAAATATTATAAGATCGAATCTTGTCACCTGGTATGACGATCAATCCCACCACGGTGCTAGATTAGGGCTAATGGTTCTCGGCTTGTGAATCCGAACCGATTCCTAATACATAGATGACACCAACAAAAATTCCTAATTTTAGATTTATAAAATAATTTAAATAGAGAATAAAATTAAAGAGAGGGATTTCTAGAGAGAGAAAAAACCAGAGAGAAACTTAGCGATAGAGAGAGAAAATACAAATTTTTGGAGAAAATGAGGTGCAGAATTTTAGAGAGAATGAGTGGGTAAGAGAGATAAAAGAGAGAGAGATGAGAGGGGAAGATGGAGAAGGAGAGGGGAGGGCTCTGCTCTCACTCGAGGAAGAGGCATGGGGTGCTGCACCTTGTTGCACGACTGCTCCACAACAAGTACCAATGTAATGGAGGCCCACAAGGTATTAAAGAGGACGTCTATAGAGTAGGGTCTTACAACCCTAAATATTTTCAAATCCCGCACGTGATGTATACGGTTATGCCACCTATGCACCAGGGCCTGTTGTGGGAACAAATGAGGGTTGATCGGGTCTAGAATTGGCATCAAATAAAATAGAGGGGTATAATGGAAACCATTTAAAACATGAACACAAATAAGGATAGTGGATAACAAGGGAAACCTATAATGTCGTGACTAATATGGGCAAGAGAGGATTTGGATTTGGTTTTAAGTGGGTACAACATAATCTTCAAATTTCAATCTGCAATAAATCTCTAAACAAGTCATAACCCCAAGTGGGAATTGAGGTCCAACTTAAAACCACTAAATATCAAACCCCAAAGCAACACAAAACAGTTAAAGCATCAATAACCCCCTACACAAAACCATAGGTTTGGGTTCGAACTAACAACTCTGGTTCGGGCCAAGTACAAGCTAACATAGTCAGATTCAGGTCCGCAAATAGGCATCAACACACTAACCATAACAAATATTTATAACTTATTCATCTTAACTCCGAAAATTCCGCAAAAATACTCGTTGGAAAGCTTACGAGGAGACACACACAATAACAGTAATTTTAACCTATTTTAAAATTAGGTAAAACCGTAGTTTATAGAAAAAGACCAAAATGTCCTTCAACGAAAGGTGCGATAACTAACAAACTAAATTAATCTCGCTACAACACGTGTGAGTAGCTCGAGTTAGATCTCCAAAAATAAAACTCAGAAAACTAAGACATACGATTACGATGCTTGTCCATTAGATTTACAAAATCAAAGCTTTCGATAAAAACCGAGGAATACTTACATATGGCTAAAAGGGTAGTTTACTAATGTAAATCATTAAATAAAATACTTAAAATTTTGGGTTGTTACATTCCCCCATTTAAAAGTGGTATTTTATATGCCATGCATAATACTTTTTACACTTCTGCCACTTCCCTGCATAATACCTTTGCTAAAACTTTATCCCACATCATCCTTGCAGAACACTTTCTACACTTCTTCCACTTCCGTGCATAATATTTTATTTTATTTTTTAAAAGTAACTTCCATGCACAACCCTTTTTCCAAAACAAACAGTAAAAGTGGTAGAACTACAATTTCTAATCTTATCACTTCTATCAAAACAAACAACATAAGTGAGACTTCTGCCCGAAAGTTTCAGTCAACACTTTCTATACTCCTGCCATTTTCTACATCTCTCCGCTTTTCAATAGCCAAATGGCCCCTAAGAAAGACTACATGGAGTGTATATGTAATTTTTTTGAACAATAATATTAAGAATTAAACCCCTTTAGGTATGATCTGTTAAAATAGGGATCAGATCAGGTGGATTGTATAATCACAGATCAGTGGGCCGTTTAATCGTACGATCTAATATGGGTGATGTTGATGGACGGAGGACAAACAGCCACGATCAAATCAAGAGGTTATATTCCATCTATACATAGTGTCTTCATCAGACGGTGACGGACGCCCTAGATGTCCACGATGCCACCTTGGACCGAAACCGAACTACGGCTTGGGGTTACACAATTCTCTCTCTCTCCCTCTCGCTCTATATACCTCTCTCATTCTCCGTACTTCCGTCGTTCGTCGCCTGCTCTTCAAACCCCATCACCGCCGTCGCAATGCTGCGCCGCCGCCCCAAGCCGCTGGTCCCCGTCCGCCTGATTCTTTCTATGTAGCTGCTCCTCTCCTGCGCTCGGCAGGCGACGGAACCTCCTCAATCGCTGAATCGAAGGGGGCGGTTCCTTCCAGAGGTTTTAGGGCTTCGCTTCCTTCCTCCTGCTGCTCGCTGTTGCGATCACAGTAGGAGCGTGGATTGGGGTCCTTTGGCACGTATCCATGGCTCCGGGGCGGAGGAAGGGTGCGAACCGGGCCAAGGTGAAGGACCAGCTGCGCTTGGGGGATCTTGTTCTGGCGAAGGTCAAGGGATTCCCGGCATGGCCGGCGAAGGTGAGATCGGTGGTTTTGCTCCTTTGTTAGGGTTTCTGTTTTCGTTTCACCATGTCGAATTGCCGGCAGTGTTCCTCTATCATCGTCTGCTTGTAATCTATGAAGCCACAAAAACGTGGCTTCTAGTATTTGTCATCAATAGGATTTGATTTTTTCAGAGAATTACTGCTTGGTTGATTTGGGTTGCAGTTGTACTTACTCGTCTGGCTTTACTTTCAATCTGCTGGTCCCTCATACCCCTAGTGAAATATTTTCCGATGTTCGGATCAGTGTTGTTGGTTATTTTAGTTTGTTTTTGATACAAAATGGCTTAGGGTTCAGTTTCTTTCTAAATATTCTCAGATTTTTGTTTATTTTTCTTGATATGATTTATCTTTTGATAGACAGCTGCCTTTTTTCTTCAGATAAGTAGGCCCGAGGATTGGGACCGTGTGCCCGATCCTAAGAAGTGCTTTGTTGTATTCTTCGGGACAAATGAAATGTAAGTAGGCACTCCTTTAACTCTTTGAATTTAGTTGCGTACCTATTGCTTACATCTTTATTTGGTGGATTAATAGCATGGTCTTAGGGGTTTAACTAAATTATTTTTCTTATTACTATTGCTGTTATTGTTTGAGGTCTCCAGATCTAAAAGTTTTTTGAAAATCCCATCATTAGATGTTTTAAGAATTAAGTAAGCTTCAGAGTTAATTGGTTCATTTGGTTGAAATGCATGAACAAGTTTTTGGGATAGTGATTTTTCTCTGCCCAAATGCTACTTGAAACTGATGACAAAATCACTATAATGTATCAATGGCTCAAACTATAGAGAGATATTATTGTCAGAAAGCTTCATGCGTTCTGAATGATTTGTCCCTTGACTAGTTACATTGATGTCAGAGTCAAAAACCTTAGGAACCTATCACTATCCGTTTATTTAGAGGTCACTTGCAGAGATTTTCCAGTCTCTTGGTGAACATGAGAAAATTCCACTGGAACCTATGAGAAGCAATGATTAGTATGAGAATTATCATAACCATCAAGCTTTATCTCATATTTTTGAGACTAAGAAGACCTACATATCTAGGAGTCTTCTTTCCCATATCACGATGTTCCTACATATGCTCTTAGGGAGAAGTTAAATCTGTTTACCTTCCATAAGGATTTTACAATTCATGACATTTCCTTCAAGATAGTCCTATTCTTGAAGACAATACTTATAAGGAGAGCATGATGATGGTGACGAAATCCTCCTACTCTCTTCTTCCACGATGAGGTTTTATATGTTATCAAGTCTTCTCGATAACCTCCATTAGGGTTACTGAATTAAGGGACTTTAGAGGTACTAGTGGGTTGTATATGCGATGCACGTGGGGACTTTTGTTGACTTACCTCTTTTGTTGACTTACCTATGAACCTAGTCCTTCATGACTGCAAACAACTATGCCACTTTTTTCCGGCGTTCTGCATCTTCCACATTTATCGGGAAGGCAACGCCGCAGCCAATAGGCTTGCAGGTTATGGACACTTGATGACTACGAGGAATCATTGGGTGACAAATTTTTCGTATGTGTTGTGTGATCTTGCAAAATTTGATTGTAGTTCGGTGTGTATGTTCGGCACAATGCCCGACTTGTACTGAGTATATGTGATAAATCTTGTTAATATTTTTTTTTTGATAAAACAAATGTACTTGCATTTTGCTCAGATAAAATAAAAATCTGGTGTATATGAGAGGTTAATATACCAGCATCAACTTTTTATTGAAGACGACATACTTGTTTGGTTCATAATTACCAAATCGAACGTTTTTTTTTAAAAACGCGTATAAAACACATATCACTCTGAACTGTAGCATACATGAATAAAACTAGTATTTTTGAAAAAAATGTCAATGTATGTTTTATACGTGTTTAAAACACGTAATACGCGAAGTATACGTTTTATACCATCAGTTTGGTTTTTCACTTGGGTTTGAGTTCGGGTTTTTTTATAACCCTTCGGCTCAACATACATGGGTTAAAGGGTCGGAAGACTCCCGATCTTGGCTCAAAAGACACGGTGTTAGGGTTTTTTTCCTCCTCTTCATCGTTGCGATCGGTTTCCTCGAAAGACAGAGAGGATAGAGAGAGGATCATTACGAGAGAGAGAGAGAGGAAGAGAGGGTCTCTGCGAGGGACATACTGTGGGTGTGGCATGCATTGGCCAGCTCAGTGATGCACTGACCATTGTATAGTGCTATAATTTTTTGATTAGTTAATGTTGGAAAATGACATATACTTGGTATAATTTGTAAACTTTTTTTTTGTTATTTTTTCGATCTTTTCTTGTTATTTTTTCTGTTTTTTCCCCCCCCATTTTTGTCGTTTCTTTCTGATTCTTTCCCTTGCTGTTTTTTTCCCGCTTTCTGACTTGGTAACTATGGTCCGGTTAGAGCAGTGTCTGTAAGTGTCATTACACCAGAGAGACTACGATTCAAAGTTTTTCAATCATAGGAGCACATAGTTTTTTGACCGAGCCTGATTTTTGTCCACATGAGCACCATATTATTTATACGCCACACGGCATAAGACAAATCCAGGATTCGATATTGCGATCGCCCGAGAGAGAAACAACGAGTTAACCATCGGGATGCGGCCGCATTTGTATATACCAGTATCATAACAGGAGTTGGAAGAAACTCAACATGATGCATCACAAAGGGAGTCATTCTCACTTCAAATTGCCCTTCCATGGCTTTGCCTTTGGTGAGTCTCCCGCTTTTCCCTGGCTTGGTCGATCCTCGTCTTCCCCTTCTTCGTCAGAGGACAGCACGTAAGCAGCTCTTGGTTGATCTCATAGGGCTCTTCTGCCTTCGGCCTCTACCACCCAGTGGAGGGTTGCGAGAGCTGCGGGAAAAAGGGCCTTCAGCCTTAATCCTTTCCCTCTCCGCTCCTCCGTGCTGAACCAGTTCAGCTGAAATGCCTCGAATGGCTTGAGGGGAGCCGGGGCCGCAGGGGTTGTCCGAGGGTGCTATTTCTCCGTTGAGGCGAGACGAGCTCCGCGATGCTCTTCAGCCAGCACGGAGATCCTTCAGCGGTGGGCATTCCCTCCTTCCTCTCAGAACCCTTCAAGTGCGGAGGGGATGAGGACTTTGACGACCATCGGTGGAAGGCATCGGCATGGTATCATGATCCTCCCCAAGCAAGGAAGAACAGGCTGACTACTCGACCAACCTCGAGCTCAGGAGGAAGATCATCACGCGAAGATGACGGGTGTCTTGCAACTCTTCAGGATCGTAATGTAGGCAGTGAGCCCAGAAATATAATCTCACTTGAATACGATGTACCTTGTATTGTACCTTCAAATAAAGCTTCATCACAAAGACCATTGTCGTTGTCACCATTGCCCTCGTTGCCACTACATGCACACCCATTGCCAACACCACCAGCACCATCATTACCACTACCACCGACACCACAGGTACCATCACTATAGCCACCACCACCGATAATGCCATCATAATTAGCACCATATCGCCACCGCCACAATTAACAACACCATACCACACCACACACTCACCAGTTACCACCGTATCTTTCACCATCACTGCCACTGTGTCCACAACCACCATTACTACCACAACCAACATAATGCCATATCAATATCGCTATTGCCATCATCACCACCACCCTTGCTGTCGCCACCACTACACCGCCCCTCTCACCACCGTCGAGGCCAGAGATATCATAACCGCCGCCTCTGCTGCCATGAGTAGTAAAATTTGAAGAAGAAACTAACATATATATTTATATATATATAATTTTATAAATAAATAAAATATGCATATTTTTCTATACCGATAGGATTCTCCTTTATGTCACTCAATTTTTGTGCCGCACATCACCCATTAGAGAAAACATTTTATGTTAGTAACTCACTGTTGAGAGGGATATATTGGGAAAATAAAAAAAAAGTAAAAGCACCTCAGTTCGACTTGTGCCACACGTCTCCCTTTAGGGAAGGCATCACCCATTTCTGTCCCATTACCGAGAAGGATGTAATATGAAAATAAAAATATATGAAAATCGATAATGTTTGACTTTTAGTAATGTCTAGTGGACCCTGAATATGCTATATGAACATGGGTACATAAGTTGATTTAATTATATAACCGAAAAAATAGTACTTGCACTATGCTTTATTAGGCTCCAAAATTTATTGTTCAGAATAAGTTTATGTACCAGTCATAACAAGAGCTGAAAGAAACTCAACTTGATGAGTAAGAAGAAACTCAACTTGCATCACAAAGATCACCTCCACCAACCATCGCTCTACCGCCACTGTCCTCGTTGCCACCACCGTACACTCACGATCGATACCACTGTCACCAACGTCGCCGCCATCCCCAAATTGTTGCTACAAACACCACAACTGCCATATTCACCACATCTCCGCCAATGCAACCTACCACCAATGCCATCATCCCTACTATCGACACAACACCCCTATCAACAACGCAACTGCTATTGCCATCACTACCCTCACCTACGACTGCCACCTTGATATCGCTACTCCTACTATTGTTGTGGCTACCTCTACCATAGTCGTCGCTACTGCCACCACTACTACCGTCATGTCCCACACCATCGTTGCTACCACCAGGTCCACCACAAGTTCAACAACCCCTGTACCACGACCACCACCACCACCATCAGTGCCGTTGCTAACACCCTCGCCATCATCGTTATCACCAACATCGCCGCCATAAGAACCATCACCACGACCACCACACTACCAATACGACCGCCATAGCCAGCACCATATCGTCACCACCATATGTACTAACACCACCGTCGCCACGTATCAACACACAACGATAACTGATTCAATCTATAACCCCTTCCATAATCAATCCAATCGATAGAACAAGTAGAAAGTATATGCATATTGATTGTTGATGAGGCAAAATGTCATAATCAAAATATGTATTTATAGTAATAAAAAATTATTTTTTTTTGCAGCAATTGCATAACTATATATGGATAATAGATTATACATTTGTTATAGATTTATAGTATAAGAGCTAAGCAAAATGTTGAGGGGTAGGGGGAATCTAAAATATTGACACATTAGAAATTTATTAAAGAGTAGCTGAATGTTGAAACTTGAAACACTCATAACATGAATATCGTTCCTCATTTTGCATGGTAATATCAAGTATACAATTGCAAAGATGATGAAATGAAGGAAATCCCAAAATGATAGAGGTAATAATAAGAACAAATATGTAACAAGTGCTACTAAATTAATAGTGACATGTACAATTTAGGCCATACTCGTCAATGCAACTTGAATGAATATATTGCTTAACTTTTTTGTAGGAATCCGTCACATTCTACATGACTGATGAGTTATGAATCAATTAAATCTTCCTCTAAATAATATGTCAATATTTGAACTACAAGCAAAGAATGTAAGACCTGATGCAGACCCATGTCCCCAAATCACTTTTTTTGGTGAATATTGAATGAACTACAAAACCGTAAATAGAAATTGTTTCAAAAAAAAAGAGAGCCAATCTCTCATTGTTGGGCCCCAATCAGAAAACCAAGCCGTGTGCAGGATGTGCGGCACTAACTCCAAACAAAAACATGGGGAAAACACTGACTTTTAGTAATGGCTATTTAGAGCACGTGCGTGCGCACGCACACACACAAAGAGAGAGAGAGAGAGAGAGAGAGAGAGAGAGAGAAAAGTCAACAAATTATTTAAAGCAATAGGGGCATATTTTTAGGATTAAGTAATAGGGAAAGTTTTTTCACTGACTTTTTGTAATGGCTATAGCACACACAAAAAGAGTGATGAGGTTTGTGGGTGATGAATCAAAGAAAAGTCAACAAACTGTATAAAATAGCTGAGGGTACTTTTGGGATTAAAGTATGAAAATTTTTGTCCTTAGTATCCCACTTTTAGTAATGACTATACTTATCAGGGTTATGGTTGGTTATTTTTAGTTTTCATTTTTATGCACTCTTATTTATATAGATCCCAATACTGAGTTTTATTTATTTATTTATTTTTGGACTTAATTTTACATTAAATTTTGGATTAGGCTTATTTTGGTTTTTAGGATTTGGTTCAAATTAGGAGTTTTAATTAAAAGATCCTATGTTTCTCATTGTAGTCAGTTAATTGGAGATTAATAAAACATTTCAAAGATGGCTATGATGACTTTCTTCTCCTAGGGATTTTTTTCTTGACCAACATAAGACTGTCGCTCGACGGGAAGCTGCGGTGTGAGGTTCAACCCTATCTATTGTCTATCCCTTTCTCCCTCCAGTACATATGATCCCTCTGCCTTTGTTTTCTATCTGTACAATGCTCTCGTTGGATCTAATTGTAACATCATATTACTTTAAAAAATATTTATTGCTCTTTACGATAGCCCGCCGAAACCCAACCTTAATCTTCTATTCGCCATGACCGGCATACACCCTTATCTTACAACTCATTACCCGATCTGCTATTCTCGTTTGTTTCCCAAATTAGAGAGAAAAAAAAGATACACAATTAGGGGGGAGCACAATTGCTATAGGTACCCTCGAGGCCACCACAATTAGCTATTTTTGCTGCCGCCTAGAATGCATGCTCGCCACACCAGCAACCTCTTCCGCAAGACTCCGATCGCTTGCATCCCTTTAACCAGCCACTTACTTGTTGCCTTGCTACCTCACGTAAACCCAAAAACCCTAAAAAATCCGTCGACTTTGTGCTATCAAAAGAAAGAGAGAAGAGAACAAAACAATTCAAAACAAAAAATAGATGAAGTAGAAGGAGCATTGAGGTTCTTTTACTTCAACGATGAATTGTATCATTGAAGCTATGACACCCTTATGAGATGTTTAGCACACGAAGAAACAGAAGCAACCCATCAAGAAGTACATTCAGGCTTATGTGACACACATCAATCAGGGTCGAAACTTCATTTTTGAATCAAGAGAATAGGGTACTACTCGCTCACCATGGTAAAATAGTGTTTTTGGACTTCTCTAGAAAGTGCTAGGCATGCCAGTTCGACAACCTCCATAACCACTACATCCTATTTTCGCGTTCTGACGCTTTGATAGTTGGGGACTTGATATGGTTGAACCTCTACTGAAGTAAGCCATCCAAGCAATCTCTACATTCTTGCTGCTACAAGTTATTTCTCCAAGTGGGCTGAAACGATACTTTTGAGAGAAGCCAATCGAAAATCTATCAACTTCATCCAAAATGACATCATCTTTCGGTATGGTGTCCCTCGCTTTATCATAACCGATAATGGAAAGCAAAGATGCTCAACAATGTATAATGCCGCGATGGACCAATTTTGCGCCAAATTTAAAATCAAGCAAAAATGCTCAATGATGTATAATATTCCAGCCAATGACTTAGTAGAGACCTTTAACATGACCCTTTGCAAGTTTTTGGAGAAGGTGGTCTTCAAATCAAGGAAGGATTGGCATGAGCGTATGGGTGAAGTATTATGTGCTTATTGTATGCCTTTTCGAACCCCAGTGCAAGCAACACCATATTCGCTTGTGTACAGAGTAAAAGCCATTATCCCTCTTGAGCTCCAAAGTTCTTCTCTAAGGGTCGCCATCCAGGAGGGACTCACTAGCGACAACAATGTTCAACTTCGACTTGTAGAGTTGGATTCTTTGGATGAAAAGCGACTTGAGACTCGACAACACCTTGAGTGCTATCAAACACGTCTTTCCCGGGCTTTCAACAAAAGCGTATCCTCGTTAGTTTCAGATGGGAGATCTTGTACTAGCAGTTCGACACCTGATCATCTTGTCTCATAGGGTAGAGACTAGAGAAGAAGTTCGACTCTAAATGGATGACCCACACATTGTGAAGGAGGTCTATACCAATGGAGCATACCTCTTGACTACTGCAGAAGGACCACCACTTGGCCCTATTAATGGGAAATTTCTCAAGAAATACTATCCCTAAAGGCTCATAGCACCTTCATTGCATAAGCCTAAACATGCAAGACATTAAAGGCAAGAAAAAAAGAACCTCTTATGGAATTTCGTGTGATTTGATCCCTTTTCGAAGGGTACGCAGGCAGCCTGTGAAGTTACCTCAGGTTGAGTCCCCCCCAAAAAAATCCATACGGTCAACCCTGGTACTGGGGTCGATCGGCGCTGGTTTAAAAAAAATCTCCATGTTGAGTCTACCATGCCTCAAAGTGGCGAAATCGGCCTTATAATAAGGTTTAAGTGTCGAGGAGATAAACTAGCGTCACGGCCAAGTAGAAGTGATGCTACGATCGCTCCAGTTCAGAGTTTGAATGAGGAACATGTCGCTCACCATCGAAATCTCGGGTGCAGCTCTACACGCTGAACTTGGCCCTATAACCTTGAAGATGACGCTTGAAGATTGGGCTATATCTTCAGCATGAAAGGGTACTGCCTCCTCAGCTTGTCTCGAGTCTGTATCAGGAGCATCAAAAGCGGGCTCCTCTGTCGCTCGGCGCTCGTAACCTCCATTCTCACCTCTAACTCCATCCTTGTGAATATGAAAATTTTCTAAGCCTCCAAATTTTGGGTAAGTCTTGGAGATCTGGAATTTGATGAAGTATGGGAGACTTAAAGGCCTTGATCGAGGTCAAACTGTCTTGTTATTTGGGTCGAATCATGTCGTTACTGGGGCTAAACCAGCCCACCTATTAGAGCTGGCCGACTTTGCTACCAGGGGCGAGCAAAAAAAGAAGAAAAAACTCTCAAGTCTCAAGTCATCTCCATGAGTCAATGACTTTCCATTATCACCTCTGACTTGACCGCCCATCCTTGAGGTTGTAATTTGTAGACATAATTTTGTTTCTAAGTCTGGGGGGCTCAAAATTTGGCAAAGTCGAGAAGACTGGGAAATTTCTTTAAGTATGGAAGACGCCAAATTTGGCTAAGCCTGGAAGTCTGGGAAAGTTTCTAAGTTTAGAAGACTGAGAAATTTTCTATAAGTTGTCCCTGGTGCCAACCAGGACCCGTTATCCATGGTGTCGACCAGTCCCCCATGTCCATGGTGCCGACCAGGGCCTCTTGTTCTTGATACCCTTGTCCTTAGTGTCGACTGAAAGACTCCAAATTTGGCAAGTTTGGAAGACTCAGAAATTTTCTAAGTGTGGAGGACTCCAAATTTTGGATAAGTCTGGGAGACTTGCCAATCAAGGCTCGTCGTCTATGGTGCCAACTAGGCCCCTCCTCTCTGGTGTCGATGCGGTCCCCTCGTCCCTGCTGTCGACTTGAAGGCTCCAAATTTTTACTAAGTCGGGGAGACTTAGGAGGCCTACTTGGGCCCGTCATCCCTGGTGCAAACCAGGTCCCCTCGTCCTGGTATCGACTTGAAGACTTCAAATTTGGTCAAGTCTGGAAGATTGAGAAATTTTCTGAGTCTAGAAGACTAAATTTTGGTTGAGTCTGGGAGACGTGCCAACTAGGGCCCGTCGACCTGGTCCACTCATCCTTATTCCCTAATGCCAACCAAGCCCCCTCGTCCCTGGTACCAACCAAGCCCCCTCGTCCCTGATATCGACCAGGGCCCCTCATCCGTGGTATTAGGGCGAGTCGTCCCTGGTGCCCTATGTGACCGGCTAGGGGAAAGGAAAGAAAGAAAAGAGAAGAAAGAAAAGAAAGGAAGAAGAAGAAAGATAAGGAAGGAAAATTCTCATCTTTTGACTCCTACTTCGTTCGACAAGTCCAAGGAAAACTTCTTCAAGGTGAGCTGAAGCCTTGATTAGCACATGCCTATGCTCGCACCAGAAAGTCCAGGCGATCCAACAAGTCAACCAATGAAGATAAAATCAAAAATGTCTGGCTCGAGTCTCAATCAGTAGATCCAAGTTTGGCTCAGTCCAAGTACAAAAGGAACCATAAGCCACACATGGACGATTCCAATACAGGGAAATTTCATGAACCACCCAGGGAGTTTTCAAATATAATATCTTCTCCAAGAAGTTACACAAACCGCCCATGAAGTTATTGAAGAGAATAACTTCTCTGGGAAGTTACACAAACCTCCTAGGGAGTTATTGAAGAGAATATCTTCTCCGGGAAGTTACAAAAAATCACCCAGTGGTAGTTATCGACGTATCGTAGGGAATAACTTCGTTTGGGAGCTATGGCAACTCCTCAACCACTTGCTTCCCTATAAAAAAGAGTATAAGTATACAAAAAAAGGATTTTTGGACGTGACTCCATACGTACATGTGGTCCACATCAAGAGCCAAAGCACTTGGACTACAAGACGCTTTGCTTCGTGCACGACATAGAAAGCTCGGAGATAGCAAGCATCTATTCAGTTCTAGCTTCAGCATCCAGCTCCAGTTTGAAGTCCGGAGAACACAAAGTTTGAAGAGCAAAGCACCGCCAATCCTAGCCGATAAAGTGGGAAGTCTGAAAGGATCACACACCACAAGCCTCTTCTTTCTTCTAAAACTATCTAAGTCTTGCAAGCCCCAAATACTTGTAAACTCTTCGAACATCTGACTCTTCGGTAAACCTCAACAAAGGCAACCAAGGATAAGAGGATTGTTCATTATTTCCACATTTCTCGATACTTTTGTACTTCGCTCACTCGAGCGGATTCGTTTTTATTTGTTGAGCAAAATTTTGTTCATACAGGCTTGTACATAGACAACTCATTATTCGCTAGGGAATCTACTTTTTTCTCCCATCGCGATAGAGGTGGCTAGCAGTGAGTGAGCATCGGTTTTCCAGATTCAAGAAGAAGCAGGTGTTACTGGTTATGTTGTCACACTCTGGATTCCGTTTGCTGTAAATCTTTTCATAACAGTGAAACTAGGCCAACCTCATTTAGTTTAGGGTATCCAGCCCCGTATATGGCCAAGAGCAGTTCAAGATGGAAAAGCCCCTAAGTATAGATGGAGGCAAGGGTCAAGAATCAAGATCCTTTAGTTTAGTCGCTTAGGTCGGTCCACCTATCAAATATGAATAGGAAGAGGAACCATACCCAAGCAAGCAAGAGGAAGAGGAGCCCTATTGAGTAAGGGCTCTTGAGTTAAAGTTAGAACTCACCTTCTTTCTTCTACTTGGATTGGATTATGTACATAGATCGGGCCAGAATGACTCCCAAAACGGGCCGGGTTCACTTGGAGTATCTCTGTTGCTTGCAACCGGCCCTACCACATAACAAACTGAACACTTTCAAAGCTGACACATTACAACATGAATTCAGTCCAAAACAGAATGTTACATATCGAATGGTCAACATCCGCACGAAAGCAAGGCTTTATAGAGGGTGGTGTAGTTAGTCGATGCTTATTACTCAGATACGAACTCAATACTTCCACCACGAGCTCTCCTACTCATTCGTTCCTAAGTTGCTATGTTATAACTCGGTTTTCCTCTTTTCCTGTCTCCAAATCTACTGTTCTATCTTTTTCCAGGCAAGGGGTATTCGAGATATCAGTATGGTGATCCGTTTTCAGGTCGTCATGCTTGCAAGTTGGTCGGGTTCCATGGTTGTCCTGCTTGCAAGTTGGCCGGGTTTCCCTGTTGGCCGGCTTGAAGGTCAACCGGTTTTCCAGGTTTGCTCATTCCTCGGCAAACTCTTCATAGCTCCAAAAAATTGGCATAAGCATGATCATTTAGGAGTCCATAGTCAACAATGTGCATTTGTAGTTTATAGCAGAAGAAACGTTAATAGCTCCTAGGAGTAGCTTTACACTGACTTGTATCATTTCTTCGGTTCTTTGAGCTGTTATATTTTTCCTTATATATCCCTATATTCTCTCTTTTATTGTTGTGTGGTGTGTTATTCTCACGGTCTCACCCATAGGTGACCACACTGATATGTATGCCTTTATATTTGGCCATGGAGCACTAGTGCATTTGAGAGCTTGGCCTTTTGGTCTTCTACCGATGATGTGCCCTTGGGCTCTCCCATGGTAACAAGCTCTACTTGAAATAAATACCTACTTAGCTCAGTTAAGATCTGGTTTTGGCTATGAAGACATATTTTGACAACCCCAGATTAGGCTTCATTCTTTGGATCACCTACCAAAATTCCCCTATTCTCATCAGTTGGAGGTGTCTCCTTCGTTTATGCAATGAAGTCAATGGGATATGACTTTGCTAGTTTTAATGCAATGAAATAACTGTCTGACTTGGGTGCACCCCTTCTATGGGGCTGAATTGGTGTTTGACTGGCTTGTTTTCTCAAAAAATTATTTGACCCGTATCTATTTGGAAGGAGGAAAGGGAGCCTCACGGTGAACTCAGTTCAACGATTTTCTACCAACTTGCATATGGTGTCCTCATTTTCGTTTCTTTAGTAACCATTAACATAGATATTAAACTTAGATCTGGACTTTAAAAGCAAAGCTCTATTGATTACAGAAGATTCTATGTAAGAGTAAAGCTTTGTTGATAACTGAAGATTCATAGTTTCTCTATTTATTTTGATTAACCAGTTTGGAAAATACTTGGATTTTAGGAATCTATATTAATGACGTTACAATCTACTGTATTGAAATATTTTGTGTTGGAGTAAATTGCAGGTGTTAGATTTTGAGCAGATTTTGCGAGATCTCACTTGCATCCATTGTAGTCTTTTCTTACTTAATATAATATAATAGTTGCGTTTGACATGCATGCACCACACCCTGAATTTTGATATACATTCTTGTTGCTGTGGCTCTTGGCGTCTTCTAATTTCTTTTCCCATTCTGCTGTCCTTTTACAGTGCTTTTGTTGCCCCTGCTGCTATTCAGATATTTACTGATGAATCGAGGATTAAGGTTTTAGCTCGCTGTCAGAGTAAAAGCGTACATTTTGCCCGTGCTGTGGAGGAGATTTGTGAAGCTTTTGAAAAATTGAACCAGAACAGTTCAGGTGAACCTCGAGAAGATAGTGCTAGGACAGCTGGTGGCCTTGTGTCTTCAGCAACTGAATGCCTTGAAGACAGGGATCATCTTGAGCACCTTGAAACAACTCAATCAAAAGGTCAGAATCAGATGCTTGATTGGAAGGAAAATGATAAGAATGTTTGCTCCGTTGATGAATTGCATGGGTTGGAATGCCGTTCACGAAGTCAGGAGGAAACTGTGATGGCTGATGCAAAATCCATTACACCCAAAAAAGAACCTCCACTTTTATCTGTTAAAAGAAGGAAGAGAGCATCAATTAATAGCGTACAAATATCAAAGGGAGGGAGAAGTCATGTTGCCAAGTGTACTTCTAGTACTTCATCCCCAAAGGAAGAAAACATTACTAGTCATCACGATGTCAGTCAGCAAAGTGGTGTGGACATGTGCTCGGAAACTAAAATGGTGGTGACTCCTCCAAACGGCTCTTTTGGTGGTGAAAGTCAACAACTTTGTGATTCTGGAGATATGGTACTTGAGGGATCTCCATCTCTGGCCACATTCCTTCATTCGAAACATGCATGCGGTGCTGGTAAGGTAGTGGAGAATGGCCATGCGGCAGTAATGGTGATTGCTGAATCAAAAGGTAAAGCAGAGAAAGTTTTGAAAGTGCAAAAAAGTCAGGCTTCACAAAAGCAATTTAAGTACACTTCAAGCGAAGTGTGTGGCGAACTTAATTCCAGAAAAGATTTTGGAAGTGAAGGCAAAATAAATGTTTCATGTGGTAGTACTCGTGGGGCAGTAATGGTGATTGCTGAATCAGAAGGTAAAGTAGAGGGTGTTCTGACAGTGCAAAAAAGTCAGGCATTGCAAAAGCAATGGAAGTATGCTTCAAGTGAAGATTGCGGCGAACTTAATTCCAGAAAAGATTTGGGAAGTGAAGGCAAAATCAAGGTTTCGTGTGGTAGTACTCGTGGATCGTCTGAAAACACGTCAAAACGAGAAACAATTACTTGTAATAGAAAGAGACCCAAGAATTTAGACAAATATAAGAAACATCCATCAGAAAAAGATATGTTGCGTAAGGGCCCTAGCTTGGTAAAAGCAGATACTTTCCACAAAATTGAAGGATCATCTACGGAATTTACTGGAAAAAAGTCTCAATTCGGGAATAAAAGGCATAGAATGGATCACGCTGATGATTCACTCCCAACAAAAAGATCCAAGTGTGCAGACAGTGGTGGTGATATGACTAAGAGCTCAAGAAAGGGTGATTCCTCGCATTTTATCAGTAAAAACAAAGGTGATATGGTTGTATTAAATAACAAATCAACATGTGCGATAGCTGGAAGTCGTTTTGCAGCTAATTCAGAATCTCATGCCGATAAGAGTCAGTTAACATTGGATGCAACAACGAATTCCACTACCCAACGCGCTGCAGATACAACTAAAAAGGACTCTGGAAAAGATAACGTGCTGGTTTCTAATTATAGCATGCCCCCTATTACCCAAGTCCGCTCCAGGAGAACATTTTTGCTTGACGGTAATGATGACGATGAACAAATAACCCCAGTTCACAGAGAATCTTCTAGCATATTGATGACTGCACATTCTAATGTTTCAGTTTCTGTTGAGAAAGCTAATTTGCATCCAGAAAGTCACAGAGATTCTCCTTCAAATGTTAGTAATGCCATGATTGAAAAGCTGCATCCCATGAGTGAGGGGAAACTTTATGTTGAGAAGAGATCACCTGTTGTACTCGGTAATGGTTCTTCGGCTCTTATTCCTAGGAAACATGAGGAAAGAAGGCCAGCAAAAGCTGTTGAGTTGCTTACATCTCGTAGTCCAGCCATTAATTCGTCGAAAAACTCTGTTGATTTGGGTAATACAGACAAGGTGATAGGGCATAAAATTGTCAAGCCCCTTGCAGAAACAATGGTTGCATCAACAAATAAAGCTCAAATTAGTTCCTCCAAACCCTCAAGCAAGGATACTAAGAGCATACATCGTTCTCCCTATCAATCGGTTACTCCAAAGGATAAATCATTCTCTTTTGAGAAGTTTAAGGCCACTCCTAAATCTAATATGAGGTTGCATGTGGTTGCTGAAAATAGGTGTGATGCTAATTTTTCAGCTGAGCCTAATATCGAGACGCATGACCTAATAAGGGAACGGTATTAGACTTGTTCTTTCTTTTCTAAGACTATCAATATAAATATTCTGTATTTTTAGTTATGATAAAGATATAGTTGTGCTTTGCAGATTGGAAGATGCTAAGGAAAAAATAGCTAGTTCACCGATTGATCGCAAATATGCAGATTCTTTCAATTCGATGAAACATCTAATTGCAGCTGCACAAGCAAAAAGGAGGCAAGCACAGTACTTACCGAATGACGATCTTATTCCTGGTTCAGTTTGCTCCCCGCCTTTGATCCATGGAAGGAGCCCAAGCCCTGTTTCTGCTGTCCATGCCTTGTCATCAGGGATCTCTATTCAAAAAGATACAAAATGGTTTCATGCAACATCATTTGGTTCTCCATCCGAAATTTCTCAAGAACCTTCATTGTTGAATCAAGCAGAACCAGAAGCATATGACCGCCTCATCAGTCCTTTATACCAACCACCCGGGGATTCTTTAAGTGGTGATACTGAAGCTGCTGTTGCTCGTGATGCTTTGGAGGGAATGATAGAGACATTATCAAGAACAAAGGAAAGTATTGGGCGTGCAACCCGTCTTGCCATCGATTGTGCCAAGTATGGCATTGCCAGTGAGGTGGGCAAGCTTTATCAGGTCTTTTTTTTGCAAAATGCCCAGCTAATCGTTCATCAATATATAATCAAATGGTTACCTTTTTTTTACCTTTTGTCTCAGGTTAAATTCTGTCCCTCTATTATTTCTCAGCCCTTTTGCACTTCTTGTTAGTTGTACTTGTATGATGAATTGAGTCTTGCAGTCCGAATTCCTCAATGATCCATTTCTTTGTTGTACACTTGTAATAAATATCCTTAGTTATGACAAACAAGGTTGTCATATTGTGTATCGTATTGTGTATTGTTTGTCTTTTTTGTGTATCGTTTATAAAGAGTAGAATAGTAGGACATTCCCTTTCATTTTCGATCAAACGTAACTTTGGCCGATACAAAAATCATGATGTGTATACTTGTATAAAAAATTATTCATATATGATTTATTTATATAATTTTTTTCATCGTAGGATTTCTTCTACCATTTTAAGTAAAGAAGATCACATAGGAAAGGTTTCTTACCACTTAGACACTGGAAAACTATAAATTAAAACTCCACCTGCAATGGCTCTTTTCAGGTCTCCAGTGACACTTTTCCAAAGCACTTCTAATCTTGACCCCCCTTCCCTTCCCCCCCCCCCCCAACCACCAACAAAAAAAAAAGGGTTCTAGAAAACTTTAGAAACAAACGACATTATTTTCAAACAATTTTAGTGAAAGATAATAGAAGACTTGTGATAACTCCCTGAAAACCCCAATCTCTCTTCACCCAAGATTAGAAAGGGTTACAAAGTATTTTCTTAACTCAGACAGATTTGTATAGTCCTTTCGGAATTTAAGAGACAAAAAATAAACTATAAAAAATCAATTTAGAAGTTTCAAAACAAATCAAACCCCAAAGCCTTCGCTTTCACTGTATCGTATATATCGTAATGCATCATGTATCGTACATATTGTATCCTGTATCTTCCCTCTTGTATCATACCGTATCGTATGTGTATTGTATCGTGTATCATAAGATACTAACAACCATGATGACAAATCTTCTATTTTATAAATTTTTTACAAATAATAATTTTAGATTCCTGTTTGACTGAGTTTTTCTTGTGTGAATTAGTCTGTTCGCGCGTGGTTAAGAAAACTCTGCCCAAGGAGCATTTTTAGAGCTTGGAATTTCTTCTATCAATTCAAAAGCATTTTCTTATATCACCTGTATTGATTACATTTTTTAATGTATCTATACAACAAAATCTTAATAAGATATTTATATCTTCTCTTTCTTTTGACTCATTAACGTTAGTGTTTCATCCACTGTAAAAGTCCAATTTCATTGTTGAAGAAACCTTAATGGGTCATGGACATGGATGACATGCAGGTCATTGAACTTCTCATCCGAAAGTTGGAGAGTGAACCTAGCTTTCACCGGAGAGTTGACCTCTTCTTTCTTGTGGACTCTATCACTCAATGTTCACATACTCAGAGGGGTAGGCAGTTTTCCTATGAAGTCTTGCATTGTCTGGGAATTCTTACATTTGTTTCTTGCTTTTGTATCTTGTATTGTATCTTTTATGCATGCGTTCATGTAAATCATGTTTTTGTGGAGAACTATGTTTAACCGTAATTGTACTCGTCTAATAATATTTTTTTTGCAAGACATGGTAGATGTTTCTCTAGTTTTGGTTCTGACTGTTACTGGTAAACAAGCTCCTCTAGTTTACACTTTTCTTTCGATTCTTGACAAATGTGGAAATTTTCTAGGCATTGCAGGAGCGTCATACATTCCGACCGTACAAGCAGCATTACCACGTCTTTTAGGTGCTGCTGCACCATCTGGAGCGGGTGCTCATGATAATCGTCGTCAGTGTCTCAAGGTAAATCTTATTATGATGATCGACAAGTAGCTAGATAACTGTTCCTCCCTATGTAATAAATAAAAAAAACGTTTATGAAATAGAGAGCGAAATGTTATGTTCAGGTTCTGAGGTTATGGCTCGAGAGGAAAATTATGCCTGAATCACTTCTTCGTCGCTACATTGATGACATTGTGGTTCCAAATTATGGCATGACTGCTGGATTTTCACTAGGACGTCCATCTCGGGCAGAACGGTCCATTGATGACCCATTAAGAGAGATGGAAGGAATGCTTGTTGACGAGTATGGAAGGTAACTTATTACATTTTCGTCTGATTGTTTGCAATTGTGCTATCATGGTTGCAATTTCCTGATATTGAATATTGTCATCCGAAGGCACCACAATGTTCTTAGGTGAGATGTTTTCATTGTTTGTATATGATCAGCTACATTTTTTTTTTTTTTTGAGCAAACTCCTCTCCGAGAAGGGGAGGATGGGGTTAAGCCATACCCCAAGCCATATTATTAAAATAAATAAAAGAAAGTTACAAATTATAGAGGAAAGAGCTTATCTCCTTGGAATTCCCAAGAGAGAAACCCGCACACCAGCTGTTAACCAGCGTCGTGAAATTCGTCCACACAACAGCGATATGACTCCTTGCCCGAGAAGACTCTAGAGTTGCGCTCCCGCCAAATACACCAGAACAGACTGATGACTAGGAAGTCCCACGCCGGTTGCAGGGATGTTTTTATGCGCCGGGACCGCCACAGTGTCCAGAGTGAGCGGATGGAACCTGGGTGTCCCTTGATTCGAAACCGGTGTTTCAGTATGCGCCAGAGCTTACGAGAGTAGAGGCAACGAAGAAACAGATGGTCCACGTCCTCCCTATGCCCGTGACATAGGGTGCAGGAGGTATCCTGGACATTCGGGTTGTTTTTATGACGAAGGTTGATCTTGATTAGAACCCGATCCCGGATGGCCAACTACATGAAGATTCTCGTCTTAATTGGTGTAGGGGATTTCCACAGATACTTTACTATGGGGCAAATGATTCCTCTTGCGTTGAAGAATCGGTAGAAAGATCTGACAGAAAAGACACCGGAGGATTCCCAGTTCCATCTGGAGACGTCTCGTCCATCACCAAGAGAGAAAGAAGCTAGGATCTGATAGAGGTCGTTGAGTTGGTCTTGAAGGGCAGGAGGAATTACTCTTCTAAACTTGATGGACCAGCTGTGCCTACCCTGGGACACGGAAGTCTGGGAACGCACTGAGACTTTCTGATCCCTGGCTAGGTTAAAAAGATCTGTGAACAAGGAAGCAAGGCTGATGTCATCGACCATCTCCGAGAATCAACCTTGTATCGCATTTGAAGGGTGTTCCCACCTTGCAAATACCCTTCCAGAAAGGGGAAACTTTCCCAGATCGGCGGCTCCTTGCTTGTAGCAGGAAAAAACGACGAAAGTATATGTCACGAATGATGTTCGACCAATGGTCACCCTGAACGTTTTGCAGATGCCACCACCATTTCCCCTAAAGAACTTTGTTGAAATCTTTCAGATTAATAACCCCTAGTCCTTTCTGGTCTCGGGACTTGCAAATCACTCCCCACTTTGCAAGGTGGTAGGATCTCAAGGTACCATTGACACCTCTCCAAAGGAACTATGAATGCCATCAATCCTCTTAATAACCCAAGATGGGATGAAGTAAAAAGCTAGGATGGAATAGTCGAGAGAACTGAGTTAACGAAAGTAAGGCGTCCTCCAAGTGAAAGGTGCTTCCCCTTCCAATCGGAAAGACGGAGCTCCACCTTCTCCACTACCTTGAACCAATCAGAGCGTGCGAGGTGTTTATTGCTTATGGGAAGGCCAAGATAATTCATCGGGAGAGAATTCAATTTGCAGTTCAGGAGGGCTGAAGCCTTGGGGCCAAAATCCTGTTCAGTGCCCACATAGTACATAGAACTCTTGAAGAAATTAATGTGAAGTCCTAAGTAAAATTCCTGCGCATATAAGATGATTTTTAAGACCGTCACCTGCTCTAACTCGGCTTCACAAAAAAGGATAGTATCGTCAGCAAAATGAAGGTTCGAGATGCACCAAGAGTTACCTCGGATGCCGTGAGTCAGGTTTCTTGAGCTAGCTCTTCGGAGGACTGCGTCAAAAGCATCAACAACCATAATAAAGAGGAAAAGGGAGAGTGGGCAGCCCTGCTTGAGGCATTTCTTCACTAGAAATTGACTTCCCGATTCGTCGTTAATTGAGCATGAGATTTTGAATGAAGATAAACAATTATAAACCCATTGGATCCACTTTTGAGAGAAACCTTTGGTCTGAAGGGTTGAGAGAAGAAAATCCCAATGTAACCGATCAAAGGCCTACTCAAAGTCTAGTTTGAGGACTAGTCCTTTTACCTTGTGCTCTTTAAGTTGATAGAGAATCTCCTGCACTGAGGCCTTGCTATCGAGGATGAGACGACCTTTGATGAAGACTGATTGGGATTTGCTGATGATTTCATTCATAATTGGGGATAGTCTGTTCACAAGAATTTTGGTGACTATTTTGTAGATGCAGTTAGAGAGATTATAGGGCGAAAATCTGTCACGGCTTCTGCACCAGCTCGTTTGTGAATGAGGACTAGGAGAGAGTAGTTTAGACTAGCGATCAATGCTGCTTCATAAAAGAATTCCATGATGAATCTAGTGACATCTAGGGATAAGCAATCCCAGAAAGCTTGGAAAAAATGCAATGGAAAGCCATCTAGGCCCGGAGTGTCATCCCCGTTCATCTCAAAGATTGCCCACTAGATCTCCTATGCAGAGAACTCACAGTCTAGATCATCTTCGGCTGGGATCCTACCTAAAGACAGCCCACCCCAATTAAGGGAGGTCGACGATGTCAGTAAGTCGCGAAAGTAAAAGTAACCAGAGATGCCTTTGAGAACCTCAGTCGTCCCCTCTAGTCGTTGCCCTCCTACCATGCGACTCCCAATGGTATTTCGCTTCTTCCTCTCGTTAGCCACCTTATGAAAGTAGGCTGTGTTGAGATCCCCCAATTTGATCCATTTATCCCTGGAGTGTTGCTTCCACTTAATCTCCTCTTTCCGCAGGATAGAGAGGAGGTCTTCTCGGTGGCGGTTAAGAGCAGACACTTCCTCAATCATTAGAGGGGAAGATTCTGTTTTCTAGAAGCTGCTTCTTTTGATTCGTAACAAGTCCGAAACAGGATCTCTCCAAGCTTCTAATTTTTTGACGAAGGAACCGGAACTTCCGAACTCGATTCATGGCCTAGTTGAAGTCAGTTGGCGCTTGAAGCCACCATATCTGAACAAGATCATCAAAAGTAGGTTCATCCCTCCACATTTTATCAAATTTGAACCTCTGAGAGGGGGGGGGGGGGGTGCTTGGGTAAAGAAGGCCAGGTGTCCAGTAACAAGGGCACGTGGTCTGAGACGAGAGACTGAAGCGGAGTTTGTAGGGTATTGGGGTAGAGACTAGAAAGTATCCCAATCATCCGAGATAAGGAATCTGACAAGTCTGGCAATGGAAAGAACTTCTCTTGTTAGTCCAAGTGAAAAGGTTGCCATGAAGGGGAATGTCAATCAGATCGAAAAGACGAACAAAGTCAGAGAAATCCTCCATAGCTCCTCTGTGTCATAGGCCGCCTAGTCTCTCATGGCTAAACCGGGTGATGTTAAAATCTCCCCCTAGAACCCATGGTCCTGAGTTAGAATTCCTAAAAGCAGAAAGTTCCTTCCAGAAATCGTGGTGACGGCTCATGTCATTGGGGCCATAAACTGAGGAGACTACCCAATCGGTATTATTTGACTTACAAGAAAGGACCACTGAAAGGGAGGAAGTGCCTACGTGCTTGCGAATAAGGTCGAAACAGTCTTCCCGCCAATCAATGAGAATACCACCTGAAGACCCGACTGCATCTAAAGATTCTCGGCGTTGAAATCTGGTCCCTGCTAGACTTTTGAGAAAGCTGATGCTAGGTGTACTTGTCTTAGTTTCCTGCAGACAGACCAGATCTACATCATGCAACACACAAAAGAGAGAGATGACATGTCGCTTATCTCCATCACCCATTGATTTTCCAGGATAAAGTCTTTATTACAAAATTACAGGCCAGGGGCCGAAGCCTTATTCTTCTCCAACTCCTGAGAAGAAAACAAAAATTCCCTAGAAACCTCGACATCCTCTGTTACCAAAAACTCAGATTTTTTGAATAAGTCTCGATTAAAACACGACTTATTCAGTAAACGTTATGTACACGATTCTTTCCCGATTTTGTGAAAAAGTCGCGATTTTATGAAAAAGTCACGATTTATCACGTTTTAATCCCGATTTATGCGTTTTAATCCTGATTAATTGTGTTTTAATCACATCATGTATTGCTCGAAAAACCTATTGTAACATCTATATATAGATATATTCTAAAATTCTACCGTTTGTTTCCCGACTCTTTCCCGATCTTTCCGACTTTTTCCCGATTGTTTAGACTTTGCCCCTAGTCGATTTTTTCCCGACTTTCGACTTGGTAACTATGTCGACATTGCCCCCAAAAGTGAACCCGCATTCCATTGCTATCTGTAATATGGTGTCTCGAATCTCAATCAAGCAGGTTCAACAAGAGGCCGGAGTCTTCTTCCACCATAGTAGCCAAAAAACTCCTCAGGTTCTGTATAAGGTGTTGCTGAGCCGGTAGAGGGTGTCTTCTAACGTAAGTCCGCAACGTCGGCTGCCCTGCCATGGAGGTCAATGAGTTGGAGGGAGGAACTGGTTGCCTGGGGGCATCAGGGGCATGACTAAGCAAAACCAAAGCATTGTCAGCCGTCATAGCATCATGGTGGGACTCATCCAAAATCGGTTGGGTCTCAATCGAGGGAGAAAGAAGTACAGCCGGATCAGAAGAATTACCTAAATTACGGATGAGACTTCTATTACGGGATTCTCGTCTAATTCGTGCGCTGGGCCAGCTGGGAGGTTCAAATTTCGAAAAGGCCTCGCAAGGCAAATATTGAAAGCCAAGTCTGACTGTTGCGGGGTAGGAGAAACGTTACCAAAAGCGTTACCTTTCCGCTTGGGGAGGAGACCTTGTGGTTGAACCGCTGCCTTGGGCCGGAATCTGTGGACCAGTGGCTCAAACTGGTGAACGAGGATCGACGTGAAGGGAACAACAACCTCTCGGGAAGGGAACGGGGACCCTCGACAAGGAAGGGGCTGGATGGTGTGGAGGCAGAGGCTGAGGGACGGGGTGCGGTTGCAACGGGGGAGGCGGAGGTGGAGCTGAGGGATGCTGCGGCGGCGAAGGAGGTGGAGTGTGCTGGGAGGGCAGAGGAGGAAGGGTTGGAGGGTACAGATCGCTCGAAGGGCGAGGGGGGCGTGGTGGAGGGGGGTGGGGTGGAGGGGGCCAGGACAAAGAGATAGGTCGGCCAAAAAGGTGGGAAGCCCAAGAGGTTGGGCGGGATCTCACTTGTTCCGAGGCTTCGCTGATACCGCCATGATGGCCTGATCTGGGTGGAAAGGGCCTGTCATCATAACTTTGAACGTCATGATAATGGGGGGTCACACGTTCTGAGAGGGTATGGTCCCGAGGCGTAGTCTCCCTCCATTGTCCATTCTGAACCCTAGGATTGACGATCGGGGTCTGCCTGATGGGCAATGTTTCTTGTACATGATATATGATCAAACTGCTTGGATGAAATTGATTTACAATAAAATGAAATGAAAATCACTATTTTTAATAATACTAAAGTATAGTATTTAAGGGACCGATCTCAAGGAAACTTTACAGTTACATTTTATAAGACGAACTAGTGGTAGTGAAACTCAGGTATTATAATGGTTTCCATCCTTTCTATAAATGCTCTCCCTTTTTTTTTGAAGATAAAATGAAATTAATTAAGTAAATGCTCTCCCTTGACGTTATGATAAAATGTGATACATTGATCATATAACACATTTTTCAAACACTTGAGTGAAACCCGTAATGCATTCCCTCAAGTACGAACCAGTTTTTTTCAGTACTCTACCGCTTTCATTGATGTTGATGTTGATGTTGGTAAACCTAAGGTAAACCTGTTTCTTGACGGATAATTATAAAATTTGCACAATGTGTTGGATTAAAATCTCTCCCTGATTATTTACTAGTTAGTTTGCATATTTTTTTATCAGTTGATTCAATACTACTAGAGCAACGCAATGCATGCCTCCGTCAGTACCACCCTCAAATATTCCTTGATTTGTCCACGTGTCGATGAGCAATTCATGGGATTTGTATTGTTTACCCATGGTGGCTGACAACCAGTGGTGGGGTTTGCGGCATATGACACAACAAAGGCATCTCTATATTTTCTCATACGATTTTAAGAAAGCACCGATAACCTTCTATTCACAGAATCACAATGATCCTTGATTGTTCGTTTAAAATGAAGCTCTAGATTGATCCTACCCGTTGTCTGGCTTATGAAAAGATACAAATGGACGTCCTTCCTATATGGTAGAGATCTTCCACTTCTTAAATATGGCATACAATTAGGGGGTCTCGGCAAAGATCCCTCGCACAAACATCTATTTCTTGGCCATTGTGATATGAAATTTAGACCCTTTTTTAATTTTGGAGGCCTTTGGTTAGGGAACAAGATTACCGTATAGATGGAGTCGATGTATGCTAGTTGGTGTGCTCCTGAATTCAATTTCTAAGTTCCGACATTTGAAATTGGTTTATGTCTAAAGGTGACTTTGGCTTGGAATTGTGGACCGCAAGATACCCTCTTGTTTGTTCAGGACGAGCCTATAGGGTTTTGCGAGCGACGGACGTGAGTGATGCGCTTCAGCTTTTCTAAATTGGCACAGTCCTTGCTACGTCTTGATTTGCTCCTATTCCTTCATGTTGCTTCTTGGGAACTAGTCTTCCATTTTGAAGTGTATAGAGCTGAAAATGGATGGAGACCTCATCTCCATCTACATCTTTATCTACTTGGGGCTCATGTTGCGATATGCATGTGCATTTTTTTTTATCTCATCCTTTTCTTCTCCTATTTAACCTTGTTCTGAATATTTAATCTTTAGGTGAACATTAATATCTTTATAAGTTTGTTTCTAAAGAAATTTGTCTATACCAGGTACTTTTCATCTTTTAAACGAGCACTAGCTAGGGATTCACTTAATATATAGTGAACATAATATTTTTAAATTCTTGCTAGTTATAATTAGGATTTTGTTCATCTTACTTGTGACACACACACACACACACATACACACAGAGAGAGTTAGGATTTTGTTCATCTTACTTGTGACACACACACACGCACACACACATACACACACACACAGAGAGAGAGAGAGAGAGAGAGAGAGAGAGAGAGAGAGAGAGAGAGAGAGAGAGAGAGAGAGAGAGAGAGAGAGAGAGCTTTATTCATTTGGGCAATGGCCCTATATGATATGTACATGAGATGGGGTCATCCTAAGTGAACATACCTAAAAAGGTTAATAAAACTATACAAGAGGATTAATAATATACACACTCTAGCACCCCATCAAACTCAAGGTGGATCATGCATCAAGAGTTTGCTAAGGAAATATCAAATACACTGAATGACGTGTCTCTTTGTAAAGAAGTCTGCAATCTGCTCTGTAGAAGACATATACGGAAGCGAGAGCGTGCCATCCTTATAGTGATGTCACATAAAGTGACAGTCTAGCTTGATATTCTTCATGCGCTTGTAAATCATCTGATTGCTAGCAATTTGAATAGCATTCTGGTTGTCACAGTAGAGGGAAGTCGACTAGCTCAGCTGAATACCCATATCACAAAGTAGACCACGCAGCCATATGACCTCACAAGAAGTGTGTGCCGTAGCACGATACTCGACCTCAGTACTAGAAAGCGAAACCAGGTTCTGCTTCTTGCTTTTCTAGGTGATGAGCGACCACCTTGGAATATGCAGAAGCCAATGGTGGATCGTCGATCAGTGGGATCTCCCGTCTAGTCCATATTGAAAATGGCGCAACGGTCCAAAGAGGAAGATGATGAAAACAACAAGAAGCGAGTCACCGTGCCCCGAAGATAGCGTAGAATCCTCTGTTGTGCTGCATAGTCTGCATTAAATGTTTCGCTTTCCAGTATTGAGGCCGAATATCGTGCTATGTCACGCACTTCGTGTGAGGTCGTTTGGCTGCGTCGTCTACTCAGTGATTTGGCTATTTAGCTGACCTCGTCGACTCCCCTCTATTGTGACAACGAAAGTGCTATTCAGATTGGTAGCAATCTAGTGTTGCACGAGCACACGAAGCATATCGAGCTAGATTGTCACTTTGTGCGACATTGCTACAAGGACGACACTCTCTCTCGCTTCCAGTATGCGTCTTCTGCAGGGCAGCTTGCAGACTTCTTTACGAACACACACCATTCAGCGATTTCGATATCTCAGGTATGTTCACCCTTGGTGACCTCATCCTTTGTGTGTGTGTGTGTGTGTGTGTGTGTGTGTGTGTGTGTCTATATATATATATATATATATATATATATATATATATATATATATATATATATATATATATATATATATATATATATATATATATATAGGGCTATTGCCCCAATAAGTAAAGTATTCTCTTTGCTCTCAAATATCTCCTCTCTCCTTTTCCTTTAGGGTTACCTAACATATCTAATTAAGAGGATGTGGAATTTATGTAAATTTGAGGTGAAGATGCTACTGTTTTGACATATGAGACATTGGAGAACATGATCCACATCCTAGTGAAGCAACCATCAAGATTTTCAAGACTAAAAGGGTGGCTGGCACATATCATCAATTGATTAGCCATTCATTGAAGAGATGATCCAAGATTGCCGTTATTAATGTCATTCAAGCAGTATAATGATTCGTTCAATCTTGATGTGAAGGATTCGATAGCTTACACTACCATTAACACATTGGGTACGTGAAAATCAACTAAAATAACTTTTTAATTCCATAGACTGGTATTTTGACCTTTGATTGGTTTCTGTCGGTGTTCGGTGACCCCTGCTGATTGTATAAGGTTTGGTGATTGTTTTTGTCGTTGCCGTTGTTTTCTTGTAAGTTGACGATATTTGTTTTGCTCTGTTTATCTGAATATGGGCCCGTCACCACATTGGAAGTGTTAGAAGGGGACACAGGCTTTTATGGACTTAAAAGCCTAACAAGATTTAGGAATAAAAAGGTTTGGGTTGGTCAAGATATAAGAACCATTTGCATGTATGTATTTTGGTTGGTTGGTTTCCTTTTTCTGCTATAGACCTCTTTAAGTGGCTGACCAAATTTAATGGCAAATTTTTTTTCTTTATTTCTTCAGTTTCATAAGTTCCACGCCATGTAGAAGGTAAGGTAAATTTTCTTCTTTTATAAAAAAATCGGAATCCTGTTTCAATTATATCTAGACTTGTTGGGCTGCCTCTTTTCCTTATCAGGAGGTCTACTACTGCAATCTTTGGATCTTGAATAAAATTGCAGGTTCTCCTATTTTTTACATCGTTGATTTCCATGTATTTGTTGGTACAGTATATTTTTGCTTGAGGTTTCATCTTATGTTGTGGATTTGACCGTCTTCTTTCTCTTTCTTTTGTTCTCATCAAATCACAATCTAAAATCAGATTCCATTTATGACATCATCTCTCGCAGAGGCTTCTTTTCCTTTTAAGAAAATATCACACTATTTCCTCTCTTTGGATGGATTATGGCAGCCTGGTTAGAGTTAGTATTAGTAGATTGAGTTGGACTGAACTAGATTGGGTTAACTTTGGGTGGGGCTGGGCTCAGGTTATGCTCTCTGTTTTTCACGTTGGGCAGACCTTAGCCTGACACCAACCTGTCCCATTTAATCTGGGATGTCGCGTATTCCTCTTCCATTCCAATAAAGCTATTCATTCACTGTTTAGACTGAGCTGAACATCCTTTCATGTAACAGACTTATGGTTCTAAGGCAGTGAGTTGCATAGGTGACTTACCTTTTTAATATCTTTTAATCAATATCTATGTCAATTTTTATGAAACCTTGTTTCTTGTTATGGCCACCTTTTGGTTTATTGACTTTTGTTAGACCGAACACACACACACACACACACACACACACACACACACACATAAATGCACACTCATGCATACACACACATGCGCCAGTCATTATATTTACTGAATGTAACTATGTATTTGATTTTGTCTTCAGCAATGCAACATTTCAACTGCCTGGATTTCTATCATCCAATATTTTTGAAGACGATGAAGATTTTCGCAGCAGTATGTGCAAGGATACTGGCAATGAGTCACCTGTTAAAGTTGGTAGAGATTTAGAAGAGCCATATGCTCTCATGGTCATTCAAAGTGGTAGATGTCATCATATATATGAGGATGTTGACTGTGAGCATGGAATGGAAGATGTCTCTTCAATATCTAAAGATGTGAACGACATAGACGGAAATGATTCTCTCAAATTGGAGTCTCAGCATCAGATTTGCGACACAACTATAGACACAGCACCAAACTATCAAACTGAGCTCCCTCCTTTACCTGCGGGTTCTCCTCCTCTAATTTTACATACTCCACCTCCTCCACCGCCCTTACCTTCTTCGCCACCTCCACAACCCCCCCCACCTCCAGTGTCACCATCAACACCACCGCCACCACCACCACTACCACTACTACCTCCACCAGCACTACCGCCACTACCGTCTCTTCCACCTCCACTGACCCTACAGCCACCGCTACCTCTCCTACCTCCACCTGTACCATCTTCTCCTTCATCAATTGTATCCCATCCTTCTACCGCTCAAGAATATTGCTGGGTTGCAAGTGTAAGTCTTTAGGCTGTTAATCTGTAGTCTCTTAATCTGCAGTCTCTTTATCTGCAGTCGTTCATATATGTAATTCCTTTTACTTCTATCTCTGCATACAGGACAACCAATTAGTACAGATGACTGGAAATGCTGCCATCCAGGGCCATAGTAATGCTGTAGTGAAGAGCGAAGTGGTTCCACAACAGTCTCCTAATTTTCTGACAACTGGCATCTGCAGTACACAATCCATGCCGGCTTTTGCATCTTCCAGACCATTTGAATATGGGCGTGTAGACATGTATTTAACACCTCAAGCTTCTCATCCAACCCACCACTCTCAACCGGGCAGTACATCAATCCATCAGAGACCTTATTATCCCCCTCCTCTCCCTATGCAACCACCTCCAACTCATCCTCTATCAAGTGCGCAGATACCTTCAAATCATCCGTCATATGTGAACCCCATGCCTCAGCAGCAGCTGCAACAGCCGTATAATTCTTACGCTTTGCCATCTATTCTTAATGGCCAGGTGCAACATGCTACTGATAATCAATGGAGGGTGCGTTCTTGTGATATCGGTCCTGATAACCAGCATGGAGGGAGAACACAGCCATGTTCTGGGGCACAATTTGTCCAGGATGGTATGTGGATTTGCATGTTTGGAGATGATAAATCAACTTCAGGAACCATGATGAATTATAAGTATTTCTAATGTTTACCATTGGATATTTCTTACGTTTCAGTTGGCTTATTTGACTATTTTTATGCATTCTCTCTATTAAAATACCGCTTTATCCAAAGAGAGGAGAAACTAATGTCCTAGTTCGCAGCAGTATTAATCTCAAGAAGGCTAATTATAGGGACATTTTCTTCGCAGGATTCTTTAGGTTAAACATAGAAAGAACATCTTCGAGTTCCATGGGTTTTCAGATTCCTTTACATAATTCGAGGCCATCTGGAACAATCTCTGGTAACGGTGACTTGCTAGAAAGTATTTTTAATTTGTAGATCACATTACACAACTCTTCTTTTTCTGTGTCTAGCCACTGCTGTTTGTGATTAGTTTGTTCCTTTTTAGTCCCACCAGGTCATAGTCTTTCCCATATGATGCCATCAAGGCCTGATGTCCCTGCTCGTAATTGTTGGACATCATAAGATTGTATAAAATAGCTGCTGTAGAATCCTGGTATGGTTTTTGTGCCTTCACTGCATGTGCAAATAAATTCATTATTTTCTTGATCGCATGAAAATCTCATTTATCTTTTTGCTGGAAAAATAATATTTTCTGCTTTGATGGACTAATAAATTCTGTTTCTATGATATTTTATACCAGGTTGGCCAATTGCCATATCCGAGGTCAAGACTTATACCCTATAACGTTAATGAAGTTTGGCTGGAAGTTCTGGATGATTTTCAAATGGGTGGTGGTTCTAAAAGATGGCCATGATATATGGCGTAATCCTTTAGCAGGACTTTGTACATTGTATTTTTTCCCTGATGACAAGATCTGACAGACTGATCAGTGCTAGATGTAAGCCCTTTTTTACTATACCATGATATAATGTCTGGTTGAACTTATATCTCTCGACTACAATAATGATTTTGTGGCATTTTCTTTCACGAGTACATTATTCCAAAATATCTTGTATTCTGAATGTCGAATTATTGCTTTAGATAGTGAGAGATTAAAATAACTACTGATATAGGAGAATCATTTGGCACTTAAAGGTGCCCAATTATTGGTCAAATTGGTTAACTCGAGTCCAATTAGTTGTCTTAAGTTAATCAGATAAGTTAGTGGGTGGACGCGTTTTCACTATTTTCTAGATATTTTCTGGGATGTTTCAGCCATATACTCTATAGGTCAAGTTTTGGGTGCAATTGAATTTTAGTGAAATCCTATTGTGGAACTGTTAATCATGGAGGTTATCAAGTTAACTAACAGTCGGCAATTAAAAGGTGGATTTGTTAATAAACCATAGTTTATGGAAATTGATCAACAAGGCGACTAGAAAGAAGTTCCCGTGGCTTTTACCCACGTGGACCCCACCCACGGGTTATAGCCTTGGAAAGCTTCTTTCATGTGGTCTCTTTCACATAAAAGATAAAATCCACGTCCCTCCTTTCTTTGCATGAGTTCCAAGGTAGCACAGGTAAGGTTTATCTTCCATTTTTTCTTTCCCCTTTTTTTTTTCATTCTTTGTTTCTTTATTTCTCGCTAAAATTATATGATGTAATCTAGGGTTTGCTGAAGACTAGGACTAGTATTCCTCCGAATGAGGTCTTCTCTACCATTTTGATCATCCCATGCTTATAATTATAACTTAAATTTTGTTGATTCTAGTATATAGAAGTACCTATTGACCTTGTAGTCTCTCTTTCGCCTCTTTTCTCGCTTTGGATGGTGCATTGAACTAACCCCATCTTGTTGTAGTTTCCCCTGCGATAACTTTTTTTTTGAGGGATTTCTGAGAAAAATGTCTATATTCTTAAATTGAAGGCATAGAAGCAAGAAATATTTGGGTTCCTATATTGTACAATTATACAAAGTTAAAGGATTAAGGTTCAACTCAGGAGGATCACTATACAAAAAAGGATTCTTGCAGTACAAGAAACATATTCAAAACACAATCCAGTAATGAGTCATAGAACGTACAATGTTTATAAAATGGATTGGCTCTCTGCAAATGGTCTGCATCACTACTCCTAAAGCACTGCAGTTCTATTCTCATCTTGATCCAAAGGAAAATGCACTGCTTTGGGAGTTCTCTCAATACACGAACCTCAGTATTAAAATCAGGAGAAATAGTTATGTATCTATCTTGAACCATAATAGGGAACCTCATGGACTTATAACTGAATTGTGGATGCTAATTAGAAATTTAGAACGACTGAGCATGCCTTGTGTATGCTACACCAGAAAGCCTAAGAACCATCAACCATCGATGAGTGAAAAAAATTGGGAATGTTGGACTTTATGAGAATTCATGTTGACTTGTCTGTATAAAATAAGTTTTCTTTTAGAGAAACAAAAATACCTCTCATTGCATTCCTTATTTAGAAATTCCTTTCCTATGAACAAGGATCCCAGTTCTGTTTGTTTTTTCTAGAGCTTGATTCCGCACTGCTGCTGTCTGCCATTTGAAAGATAAACACCATTAGAAAAGAAGCCACATCGTGAAGTATCCTCTCTAAACAGGCCTAAGAAGCAAGAAATCAAGGGACAAAGTGAATGGATCAGAAAGAGAGCTCTCTCAAGAAGAAATGACACGAATACGATGAGGAATGAAATAGATTTGGATTTAGGATTTAAGACCAATCGGACCGAACGGTCGATGGATGAGATCCGGTCACAGTCGGTCGATTGGAAACCCTCAATCAGTTGGATTTGACTGAAATAGCAAAATATTAAAGGAAAAAATACGCTCAAGCTCTCCTCACAAAATGCACCATAAAACATGATTTTTCTAGGATTTTCAACAGATGATCAATTAAATAGGCCCTATACAGTACACAGAAATTTTTACACAATTTGGCAAACTGATGTTGGACAATCTAATAGAGGATTGCTCATATACCAATATGATGTAGGATGATCTAAATGAAGGTTGACTAGGATATTATGCAATGAGAAAGCAATGAAACTATGCAAGTAACACCTCACCTAGATCCGATATGTTTAGATGCAATTGCATGATATAACCCTATACGCCGATACAACTATGATGATATGCAGGACGATTATGTATCAAAATAAGCAAGCAAAATTATTATCTAAAATAATTTTCAAACGACAAGTAAGAACTAAAAAGAAGAAACCGAGACAGGTAAAAACATTTCCGTTCAGAGGCCTTTGGGTGCTTGATCGGATGATGGATTAGAGTTTTGGGTGCTTTCCGGACTCTGCCACTTTATACTATACATGGGAAGTTTCCGACATAATTCGAGTGATGGAAGATGATATCCTCAATGTCCAATGTTGTTTGTTTACTTGCAAATTATGTTTGCAACACATGGGTTTTTGTTTGTTTGGAAAGAGTCGAAGAAACGGATGTGGAACAAATTTTGTTGTGGAGTAGGTTTATGGGTTAGCTGACTACTTTCAGAATTTGGTAACAATCAGGTGGTCGGATGTGATGTTACAAGAATTTCTTCAGATCTGGACTGCACAGTCTAGATTTGAAGATTGGCTCAATTAGATGGGAGTTTGGGGAAACAAATTGGGGATTTTTATACGCGAAGATCTAGGCATGGTTGGGTTTCCTTAGGATCAAGTTTCAAGGGATTTGGGTAGGCTTTAATGAGGTTTATATTGCAAATATGTTTACGTTTTAAGTTTACAGCCTTGTGAAGGATTGTTGGATGGCTATGGATAAGATTCAATGGAGTTTGTCGAATAAAGGATGAGATCAAGTTTTAATTGAAGGTTTGATACAGAAAATCAGAAGAAAACCAGTGTAGTCAAGGCTTTAAGGCGGACTCAAGGCGCCCAACCTTACTGGCGCCTGAGGCGAGAAGCGAGGCGAGCGCCTGATTGAAATAAAGCATGCAAAAAAACACTATATATAATAATAATAATAATAATAGTAATAATAATAATAATAATAATAAAATGAGTAGTTTGAAACAAGTTCGCATAATCATATAGTATGTGCCATCAAACATCAATATAACTCATTATCATGAAGTTCTATAATCTATATCATCCTCATCTTAAAAACTATAAAATCTAAATAATATAGATTGGGATTTAGGCCTGGATGTCTATAAGTAAGATGAAAAAAAATATGAATTGAAGATGTGAAGTTAACATATAAAGAATTATGACACTATACAACTGAATCAAAAATTGAAGTAAAAAAACTGAGAGAAGAGAATTTTGATGGGCAACATTATACTCACTTTGCGACGAACACTGAAGGCGGCCCCAAAGTTGAAACCCTAACTTACTGACCGTCACGAATTCTTTCTTCTTTTGCTCAATCGCGTGGAAGATTTGAGTCCACAGGGCACGGGATCCGCTGTGGTTATAAACTCATAGGATCATATAGGTTAAAGCCAAAGCTGAATCACAACCGTCCCCAGCCCGACCAATGAATCGTACTCAGTCCCCAATGTCATGCAAAAGGATGGTTGTGATTCAGTTTGGTTTCAGCCTAAACCGTCAATTAAATGAGGCGAGCGCCTTGACTGCCTCGTGCCTTGAATAAAAGCAGACAACAAAAATTAGCTAATAATGGCAGCCTATGAAGCACCGACACTCTCGGGATCTTGTTTGAAGTCAATCCCTTCTTCGCACATGCTCTCTCTATCTATGTAGTCAAAAGCTCAGGCATAGCCCTGACACAAGGGGTGCGCTTTTGTCTAGGCGCTAATGTGGGGTTTTTACTATATTTTTCTTGTTTCTAGTGGGGTTTAGAGCCCCCTTAAATTCCCCCACTTCCCACAATAAAATTAATTTTTATTTGAGGTGCTTAAGTAAAACAAGATAAAAACCATGACGTAAAAACCGATAAAGAGCACAAAACCTCAAATAGCATAAACATAACATCAACTGAAATCACCCATTAAATACTAATAGAGTTTAGAACTAAAATATCTAGGTTAGGGACTTAAAAGTTAAAATAACAAGTCTACAAAATAAATAATTGATGTTCAAAACATAAAATAATATGTCTAGCGTTGTCGAGGGTAAACTGTACTTTGAGCTTTGCACTGATATTGTCGAAAGCCCTCCAACTGTGTTTGGGGTTGAATCCAAGTTGGATATGAATTGGATCAAATCTAGATTTCAGGATGAACTTAGATTTTCATTAAATCAAGGTTTTGTAGGGTCTTTTTGGAAAGAAAGCAATTTGGATGTTTAAGGGAGACTCTTAGGGTTTTAAGGAAGAAGTGGGGAGGAAAAAAAAAAAATCAAAGGATGCAAAAAGAAAAGACATCTTGGATTTAAATTAAGCATCCTAGGCGAGCTTGATCTGGGCGCAGCTAGGCACATGTTTAGGCGCATCGCGCACCTGTGCCTTAAGAGACCTAAGCACTCCCTAGGCGAGGCGCCAGAGTTTAACCTTGAGGACCCTTGTGAGCCTAGGTGCACATTTGACTTTATAGCTTTCTATATATTGAAGACCCATCCATGGCGATAGATCCTGAGGCATAACTTCTTGCCCCGAGGCAACAAATGGAAAGCTCGTGGAGATCTACAAGGATAATGCCAGACTTGTTTAGTAACGCCGAAAACTCAAGATTCTGAACTAAACCCTCCGATCCCAAACCAACAATTGCCTAAAAAATTTCTTCCTCTAAATTAGCAAAGTGCTATGTCACATTTTCTCGATCGTTTTAGTGAATATTAGAGTTTCCATGAAGATATCATCTATTTCCTTTATCCATTAAAAGTCAGTAAAACTTGTATGTTGGTGTAAGACCATAAGTAATTAAATGAGTAACCGTAACTTATGCAGCCGTAATATAAATCGGTCGGGATCGAGGGACACACAACTTTGCCATTAAAATGGCCACGAATTCCATCCGATCGTGAAAAATGAGCGGCGAGGATTAGGTGTCAAATCGCACCATGGGATGAAGTGGAAGCATTAAATGCATCATGTCCGAGCTCACATGGGCTCCAAGTATTCCTCAGAACTCTGCCGGAGGCGGAAACCACCTACTCAAATAGGATTACTTAATTAGTTAATTCAATCCATCTCCTATTTTCAACGTTCGGTATGCTCTACATTTTGTTGTTGCTACCAACTCAATTCATCTTCATGACTTCGAGAATGGAGTGAGTCTCCAACGACATGTTCTCTACTGATGTAGCATAAAGATCACGTAGAACCCAGTCGGTGAATAATTTTTCATGCGGGCCGAGACAACGGGCTCATTCTCCAACGATGACACAAGGGTGAAATTCCAAGTAATAGTTTGGACGACGAAAGAGAGTTACTGAGAAATCCTTGAGTTATCGGATGAAACTTTGTAGCTCTCTGTGTCGATGGGATCAAGGGACTAGAGGGCTTTATTGCCATGATGGTTGCGAGCGTTGGAGGATTTGTAACAATGATATGACATTGCGACTGAAGCTCTGAGACCAAACTGATGCAGGACGGATGAGGGGTCCCGCCAAAAAAGAAGGGTTCTCGCTCTAGGTTAATGATTTTGGTTTCAGATGGTTCAAATTTTCAAAACAGCTGTGGGGTATTTTGGTCTTTCATCATGTTAGATTTTCCGAATCAGGTTGAAACTTGGAGGAGGGTAGGTTGGTCTAGATGTAACGAAGCTATGTAAAAGTTTGGAGGTGATTTGCTTGTTGAATGTGGAGATATTAAACCATTACCAAATTTGGACTATGTATTCCAGATTTGGGTTTGGACTCGTTGCAGGGGTTCTCGCAATGGAAAGTGGTGGACTCTTGTGTGAGAAAGTTGGGGGAATGGTAAGGTAATACTTTGGGATCGTTTTAGTCATGAAAAACTAGGTTTTGATGTGTTTCATGATTGTTTTGGCTCAAATTAGGGTTTGATGCGGGAATAAACTCGACGAGACAACTTAAAAAGATTTAGGAAAGGTTTTAATGATGGTATGATTCATATACAAAGAAAGGAGATAAGAGGGAAGAAGAGATAGAGAGGGGAGGGGGGGGGGGCATACTAGTCAACAACTAGGGTTTCATTGGAGTCGGCACCAACGAGGGGGAAAGAAGATGCATCAGCCTAAATAATTATGGCTAAAATAACAACATAACTATGAAAATAAATAATACAAAAGATAAGTGGGCTTCGTCTGAGATGGGCCGTCGCATCTGGAACAAGCCTGGGCCTCGGAAGTCGTGTATGGAAATATGCTCCGCATCATATATGTTTGTTTACTGGAATATATCAATATCAAAGATAAAATGAGGTTTTCTTTCCCTCCAACAAAATCTGTAATGTCATTTTAAGCGATTCATAGTTTCACATTTATTGTTTCATGTTATTGTAGATAGATCATGGCTTTGCAGTAAGTTTGGTCATTGAACAATGTTTTTTATTGCTACAATTGAATTTCTGCAATGCATATTTCTTGACACCAATCTAGCATACTTTCATGACGCCCACCAGTTTTTCCCTGTTTAAGAGACAGAAGTATCTTTTTCTAATAATTTTCAAATCTAACTTACTAAAAGCTGATTGCACGTAACTCACCTAATCAATTCAAAACCCTCCTCCAAGAAAAAATTCTTTCTTATGTGATCCATATTGGTCCCAGTAAGGAGAGTAGCTATCAACTCTCATCTGGTATCATTTTTGCACAAGAGGTTTCAACATATTGTACAAGTTGATGTTTACTTTATGATACTTGTCTGTTTACTGTAATTTATAAAAAAAAAAACCTTTTATCATCTTATCAGTTCTTCTTTGGCATGCTTATGTTCAGTCATATTTGGCTGACTTTATTTCCATGCATCTCTCAGTTGCTGACTCAAATTGTCTTAAAAGCGTACTTTTCAATTGGGTTTTTTTTGTAACTTCGTACAGTTATAGCCTTTATGACTGTGAACTAGTTAGGTGTTCATGTCTTATATTTCATGGACCACTTACGTCATTGTTGTGGACCTGTGCTATGGCCTTTTTTTTTCGTTCTTCGAGTTGAATCCTCTTGATTGTTAATATTAAGGAAAGGTTGCATGCACTATTACATGCTTAGTGTGCTTGGGGAGATAGGGAGAAGGGATCTATGTGCATTTATAAGAGATGTTTCTACTCTTTCCTTAACCGTGTGATATGATCTATTTGTAAATATGTGAATATTATTGTTACAGGTTTTTCAGCTGCAACAAAATGAGTTATGGGTAAGGGTGCTATGGTAGGGTTCATGTTGGAGACGGAACAAGGAGTATTTTGGAAGTTTCCTGCCAGATAAAACTGCTGCAGTTTAGAGGTAAAATTTTGAAAGTGCTAAGAGTTCTTAGGGTATTTTGTACTCCGAACAGTAACGTACGGTACAAGACATTTGGCTGAAATTTTTTAAAAATGCACTCTTAAACTGAGGCATTAGAGATGCAAATACTAACCTTTTCAAAACACGCCTGTAAGAAAAACATGGAAAATCAGAAAACTATGGGTGTTTTAGAATTTCAGCCATATGTACTGTACCGTATTTTCCTGCTTGTAATACGAACTCGCCTTTGGAGAAAAGTAATGTACAGTTTCGTAACTAGCATGTTGGTATTACTGTAGCTTTAGCATACAGACCAAGTACATTTTGAGAAACTTCAGTTAATACTGAACTGCTGCTGATGATGTGAGAAAAGCTATTGGTTGCATATGAAGCATGAAAGAGAAAGGTTGTTGGTCTTTGATTCCTACTCTAAAGCTACTGTTTTGATATCTCGAAGTCTTGAAACAATTGGAACAAAATATGGTAATAGGATGACTATCAAGACTTAATCGTAAGATTGGGAAGAATAACATTATGGTTATTCATTTATTTACTTAATCATGATAACTTCAGCATGGGGCTATTAATGTGGCATTGGAAGTTCAAAGTGGAAATTAAGTTCCCTTGATCTGATGCTTCTATGGCCTTGTAACCTGCAATTGAACATTCTTGCTTCTTGTTCTAGTAAAAATGTTTCTTTTAATACGATTAACTTAAAGATGTAGAAGCATTGCTACCAATCTGAGTGTGTTCTTTTTCTGTGGACGTATTACTTAACATGACTTCAGACAGTGGCTATGACACAAGAAAACAAAAATAATGCTGGACCTGTCGGTATCCAGTGGAAAGTCATCTTTGCTGACTTTTGGAATGCGCACGGGTGCATGCATCACACACACACACACACACTGTGTGTGTGCGTGTGTTTTCTCACTTCCAACTAATAGTGTCTATGTTAAACATATGACCAGGTTTGCTGATTGGTTCATCTTATATAATTATCACATATGTTCTCTATCTTCATCTATCATCAAAGTTTTGGTCTATGTAAATTAGGATTGTTTCTCAAGTTGCTCGCCTTGTTAATTGTTATTGAGTTACGAACACCTTATACCTTATATATCTTAACATCAAAAAATATATTACACTATGAAATAGTGTCTAGTAACCTTAACTTGTACCATTTCTATTATTTATTATTATTAATTAGTTTTTTAAAAAAATTCTAAAACTCGTCCCACAGTACGTGAGACCACTAAATTTGTAAAAACTTGAACAAGGGAAGGGGGTCCGGAATCGATATCATCCTCAAGTTTTGTTTTTTTGATATATATTTAGTCATGTGCGTGAGACCACTGAATTCAAAGCCCCTTCAATTAATTTATGGTCTCTTTCCCCTCATTCAATTTAGGGTAAAACATAAACCCTAAATCCTAACCCTAAATCCTAACCCTAAATAGGCTAAATCATAAACCTCAAACCCTAAACCTAAAACTTAAACCTTAAGCTCCTAAAGCCTACCTTTTATTCATTTATAATTCCTAATGTCTTTTGTTTTTCTGATTTTTTTCTTCTATGTTTGTGCAATTTTTCAAAAAAAAAAGAGGCTGAGTGCAATTTTTCAAAAAAAAGAGGCTGATCCCAGTTTCGGCCGATAAAGAGTCATATCATTGGCATAGTTACCAAGTCGGAAGTCGGGAAAAATCTGCTAGGGAAGAAGTCGAAAAATTTGGAAAAAAGTCAGAAAGGTCAGAAAACAAACGGTGGAATTTTAGAACATATATATATATATATATATATATATATATATATATATATATATATATATATATATATATATATATATATATATATATATATATATATATATATATATATATAGAGAGAGAGAGAGAGAGAGAGAGAGAGAGAGGGGTGTTACGTTGCGCTGCGGGGAGAAAATGCGCTACGAAAGCCTGGCCGTCCGATCGGATTTGATCGAACGGCAGCCCGAAATCCCGCTCCCGAACTCCCTGTGATCCCTTGACCGTCTGATCGCAGTGACGCAGCCGTCTGATCCCGTGCACGCACCCCCGCCTGGCACGAAATCAGTCGGTTCGATTCCCATACGTTAGATCGATGGGAATCGAACGGACTGAATTGATTTTCGCTGTTACTGTAGCGGCTACAGTAACAGCGAAAAAATTTCTGCCCGTTGGATTCCCATCGATCCAACGGATGGGAATCCAATTAACACATAAGTGGGCTGGGTGATTCCCACCCGTTGGATCGATGGGAATCCAACGGGCTGAAATGTTTTTCCGGCTACAGTAACAACGAAAATAAATTCAGTCTGTTCGATTCCCATCGATCCAACGGATGGGAATCGGACCGACTGATTTCGTGCCGGGCGGGGGTGCGTGCACGGGATCAGACGGCTGCGTCACTGCGATCAGACGGTTAGGGGATCACAGGGAGTTCGGGAGCGGGATTTCGGGCTGCCGTTCGATCAAATCCGATCGGACGGCCAGGCTTTCGCAACGCGTTTTCTCCCCCCGCAGCGCACAGCGCAACGTAACACCCCTATATATATATATATATATATATATATATATATATATATATATATATATGTGTGTGTGTGTGTGTGTGTGTGTGTGTGTGTGTGTGTGTGTGTGTGTGTTACAATTGGTTTTTTGAGCAATACATGATGGGATTAAAAAACGCAATTAATCGGGATTAAAACGTGAAAATCGTGACTTTTTCATAAAATCTTGATTTTTTTCAAAATATCAGGAAAGAGTCACGTAGTGAACGTTTACTGAATAAGTCGTGTTTTAATCGAGACTTATTAAAAAAATCGGAGTTTTTGGTAACAGAGATCACTTGTGCGTATCGATCCAGAGCCAACCGATACCCGTACTGATACCTGTATTTAAAACCTTGCTTGAAGGTGACCGATTGTTTTGCTAGGCACGTGCCAAGTTTTCTTACTGACTGGGCTTGGTTCAAACTTCAAAGTTGCAAACCATCCCTTGAGAAAGCTACAAGCTTTTAAGATTAAAGGTTGGGTTTCGTCCAACCTTCAAATCAGTTTCCGCCGAAAAGCTTGAGAATAAACATTGTGTTCCTGGATGCAGTGGCGGACCCAGGAGCTCCAAAATTTAATTTTTTTTTTTTTGTTGGGGGGGAGGGGGCATATTAAATTATTTTATAAAAACTTTTAAAGTCTCAAAGGGCTCTTTAGGAATTTTGCCAATTTTGGGGGGGCTGTAGCCCCCCTCAGCCCCCCCTTGGTTCTGCCCTTGCTTGGATGAACCCAAAATCTTAACACATACCAAATCATAGAGGTAACTTAGTTTATGCCCCTTAGGATGCATGCCAAATCTACAGAGGCACGTTCCCCTAGTTGACAGAAACAAAAAAAGCCTTTGGTTTTTAGTCACAAGCCATGTTCAGGTGTGTACATGCTAGATCTGGCGCGCGCGAATCTTTTTATCATAGATGTTTTGGTCTCCCGTTCATAGAAAGCCTCGATTTTGATCATGGAAATTTTGGTCTCCAGTTTGTAGAAAATGTACGCTTTCCTAGCCTTTTCCTTAAGGAAGATGAAGGCCTCAGCCTTCTGATCATGGGGACTTTGATTTGTAGTTTGTATAAGACCCTTGTGGTCTAGCGTTTATGTGCTTTCCCAGGTTGATGGGTTTGATCTTCGAATCATGGAGTCTTTCAGCTAGTAGAAGACGACCTCAGTCTTTGCTTCTTGAGAGTTTGATTTCTAGTTCATAGAAGACGTTAGTCCTATGTGACTTTTACTCACCACAAAGATGAAAACCTGAATCGCAGTTAGTCTTCTGAGACTTGTGCTCACCCATGAAGACGAAGGCTCCAGTCTTTTGACATGGAGACTCCAGTCTATAGTTCGTGAATGACTTAGTTTTCTAAACCACGTGCTTGTGCGAGAAGGGAATGCTGGGTTTCAATGTGGCAATTTGTGAACATGAAAATTGCAGAAATGTGTGTGTTGGAGTCATTGAGGCTGTCAGAGCCTCGGGGTGATGGAAGAACACAAAAGGAGCTTGGAGTCTGTGCACCAGGCGAGATCAACTCGGTCGTGCGTACTCGGGTTGCAACTACCGAGAAAATGAGAAATGATAAGTTATGTCTATAAACCTTAAACATTTATGAAAAATGAGATAAAAACTCAAAAAAAAAAAACATAGACAACTTAATTAGTATGAGAGATATAGCTCAAAAGATAGAGCCATTACTCACAAGTGTAACTTGTATGTAGCGAAACGTGTGCAAGAAGATCGAGCTTTGAATATTTGCATCTTTATTATACACTTATAATCTAGGAAGCACCGATACGGATACGGGGATACGGATACGAGGATACGGATACGGCGATACGTGGAATTTTGAAAAACTAGGATATGCAGTATGGCAGGGATACATTTATAATTATATATATTTATATATAATATTAATAATTAAATATAATATTTTGTGCTAGAATAGAAATAGTGAATAGTTTGAAAATTAAATATGACCATGCTCATCATTGATTACATGATTTACATCCAATACAACCAACAAATCAAAGAAAGTGTCACATTCATCCATTACAAAAAATAACGCTAACAACATTACGCAAATGTCATATTCATCATCCATTACAAAATGCTAATATTCATCATCCATTACAAAATACAAAGTTAGTGTCACATGCATCATCCAAAAAACAAAACATATAAATGATATCGTTAAGCAAATGTTCACGTATAGAATTTAGACTCATCCGAAGTTCTGGTCGAGTTCCGGTTGGGTTCGGGTCAGATTTTTGAATTTTGGACTATATTACCATCCATACGTATCCCGGCGTATCGGCCCCGTATCCCCGACGTATTGGTTCCGTATCCCTGACGTATCGACTCTGTATCCCCGCGTATCGATCCTGTATCCGGCCCCGTATCCTTGACGTATCAGATCTTTTTTTTGTTTTTTTAAACTCTGATACTTCATAGCCGTATTGGATACGTATCCCACCGTATCGGACTATCGGGAAGTATCTGATACGGGTACGGCATCTGTTTTGAAGTATTAGTGTATCCCTGCTTATAATAATTTTCAAAACAAATAAACATCAAATTGACTAAAACATGAATATAGCAAGCTAAATTTACATATTATTACCCCTTCAAAAGTATCAAATATGCACCCAAAGTATCATTATATAACAAATAAAATCAACTCTATACTAAAGCCTAATGTCCAAAGAAAATGAAGAAAAGGTTGAGAATCAAAATAGATCGCCATTTATTAACAATGCCAACATCATTGTTGAAGTCACAATCCACACTGTCAAAGCTAATGATATCATCCTCCAACCCGTCACGAACATTGTCTGTGCTAACATCAATGTCATATAAGTCCCTTGAAACAATCAAGGGCTAATCAACCTGATTTTCACTAGCTTTATGGATGTTCTAAACCTCTGCCTCTAGTGTCTTAGCATGTTCAACACCTTAAGTGTAATTGTATTAAGTTCATAAACATGTGCCTCCTCGGACGCCGCCGGCAACTCTGGGGAGGCCAGGAGGTCGATCCGATCTTGCTGCAGGGTTGGATCTGATCCCCTTCCACTCCCCTCTTGTGCATAGGGAATTGTAGGCGGCCGGTGTTTTGTTTTCGTCACGCCGGAGCTCCACTGCTCATTTCGTAGTCTATGCTCGTCGTTAGGGGATGGATCAGCTGCTGGTTGTTGGCGGAGTGAGAGATCTAACCCCAGCAGTGATTCTCTGACGGTGGTTTTTCGGATCGTCTCCGCTGCACAGTGGAGCGACCTCAGGTGGTTCGTGGCGGTGGCGTCGATGATGGATCGGGGCTTCTCACCCCAATTTGATCGAGCTGCTGGTGATGGCGTCGATGTGTTCCCAACGATTTTTTATTTGTGTTTCGGATGGCAATGCTCCATTATAGGCTCGCAAGCTTATGCAAAAATGATGTTCAGAGGATAATGCTTTGTGCCAAGGTGGACTTACATAAATTTGATTACATCAATCGAATTTCTCGTAGCCCTTGGATTTCCTTGAGGCTACATAGGATCTACCCCAGGATCTTGGGAGTTCACTTGGGATTCTGCTGGCTTGAGATTCTACAGTTGGGGATCGGGAATTCGATAAACTTGGAAGGGAATATGTGACGTTACTAGTTGATCTAGTATTCTACATGGATAGTGGGTACCCTAGGCAAAAAAGTTAGAACCATCTATTCTAGATGCAGGATTTAAAGAACACTAGTAGGAAATTCTTCTTCTTTTTGGGTACCCTAGGCTAATACGAAAAAACATTTTATTTGTGTTTTGGTGGGAAATCTGGTTGGTTATATCTTTGAGGATGTTGGAACTCTTTTTATTTTTATTTTTGTAAAATGAGATAATTTAATGAAAAAACAGTGCTAGTGAAGGTTGGATTCTGCACGACGTTATGCTCGATATCTTTTTTTTGTTGTGACATGCAGCTCCTCCTGTTGGTGATTTCAATGTCTATTTTGAAAATTATGTATGGTGAAGAATCATCAATGTGGTTGTCTTCAACATCCCTTTTCTGTGTGGGGCTTTTTTTCAAAATATTATTAAAAAATAAAATATTTAGTTAAATAGCGGATGATGAAAACTATTTGCCATTCTAGCGTTCTGACCGCCATGTGGCAGGTCAGTGTTATAAAGCGTGCCGGAATTTTTTTATTTTTTTTCTTCTGAGTTAAGTTAAATCCGGTATCTGGGTTAGCAAGTTTAAATCTGGTATTCTGAATACCGGGTTTAACCAGGGCCCCTTTATATAATGTTCTCACACTTAGCCATTTTCTTGTTGGACTTTGAGTAAACCCGGTATCCATAATACTGGGTATAAACCCGCTAACCTGGATACCGGGTTTACCTTAACTAGGAAAAAAAAAAAAAAATTGCAATGCGTTTTACATGTTGACCTGTCACGTGGCGATCAGAACGCTAGAATGGTTAATAGTTTTGATCAACCGCTATTTAGTTAAATATTTTATTTTTTAATAATATTTGAAAAAAACCATATTTTTTTGATTTGAGTTTCATGTTTGCATCTCATATCAGCTGCTTTAGTGAAATGGTTTGTTTACCTATTTTGTTTGGGGGATTTTGTTTCAAAATATTATTTTTTTTAAAAAAAATTAATTGAATAGCGGTTGACAAGAAGTATTTAACACATTAGCGCTCTGATAACCACGTGGCAGGTCAGTGTCGTAAAACGGGGCCACATCAAAAAACTTATAATAATAATCTTAATTCTTGTGAAACCTGTTATTAAATTCGGTATCCTAGATACCTAGTTTAATCGAAAATCTTATACCCCTTATGTTGCGGTACCTACACTTCGCCATTATTTTTTTTTGTTAAATCTGGTATTCAGAATACCAAGTTTAAAACCGGAAACTGACACCGGGTTTTACTAGAATCAGAAGAAAGAAAAAAAATTTAACGATACCTCCATGGAGTTGCTTAAATAGTTTTGTTCGACCGCTATTCAATTAATTTTTTTTTAAAAAAATCGCTTGTTTGGTTGATGCGATTTGTGCATCACAATTTACTAGTGCCCCCCAACTTAACAAAAAAGAAAAAGTACTGAATAAGTTTCCAAAGCCTCCTAGACATTTTGATACGGGCACCACTGTCGGAGCCACCGGTTCCATGCACCTCACCATTGTCGCCCGCCTTGTGCAACTGATAGGCCCCTCCGTCATCACCAGCCCTCCTCCTTCCTTCCTCCTTTGAACCCCATTTCGGTCAGGAGGGGGGGGGGGGGGGGGGGGGGGCAAGGAATTGGGGGTCCTAGAAATTTTGTGGGTGCCAACAGCAGAAACTCTTTATGTCTCAAATCAGCATTGTGATTTGAGTGTAGCACGGCCAAAGCACTTGGTGTATCACGCAAGAGTTAAGTGTTGAATATCAAGGGACTTAGTCCAGCTGGCTGATTGTTCCTGCGACCGCTCTGGTGCGATCCGAACCATTTCGGCCTTCGAATGAAATCGAATTTAGGATGTGGTGCATCGATTGTTAATGATTTAGCTAGCTGCACGAATCGATTAGCGGGTTCGATCGGACTCATGGCAGTTGTCCATTAGCACGAGCGGCGGCTCCGTAATTATCTGCATCAGAATTTTCTGTGCATCCCCTTCTAGATTGGGCTTCGTCGTAGTTCTGTTCATCAGGCTGCAGAGTGCAGTGGAGATGTTTGTGCTAGGGCTGTGTTAGGCTTAGTGATTTTGGGCTGCTGGCGAGTATTTTAGCGGCCGCAGACCATGGTCTGTGTTTTGCTATGAAAAGGGGAAGGCTCCAGGTCTGTGCAAGAAAAAAAAACAGAAGGTAAATTTCAAAATCCGCCCCTAAACTATACACATCATTTCAAATTGGTCCCTCAATCTGTTTTTGTATTTTTTGAACTTAGACCTTGAACTATGCTCTGTCTGCATTTAGCCATCTCTGTCAACGTTCAATCTTCAAATTTGACTTTTATCTCGAGAGTAACCTTATCAATTTCCAAAAAAGTACTTTTTTTTATTATTCAATTTATGCTTACTGGGACCAAGGTATTTTTAAATAAAAGTTTTAAAAATCAGCACCGTGCGATATGGAAGCAGCAGTCATGATGCACAAGGGGACTTCCGTCAATAGCTGGCAGTGTGTGCATATCCGCATCGTATGACCCTTGACGCTACCGGCTTCTTACTGCCCAAGCAAGCCCAAGCAGTTGTCATGCTTGGGTCCCTGACATCCATAGGTGGTAGTTGGTGAATCACAATCAGACGGCCGATACTACCAGTACGAACGACAATGCCATCCATCCGATGTGGAATACGCTCGGCCCACCAACGAATGCGATGCATGCTTGGGTCCAAGCAGTGAACCATCCTTCTTGCCTTAATAGACCAACCTTTTAGATTGAAATTTGCCTTAATAGATGAACCTTTTGTATGAGAGAGAGAGATTTAAGAAAGAATTTTTTATCCGTACAATTAGATGGATGGGTAACTTATCTCTACACAATCTTAAAAATGGCATGGTTGTAAATAATCTGAATTGTCTTGACATGTTACATAGATAAACTTTGTATCCTGAGTTCACTCTTTCATTTCCACCCACATGGATAAAAGTAGGAGAAAAATAGAACCCCCCCACTGTACAAAACAAACTTATGAGTACAGTTTATATATATATATATATATATATATATATATATATATATATATATATATATATATATATATATATATATATATATATATCTTCTGATTTTCTTTTTGCACTACAAAAGAATCACTTCAATCAAATAGGTATGAACCCATGCAACAAAATAATCCTCAGTTCATGAGAGTAGGTAGAATACAGCCACTCCCCATCTCCGCCTAACGTATGAGTTGTGCCCTAATCTGACGAGGGGTGTATCCCCCCCTCCCCTCGGCGATGAATAACATCAGGTAAACACTGGCAGACTGACAGTTTCATTCATGTCATCTCCAGAGTCCCTTTCTAAACATAATAGGGATATGTATGCATTGTATAAGCTCCTCCTAGATTGAAGACATGGCTTGAAAAACTCCGATCTTGTGAGCCGTAAGAGAGCAGCATGAGAGAGAGAGAGAGAGAGAGAGAGAGAGAGAGAGAGAGAGAGAGAGAGTGAGAGGCTAATCCAGAGCAGCTTTGTTCCTCCAAAGATTCATGGGTTTGGGCAAGCCATCATAGATCGGCCTAGGTATCGCATCTGGTTTCAAACTCCACTTGCTGGTTGGCCAAATGGATGAGGAACCGTTCTCCGACTCCTGCAGATTTGAGGTGCTCGATGATTTCCGGACAGCAGCCGACACATCGCCTGTTAACAGATCTCCGATAGGAATAGCATTCAGGCGAGCCATATCCATATCCGTCCGACTCCCTGACTTCGGCCTGAGAGCTAGGGTTTTCCCTGTTCTTCCCGGGAACCCCCCGCTTGTATCCTCCATCAACAAGACTTCCGGGGTGCGTACAGATGAATCGTCATCAGCTTTTTGGCGTCTCCTGATGGATCTCTCGCGCTCTTTGCTGTCCGCAGCTTCAGCAACCGCTTTGTTGTCGGCAATCTCCCCGTTTTCCGGCAAGAACCCGTTGACTAAACTTATAGATTTCCGATGCCGGCTCAGAAGTGGGTCAGAAGCTGGCGACTCTCGAGGCATTGGCACATCTTCAAAATAGAGAGCCCGGCTGCCTGTTCTGTAAACTGCCATCTCAGTGCCCTCGGCTACCGGCTTTCTTTTTGGAGGTGTGAGTCCGTAGTATCCCTGTAAACTGCTCATGGCAGGTGAGACTTTATGCTGCGGGGGTTTCAATCCGAGCAACTGGAACGAATCTAGAACACCATTAAGAGGCTGCCGGGGAGGAGTCTGTTCTCTGCAATCAGTTCTAGCATGTTAAGTGAAACTGTGACTTTTACTATCATCAGAGCTGGCAAGGTGTTATCCCAATTTACTCGGGAATATATATATATATATACACACACACACACACACACACACACACACAGAGAGAGAGAGAGAGAGAGAGAGAGAGAGAGAGAGAGAGAGAGAGAGAGAGAGAGAGAGAGAGAGAGAGAGAGAGAGAGAGAGAGAGAGAGAGAGACCTCTCCCTTGTTTACCCTCCCGAGAAGTTTTACAATTTGATGATTTTTGGTGGGTGTGTTGTCTAGGGTAAGGTGATCATCCTCACCAAAAATCAGCAAATTCTAGAACTTCTAGAGTCATCAAATGAGCTCGGCAAAATTAACGGTCACAGTGAACGGTCAAAAATGTTTCGAACATTTGATGACCCTAGAAGTTTTATAATTTACTGATTTTTGGTGAGGATGATCACCTTACCCTAGAGAACACATCCACTAAAAATCACCAAATTCTAAAACTTCTAGAATGGCAAACAATGCCTGAGGTGCAGCAAGGACGCTGTACCTCAGGTCTAGATTCCCTTTTCCCATATATATATATATATATATGGTTAGGTTCAATGGACATTGTTTTTGCACTCAATTTTTTACACCGATTTTCAAAACCATATAAGACAAGATGATTATGCTCACAAAAAATCAAGAAATTCTAAAACCTCTATCTAATGGTTTAAAAATCGGTGTAAAAAATTGAGTGCAAAAATAGTGTCCATTGAACCTGACCCATATATATATATATATATATATATATATATATATATATATATATATATATATATATATATATTGCAAAACACAATGGAATAATTATATTAAGCAACTCCCTTTGCTAAAAGTAAATCTAGAGAGCTCTTAATTGGTTCATAAATGTGATTATGTTGAGGTTGACCTCACGGTTGACCCTATATCATCGATACTTGTAGGATTCTTCTACATTCTTCAATATAAAACTAATGCCTTAATAGGTAAGGTTTAGGAATCTTATAAACTAAATCTCAAAAAATCTAATACCTGTTTCTTTTGTAGCCTCTACGATCCAAAAGATAATTTGAAGATATTATATAAAATGATAACATAATCAAGAAAGACTTGGGAATGGATCCTCTTGGACTCAATCTGTCTTAACACTATTTTTTGATGAATCAGTTGTCGATAAAACATACTTCTTTTATGTGATCAACTATGCTACTATTTAAGTATAGTCAATATTCTCATCCAATTCCGCAGCACCATCATTAGTTAACTATGCTACTTGCATTTTTTGTGGGCATCCTAGGGAGACAACAAATCACCTCTTCCTTAAGTGCCTTTTCTCCAACAGCATTTGAAGCAAGTTCAGGGAAAGGTTATCCATCAGAGGCAGACCAATGACATTTAGGTCGTTGTGGACCATGTGGAGGAACCAAAGGATTTCAAAGGCCTTGGGAAGCACTGGCATATCATAGTCATCGTAGTGAGTTGAGCAACATGGAAGGAGCGTAACCACTAGATCTTTAATGGGTCCTAGAACCAGGCTGGTTTGGTCCTCAAGAAGATCAGGTTCTACTTGAAAACCTGGAAAGTGGTTTTTGAATCCATCCTTTATTTTGACTTTTGGGTCCTCTTGGACCTCTTTACTTTGTAACCTCTTTGTTTAATAAACCTGGAAAGTGGTTTTGCAAGGAGAGTTGTGCTTGCGACTGAAAGGACCCCACCCCCCCCCAACACACCAAAGCACTCTCTATACATTAATAAAAAAAATATTACTAATAAATGAAATGGTCAAAATAATGTCAAAGCAGCCTAATGGTTTAGTTCGATTCCCATTCCATGGAAAAAATAATCAAACCAGAATGGAAAAAATAATCAAACGAAACATAGGAACGAAAATGAAAGAGTAACATGAGAATCATCCAGGATTCCCCCCTCATTCTCATGGTGAACCAAACACCTTCTGGGTAATATAAAAAGGATTCTCCTCCCTATTCATGGCATTTTTCCTGCACGAACTAAACATTGTCATCCTCTTTTGATTCCCTTGAATCCTTTTTCGGGGAATCAGAATAGGATGCCAAGGGCCAATTCCGCAAACCAAACACCCCATAGAGTATGTACATGAGGGTGGTCACCACAGTTGAGAATACCACCAGAAAGAAATAGAGAATACATGTATATGGAAGTATAAATGACGCCAATGTCTGACATTTACGCAATTACCACAATATAAACAACACAACCTTAAATTGTTGGATGTTAAATCTAAAATTTACAGCTTCTAATACTTTAATTCAGAACTTCATCTACAATTTATTAAAAAAAAGGGCTTCTCAATGACATCACACTTTTTTCTTTTGGACGACGTCAAATACATGACATAACTAGACAGGTCTCTTCATATTGAAGTTCCATTATGTCTATCAATAGCAAATAAGAGTACATGAGCTTCAATTACAGCCTGCGTACATGTACCATACCAAATCGTATAATAACTACTAGTGCTCTCAGTAAGGAGCGTATAAAGTACAATCCTCACAAATTGGACGGAATATTACATTGTTTTGACATTAGGGAATTTCATGAGATTTAAAAAATCAGATGACACTGTCGAACCTAAACACTACTTATGTAGATTTATGATGTAAAACTAGATAGTAATAAGTTCAGACTTCATGATAATCAACAAAGATAAGGTGCTATGTGAGATGTGATGAAAAGCTAGCAACAAATATAACTTCAATTATAATTAGAAAAATAAGAAAGTAATCGAAAATTAGGTGGTACAGTCAGGTGTAATAAAGGCCCAAGGAGGTATAATGGAAGGGATATGGAAAAAGAGGGGTGATCAAAGATCAGCATTAAAGTGGGATTTGAGAATGCCTGTGTATACAAGACTTCAGCCCATGATAGGGAAAAACCAAAAGTGACCAGGTGTGATAGCAAATTGAGCAAGTAGTTCAAGTGTAGCTCATGTTCGCCTTGCTAGCGACTCATTTGAGTACATTTATTCAGTTAGCAAGTGAAGCTTGATTGTATACATAATCAGTTATGTGCTACCTATGGTTGTGTCTAGAGTTTCGGAATTAAATTTCAATTCAAGCTCAAGCTACCATAAGGAGCTTGAGCAGTGTTCGGCTCAGCCTATTTAGACTCTACACACGCACACGTTCGGCTCAACCTGTTTACACCCTACACACAAACATGTGCACACACACACCCAACCACACACACATAATAAATGAGGAGAAAACAAAGGATAACTACTTAGAAAAGGAAAGAAGGAAGGACAAATTGAGTGAGAAATAAATAGAAAGGGGAGAAATTGGCATGTACTGAAGCTCCTCTATTGAGAATGCAGCATAATTATGGAGTGTTGAATGATGCACTGGAGAAGGGATGGTTTAAAATAAAAACAACGGAGACAAAGTAAAGGAAGAGCAATAATAGGTAAGGGCAAAAAGGAAATAGGGCGTACCAGTGGAGCTACATTGATGTGAAATATATCCTTCGTTTTTTAATTTCTGCTTATTAATTCTCATGTTACAATTAAATAAACAAATGCTAACATGCCACAATATGAGTTTTGAAATTGGTTCTAAAGAATTGAACATGAAAACAATTGGAGACCTCCTATCATCCACTCATTGGCACCTATTACCCACTACATGCGCTCAACCATCTCCAATGCCCCTCCTTTCAATAACCCGACTTAACTTTTCTTGAAATTCAATCAGTACCTTGGAGGGGTTTCATGGTCAAAAGAGCATGATGGTGGTAACACATATACAAACATCGATCGAACATGAATCCACATCCAAGATACAGGATCAACTTCTGTTCATAAGTGAAATCCATGAATTACGTGGCGTTTGGGCGATTGTAGATGAGTGGGCTCTATTGTCGATCCTAATAGATCCACCGCTCACTAAAGCCTTTTCGACTCAAGGATACTTGTCATACTTATTGTATAGAATAGTCTTGTATTTGATGGAAAATGAAACGGAATGTCTTACTCTTTTAACTCTTACCTTCTCATAGTTAATGTTCTAGTATTTTTTCATAGGTTTTTATATATAAGTATATAAACTTAGATATATTTAAAAATTTAATTGTATCTTACGATACACAATACACAAAAAACGATATGACAACCTTGCATGAAAGGTCCATCCATATTAGAAGGTGTGTCATAATAACTACATTTTACAAGTGTCATAAGAATGGGCAAATGCTACTCTTAGGAGCAAATGTGAGAATCAGATACCTACAAGAATGGTAAAAGATAAAAGTAACTAGTGGACAGATGTGAATCAATAAAGTAAACACATAACAAACAATTGTAATACAGCTGAAAAATGGTGCTGATATTGATACTGATATGCAGATTAGCGAATAATAAAATTGGGGACCACAACGGATACCCTGAAGGAACAACTATTGTATGATGAAACAAGATGTAGCACTAAAAAATTCTAGGACAAAAGAAAGGAAGAATGAAGTAAAATAAAGTGGATGGTCCCTTGTGACCAGTTAAATCATACAATCATTATTATATTAGTAATAAACACCGATATTGTATATATCGGCTCTTATGTAACCATAAGACAATAATAGAATAAAATACAATGCTGTGCTAGTATAAGTATTGTCCATATCTATTTGTGTTGAAACTTGAAAGCTAGCAGATGAAAAATGAGGTAACTGGGGGAGGAAGGTAGCAATCGAAGGTGTATGGTTGGGATCCAAAAGCAAGGATGAGGGTGGGTTCAGGAGTAAGGGAGAGGAAAGAATCGGAGAGAAGTGAAAAGCAATGTAGGATGAGAAAAGAGGTTGGAAGGGAGGTATCATAGGTTAAGGGAAGGAAGTCAAGGATGATGGGCGGAGTGATAGCAGTAGGAAGTCCATAGCAATCGATAACATGGCGGTCTTTTCCGGGGCCTGATCCAGAGTGCTCATTCCCTTAGCGGATCCATGTAGTGGCGGTTTCTTGAAGATGGCTCTTTGGCAACTGGGTGTGATTACTCTAACAGCCCAGTGTCGGGAGGTTCGAATTTGCATCCCATGTGGTCGAAGTGTTTCAATCCATTAATGGGTTGGGGTTTAGCAATCAAAGTATTATTTTGTGGAGTGCAGTGCCATGAGTACAAAAGAAAGTTTGAGTGCTCCTTTCAGGTAGAGGATGAAATTCCGCTTGACTAGAGAGTAGGAGGGTTCCGATATTGGTCTGATATGTGACAGAAGGGACTAGGAGGCGAAGGAAGGGTAGGGCAGATCGACTTTATGTACCCATGAATACAAGCAATAAACATCTTTTGGGCATAAATATATTGAAAAGGGAATAAATATCAAGTTTGAACAAGCAGGCTACAAAGTTGCATAGGGTAGGAGTGGAATAAATGACAGACCAAACATTTCTGTCCAAAATTTCCACAAAATGCATAGACCCTCACCATCACAAAAGACAAAATTGTATAGGTTGGGGGTGGAATAAATGGAAGACCAAACTTTTTGTGTCCAAAATTTCAACAAAATGCATAGATCAACACTATCACACAGACAAAATAGTCAAGGTTAGAGAAGACCTCAAATAAGAAACTGATCATGTAGGGGAAAAAAATGAAATCCAATAGGCTGCTGCCAACCTGAAAATTCATATACAGTGAAGCAACCACATATACATTATACAGATAACAAATACTCCACTTCCAGTTTAGGAATCTGTATGCATATTGTGTCACTCCCATCCCAGAGCATATGAAATGAGAATATATTGTCAAATTAAGCGACAATTTGAGTATGAATCCTAGAAAACAGAAAAGTGTCATGTTTCGTTGTTTCTACCATTATGGTACACCAATAAATGAGACAATAAAGAGTTCTCTTTTTTTCCCTTTTAACTTGTAGTCCCCGTTGTCAATTTCAGTTTGGAAGATAAATCAAGGCACATGACTTCCATTACATACGGGAAATGCAAATGTACCAAAACATCTCATTATGATGTTCACTTGTTCAGAAAACAAGCTGTATGGGATAATTTTGCATCAATAGTTTTGAGGGATAAGATCCTCTCATATATAATTCATGAAAAATGGGTTTCTTCCTAAAGTGTCATAGTGAGCTGCTGGCAGCAGAAATGTCTTTGACTCTTGATGGACAAATATTAAGGTAGTTTTAGAAGCTAAATAAAAACGGCACAATCCAGGTAATACAGCAAGATTCCATCGAGGGAATATTCATCTCATCGAAACAGAAAAGAGACAGTTCACTTCACAGTTCATCCATAAGGAAATTGTCGTCATCAAGGTATCAAGGACTTCCCTATAACTCTTCATGGGCATAAATAATAACCATCGCCACTAACAGATAAAGTAAAGAACAGTACGAATCACACAGCACATGAATCGATAATCAGTAAGCAATTATGAGGTTCATTGCATAAAATGGAAGAGATCAAGCAACACACTAAAGAGTATGCAAATCGGTAAGCTTTTATGAGGAAAATATTTTTCACATATTAGCTACAATTGCTACTAAATTAAAAGGGCATGAGAATAAACATACCTGTTGATAGCCGAACCATTCGACGGGATTGGAGACGGGGGATGCCTCCCCGGAAGAGGAATCTGCAATGACTTGTGAGCAAACATCTGGAGATCCGTCACCAACCCGTTCAATCGTCTAATGTCTGCTACCTAATAAATCAAAAAAAAAAAACCCTCCGCTGCATTAGTTCAAAAACTCAACATCTATTGATGAAAAGCGACAACTCAACATCTATTGACAAAACATCACCAATGCATCGACGGTAATGTTCGAACATCAATGAATGTCCCTGCAATGCTTGTCCAAACATCGATGATGAACGACTACCCTAATTTTGATTTTTTTTGCAAGAAATTCCGGTGGTGGATTTCCCCATAATGCTTGTTTCCATCTATTTGTCACCCACAAATTTCACTGACCCATTATGTCAGAATAAATAGGAAACATATAGAAATGGAATCCTATAGCATTTACCATCCCAATCCCCATTTATTGAATTTTTTTCCAGTCATCTATCACCCACTGGATAAAAATAATTCCTTGAGTTACACACACAAAAAAAGGATTGAAGTGATAAGATAACCCTCAGGAGCATTCAAACTACATCGAAACTAGAAGGTTACCTCGACGCCGTACTTTATGGCGACACCGGCGAGCGTGTCCATCTTCGAGACGCGGTGCTCGATGTGATTGACGCCGCCCATAGGGGAGGACGACGACGGAGAAGAAGAAGAAGAGGAAGATGCGAGAGACGAGGAGGAGGACGCCGGGACCGTAGCGAAGCCATCGACCTCCTTCCCGCGGGACGCGAACCCATTCATCAAGCCATCCGAGAACGGGAACCCGTTCCTCCTCCCTCTCTCGGCCTGCATCGCCATCGCCGGCGCCCGCGATCCGGCTCTCCTCGGCCCAACCAGAGAATCCGGCAAAAAAAAAAAAACACTACAAATTCGAAATTTGGAAGTCCTCCCTCATCCGAAACCCTCGGATCGGACCGGCTCCAAGAACTATTCCATGGGAGCTCGATTCCCCTCTCGGGAATTACATCCAGACGCCCAAAATTTTCCCAAAATGTGTGGAAATTGAACACGAAACAGCCCTAGATCTGCAGATCGCGGTTTCCGGACAATGATTTCAGGCGGGATTCCGTTAATTCGTCTTACATTAATCAAATTTAACGCCGTGGGGATTCAATTGGGCGCGCCGAAGTATCCGAAACTAGAGAGAGAGAGAGAGTGAGAGAGGAGAGAGAGAGGAGAGAGAAATGGAGCAACGGTTCGTCATCGTCAGGCAGGCTGACACCAGGGATTTTAACGTCGTTGACGCGGTATACGCAAGCAAGGACACGTGGACCGATCCTATACGTCAGCGTCCGCGTTTATACCTGTGCCCGGCCCGTTCGTCTCTGGTCGTCGGATCTCTTTGATCGCCGATCATGTCCCCGTCGACCGCTGCAGCCTGCCGGATATTCCGTTCCCAATATGCCCCTCTTGCTGAATATTTTGCAGTGCGGCTCTCTTTTCTTCTTCCACCACCGACGCGCATTCTTTGGATCCTTTTGGTGACAAAGACCGCCTATGATTAATGGATTAACTAAGCTAAACTGATCTTAGTGATTGTTTTTAATAAGCAATCTGAGATTGTTAAATAAAAGGGTGTTGCTATTTGCACCCCAACAAATTACTAGCACCCCCCAACTTGACAAAAGAAAGAAATATCGGACGTGTCCCTGTGGCATCCCGGTCATATTGATATACACACCGTGTCAGTCTCTCATGACCGACATTTTGCGGTTGCTGGTATCAGACATGGTGCGGTCTATGTCGATCGGGATCGATTGGCACGTACCACGTCATGTCAGTCAGGAGCAACCAACAACCATGTCGGTCGAGAACGACCGGCACGTCTGTAGGAATGAGGAGAAAGATGAGATGGGAGGGGGGCATCGAACAAGCAGATCCAACAGGAAAATTGGAGTGGGAAGGAGGAGGAAAAAGAGTAGGAGAGGAGGAGGAGGCGGTGATTGCATGGAACCAGCAGCTCCGGATCCGACTGGACAATCGGAATGGGAAGGAGGAAAAGGAAGAGGAAGAGGAGGAGAAGCAGCGACGGCGACTTTGGACTGAGCGACGAGGAGACTGAAGAGGGAGGGGGAGGTAAATCCATAAGTGGGGTGCCCTATCAAAATGGGGAAAATAGCAAAAATAAAAAATGGGCTGGGTTATGTGCATGGAATGGAGGGGTGTTGGTAATTTTATGGGTGCAGATAGTAACACCAAATAAAAAGCTCAAATATAAGCCTTTTGATGAGGACCCATGATTGCGACGGTCCACCCGAAGAATCGATGGCTCCTAATAATAAGTTACTAACATGTTGAGTGAGACTTTGGTAGTAGCAATGATCAATCATGGTACGATCCAAGAGAGACTAAGGGGTATTTGGCATCGATCCGGAATTGACTGTTTCTATTCCCGATTCCGGATTTTAAAAATAACGGTTAGTATTTATTCCGATGGCATGAAGAGTTGGGAACAAGATTTTACCGTTCCATGCGATTCTCTACCAACTGGACGTTGTACCTTCAAATTAATACTAGAAATGATAATTGATAAAAATACCCTCTACTGGACGAGGATTAAACGGAACGACTATTCCACATGCCAAACACCCTCTAATAGAGGTCCCGATTAGGTTCAAGTTGCTAGGGGGATAAAATTGTCACATTATCCAAATAAACTCCGATGACCCAAGATTTTGTTACGGATAAACCATTGGAGAGATTCTCACAAAAATATTGAGCCGTTGTAACTCGAAATATTCTTGTATTAATTTATACTCATCTTTTCTTTTTAATGGTTTATTTATACTCATCTTTACATGTACCATATAAAGAGAACTAGTGCGAACCCCGGGCAATGCTCAGGAAGAGAGCAAAAGGGATGAAAATTTTCTCAAGTGCAGACACATGATTGAATACTGGGCTTGTCTTACTCTGTGTGGCGCATAAATACAGTTGTGCACCTGTGGGTGGAATAAAGAAACAATTTTTTTTTTTTGCGAGGAAAACAATACTTTGAACTCCTGCAATTGGCAGACTTCGAACCGTGGTCTCTCTCATGCAATGGCACTTACAGTCGTCGCTCTAATATGAACAAATATGTGACATGTCCTCTTTAAAAAAAGAAGATAAAAGGGGGAGGAGAGAGGTCCCGTTCTCTAGTTCAGATTATCCAAATCTAATTTTCTTAATTGGCTTAGATCGGCTTGTCCAAATAGTTCTAGATGGGGAACGTGAATTCCACTTATGATTTCTGTTTGTGGATGGAGGCCTCTTGTTGTCCGTGGTTTGCCACTCCTTATACTCGATAGGGGTTATCGCTCTATATTTGTAGTCTGTACCTACGATCAACCACCATCGTCACTGCTACTTCTCCCGCAGCCGAATATTGCATATGACGTGGTTGTTGTTTGTAACCACCACAATTTGTCGTCATTGCCGAAGCTCGTAAGGTGTTATCATTACTAAGCAGGCTATCCTCATTCGATGCCTTGCTTTGGGCGAGTTGTTACTCCCCACGGCACCCGTCTCTCTGTCATCGCAGCTTCTCACCCTGAACTATAATGGGGCTGTTGTACTGGAACAATACTTGGCGGCTACCCTGTGTGTTGCTAGATCCAGCACATGGGGAGGTGGCATGTAGGGATTGATGAGGGGCGTGGCACCTATAACAAAAGATTCATGTGTGTGAGGGGTATTATGGTAAGAAAAAAGGATTGGGAAGAAAGATTTATGGGGTGTGATTAACCCAATCATTCCACAAATCCTATAGAAATTTCCAACATACCCAGTACAAGCTCATATACAAGAGAAAATCTTTGGTATAACCGTGATACCATATCATTGGTATCACAGGCCAATAACAACTATCAGAGCAACCATCATGCATTAGCCTAGGTGCATCATTATCACACGATGACAACCACCGCAACAGGTGCATTGCACTCAATCCCAACTACATCTCGTAGGTTTCTCTAATTTAAATGGTGATTATAAAAAGAAAGGGTTGGCTCCGGTGTTTGTGATTGGCCCGTGATGCCAGATCAGCTGTTATCACGGCTATACCAGAGTTTTTCTCCATGTACAACGACGCTTGTAATTTCCTTGCTAGCCCTCACCAACCAAGCCCGAGTCAAAAGGGGGGAAGGACGAGGAATAAGGCCACATGGGCCAAAAAAGTGGTCGGTTAGCCCCGACCGAGTAATGGTCCATGTCGATGGCCCACAGCCGCCTCCAGTTGGTGCGTTTTAAATTACAGGTACCGAACCCACCAATCAAAGAGTGGGTTCGCTAACTATTAGGTGAATGCACATGCACTATTATCCCCGTATTGAACTGAAAAAAAAAAAAAATCCCCGTATTGTACTAGGAGCAATGCTATGCATACACATAGTGTATGCGTATGCTGCATCTCGCGACCACAAGATGGATACGGTGCACTAATCCTGATGCATAGTATGATATCAGCATGACATCATCCTGAATGAACAGAGCCCATCCCACGATGTTCAAAGCGAGGGTGCATCGTTCTACGCATATACGGCGTGTATGCATAGCATTTCTCTTGTATGCATAGCGGCGACAAATGTCGGTGGTGGTGGCAGACGATTAAAGATAGTTTACTTATTCCTATTCATAAATTGAAAAAGAATTTAGAGAGAGAGAGAGAGGTGGTAGTCTTGTGTGAGTTCCTTATTAATGATGTGGGGCCTAGCACATGAGGACCCATGGATGTAACCTGGTTTTGGGTGCACCATGCATCACTTTAAAGAAAATTGGTATTGTCATCCTTATACTACAATTATTGTGACTTTTAATGACAGTCGAAAGTGCTTCTAAGAAGTACACTTTTTAGTAGTGAAAAGGCATAAAATTCATGAATGTTTTTACCCATTAATATTTTTTTCAAAAATAAACATATAAAAATTATTAATTCTTTGTAGTTACAAATATGTATATCTGATAAATATAAAAGATGCAATATAGATCATTAAAAAATATCCATAATAGTCAATATTTTGTTAGCTTGGTTTTATTTTGATCTGTTAATTCCAGTTTGTGAGATCACATCTTGGGCCAGTATTTGGTGGAGTTCCCTTCCTCGCATTTCCTCGGGACTGAAGTGGCGAGAGGGATGAGAGATCTTGGGCCAGTATCAGTCTCCTTCGCGCATTGGGATAAGCTTCGAGGATCTGTGGAGAGGCAGCGAAGATCAGTGGTGCGGGTGACAATCTTCGGGCTTCCTTTCGACGCTTGGGGGGAGTCTTCGCTTTGGGACCTGTTGGGCGACTACGGTGAGGTACGCGAGTGTTTCTACGTGTATCCGAATATCGCTCATCGTAGGTTCTGCCAGGCGAATGTAGTTTGCTTCGATCCGGTTCTGATCCCATCTTTCGTCCGTCTCTCGCATGAGACTGGTGTTTTCGAGGTACGACTTCGCCTTCAGGTGCTCGGCGACTGCACTCTCCTTACCCCGTCCTCAACGATCGAGATGCCTTCGGACAACCACGCGGTGGACTCTGATCCAGTGTTCCCTCCAGGATTTGAGTCCCCGGTGGTTACTCCTCTTCAGGACACAGGGCTCCGTCAGGCCTCGGAGCGGTCGATGCCTACGCCTGGGGTGCGCTTCCACCAGCACGAGGTAGTGGAAGTGGGAGGCAGTAGTAACCCACCCTTGATGTCTTCGGACCCGGGCGGCAGACGTGGGAGCTACAGTGATGTAGGTTCCCCCTCTTTGCAACAAATCTCGAAAGAAGGTGAGTTGCCTCGCCATCTAGTGAGCGAGATCTCTGCAGGATATCCCAACTATGATTCAAACATGGAATCGGGGGCGGGTTTTGCTCCTTTTGCAGGCTTTCCTACATGTGAAGAGGAGGCACGGGGCAACTATAGCAACCCTTTTGTGGACATTGATGAGGGAACACGTGTGGGGTCCGTAGACTTGGGGGACCGGCAATCCAGAGAGCGTGATAATCTTGATTCCGAAGAGACGTCCTCTTTAACTTTAGAGGAAGAGGTCCCTATTGCGGTGGACTCTTCTTTGTGCTCCAACAAGGAACTCATTGTCTCTTCTGAAGTTGGTAGGGGACCGCCAATGGGAGCGGAGACCCAGGGGAGCGCTTCCGGTCAGTTGGGACAGCAGCCAGATCAATCAATCTTGCAGGTCAGGAGCATCCCGAGGAAGAGCTTCAGACAGCTACTACGACGTTCGACGGAGGACCACACGCTGGAGCAGGCACTTGTGCGGTCGAAACTGCGTCTTTTGGAGCTAGACCTTGCAGATCCTAGCCTCTCCTTGCCGCTCACGTTGCTTAGAGATGATGAGATTTTGGATATTGCTAGAAAGTGTGGGTTCATATCTCCTCCGGACCTTGATGGTGCTAGATTCTTTTTAGATAGAATCAGAGACTTGGAGGCTCAGAGGGCTAAGAATGCAGGGTCGATTTGATGGTGCTTTCTTGCGTGGGGTGGTGCTGGCAGATCATTGAATGAAGATACTATCGTGGAATGTTAGAGGTTTGGGGAAATCGGAGAAGAGGAGAGCTGCTAGCTCCTTTGCTTCGATGCACGATGTCGATGTAATCTGCATTCAGGAGTCGAAGAGAGAGAACCCGACGAATCATTTCTTTCGGTCACTGAGCACCAGGAAGATAGACCAGTGGCAGTGCAAAGACGCAACGGGTTCTGCTGGAGGCATATTGATAGGTTTCAGCGATGATCTTTTTCTGCTTCGGAGATCAGTGGTCGGTATTTTCTCCCTGTCGGTAGTTCTCCAGAACAGGTCGGATGGTAGAGAATGGATGATCACCTCGGTGTACGGACCGACGGATCATAGCCGGGGGGATGAGTTTTGGTTGGAGTTATCGCACCTGAGGCTTGACTTCGTTGGGCCTTGGGTACTAGCCGGCGACTTCAACATCACTAGGAGCTCGGACGAGCGGCTAGACAGTAAGGGTAGCATGTCGGCCATGAGATCCTTCTCAGACTTCATTAGGCGGCAGGAGCTAGTGGATCTACCGCTCTCGGGGCGAAACTTCACTTGGAGCAACAAGAGAGAAGCTCCAATTTTGGCCAGACTAGACCGCTTCTTGATCTCGGTTGATTGGGATGTCCTTTACCCGGAGACCTCTCAGGTGGGCCTCGTAGCTTGTATGTCTGATCATACCCCCCTATTGTTGGCGACAGATTCACTACCTGTTGTTCGACCGCCCTTCAGATTTGAGATGATGTGGACACTGCAGGAGGGTTTCTCGGATCTTTTGGCGGGTTGGTGGAGCGAGCCAGTCACTCTTCAGAACTCAGCATTGAACATGGTTAGCAAGCTGAGATTTCTAAAGAAGAGACTGAAAACTTGGAACAGGGACCACTTCGGGAGCATCTCTAAGCAGAAGGCCTCTCTTATGGCTTCCATTCTTGCCTTAGAGGTCAAAGAAGAGGCAGCTCCTCTCTCAGTGGTGGAAAGAACTGAGCTCGAGAGGCTTAATTCAGTCCTAGGAGATGTTCTCAGAAAAGAGGAGGTCATGTGGCGCCAGAGATCGAGAGAGCAGTGGGTGAAGCTCAGGGACTCCAACACGGCCTACTTTCACTGGGTGGCCAATGGGAGGAGGAGGAAGAACTTCATCTCGTCACTACACCATGAGGGAGAAGCCCTTTCGTCGACTCATGATATCCTACAAGGTGCAACCTCCTTCTTTAGGGAGTCTTTTTGCGATGACGGTCAGGCTAAGGCATTGGTTGATTGGGAGTCTCTTCACATGCCTTGATTGAGTCCGGATTCAGCTATGGACATGGACTTCACGGAGGAGGAGTTTCGAAAGGCGGTGTTCAACTCCAAAGGTGATGGGGCTCCAGGCCCGGATGGCTATCCGATGAGCTTCTACCAGAAGTTTTGGGACGTCGTCAAGCTGGATCTATGTCGGTTGCTATCAGACTTCTTCCGAGGTAGAGTGCACCTTCATTGTATCAATTACTCTTGGGTCATTTTGTTGCCTAAGAAAATTGGTGCAGATTGCTTTCGAGACTTTCGTCCTATTAGCTTGGCTAACTGTCTTTACAAGATCATTTCGAAGGTGTTAGCTGACAGGATGGCCGCCAATATCAGCTCTTTAGTGTCCCCTTCACAATCAGCCTTCATCAGAGGAAGGATGATCCTAGACAGTGTTGCGGCGGCCCAAGAAACTATCCTGCACTTGAGGGAGACAGGCAGAGATGGCATTTTGCTGAAACTGGATTTTGAGAGAGCCTTTGATCAAGTATGATGGGACTTCCTTCTAGAGCTCTTGAGAGCGAAGGGTTTCTCTGAGGCTTGGATAGGATGGGTTAGAGGTATGCTCTCCTCCTCGAAGATCGCTTGCCAGATAAATGGAGAGCGAGGCAAGGAGTTCAAAGTGTACAAAGGCTTGAAACAGGGGTGCCCTCTGTCTCCTTATCTTTTCATCTTGGTAGTTGATGTGTTCGACGCCCTGATAAGGAAGGCGAATTCTGAGGGTCTACTAAAGGGGATAGGGGGTAGAGGGTGGTCTACTTCCAACTTGCACTATGCCGACGACTCTCTTCTCTTTTGTGAAGCTTGTCCTTTTCAGCTGGCATCCTTGAAGATCTTACTATATGGTCTAGAGTTCAGCTCGGGATTGAAGATTAACTTCCTTAAGAGTAATATTTACTTCATTGGCAACGAAGAGGATCTTGGGAGGGCCTTTGCTAGAATGCTAAATTGCAAAGAAGCGAACCTACCTATGAAGTACTTGGGGATTCCGGTCAGTGACAGAGCTATGAAGAGGGAGGAGTGGGAGAAACTGATTCAGAAAATTGAGATCAGGCTAGAGAGTTGGCAAGGACGGTTCCTCTCCATAGGTGGACGTTTGGTCTTGGTGAATGCTGTTCTATCGTCTATCCCTTCTTACTACCTAGCCTACTTCTACTTTCCGACGTGGGTGATAGAACGTATCGACAAGATCCGTAGATCCTTCCTTTGGCGAGGTAGTAACGGTTCAGGGGGGTCCTACAATCTGTTGAGGTGGGATCAAGTTTGCCTCCCGAAGAAGCTTGGAGGTCTTGGAGTGCTAGATCTGAGGAGATTCAACATTTCGATGTTGGGCAAATGGTGGTGGAGGCTTCAGCAAGAGGATAGTGGTTCTTGGAGAGATATTTTGCTTGCTAGGTATTTTAGGAGATTCTCCCCCATCCAGGCCAAGAGCAGAGTTTCGGGCAGAATTTCTCCTTTCTGGCGAGGGATTCTGAAGGTGCGTGACGTCTGCAAGCAGGGCAATATTTTATCTTTAGGTGACGGCCGCAACATCAGTTTTTGGGAGGATCCGTGGTTGGGTGACTTGCCGCTTAGCCACCTGTTCCCGCACCTATTTGCCTTGGCCCGAGTTCGTGGTGCTTCGGTGCGCTCTCAGGCACGGTTTTCAAGATGCACCTGGCATTGGAGCCCAAGACTCATAGTTCCATTGCCGTCAGAGAGAGAGCAGGACTTGGAGGATTTGTTGCAGCTACTCCAGGCAGCTAGCTTTCGTACGGGGTCGGATAGTGTGAAGTGGCATTGGCACTCTTCGGGGACCTTCTCGGTGAGATCCTTCTATCGGCGATTGTTGCCTCAAGACGAGAGCTTCAGTCCTTCGAGAGCTATCTGGAGAGCGAAAGCTCCAACGAAGATTAAGGTTTTCTCCCTTTTGGCGGCGAGGAATAAGATCCTAACCAAAGCGAACTTGCTTAAGAGGAGGAACCCGAATGTCTCAGACTCTTCTTGCACCTTTTGTCTATCAGAGGAAGAGAGTGCATCCCACTTGCTCCTTTCTTGTCCCCTCGCTCGGCAAGTATGGGACCACTTTGAGAGCATATGCGGGATCTCATCCCACCCGAGGAACCTGAAGGCGCTTTGGTCTAGATGGAGGAGGAGGAGGGTGAAGAAGGAGATACGTGGCCCTTGGGACATTTTAGCGATGGCCATTCTTTGGGTTATCTGGCTAGAGAGGAACAATCGGATCTTCAACGGCAAAACGTCAGAGGTCGAAGCACTTCGGAGATCAGTGGTCTCCATCTTCAAACTTTGGATCATTCCTTGGGTTGGTTCCTTCAGTGAGGAAGCACGAGTCTTTTGTAATCGGATTGTAACCTGACTCTCTAGCTTATAATAACTGGTCGGGGGCTGCCTAACCCTCCCTCTTTCTAGAGGGGTTCTCAAAAAAAAAATAAAAAAAAAAAAAATTCTCCTCACAAACCCTTTCTCGCTTATATGTACCTTGTAATGTGATACGGAGAAAAAGTTGTATATTTAACTCCAAGTTTGAATGCATAACATTTTATCCCGATAGTGTGTCACTATGTCTTGTCGCATACATTATGTAGTGCCACGTGCACTTTCATGTTTGTTTAGCGTGATTTAGGTTACAGCCAACCCATAGAAGAGTTTTAAAAATGTTATTTTGATTTGAAACACCACCCCCCCCCCCCCCCCCCCCCCCCGCTCTATTTATTTATTATGTAGGGGTGCCCCCTGCAGAAACCCTTGGTTCAGTAAGAAAGACGACCCAAGTTCTTGAATTTATAGGGTCAAAATATTCAAAACATATAAAAATGAGGATTTGGAGAGGATTTATGACATGACTTTACCTCTGGAACCGTGTTTGATCCTTCACCTCCAACCATTCTTCAAAAGAGTTTGGAGCTTTAATCTAGGGTTTCAAGCTTCAATAGAGTTTAGAAACTCATTCATGGGAGAAACCTATTTGTGGAGGAGATCTTCAGTTCCTTCCCCAATCCAAGGTCGATAAACCCATCTGTGAGGGATACTCATTCTTGAGTGGAGATCTTAATCTTCTACCTCAAAACCTAGATCAAGGAACCCATTCATGAGATGAGATCTTCACGTCCTTCCTGAACTCCGAGGTCAAGAAACCCACTTTTGAGGAAAACTCATTCTCCTATCCTTCCTCAAATCCTAATCAAGGAAACCATTCATGAGAGAAGCTCTTCACATACTTTCTCTAATCAGAGGTCAAGAAACCCATTCATGAGAGAAAACATGTAATGATCGTGATTTGGAATGATTAATTAATTTGAAAAAAAATCTCTCTTTACTAGACTTCTTTCATGTGGAATTTTGAAATATTACATATAAAAATATAGTAAACTTTACGTCAATTTGGTCCGGTTTTGTGAGAGCTTTTAGAGGCGCTTTATGCGCGGCAATCATATGATGGGTTTTCATCACAAAATCTCTCTTTACTACACTTCTTCCGTGTGGAATTTTGAAATATTACATATAAACATATAGTAAACTTTACATCAATTTGGTCCGGTTTTATGAGAGCTTTCATGCACGACAATCATATGATGTGTTTTTATCACCAAATGTCCATTATTTCTATGTGAGAAACAGTAGTGGAGCTTCAAGAATAGCAATAGTGTGTGTTCTTTTCTTTTGGTTGTTACTGAGAATGTAATAACTTTGGAACCTTTTACTTTTGGAATAAGAATTTATCTTAGTAATTTAGATAGAGATCATTATCTGCTTGACAATAAACCAACTCCCCAGTTAATCTTTGGTATGCCTCTTCTCAAGGCTACAATCGTAGTTATAGTCAATGATAAGTATTGTGTGTACCATTCCCTTTTGGAGCCGGCCACGCAACAGTCGGAGAGAAGGAGGGGGGTCGGCCATGCAACAAACACCCCCCCTAGTTCGGTCGGCGTGTCTCCAGACGAAAGGGAGGGCAGCAGCCCCGACCCCCCCTTGCCTCGGTCGGCATGTAGCCAGAGGAGGGGTCGATCGGTCGGTCACCAAGGAGAGAGGGGGCAGCACACCCCCCCCCCCTCTCTCTCTGGGTCGGCATGTAGCCAGAAAGGAGGGCAGCACCCCCCCCCCCTCTGGGTCGGCATGTAGCCAGAAAGGAGGGGGGGTCGGTCGGCATGTAGCCAGGAGAGAGGGGGGCAGCACACACCCCCCCCCCCTCTCTGGGTCGGCATGCATGTAGCCAGGAGAGAGGGGGCAGCACACACCCCCCCCCCCCCTCTGGGTCGGCATGTAGTCAGAAAGGGGGGGGGGGGGGGGGTCGGTCGGCATGTAGCCAGGAGAGAGGGGGCAGCACCCCCCCCCCCCCCCTCTCTGGGTCGGCATGTAGCCAGGAGAGAGGGGGCAGCACCCCCCCCCCCTCTGGGTCGGCATGTAGCCAGAAAGGGGGGGGGGGGTCGGTCGGCATGTAGCCAGGAGAAAGGGGGCAGCACACCCCCCCCCTCCCCTCTCTACCTCGCACGGCTGGTCAACAAGGCTGCAAAAAACGTCGGAGGCTACGCTGCGCTGACAACGCCCCACGATTTCTGACCCGGAGTAACCAGGTGTCAACCGCGCGCCACGTCACCGCGGCGGTTGAACTCATTGCGGGGACACGTCACCCCCCCCCCCCCCCGATTTTCAGGGAGCGTTGTAACCGTCATCCCACACTATAAAAGGGGACCTACCCCTTCAGCATGAGGAGGAAGAATTCTGGAGGAGACGCTGCCCGTTTCGTCCCAGGATTCGTGGAGCTACGGAGGTCGGTCGGTCGGTAGCCAGAGACTGTCTGCGAAGGTCGGTCGGCAGACATATACTGTCTGCACGCGACCGGTAGATAGACACTGTCTGCAGCGGTCGGTAGCCAGAGACTGTCTGCGGAGGTCGGTCGGCAGACAGATACTGTCTGCACGCGATCGGTAGACAGACACTGTCTGCAGCGGTCGGTAGCCAGAGACTGTCTGCGGAGGTCGGTCAGCAGACATATACTGTCTGCACGCGACCGATAGTCAGACACTGTCTGCAGCGATCGGTAGCCAGAGACTGTCTGCGGAGGTCGGTCGGTAGATAGATACTGTCTGCACGCGACCGGTAGACAGACACTGTCTGCAGCAGTCGGTAGCCAGAGACTGTCTGTGGAGGTCGGTCGGCAGACATATACTGTCTGCACGCGACCGATAGTCAGACACTGTCTGCAGCGGTCAGCACCCAGAGGTTGTCTGCGGAGGTCGGTCGGTCGGCAGCCAGACACTGTCTGCAGCGACCGGTAGACAGACCAGACACTGTCTGCAACGACTTGTAGACAGACGCTGTCTGCAGCGGTCGGTAGTCTGAGTGAAATTGCAGAGATCGGTAGTTTGGGAGACCGGTCCTCGGGGTTTGTAATTGGGGTTAAGGTGAGAGATTGTACCCGAAAAGATAGTTCTAGTGCATTCTCGCCCCACCCGTGGTTTTTTCCCCTTCGACGTTGCGAAGGGGTTTTTCCACGTAAATACTGTCTTCACTCTTCTCTTTGGCTTGTTGGATTGTGCTTGCCACCCGAACCGCCCGGTTCGACTAAAAACCCCCCACAATCTTGGCGCCGTCTGTGGGATAGTCTTTGAGACTTCCTACTAGAGCCTTCGACTGTTGACCCGTGGGTGTCGACCAGTCTGAGGCTACCTGCAACCAGCAGTCCACGACCACATGGTTGAAGAACGATGGCCGGTGGACCGTATCGTACCCGCTCGACGTCGCAGGTTCTGTCCGAAGCCGCGCCACTCGGAGATGCTAATGACGTCGGGCGTCTTGTTCAACCATCAGCGGACACGGAGCGCGCAGTCCCGCTGGTGAATCCCATACTGGGGGTCGGGGACTCCAGTCAAGCTCCGGTAGCAACCCTGGCTCCACTAACCGGGGGTCTGTCGGAAGCTTTTCTAGCCACAATGATGATGACCCAGCAAGCTCTCACCACCCAGCTCCAAACGATGCAGCGCAACTACGAGGAGTTGCGTGACTTCGTGCGGGCCGCACCGACGGGCGGTCTACTCAATCAGGGCATGTTGGCCCAAGCGGGACAGAGCCTCCCCACTCAAGCTGCCCCACCAGTGCAAATGCAGTCGCAACCAGTGCCTCAGGTGGAGGTCAGGGTTAATCGCTCGGTGGAGGTCCAAAGTGCGAATCCCGACGGGCGAGACTCGAGTAGCCCGGAGCCTGCAGAAAGAAACAAGCACGCTCGAGCGGCGTCAACATGCTCGGATGTCTGGTCCCGGCTCGGGGCGCACCCGCGACAGCCGCCTGCCTCCAAGCATCACTCCAAGACGGACTCGGCACAAGTGCATCGCCCGAAGCGAGATGGTGAACACCATCATCAACCAAGTGATAGCCATCACACTCAGATGACGCCGGCCAGTCGGCAGCCGGCTCACACTGCTGATCGGAGGAGCGTACATGAGCGCATTCGGGTACATGCATCGGAGCGACTTGGGGATCAAGAAGGAATCCAGCGAGACCGACCGGGGGTCCGAGCTCCCGACCGGCTGGAGGAAGTCGCCATTCGAGGAGCTGCGCGGTCGCCGCTTGTCGAGAAGCTACTCCGAAAGCCATTCCCTCGGGGGTGGAATCCTCCACGCCTTCCCAAGTTTGACGGATCGAAAGACCTGGTGGAGCACGTACTGGCTTTCCGGGATGCTCTGGTCCCCCACGAGGATGATCATATTCTCTGCCGGACCTTCGCCAACAGCTTGTCGGGAACACCTCTCGAGTGGTTCCACAAGCTCAGGCCCTCATCCATCTCCTCATTCTCGGAGCTGAGCACACGGTTCATCGACCAGTACCGATGTAATCGCCGGGAGCTGAAGACTCTGGAGTCACTCTTCGGGATGAGTATGACCCAGAATGAAACGCTCCGACAATTCTACCATAGGTTCAGGTCCGAGTACCTGAGCTTGGCGGACGCAGATGGGCAGGATCGTATGGTGATCGCGGCCTTCAAAAACGTCATCCAGCCTACCCAACTCGTCAACGCATCGCTCATCAAGCGAACCCCGGAGACGATCGACAAGTTATCGCAGCGTGTTGAGAAGTACATCAAGATTGAAGACGCGGACCGCAAGAGGAAGGCGGTGGAAACCAGGGTCCCGCACCAAGGCTACGCCAAACCAGCTGCCGTGAAGAACGTCAACAAGCAACAGGGCGAGGCGACGCGGCACGAGGCGAAGCGACAAAGGCAAGACAGGCCAGCGAGGCCGCAGTGGAACAGAGAGTTCACAGTATTGAACGCCCCCATAGACCAGATCCTGGAAGCCATCGAAGGTGAACCGTACTTCAAGTGGGCGCAACCGCTTGAGCCCGGGGAGAGGGGAGCCAGAGATGCATCAAGGTACTGTGAGTACCATCAAGGCCAAGGTCACACCACCCTGCAGTGCCGGGCGCTCAAGCATCATATTGAGGATCTCATTGAGGCCAGCCACCTTGGTTGCTTCATTGACATCCCTCAGTGTAAGGAAACCAAGGCTGTAGGGGAAGTCCAGCGAGGAGCGACGACACAGTGCTTACCGGGTCCTCCGCCAGAAAGACGCCAACTCCGAGAGATAGACACCATCTACGGGTACCATGGCCCTGTACCATCGTCAAATGCCGTCGACCGACAGGTGCGGTGTATTGAACAAGCAAGGCAAGTCCACCATGTGGTGCTCGACCCTGTCATCCGTCCCGAGCCAAGAGTGGAAGCTGCAGTACAGTTTTCGGCGACTGATCTGGTCGGAATAGAGAGGCCTCACAACCATCCCCTGGTCATACGGCTGCAGATAGCCAATTGCCTAGTGAAGAGAATTCTGGTCGATGCCGGAAGCTCGGTAGATGTGCTCTTCCTCAGCGCCTTCGATGCCATGCAGCTAGATCGCGGGCAGATGACTGAGTCGTCGTCGACGATAACAGGCTTCACGGGAGAGACTGCAAGGGTGGTTGGTGAGATCACCCTCCCGATCACAATAGGGCATCTCACTAATCTTACCCGGTTCATTGTGATCGAAGCTCACTCGGCATACAACATCATCCTCGGAAGGCCGTGGCTCCACCACTTGGATGCGGTCCCCTCGTCGGCCCACCAAGTAGTGAAGTTTTGGACCGACAAGGGCGTGATGAGCATTCGAGGTGACCAGTCTTCGGCTGCCAAGTACAAGCTCAGCGCCATCCATCTGAAGACAACATGCCAAATTGAGGGAGGGGAACCAGGTGGAGGCAGCACTGAGTTGGCATCCTCAACCTCTAGACTGCGAAGCGGAGTCAAGAAGCTCCAACGTTCCAATGGACCTCGGCCCGGTCAAGCGTAGGAGCGCGAGGAAGCCAAGCCCTTCGGAAGACCGACCTGTCAGCTGAACTCCAAGAGCTGACAGTGTCGGGGGACCTACTGAAGACCGACTTGTCAGCTGAATGTAAAGAGCTGACAGAGTCGGAGGACCTGCTGAAGACCGACCCGTCAGCTGAATATAAAGAGCTGACAGAGTCGGAGGACCTGCTGAAGACCGACCTATCAGTTGAACGTAAAGAACCGACAGTGTCGGGGGACCTGATGAAGACTGACCTGTCAGTTGAACGTAAAGAACTGACAGTTTTGTAACGTCGGATCTATTCAATAAAAATACACTTGCTCAGCGTTCTTGTTCATGCGTGAGAATAATGGCTAACTAAGGCAACCTAAACCAAGTGGTACATAACACTCCGAGCGAGTTCTACCACTTGGCTGACCGGTCGACAGGACCCTGCGAAGGGCGAGACCGGCCGGTGAACACCTGGGAAGATCGGTCGACAGACCCCGCTGGGGTACGACCGGTCAACCAACCTAAACCAAGTGGTACATAACACTCCGAGCGAGTTCTACTACTTAGCCGACCGGTCGATAGGTCCCTGCGAAGGGCGAGACCGGCCGGTGAACACCTGGGAAGATCGGTCGACAGACCCCACCGGGGTACGACCGGTCAACCAACCTAAACCAAGTGGTACATAACACTCCGAGCGAGTTCTACCACTTGGCTGACCGGTCGACAGGTCCCTGCGAAGGGCGAGACCGGCCGGTGAACACCTGGAAAGATCGGTCGACAGACCCCGCCGGGGTACGACCGGTCAACCAACCTAAACCAAGTGGTATATAACACTCCGAGCGAGTTCTACCACTTGACCGACCAGTCGACAGGACCCTGCAAAGGGTAAAACCGGCCGGTGAACACCTTGGAAGATAGGTCGATAGACCCCGCTGGGGTACGACCGGTCGACCAACCTAAACCAAGTGGTACATAACACTCCGAGCGAGTTTTACGACTTGGCCGACTGGTCGATAGGACCCTGCGAAGGGCGAGATCGGTCGGTGAACACCTTGGAAGATCGGTCGACAGACCCCGCCGGGGTACGACCGATCGACCAACCTAAATCAAGTGGTACATAACACTCCGAGCGAGTTCTACCACTTGGCCGATCGATCGACAGGTCCCTGCGAAGGGCGTGACCGGCCGGTGAACACTTGGGAAAATCGATCAACAGAACCCGCGGGGTCACGACCGATCGACCGACGCAAGCAAGAGTTGAGGGGAAGAGTTACTATTACAATCAACTCGTCAACGACTCAGACTTACCTCATGAAAGTCGTCGAGCTGACTCTGTCAGCCAGGTGCAACGCTGGGGGTGTATCTTTCAGTATCGGAGGCAGCAATCAGCGCTGTACTGATATGCGAGAGTGAAGGAGTGGAGAAGCCTGTCTACTACGTCAGCCGCATCATGACGTCAACTGAAACTCGGTACGCGCGGATCGAACAAGTAGCCCTGGCATTAGTATACGTGTCAAGGAGGCTTCTCCTGTACTTCGTCGCTCGCCCCATCGAGGTCATCACCGAGCACCCCCTGAAGGAAGTACTGGATAACTCTACTCGGGCAGGTCGGCTGAGCAAGTGGGCTGCAGAGCTGCAAGAGTTTGGTCCTCAGTATGTGCCTCGGAAAACAGTCAAGGGCCAAGCACTTGCGGACATCCTCAGCGATTTCCCGGCGGAAGACACTGCACCGGTGCCAGAGACGTTAGAAGACCTGTCGGTAGCTGCCGGTCGACCCGTGGGAGTCGGTGCGACAGGAGGACAGGAGGACGAAGGAAAAGGCTGGAGATTGTTCGTGGATGGCTCGTCGTGCGCAGTCGGGAGTGGTGTGGGGGTAGTCCTAGTAACCCCCAACCACACAAAGCTCGAAAAGTCAGTGCGGCTACTTTTCCCGAAGACGAACAACAAAGCTGAGTATGAGGCGATGCTGACAGGACTGGAGATGGCGACAGCGCTGGGGGTGACCAGCCTACAAGTCTACGGCGACTCCCAACTGGTAATCAATCAGATTACCGGTAGGTACGAAGCCCGCGACGCCAGAATGCAAGCTTACCTGAAGCAAGCCCGGGAGTTGATCGCCAAGTTCGAAAACATAAGCTTTCACCAGTTCCCCAGAACGGAAAACAAGCAGGCGGATGCCCTTGCTAATCTAGCATCGGTACTCGGAGAAGACAGAGAGAAAAGAGTCTTCATCGAGGTGCAAGCTGACCCCCGAACAGTCGGCCCCGCGGAAGATAGTTGCCTGACGAGGAGGACATAAGCCATTGAGGCGGTCCATACTATTGCGGTCAGAGCTGACTGGATAAGCAACATGAAGAAGTACCTACTTAATGGGATACTACCGGAGGACGTCGATGATGCCCGAAGAACTAAGACAGACACACAAACCGATATGGGCACGCACATCGAGGCGGCACGTGCAAACCAGGGTAGACACACAAACCGAGGCGGGCACGCAAGTCGAGGCTGACACGCAGAATGAAGCTGCATGTAAATCGAGGCAAAGTGATCCTGACCGGGCGGGCTCGAGGACCGTCCGTTCAGGAGGGGGTATTGTGTGTACCATTCCCTTTTGGAGCCGGCCACGCAACAGTCAGAGAGAAGGAGGGGGGTCGGCCATGCAACAAACACCCCCCTAGTTCGGTCGGCGTGTCTCCAGACGAAAGGGAGGGCAGCAGCCCCGACCCCCCTTGCCTCGGTCGGCATGTAGCCAGAGGAGGGGTCGGTCGGTCGGTCACCAAGGAGAGAGGGGGCAGCACACCCCCCCCTCTCTCTCTCTGGGTCGGCATGTAGCCAGAAAGGAGGGCAGCACACCCCCCCCCTCTGGGTCGGCATGTAGCCAGAAAGGGGGGGGGGGGTCGGTCGGCATGTAGCCAGGAGAGAGGGGGCAGCACACACCCCCCCCCCCCCCTCTCTGGGTCGGCATGCATGTAGCCAGGAGAGAGGGGGCAGCACACCCCCCCCCCCTCTGGGTCGGCATGTAGTCAGAAAAGGGGGGGGGGGTCGGTCGGCATGTAGCCAGGAGAGAGGGGGCAGCACACCCCCCCCTCTGGGTCGGCATGTAGCCAGAAAGGGGGGGGGTCGGTTGGCATGTAGCCAGGAGAAAGGGGGCAGCACACCCCCCCTCCCCTCTCTACCTCGCACGGCTGGTCAACAAGACTGCGAAAAACGTCGAAGGCTACGCTGCGCTGACAACGCCCCGCGATTTCCGACCCGGAGTAACCAGGTGTCAACCGCGCGCCACGTCACCGCGGCGGTTGAACTCATTGCGGGGACACGTCACCCCCCCCCCCCCCCGATTTTCAGGGAGCGTTGTAACCGTCATCCCACACTATAAAAGGGGACCTACCCCTTCAGCATGAGGAGGAAGAATTCTGGAGGAGACGCTGCCCGTTTCGTCCCGGAATTCGTGGAGCTGCGGAGGTCGGTCGGTCGGTAGCCAGAGACTGTCTGCGGAGGTCGGTCAGCAGACATATACTGTCTGTACGCGACCGGTAGACAGACACTGTCTGCAGCGGTCGGTAGCCAGAGACTATCTGCGGAGGTCGGTCGGCAGACAGATACTGTCTGCACGCGACCGGTAGACAGACACTGTCTGCAGCGGTCGGTAGCCAGAGATTGTCTGCGGAGGTCGGTCGGCAGACATATACTGTCTGCACGCGACCGGTAGTCAGACACTGTCTGCAGCGATCGGTAGCCAGAGACTGTCTGCGGAGGTCGGTCGGCAGATAGATACTGTCTGCACGCGACCGGTAGACAGACACTGTCTGCAGCAGTCGGTAGCCAGAAACTGTCTGTGGAGGTCGGTCGGCAGACATATACTGTCTGCACGCGACCGGTAGTCAGACACTGTCTGCAGCGGTCAGCACCCAGAGGTTGTCTGCGGAGGTCGGTCGGTCGGCAGCCAGACACTGTCTGCAGCGACCGGTAGACAGACCAGACACTGTCTGCAACGACTTGTAGACAGACGCTGTCTGCAGCGGTATGTAGTCTGAGTGAAATTGCAGAGGTCGGTAGTTTGGGAGACCGGTCCTCGGGGTTTGTAATTGGGGTTAAGGTGAGAGATTGTACCCGAAAAGATAGTTCTAGTGCATTCTCGCCCCACCCGTGGTTTTTTCCCCTTCGACGTTGCGAATGAGTTTTTCCACGTAAATACTATCTTCACTCTTCTCTTTGGCTTGTTGGATTGTGCTTGCCACCCGAACCGCCCGGTTCGACTAAAAACCCCCCACAAGTATAAAATAGAAATAAAAGTAGTGAAGTACGCGATAACCCTTTTGCCTCGGACCAGTGATCGAGCAAGTGAAACGTGTGAGTTATTTCGATCACCTCTTTAGTTAGATCTTGCGCACTCCCTTGAGGAAATATCCTCCAAGCATATAGCATGTCATAGCACTACATATACTTGGAGGATAGTTTTTTTTGTTAGTTGAGCTATTAATTTCCCCCTGAAAGTTTCTATTGGTTAGTTAATAATATACACCCTGCGTCGATGACTCAGCTAGACCGTCGATGTGATTGTCCCTAGCAACCACTGAGTGATAGAGCTTCTAGATTACTTCGGTCATGTGTACTTCTCATCCTCTCTTTAAATGGAGCTGTTGGTTGTGCCTCATCGATGAAGATGCAGGTGATAGATTACTGATGATGATGTTGGTGACGGTTACCCCATATTATCCCCCCAATTAAACCCCAAGTCAACCATCATCGATGACAACGCCGACATCTGCTCATCAGCTCGAAGCAAGTCCTCCTCGATCAAATCCGATACCTTGCTTTCGGCAACTCATCGTCGTCATTGTCAAGATAAAAGATGGTCTTTAAAAAAAAAAAAATTCTATGAGGTGTTTGTAACCTAAATCATGATGAACAAATCTGAAAGTGCATGTGGCACCGTACAATGACCATGACAAGGCAGTGTGACTAGGGGTGGCAATGGAGTTTGAAAGCCCGACCTCAAACTTCGGATATGGTTACATATTTTGTACCCCAAACATGATTTGGGTAGGGTATGGTTATAGGATTTCTACCCAATCAACCTTCGGGTATGAGTATGGATTCCTCAATACCCATACCTGAAACCCGAGACCCAATTGCCCCTCTAACTTGTGTACCCTAGATAATACGGATGGACTCCAAACCCAGTGTAATAAACCCAAATTTTAACCGAACTCAAATCTCTACTCAAACTTATACTCTACTTAAACCAATATATTAATAAGAAACCGATCAAGGCTTCTTAACATCGTAATACATTGATTTTTGGGGAAGTTTGACAAAGGCTTTTCTGAAGACGAATGTATACTTGTAGGGACCTTAGCGAATATATCACATTATGATGTCATGCAGTTAATATTGCAAAATAGTTAAGGACCTAGATCTAATTTGTCATTGATTTTTTCTCTCGAGCAATTTTATACCCAACTCATACCTGAAATCCAAACCAAAATCCGAATCTTATGGGCTGTGTATGGACTCCATGAATATGGATAGGTGAAATCATAATCCTTAGGTCCTCATACATGAGGGCAGCAATGGTTGGAGGGAACTCGGCCTCCCATCGTCTCCCAATCCCGGACGCCCTAGCCTCCTGGGCCAACCAATGGGCAGCACAATTTTTTATCCTCAACACCTATTGTATGGACACCCCATTAATTTGATCCCAAACCTCCAAGCATGGCATAATTAGGGGACAAATGTCAACTGAGCATCCGCGGCCCAACACCAAAGCATCCCTAGCCCCGACCGCAGGATCTCACCTGGACGAGCGATCACGCCGTTAGTTCTTCCAATGCTTCATGTATTGCCCATAATTCTATCGGGATTGGTGAAACAACCTGGTCTCGAAAGACAGCTGCCACATATATTTATCCAGTTAGAGTAGTCAGGACCCAAGCCCCGCTCACCTCCCCATTCGGATGCCGGAAAGACCCGTCCGTCCATATGACATATTGGACCCCCAATACTCCAACGCCTGGCTGAAGTTGGTGCACAAAAAGATTGGCAAACTAAGGGGGTGTTCGGTATGTGGAATAGTTGTTCCCCTTAATCCTCTTCCAGAAGGGGTTATTACCGTCAATAACTATTTTCAATACAATTTGATGGTCCAGCTTTTCCGTTGGTACAGAAACAGCGGGAATGAGAATTTTTAGTTCCCAAATCCTTCATTCCACCGAAACAATTACTAGCCGTTAATTTCATATTAGGGAATTCGGAATGGAAATAGGCTGTTTTGTAATGATGCCAAACACCCCCCTAAGCTAAGTGGGAAGCGCCCTGACGCACCATCACTTAGCAGGATCTGCCACATCGCCACGGCTTGTGAAAGGAAACTCCGAAAGTCCTACCTAGACCATAGGGAGAAGCTGAAGCTCATATCCATGTTAAAGTCCTTTGCATGGGCCCAGTGTGTATCATAGTCGCACGATGTTAGGCATCCCGACAAATGAATCCATCTTGATCGTGTGGTTGTGATTAGTGTCGGGCCCACACTGGGGACTTGAGGAGTTTTGATCTCGTAGGGTTAGGTGGCGTCAAACTTTTTTTAAAAAAAATATCAACTTTCCTTCATAACCCCTGTTAATCCTCGGACTGTGCCTGGTTATTGGATTCACCAGGTACCACTTTCCTAGTCATTGATGAGCTTTACTATCATCTGAGCCTATGGGTTGCAATGGGAATGGGAGCCTGTGCTGGATTCCAAGAGTAGGTCAATTGATTGGACACGGATCCAAAGAATCCTCCTTTGTTTATTTGCCTGACGTGGATCCCACATGCTTTATTTATGCCGACGTAAACACCCATCTCATCGGGTTCGATCGTCTCCCCTATATGACCATGATCTATGGCTATGGATGAACCAAAAGGGATGTCATGCCACCACCCCGCCGCCCATCATGTCTCACCGCCGCCATCGCAATCGCAATCGCACACCACCGCCGTCGACCATCGCCTGCCCGCTCACCACACGAAGCCGCCGCCCAGTCACCCTCCACTAGGGAGGGCGACGGCAGGTGGTGGCTAGCGGGGTGGCAACCGACTGACGGCAAGGGGTGGTGGCATCCCCCTTGAGTTCACCCGTCGCTTTCCAAATGGTTAACGATTGGAAGAGAAGACGATCAGTGGTGAAGAGTTGAACCCATCTCAGACGGTAGTAGGGATGGTAGAGTGTAGAGTAGTAGTAGGAGATTGACTCGGAACGCAGTCCTAGCTGATCTTTATGGAATTAGTGATTTTCTAAAATGCAACTTGGTCCTATGTTAACCATATGCATGGTTGACCATGCTCCTGAATTGCATTAACATAAACCAATAGATAGGGTGGGACTTGGGCGGGTTTGACCCGAGTCTTACCAGCCCAACGTGAACAATGAATAAGTATGGGCAAAACTTGGACGGATTTGGGCAAAAAAAAATCAACCCAATTTTAATTTGGACGGGTTTGGACATCTGTCTTACCCAACCCGAGGAATCCAAGTACAATAGCATACTTGTATACCGAGGAGCTCCTTGTTATATTTCTAGTATTGGTAGTTTTCTTTATGCAAATCAAAGACTGTCTGTTTGATGTTGAATGCTAAGAATTTGTTTGAAATATGTGAGGATACAGGTTTGAGTTTATGTTTTCTTTATGCAAATTAAAAATCTGTTGGTTTTTTTTATACAATTTAAAGATCTGTTAGTTTTTTTTTTCCCATTGACTTATGTTTCATAAGTATTTCTAATTGGGCAACCTGACCAATCCGTCCATGTTTTTGCAAATCGGGCAACCTGAGCAACTGAATGGGCAAGCACAGGCCGGGCTTCCACAGATTCCCGGGGTTCCACGGGCAAAACGGGTTGAGGTTTTTGTAAATCTGGTTGACATGGGAAGACCCTTCAACTCGCCGAAGTCCCACCCATACCTATCTAATTTTTGGCCAATCGATTTGTGTCTCTTCTTCGTAAGAGTTTAAAATTTTCAGAATTCCAAATGATACCCTGATTCCGAAATTTCAAAATTTTAAAATCCAATTCTGATTCGGAATTTTTTGGAATATTAAATTCTTGGATTTTTTCAAAAAAAAAATAGAATTCTTTAATTTTGGTAGAATTTTGAAAATTTTCAAAATTGTCCAATTTTGGCAAAATTTTGGATTTTTTGAAATTGTACAGCATCTATTGCTTCGGATGGGTCCAGGTTAGGTTGGGTCGGGCAGATGGTAAGATTTAGTGTTTTAAGTTATATATGTGGTGCATCGTGGGCTATTGCCCGTTGGTGTTGGGTTGAATTCATTTTAAGTTTTTAAAAAAATATATGGTGCTCTGCCCTTGGACGAGACCCAAAGCAACGACTTTGGTGGCTTTTTCCAAGGGCCGACACTAAAAAGCACTTGCTGCTTCGATGGGTCTGGTTCAGGTCGGAATAAAACATCGGATTTTTTCGGATCAAATCTTTTCGGAACTTTCAGATCGAAATTGGAATTTTTGGAATACTCAGCACGCTTCCAATTCCGACCCTATTTCTTTTCAAAATCTTCGGAAATCAAAATTTCAAAATTCGGATTTAATTATATGGTTCCAAAATCAAAATTTTCTTTCCAACTTGCCCCCTAGTAAGGGCTATAATTTGACATACAATATGGAAACTAATTGGGTCAATTTTGGATGATTTTAAGAGTTTTAATTTTACGTATTTGAGTTAATATTGTCATTCTGATTTATTCGGAGATGATTGAATCCGTTGGTTTTTGTAAAAGGAGTTTTTTGCCACACCCACCAGATGATGGCACGTGTGCAACTGGACCACCTGGCTTAGCCCATCACGGAGGTACGAAGAACCATATGAGACAGACCAGATCCAGGTCGACCAGACCCGACCTGCAAGCTGCGCCGTTAGCAGAGGATTGAACCAAGGAAAAAGATCGGAGGAGCATGAGCTCCTTAGCAGGAACCAGGTCAGTGAGGAGGTTGGGCAGGACGTGCACCTGACTCGACTACCTGAATCCTTGAAGGGCCCGACCAGATCGTCACTGAAGAACCGACGTTAGACGAGGAAAGATCGGAAGGTGTTGTAACGGGGATACATGCTAGGTAAGCAATTCAAAACTATCCGAGGCAATTCGCTTTCGAAACCCACCACCACACAACACCAATTTCTCCATTCCCTGACTTGAGCGTTAGAGGGGCCTTGGTCGGAGGTGAGCCTCGGTCTTCTTGCAGGTACTGTGGGAAGGCGGTGGTGGGTGATCAGCTCCATCTGATGATCGAGTGTTGCCGACGGAATTTACCCTCGACATTCTTTGGCGCCGCCTATAAGATTAGGATCCTCCTACCCTTCTTCCTCCGTGTCAACTACTAGAAGATCTCTTGGCCAACCAAGAGAAGTTGTTCCAAAGGATGGACAGGTTGGTGACAGATAATTGCGCCAACCGACAGACGGATCACCGGGATCGCCTTGACGAAGCTCAAGTACGATCCAGAACTCCGGTTGGGAGCCGCTCCCAGGAGAGGACATCTAGGTGCCATCACATGTCAGAAAGGAGCCACTAGGAGCGCCCTCCAAGCGTCTAGGATAACGACATGATAGAAGACATGCTTCAGGGCTTGGTGGGATGAGTTGCTGCTCCCAGGCGCTCGAGCCTGAACATAGCGATTCGTGTCCCAATGTTTAGGATCAACTCGGCCCCAAGCCCGCCAAGGTAGAGCGACGGTTCGTGTTGGTCTTGGAAGGCCATACCAACACTGCACCTTCCGGAGGATCGTCATCCTCGAACGAAGACCATCGGTGTCCTAGACGTTGGGAAGATGGTGAGGCAGGGCCGGCCCATCCCTCGGCGATCCCTGCTCGCATTCCTCGACACCCGGCGTCAATACCACCTCCAGATAAGCAAGCGCGCTTGCGCCATGAGGATCTGGTCGACCTGATAGTCCAGTGCCTTGGGCACCGGGTGGACATGATGGTGTAGAATGCCATGAAGGGGGCGGTAGAGAGCCCCCTCACCACGAGGATGCAGACTACCCACTTCTCCTATGATTGGCAAGCCCCTCGATTCGAGAGGTTCGACGGGTCCGACGACCCATGTACTCACCTGTTGGAGTACAAAAACTAGATGAACTCGTAAGACTCGATGGACGAGTTGTGCAGTATGTTCCAGCGGAGTTCCTGGCCATGGACGACCTAACTGGCCAGGGTGCCACAGTGGCCATGGCGTTCTGAAGCGGGCTGAGGCCTGGCCATGCTTTCCGGAACTCCCTGGTCAAGAATCCCGCCCTGAGCACAGGAGAGTTGTACAACCGGGCGGAGTGCTACATCCGCACGGAAGAAGACGACCAGGCAATGAAGCCTGCTGCGCCTCAGCAACACTAGATCAAGATGGCGATTGACCGCGATGAGTCAACGAGCCAAGGCGCCAAGCGCAAATTTTCGGAGTGCTCGGGACCGATAGAGGGGAGGAACAGAAAGTTTATTGTTCTCACGCATCCTCCAGATGAGGTCCTGTGGCAGATTCGGAATCAGAGATACGTCTGCTGGCCTGCACCGGCACTCCAAGGAATAACTGGGGGGCGAGAGCCGGACAAGCGGTGCGAGTACCATCAAGATCGGGGTCACGACGCGCGCTGCTGTCGGGCCCTGGTGCACGATCTGGAAGACCTCATCGAAAGGGGGCCCCTCAAGGAGTTTATAGCACAGCCCGATCCCACTAGTCGAGTTGCGAAAGAACACCGGCCTCCTCCTCCTCCCCGCGCTAGAGAAGCCACTCAGGGGTTTCTACCACCGCCTGAGTGGCTGGACCCACAAACTGCTCCTCAGCTGAACATGATTCACGGTTGTAGGCCAAGGTCGGCCCCCTCCGTAAACTCCATGCAGAAGAGAGCGGATGAGGTCCTTCGAGTTCAGACTGTGAACAACGTCGTCCACGTTCCCAAGGAGGATGGAATGCTGGATGATTTGGAGGGCCTCACCTTGAACAAGAACGACCTCCAGGGGGTAAGTCTCTCTTATGATGACCCCCTGATAATTCAGTTGATGATCGGAAGCTGGAATGTCCACCGATGCCTCGTGGACATAGGAAGCTCTGTGGAGGTGATTTATCTTCGGGCTTTCCACCAGCTCGGCTTCACCCTCGAGCAGTTGGAGCCTTCGAGCACAATGCTATATGGCTTCGCTGGAGAATATGCGAAGGTAGCCGAGGAGATCACCCTAACGGTGGTCGCTGGACCTGCAGTACGGCAGGTTCGGTTCATTGTGGTCGAAGCAGAGTTGCCTTGCAATGTGGTCATAGGACGACCATGGCTGCACGAGATGGACGCCATCACCTCAACCAAGCACTAGTCCATGTAGTTCTACGCCGGAGGGAAGGTGCTCTGTATCAGGGGAGACCAACACGCAGCAGCCCACGCGTAGATCGAAGCCGTGCGTACTGGTGGGTCTTTTGCAGAACTAGGTGCTGGAAGGGGTAGCAACCACAGAATGACCTCACCCTTGCACAAGAGCACATAGATGAATTGGCAAGCCCGCTCGACGAAGTTGAGCTGGTAACAGAAAACCCCTTCTACAGTTTTCACCAATGTTAATGGTTATTAAAAAACTTATGCTTCGTGTTGTATTTGGACTGACCAGAGACCCAATTGTTGTTTGTACATATAGATATTTTTTTTACATGTTACGAAGGAGTTCCATGAAGTTTGATGTCAATTAAATTTTTATAATTTTTTGGGGCATGTTTATACAATGCTTCCAAGTTATAACCCATAGACTGTAAAATGAAACCGTGGACGTATTATGGTTTTTGTGATTGTTTACATTATATATTTGTGTGATATCCTGGCCGAGTTCTAAAATATCTATTTAACTCATTAACATATATTTTTTATTCTAGTATTTATCTATTGTTATAGTAATTGCAATGTAGATTTTATGAATGCTTGAATATGTTCATCACAATATAAAGTGTTTTCATTAAAACTGCTTCATGAGTAACCAAAGCATCATGGGTCAAATTTGACAAGTGATTCAAAAATTATACATTATGGAATGCATTGAAACACACATATTGTAATTGTGATAACGATATTCTAATTATATGATTCTGCCAATTATCCAGCCCTACAGGTAGGTGATTGTCAACATCAAGTGATTAGGATAAGGTGACGAGTTGCACAATAAAACAGTCAGTCTTAGGCTTACAAGTATGAGATTGATTGTCTATTTCATTGTGTGACTCTATGGCCCTATCAAGAAACTTTCAAGTTTCTTGGTCATGCGATGCGAGTGCAGCTATAGCCCATTCGTAGTTGCACTCGGCATTGCATAGCTGAGTGCATGGTTCAGGGACTCGACCTGCAATGATTGAGTTTAGGAGGAGGAATGAGAAGGGGGGGGGAGGAGGAGGAAGAAATATGAAGAATGGAGGAGGAAAGAAGAAGGACGAGATAATGAAGAAAAGGAAGAAGGAGGACACGGTGGTGACGGTGGGTTCAGGGGCGGACCTACGTTAGGCCCAGGGGGGGGAAGCCCCCCCTCACTGTGGGGGAAAAAAAGCAAGTTACCTTTGCCCCCTTGAAGTTTAGCTCAAAAACACTTAAACCCCCTATAGTGTATTTTGTTCCAATTCACTCCTAAAGTTTGAAATGTTAGCACAATGCCCCCTTTTGCCAACTACTTAATTTTCCCATTTGGTAATTTTTATCAGATAGAAACTGAATTGAAGGAGGGTAAAATGTAGTTTTTTAAATATAGAGGGGCTAAATGTTTTTGAGCTAAACTTTAGAAAGAGAAAGGGGGGGGGGGGGGGGGGGGGGGGAAAGAGTGTAATTTATTCAAAAAACAATGCTAGCCAACTTTTAGTTGCCAACTTCATATGGAGGTGCCCACTCGAAGCTGCTTATTGGCTGAATGTAAATCATTACTAACATTTGAAATGAGTATCACTATTTGAACAAACTGAGGAACAAATTGTGGGACAACTCCATGAGAATGTCCGATATATGTTCAATAGGGGGATGCCACCAAGTCCACCACCATCTAACGTCACCACCACCACCTAATGTCGCCCACCACCAGCCGCCCCTCCACTCACCACCCCCCGCCATGCCGCCGTCCACCGCCTCACTACCACATGGGCCACCTGTCGCCGTTGGCCACCACCCCCCATGACCACTGCCTCGTCGGGCACCACCTGGTGTCTGCCGCCCATACTGGCGACCCATGGCTGGCCCCACCGGCCACTAGTTACAACTCGTTGCCTCCATCGATGCTTACCACTAATTGGACGATGCCCATTGCCGTTAGCCACCACCCGCACACGTGACATCCTTGTAGGGTTCATCCCATGGCCCTTAGTAAATGAGAATCAGGGCATATTTATAGGTTTTTGGGGGTATGTATAAAATTTCCCAAAAAAAAACTTGAGGATTTGGTCTATTATTCACGACCCGAGTAACTTGACCAAGTTGGCTAGTTATAGCCCCAAATTTTTTAAGAACTATGAAGACCAAAATCCTCCTCCACTCGAGGCAAAATTCTAACATGCCTTTTGCTACACGATCGAATGAAGGGTAGGGACATTGTCACACCGACGACCGAAGCCTCCGACTATAAGGCAACGACTGTAGTTACTTTTTAATAATTATGCCCCCCCTGAGAAAAGATCCTGGGCCCGCCACTGGGTGGGTTAGATGGGACTAACAACGAATGATCGATGGGCGGTGGTGGATTGACGACGATTTGCACAGATCAAGCCGGTAGTCCGATGATGACCAGCATGGTCGGCGACGATGTATGGTGGTTTGCATCACATTACCAGGGGCAGCACAATTGCATGTGCTGCCCTTGCTAATCTACAACTGCCCCTGACAATTGTGTTGTCCTTAGCAAGTTCTTTGTTGTAAATAGCCAGACCTTGCCTAAAGAGCTAGGTAGCCTTGAAAAGATTGTACCAGCCCAATTGAATTTTAATTTTAACCAAGTTATTTAAGAAAAACGTATAAAAAAGATCAGATATGTAGTATAAGAAAAATCTTTTTTTAACCAAATTCATGGTCGGGTTAACAAAGGATTTGTATAGCAGATATCTAGCCTATCATGGTTGGGTAAAAAAAACCACATCTATTATAAGAAAAATCAGCAGTTTTGGATCCTTCCATCCTTTTGCATATATTTCTATTTTACCCTTCACCTTATATATTAATACATACCCAATATCTTGAATCATATCCCTTCACTGTTTATGTTAATCCACGCCCAATATTTCGAATCCTATGTTATGAAAACAACTCAAGGGCTAGGACCGTAATATGTCATTTTTTCTTCCCGTTTTATCTGTACGAAAATCACAAATATCATTCAAAAATATTATCATTTTGCCACTAATCAATTGAGTCCTATTTATCCAGTTAAAAAACCAAGGGCTATTATGGGAATAGCAATCCCACTAACCCATTCTTCCTTCCATCCTTTTTGTTTCCCATTTTTCCCTTCTCTTCTTAGCAACTAATCAATTGAGTCTTATTTATCCAATAAAAAAATAAGGGCTAATATAGGAAAGCCAATCCCACTGACCCACTAACCCATTCTTCCTTGCATCCTACATTTTGTTCCTCATTTTATCCTTATCAATCCTATGTTTTAAAACAACATCATGGGAAATGTTTTGCTAGGGTAGGTACATAGGAACTCTACCCGATTTTAACTTTTGGATATGGGTATGGGTATAAATACCCCAATACCCATACCTGAAACCTAATTGCCCCTCTAACTTGTGACCCGATCCCGACCTGAAACATTGGGTACGATTATGGGTACAAATGTACTTTCAGTTATGGGTTGTATAAGGTTTTTACAAGACTTGGGTATGATATGAGTATAGGTTGTACAAGATTTGAGTAGGGTATCAGTATAGAAACTCTACCTTGATACTTTTTACAAGACTTGAGTAAGGTATGGATACATGAACCCTACCCGATTAACTTTTAGGTATGGATATGGGTACCTCAATACCCATATCTGAAACCTGAAACCAATTGTTTCTCCAACTTATGTGGATAATACAGTTTGACATATATATATATATAGTGTACATATATCCTATATTTGGATCCTATATCATTAAAACAAAAGCAAAGAAGGAAGTGTTGCATTCTTGCACTTCCCATTGTGGCGCTATACAAATTTTTAATATACCCTCATGCCCCTATCATTATTTCATGTGTCCATACCCTATACCAAAATAGTTATTTTAAATTTTTGTACATGTAAAAGGGTCCATAGATCAACAATAGTTCCACGTGCCCAATGCACTAGGTAACCCAAAAATAATTCACCTGTGGATGCTCCATTGATCACATCTCTCTCTCTCTCTCTCTCTCTCTCTCTCTCTCTCTCTATATATATATATATATATATATATATATATATATATATATATATATATATATATATATATATATATATATATATATATATGTGTGTGTGTGTGTGTGTGTGTGTGTGTGTGTGTGTGTGTGTGTGTGTGTACTCTAAAAGTCCTAGCTAGAGCATATGGAGGAGCTAAAGCTCATATCCATGTGGGACGTTTAGAGTTCAAACTCTAAAAGTCCTTTGCATGGGCCCGATGTGCATCCATAGCCGCACGATGTTTGGCAGCTGAACAAGTGAATCGGACTCGAGCTGGCTGCACAATCATCGTCCAGCTGTGATAAGTTTCAAGCCCACATATGGGGCTCAGAAGATATGATCTCGTGGGGTTAGGAAGGCTGTGATGTTAGGCTTCACCTACTGAGTTCGGTAGCAATGGGAATGGAAGTGCGAGCTGGACTCTAGAAGTAGGTCAATAGATCGATGGATAATTTTCATTGATGATCGTAAATAATATACAGAACATCTCTTCAAAAAGAGGAAAGATACAGTCAGGGGAGAGGATAATGAGAAATTTGAGTTACAATAAAGTGTATGAGAAGTTAAAACATGTGCCGCCTGGTTGCCATCTCTGTAAACATGGTTCAGTGCGCAAATATCAAACAGTTGGATGAGTCTCCTGCACTCCATAATAGAGCTATGGATTTTCCAAGGAGGAGGTGTGTCATTCTCCAATAAGAGGGTAATGATTGAGAGGCTATCCCCCTCAAGTATTACCTTGTTGATTTTGAGCTGTAAGCAGTGCTTGATCCCTTCTACCATGGCTAAAGTTCCTGCTTCAAGAGGTGCATGTGCTTGCATCAAAAACCTTACCAGCAAACCAAACAAGCGAGTCGATCACTTCCTATCGATGCATCCACACTCAATTTCAGGAGTACATCCTTCCGAAGGCCGCTGGCAAGTGGGTTTAGTACTATCATCCAACTAATCTCTATCATCTGTTGTTGGACAATTATCCGAATTTTTAAAGAGATTTTTTACCACTGCAAGAATCCCCCCCGATGAAAAAGCAATCCCCACAAAATTGGTGTTATTACGTTCCTTCCAAATAGCCCAAAAAATTTACACCGACAAGTACAGTTTTTCTTGATTATGCACATAGAAAAAATTTCATGCGAGACGCAATAGTAGCATCGTGGATACCTGATGAGTAGGGAATGGAAACTGACTACCACACCCTGCGAGAGCGATGCAATCAAAAAATATGTGTCCTTTGTCCTCCATGTCATGGTGATACAAGATGAAAATAAGAGATATCTGGAGAATAAAGTTGGTCGGTTGACTACGTAGCGGGAGACTAGAAGTTATCAATCTCCAAAGAAACAACTGTACTCGAGGTATCACCCCTTTTAACTTCCAGATTCTCTGCCAGTTAAATTTGCTCATGTGAGAGTCCAGCTGGTTGTTGGAACTTATGAAGGAGTTCTAGATAATTTGTCGATATCCGAAGCCCACTAAGAATTTACAGATTGAGCTCCCTTTGATTACCTGGATACATACATGCTCCGAGGTGCTGACTTTCTCTTCGGCAGGGGTATCTCCTCTCACCCCGTCCCTTGCGCTTGGTCGGTCCTTGGGACATCAGTTCATTTAGTGGGAGCTGCCGAACTCTGGCCACCTGAAGTTGAATTATGACGGTTCCTTTGACCCTCGAGGCTCTAGAGGTGGTGTGTGATTCGTGGTTCAGGATCATCAAGGGGTGGTGGTGCTGAGGTATTTGCTTGCTACTCTGCGCCTGATGCTGGAATTATGAGCTCTTTGATCTGGACTCCGTTACGTTCATGCCCAGTGGCCCTCTTCTCCGATTAGCATTGAGGGCACTCTTAGGTGGTGCTTCCACGAGTCACTTTGCTTCCCCCGGCTAATGCCCTCGTGCATGATTGTCGCTCCTTGATCTGTCTCCTTTTGCCTCTCCTATATTTCTCACATCTTCCGCGAGGGCAACTCAGTAGCGGATTGGTTGGTGGGAACGGCTTGTTGGACCAACTCAGGCATCTTTCTCAGTGTTGCTCTTCCCTAAGATCTTCAGGTGCTTGTGTAGTTGGACAATTTGGGACATCCCCGATTGAGGGGTGGTCATTGGCTCTATTTCTATGGTCCTGGGACCTGGTAATGCATGTTCTCTGTGGATGCAAAATTTGGCTAACGCCTGATGATAGGAACCGCCATCCCTACCTGGGGCCTACGAAGATAACGGTAGGACCCGCCAGTCCTATCTGGGGCCCACACATACTATACAGGGTCGGGTAAATCCCCCTTGGGTATTTATTAAAACCTCTGATATTTCCAAACCTCTATAAATAGCAAACCCGACAAATATTTCAGACAAGGAATTTATTATTCCCAATTCCACTTTCTGTATTCCATAGCTCTCTGAGCTTTCTGGTGATCAGACTCCAGTTAAGCTTGCTCCACCCTCTGTCTACTTGTATAAGCCCTCCTCGGCCTGTCGAGAGTAACTTTACTTCTTCAGAGATAGTGGATTCAAATGTTGCATCTTATTGCACAGAGACGTAGGCTTCGATCAAACTTTGTCACTATATCCTGTGTCAACTTTATCTGTGACGACCAAGATCCAATAGACCAATAGCCAATAGCCAAGACTCCTAAGGCGGGAATGCCAAGATGGATAAGGTGAGGTGAGATGAGGTGAGGTGTACAAGGCCATGAGTTAGCCCCACATCGCCTGGAGAGAAGGAGATCCTGAGCTACTTATATAATTTCCCCTCCCAAACATAGAGGACGCGTTTTAAAACCGTGCGCCGCTACGGATTTCGTAAGAACTCCGTAGTTAAGCGTGCTCGGGCGAGAGTAGTACCAGGATGGGTGACCTCCTGGGAAGTTCTCGTGCGGGCACGGGCAAAGCGGACAATATCTTGTGTGTTTGGGGCGGATGTTACATTATCTCTCTTTCTCTGTACTCTACAGTGTCTGTATGACAGCTAAGTACGCGATAGCTCAACATCCCATAGTGCCCCACATCTCGATGGTCAACACCTTCCATCGATTGTTGGAGGGGGACAGTACGACGGCCGTAATCGATCTTCCCCTACATTCTCTACAAAAAAAAAAGCATTTCTCGGTTCGACTCCTCTCCACTGATGATTGTCTCCCCTATCGATCACTGATGATTTGGGGATCGACAAATGACGATCAGAAAATAAATGGACACGATATATAGTCTTGGGATGAACCCAAGGGGATCCAGCCACCACCCCTACCGATCGACCACAGACCAACCGTCGCCAGCCATCCCACGCCGCCCTGTCTGCCACCAGAGAGGATGGCAGTGGGTGGCGGCCGACAGGGCGACAGTGGGTGGCTGGTGATCAGCAGGGGTTGTCGCCGCCGACAGTGGTCGGTCGGCGGCACCAAGCGGCATGTGGTGGGCGACGATCGAGGGTGGTGGCAGAGCCGAGCGGTAGTTTGCACTACACATTACCGGGGGCAGCACAATTACAGGTGCTGCCATTGGTAATCTACAGACTTCAACTGCGCTGGCAATTATGTTGTCCCTAGCAATCTCTTTGTTGTAAATAGCTAGACCCTGCCTTAAGAGGTGAATTCAAAAAGATTGTACAAGCCCAGCTGAATTTTAATTTGGGGACTTAGTGATCTTCTTGACAAAGGTATTAACTTACAATAAGCCCTCCTACAAGTCCTGTAATGCAATTGCTCCCTCCTCAAATCCTGTCTGACCAAATAGAAAAATAGGACAATAAAGTCCAACACATGTTCATTAAATTTACTATTTCCTACCATCAACTTAAACATGAACCATTTTTTGCATAAAAAATCAATTAAAATCACTCCAGATTGTCGATTTAAAATCACAAAATAATTTATTTTTTTTTTCTATATATTTTCATTAAAAAAATAATTATTCTGTCAACCGACCAAATAATTACTCTTTTAACCTAATTGTTCTTTATGTGCGAGATAAAATCAACTTGGTTTTCGCATAGTTGAATGCATTTTTTGTCACAATGATAATTATATTGTGATTAGACGAGCAAAAATACCGCTATAATCAATCGATAATTAAGGCATTTTACCATATCAAATTGTTACTTTGTGCTAACGGATGATTACTCATTAATTACCAATTGTTACTTTTTTGCTATGATTGTTATACTTTATATGTAGGGTTAAAATTATCATTTAAAAAATTATATAATTACATGTGCGCGGCAGAAGAAGCCTGCATTAGCCCAAAAGTCCAACTATAGGGGCTTAACGTTAAGTTCAAACTTTACATACCCTTAACATTAAATGGAAATATTTTTAAGGAGCTGACATTAATAACCACTTTTAATCTTAACCTGATTCTATAAGAGAAACATTTAAAAAAGACCAAATATGTAGCATAAGAAAAAACCATTTATTAGCCAAATTAATGGTTGGGTTAATAAAGGATTTGTGTAGCAGATACCTAGCAACTCAGGGTTGGGTAAAAAGAATCACATATCTATTATAAGAAAATCCTTTATTAACCCAAAAATAAATCCCATGTGAATGCTATATTGATCATAGTTCTTGTAAACTAAATAAAGTCACCATCATATCATCCAATCGTGGTTGCTATTCATAACTTTTAAAATAATTTTTTTCACATCCAAGGATTTACATCTGTCTTCTTTTACTTGAATTGCGAAACTCAAATTGGCCGCTTAATATACCTGATGTAGACAACCCCCCCCCCCCCCCCCCCCCCCACACACACACACACTTTTATGACCAGGTTTTGGGGGTGTGAGGTTATCTAACATGGTATCAAACTGGGTTCACCGTCTCCCTCCGGTGCGGCCCCTTCCGATTGTGCCTTGCTCCACGTGCTCCGCTTGAGGGGGGGGTGTTGAGACTAGTCCATAGGTTAGTCCCATATCGGTAAAGGGGGCACCTTATGTCCGCTTTATATATCCTCTGTGGACCTCCCCTTACGCCCCGGGTTTCAGGGCTTGAGGGTATGTAACACTCCTATTCCGCCATGGCTTTAGAGGGAGTTGTCACTGTTCTTGACCTCAAAGTCGAGCGGTAGGCAATAGATTTGAACTTGTCCCATGCTATTGGATCAAGTACCAAACCTTGATGACAAAACAATTTTGGAAACTGCAATCATTTTAACGATAGAGGGAAAACTAATTTTGGGTTTAAAAGAATAATAATTAAATGCAACTCTCAAAAATACCTCTTCTGCAACAATGGATGTTGGGAACTCCGCAATTCCATCAGATCTCCATGACGTCGTCGGTGGCAGCGACTGCGAGGCCGAAGATAAGAACTCCCATCTCGTTATCGGCATAAAAGAGAGGAGGATTAATGATTGCGTTAAACGTCGCGAAGGATCAGGATGATACCAGATGTACAGAAAATTGAAAGATATATATATTATGTACAGAACAAAGGGGGCTGTTTTGAGAAGACTAATAGTAGAAGAAAGAACAAGGTGGGTCAAGTATTCTGATTCAAGTAAGTTGGAGCTCCAGCTTAAATCTCTCTCAATCCAAGCGATCAACACCCATCACAGCCATCCCTATTCCAACCGACCCCCTCACTGTCAGGTTTGGCCCGTTTGGGGCGTTTTTAAGTAGGCCGGGATTTTAGGAATCGACGCCACGGATTTAGAATCGGGGCTGCTTTCGTGATCACCGAATATCTACGTCTTTCTCTAAATGGGTTACACAGCAATCAAGTGGTTCATAGTGGTTTAGAGTCCTCTCATCATAACCGTTGTTTGTACCCTCACAAAAACTCTAGCTTATTATATAGATAGATAGTTTTTGGAAACCATTGGATATCGAAAGAGCAAACTCATCGAGTTTGGGGAATTATCGACTATCCCGAGTCTGAAGACATTTGTATTGAAGTGGGTGGCCTAAAACGTATCATGATAGTATTTGTTGATGCAGGTTGGTTAGACATCTGATTAGAAACCAGTGTCTTTTTGTCTTAGTCATCTTGTAGACAATCGTGCCATGTTATATAGATATTTTTTGGAAACCATTGGATGTCGAAAGGTATCAAACTCTTCAAGTTTGGGGAATTCTCGACTATCCCGAGTCTGATGGCATCTGGATAGAAGTGGGTGGCTAAAATGTATGTACACAAATCCCGATAGTATTTGTACAGGAATCAATCCATTGCGATGCAGGTTGGTAAGACAGCAGATTACAAACCCCGGCTTGGTCTGGGCCTGAAATGTAAGCCTTGACGTGGATGGTGTAGATGCACGCCCATTTCAGGCGGATCAAGCTTTACGGACCATGGCACAGGGCCGACCCCAGTTAACCCGGATCATGTACAAGCCTTGGATAGCTCCATAAATCCATTTCTCGTCTAGCCGCATCCAGTAGCCAAGGTGAAAAATTCTCTTATAAAATTCTTAGTCTGTCGATCACCCGATCCGTGTTGGTGAGGATGTTAGCGGGTCCATTTGCTTCGCGGTAGATATGCCAGCCCTGCCAAATATTTGTCCTATATATAGACTCAAAAAACTAACACCATAAAACTCCAACTCTCAATACAACACCAAATCCTATTCCAACTATAACACATTACCGACGATGATCTACACATATCAGGTCGGTGGTCTGGCGGCGACCTGCATTGACGATGAAAACGAGCAAGTGGTTTGCACCAGCATATTATCGGGGGCAACACAATTGCAGATACTGCCCTTGATAATCTATAGCCGCCCCTGGCAATTGTGTTATATAGATTTTTTTGTAAACCATTGGATGTCGAAAGGTAGCAAACTCTTCGAGTTTTGGGGGAATTCTCGGCTATCCCACGGGCCACCTCTGATGGTGTTTGTATAGAAGTGGGTGGCTAAAATGTATGTACATGAATCATGATAGTATCTGTAAGACAGCAGATTACAAACCCGGTCTTGGCCTGGGCCTAAAATGTAAGCTTGTGCGTGGATGTTGTAGATACACGCCCATTTCAGTCGGATCGAGCTTAACAGTCCAGGGTCGGGTTCAAGCCTATTGCCAGCCCTACCAAATATTAATCCTACATTGACTCAAACAGCTAACACCATAAAGCTGCACTCTACATTGACTCAAACAGCTAACACCATAAAGCTCCACTCTCACTACGGCACTTGAACCTATTCAAACTATAACATCTTTTAGGAAAAAAAATTGCTAGGTCGGAATTTCGTTGTAGATGCAGAGTGAGGCACCTGAATCGTTCCCTAATATGCAGGAGAAAAGATGGCAACTTGTTTGTATGTGAAAAGGGTATGAGTGTGGTATCTGGGTTGTTGCTATGTGTAAAGTATAATCGGACAGCTCTCTATTCTTCCATCAACGATCTTTTCTTTTCTTTTATTTTTTGGAATGATTCGAATCATCAAATCTATATAATAAAGGACGTCGAGAGACAAACAAAAGTATATTTTGCGCCGTACTGATCCTTAAATGAGTGTGATTCATCGAAAACAATGGAGGGGTGCGATTCATTGAAGAGTGCTATCGGGCTGGCTATCATAACCTCTCTCTCTCTCTCTCTCTCTCTCTCTCTCTCTCTCTCTCTCTCTCTCTCTCTCTCTCTCTCTCTCTTCCCCCCCCCCCCCCCTCCCTCTGTTTTAGGGTTTAATTTATTTTTCTTTTCTTTCTTTTTTACCTCCCTCTCTTTTCTATTTCAGGAGGTCAAGGAGGGCGCGGTTAGTGGCGGATTGTTGCCGGTGTTGGAGTTTGTTAGATTTCTATATCACTCTCTAACCATGTTCTTTTTTATTTATCTCTTTCCATTTCCATTTCCATTTCCATTTCATTTCCATTGTTGAAATAAGTCCTTTTTTTTTTTTCTTCATATTTGTAGTTTTATTTTTTTTGTAGAGAGATTTTCTTTCCAAATTATGTTGTCTTTTTTTTTTTCATTTGTTTGATTCCGTTGAAGCCGAATAGAGGAGTGTTGCTGCCGAAGATGGATGTCCGTATGCCGAGCGGGCATTACTTGTAAATAAACTAGTGCATGTCCGTGCCTGTCGGCACTGCAGCGGGCCGCCTTCGGCGGCAACACCCCCCCCCGGGCATCACCACCCCCACCGTCGTATACGACGACAACACACCTTACACGCCTTCGGCATGCCCATACCGATTGGCACGAAACGGGAGCCTTTGGTGCGACCAACCAACCCCCAACTCCGCTACCCCGGGGGGAGAGAGAGAGAGAGAGAGAGAGAGAGAGAGAGAGAGAGAGAGATGAGAGAGAGAGAGAGAGGGAGAGAGAGAGAGAGAGAGAGAGAGAGAGACCGTGGAAAGAGAGATGAGAGAGAGAGAGAGAGAGAGAGAGAGAGAGAGACAGTGGAAAGAGAGAGAGAGAGAGAGAGAGAGAGAGAGAGAGAGAGAGAGAGAGAGAGAGAGAGAGCAGGGCCGTCTTGATACAAACTGAGGCCTAAGGCGAAAAATTCTAAACCCGAAGTTAGCGGGTTTAGATTTGGCCTAAACGGGTTCGGGTCATATAAGGGTCAACCCGATTGACCTGTTAGTTAATGGGGTCGGGTTCGGGTTTGTACTTATAGCTCGATTGACTCAACTTGACCAGTTTACCAAATGGGTCGTGTCAACCCAACCTGACTCGGCCAACCCGACCCAATCCGATCAAATCCAGCTCAATCCAACTTGTCTTGACCCAACCCGGTAGGTTTACATGGGTTCTATTGAGCCAACCCGACCCGTTTAGTAAACGGGCTAAACGGGTCGGGTCGGGTCGGGTTTGGGTTTAAGTTGTTGACTCATTTATTAAACGGGTCGGGTTCGGGTTGGGTGTTTTGCCCTTTTACCTATGTCTCAACCCAACCCGACCCGACCCGACCCGACCCATTGCCACCCCTACTTGAAGGCAGACGTAGGGCTGCAACTTGGGCGGGCCAACCGGAACCCAACCCGAACCCAACCCAAATTTGGGCGGGCTAACCTGAACCCAACCCGAATTATTTCTCCTCTACCATATTGAAGCCGATCAACCCATCCCGCACAACCTGATCAACCTGGCCAACCCGACGGATTAGGCTAGGGCTAAGGAAGTTCAAACAGACCTTGGGTTGGGTTGGGGGTACAAAAGATGCTAAGTTAGGGCTTTGAGGTTTGGGGTACAAAAGAAAAGGGCAATGTTGGTATTAAATGGTCGCTGAGTAAGTTATTGAGAAACGATAGGGAGACGGGGGCTAGTTACAGATTTTTGGGGTATGAATAAAATTTCCCAAAGATTAGGATAAATTACACTTTGCCCCTCTATAGTTTTGCTCAAAAACACTTAACTCCCATGTAGTTTATTTTGTTCCAAATCGCTCCCTAAAGTTTGAAATGCTAGCACAATACACCCTTTTGTCAACTACATAATTTCCTTGTTTGGTGATTTTTATCTGATCGAAACTGAATTGAAGAGGGCAAAATGTTGTTTTATAGCTATAAGAGGGTTTAATATTTTTAAGTTAAATTTCAGAGGGCAAAGTGTAATTTACACTAAAGATTCTTATATTAATTGAGATTTGAGAGTGATTTTTGTGAGGGATTTCGGGTGATTGGGTTGCCTTCTTTGTGAGCCAATTAATTATGTATTATGTGAAGGACTTCCCTTATGAAGAAGTGAAGGGATGAGCCCCATTCTATGCTTAGATCAAGAGATGATGATCAAATCTATCCGTCCATTTTTGTCTATTCAGCAAGTTGTTCCGTTTTGTTTGATCAACATGTAAACCGCCGTCCCTTGTTATATAGACTAATGCATGCCCGTGCCTCTCGGCACTGCAGCGGGCAGCCTTTGGCAGCAACACACCCCCGGGGATCACCACCCCCACCGTCGTATGCGACGACAACACACCTGATCGCCTTCGGCATGCCTATGCCGATTGGCACGAAGCGGGAGCTTTCGGTGCGACCAACCAACCCCCAACTCCACTACCCCGGGGGGAGAGAGAGAGAGAGAGAGAGAGAGAGAGAGAGAGAGAGAGAGAGAGAGAGAGAGAGAGAGAGAGCAAGGCCGTCTCGATACAAACTGAGGCCTAAGGCGAAAATTCTAAATGAGGCCTTTTTATATTTATTTTTTTTCATAATGGGCCGGGCCTAAATGGTGGGTATGGTGGCTGTGGGCTGAGAGGCTGCCGACCGTGAGTGAGGTAACCAAATCACTGGGCCGTTTTGTTAGCCATTTAGCATGGGCACAAACACAGACACGCAGAGAGAGAGAGAGAGAGAGAGAGAGAGAGAGAGAGAGAGAGAGAGAGAGAGAGAGACCCGTTTAACTAATCGTGTCGTGTCTAGTTTCGGGTCATGTCCAAAATCCCTAGACCCGGACCCGACCCGTTTAACTAATCGTATCTAGACCCTAAACTAATAAAGTTAAATGGCCCACTCCAACTTGATTATACCCCCAATGAAACACATACCCCCTTAAATATACCCTAATTATATGCACTCTTATATACACCCCACTATTAAATAAACCCCATGCAGTTGGCTGATATTTGAAGGTAGGGGTGGCAATCCTTGACCCGATCCAACCCGACCCAATCCGATCAAATCCGGCCCAATCTGACTTGTCTTGACCCAACCCGGTAGGTTTACATGGGTTTTGTTGAGCCAACCCGACCCGACCCGACCCGACCCATTTAGTAAACGGGTTAAACGGGACGGGTCGGGTTTGGGTTTAAGTTTTGACCCGTTTATTAAACGGGTCAGGTTCGAGTTGGGTGTTTTGCCCTTATACCTATGTCTCAACCCGACCTGACCCTACCCATTGTCACCCCTACTTGAAGGCAGAAGTAGGGCTGCAAATTGGGCGGGCCAACCAGAACCCAACCCGAACCCAACCCAAATTTGCGCGGGCTAACCTGAACCCAAACCGAGCCCAACCCGAATTATTTCTCCTCTACCATATTGAAGCCGATCAACCCATCCCGCACAACCTGGCCAACCCGACGGATTAGGCTAGGGATAAGGAAGTTCAAACAGACCTTGGGTTGGGTTGGGTTGGGGGTACAAAAGATGCTAAGTTAGGGCTTTGAGGTTTGGGGTGCAAAAGAAAGGGACAATGTTGGTATTAAAGGGTCGCTGAGTAAGTTATTGAAAAACGATAGGGAGACAGGGGCTAGTTACAGATTTTTGGGGCATGAATAAAATTTCCCAAAGATTAGGATAAATTACACTTTGCCTCTCTGGAGTTTTGCTCAAAAACACTTAACTCCCATGTAGTTCATTTTGTTCCAAATCGCTCCCTAAAGTTCGAAATATTAGCACAATACACCCTTTTGTCAACTATATAATTTCCTTGTTTGGTGATTTTTATCTGATGGAAACTAAATTGAACGGGGCAAAATGTTGTTTTATGGCTATAAGGGGGTTTAGTGTTTTTAAGCTAAACTTCAGGGGGCAAAGTGTAATTTACTCTAAAGATTCTTATATTAATTAAGATTTGAGAGTGATTTTCGCCGGGTGATTGGGTTGTCTTCTTTGTGAGCCAATTAATTCTGTATTAATTGAGGGACTTCCCTTGTGAAGAAGTGAAGGGATGAGCCCCACTCTATAGTTAGATCAAGAGATGATGATCAAATCTATCCGTCTATTTTTGTCTAGTCAGCAAGTTGTTCCGTTTTGTCTAGTCAGCATATAGACCGCCGTGCCATGTTATATAGAAAACTACCAAACACTTGGATAAGTAGCGAACCAAACTTCTCATAAAAAGCTCTTTAATGAATAAAAAGTAAACAACACGAGGCCAAAAGAAGAATCTGAGTGCTCGATCCACGTTCACCACACCAATTGCCAAAAAACAAACAAACATGAGGCTAAGTACTTTGTGGAAGAGTAGTGATCCTGTTGAGATGGCCATGCCTCACACGGGTTAGTCCCACATTGATAATGGGAGCGGGTGATGAGCTGATTATATATTCGTCTTGGACCTCCCCTTACAAGCCGGTTTTGTGAGGAGGTGGGTATCCAAGATTGATTCTTCACAAATCCCATCAGGTGTATTGTATCTAAGGCGGTTGCAAGCCATCGGGGAAAGCCTCCCATGTCCTTTTGGAGACGAAGGTTAGCTCTCACTATAACAGATCGAAACCACATGTTGCGGCAGTTCTTAGCGGGGGGGTATGGCCGCCGAATATGGTGACAAATACGAGGGCCTACCGTCGCAAAAAGGCACATGTATCTTTTACATAATAAATACATAAGAGTGCGGAGTAGGGCTGGCAATTTCGGACCCGACACGAAGTTAGCGGATCTGGGTCAGGGCTACGGTATTCAGTCAACCTCCTGCTTTTCCAGTAGCTGCTCCAGCCCCGTCTCCAACTTCCACTCCTGCAGAAGTTGTTCCGGCAATGCTAGCGACTACTCCCGCACTCTCCTCGGCTCCCATCCCAGCGGAGGTCATTTCTCCCATGCCAGCCTCGGTGGCCGTGCAACCTTCAACGATAGCAACGATGAATGCCCAGCAAATACAAGCATTGGTGGCCAATATGATGTGTTCCCACGGTGGCAATCTACCGCCGATTACGGCTGTATACTCAAAGCCTTACACCATAAGGATCCAACAGCTGCGTTTTCCTACTGGGTTCCAGCCGTCAAAGTTCCAGCACTTTGACGGGAAGGGCAATCCAAGGCAACAAATTGCTCACTTTGTCGAAACTTGAAATAACGCCGGCACATACGGCGATGAGATGGTGAAGCAGTTCGTTCGCACCCTCAAAGGTAATGCTTTTGACTGGTACGTTGATCTTCCTCTAGGATCCATTGACAGCTGGGATCAGATGGAGAGGGAATTCCTCAACCGCTTCTACAGCACTCGGCGCATCGTCAGTATGACCGAGCTTACTGCCGTCAAGCAAAGGAAGGACGAATCAGTAATCGACTACATCGATCGATGGAGGAATCTCGCCCTAAATTCATGAGACCGCTTGTCTGAAGACTCGGCTATCGAGATGTGTACCCAAGGCATGCACTGGGGCTTACTCTACATCCTCAAGGGGATCAAGCCTCGGTCCTTCGAAGAACTCGCAACTCGAGCTCACGACATGGAGCTCAGCTTAGCAAATCGCGGGGACTCAAAAGCCAAAGACTTACTGAAGATGAAAAAGAAAGACAAACCACCGGCACCCAAATCAAAGCAAGTTAACGTCGTCGACATCGCCTCGGCCTCTAAGCCACTCAAAATCAGTGGTAAGTCGGATCAAGAAAAAGGAGCTGCCATACCACCGCCTCCACCTCAAAGACAGTCGAGGATGACTCTTGAAGAGCTTGAGGCCAAAGAGTATCCCTTTCCAGACTCGGAAGTCTTCTCCATGTTCGATCAGCTGTTACAAGAGAATATGATCGAGCTTCCTCCTTCTAAAAGGCCCGAACAGATGTATCGTATCAATGATCCACTCTTCTGCAAATATCTTCGAGTGGTTAGCCATCCTATCGAGAAATGCTTCGTCTTCAAAGAAAAGATCATGACGCTCACAAAGCAAGGGAAAATTGAGATCGACTCCGGTGACGTTGCAACAACAAACATGACGTCCATCACCTTCGATTCATTTCAACCAGTACTCATTGCTACACACCAGAAAAGGCCCAAGTTGCACATCAACCACCAGAGACCAATTACGAAGTTAGCTCCACAACGGAAAGTCTTAAAGCGACGACGGCACACTCCTGCGCTTGCTGAGGAAGAAACGCCATTACCCTGGGGGCAATCGTCACCTACATCGGCATCTCGCTCGAACAAAGCTATGTCTCAATAAATTCTCCAAACAAGGTACGACCAAGGAGACCCAGAGGTCGGTCTGTTAGGTCAGCCCTCAGGTAAATTCGACTACTACGTTCTCTATTCCAAAGCCTTGTCTGTCTCAATAGAAGAAATCGAACCCACTGGCTGGGGGTCAGAAGACGAGCCAACAGAGTCCCCAGAGGAGCAAGTCTCCTCGACCCATGAAGAACCTGTAGTTGCCACTCCAAACCTTCACCCCGGTGAGGGAGAATCCACTGATGAAGACGCATGGATCATACTACCTCGCAGGCGAAGGCCATGGACGGCAAGGAGTCGCAAGCTAGATCGGGTGACAAGAAAGCTTCCTGAACGAAGAACTTACAAAAAGAAAAGTAAAGCTCCAGGAAGGAAGGCATTTAAGGTACCACCAGCAGATTCAAATGATCTCCTCCTATAAAATACACTAGAACCAGCAACGTTGCAAGAATTCTTCCCCGATTACTTCCTCCCAGCTGAACAATAGCACAAAGCTTCTTGTTGCATGGTTGAAATCCACACGACACCAGAAGAAGGAGACAAGATCGAGTCTCCTAAAAAGAGCAACACCGACGACGAGGAGGATAATTTCGACAAAGACAGTGCTGCTACCCATGATGAGGCAATCTTGCACTTGCCACTCATAGAAGCACTACACCTCCCAAAGAAGGCTCGCCTAGCAATGGTCGAGACTTTGGCAGATCCAGACAGCTACAAAAGAAAGAAGAAAGACGTCAAGAAAACCGAAACTATTGTCTCCTGCAACGCAGCGATAATTTTCTCGGACGAAGATCTGCAACTTGGAGCACGACTGCACAATCGACCTGTCTATGTCTCGGGATACATCAACAAGAAGCCGGTAAATCGAATCCTGTTAGATTATGGTTCGGCCATCAATATTATGCCCATCAAAACAATGCGGCAGCTCGGCATTACCACCGACCAGCTCTCACAAAGCCAGCTGGTCATTCAAGGGTTCAACCAAGGCGGACAGTCCACCGTAGGAATCATCCGTCTAAAACTCTCCATCAGCCAGCTTGACACGACAGTTCTCTTCCATGTCATCGACTGTCAGACATCATATCGCCTTTTGCTAGGAAGACCGTGGCTACATAAAAACGGTGTCGTAGTCTCCACCTGGCACCAATGCCTCAAGTACTATGAGGAAGGTCTGGAGAAATGCATCATTGCAGATGATAAGCCATTCAATGAGGCCGAAGCACACCTCGCTGATGCCAAATTTTATCAAGCAAAGGACCTTGTTGTAGAAGTCCTTCCAGCTAAAGCTCCTCGAACTCAAAAAGCTAAAAGGATGGAGTGGGATGAAACTCCGCCAACTCCAAATCCAGTGCAACCATCCAAGGCAATACACAAAGTCAGGGAAGTGCTACTGCTAAAACGAAAGATGTGCATCAACTCCAAGCCAAGATCCACGCAATATACTCCGTTGCCCGTCCAAGCTACGATGGTCTTGCGTCTTACGCCTCAGTGGCTTTGCAAACATGAACGACCATCTTTTGCCTCGCCAAAAGAGATAGTCCAGCCACTATCAGAAGCTAATGTCATCACTCTGCAGGAGATGACACTGCCATTACCTAGTCTGATGCAAGCTTCAAGTCCGCCAAAACCCTTTGGCCCCTTCAAATCCAGTTAACTCACATTCAAACCAGAAGGAAGATGGGGGGCAAAATGCCGCCAAACTGCTATTCAAAGCCGGCTACAATGAGGACAGTACCGCATATATAAGTACAGTCCCGCCAGCTCCAATACCACACGGGATGACCAAGACTCAAGCCCATTTACTCCAAAGCGACGAGCAGATCCCACCAAATCGGTAACGCATCGGCTCCCGTCAAACCCCGATGGTCATCAAGATCACAGGAGAGAAGACCTTCACCTCTAACTACATTGAGGTGAAGTTGGTAGATGAAGCAGAAGAGGGATCGTCAGCCTCCGATGCACGCTCCACAAATGTCGTTCATCCCAATACCAAGTTCGCCAAAAGAAGGCGATATCGAGCTCGACGTTGGACCATACCCCAGAAGCAAAAGCCAGAGCCACGCCAAAGCGACGCCGAAGCCGAAAGCCAAAGCCAAAGCCGACACCAAAAACACGATCGACGCCGCGAACCGACGATCAAGGATGCCAAGGTCTAGCAAGGATCGAGGAAGACACGAAGACCGAGGAACGAAGCCCAAAACCTCCCTAGTCGAGAAAGCGCGAAGCACGGACAGGACAAAAGAAACGGCGGATACTCCTTCGCCTCTCAAAAACCCTCACCCTGTAAAGACCTCTGTCCTGGGTAACCCTTTCAGAGCTCTTGCACGAATACCACGTGGAGACACGGATCAAAGGGACCCTCCAGAGGATCTCTCCCACAATCTCCTGATCAAATATTCACCGTACCCGGACTTGCCACACCCGAGCCCCCGGGTCCCGGTATCTGTAATCTTCGTGTGCTCGCAATAAAGACGACCCTTATCTTTTTCTGCACATACAGATTTCTGGCACGCCCGGTGGGACAATCAGACAAGTCAAGTCAAAATCCTATATCAGTATTCAAAAGGAGAGCATCAAAAACCAGTCAAGTCAAGTCAAAATCCTATATCAGTATTCAAAAGACTTGGGCCAATCAGACAAGTAAAGCGAAGGTCAGTATTCGACCGTTTGGGAAAGCCACCTACTGAGGTAAGAAATATCGTTCCCACCCTCCCACCCATATCATTCTTCAATACTGACGACTACACCGATATCATTCTGGTATCTGTTAACTATATCACAATTTTCGACACTTCAATCGGCGCCACTTCTACTTCGGACGATGAGTTGCCAGACGCTTCGCCCGTCCTCGAAGAAGGGGGGCAATCTACCGTCGACGATCTGAAGGAAATCAACTTGGGTACGCAGGAGGATCCTCGACCTACATTCGTAAGTGTACTCCTGACTCCCGAAGAAGAGGCTGCATACATCAAGCTACTCCAAGAATACAGAGATGTCTTCGCACGGTCCTACAAGGAAATGCCGGGACTTGACCCCAAGATTGCAGTACACCAGCTCGCTGTCAGACACGGAGCTAGCGCCATCAAGCAAGGACAAAGATGCTACCGGCCAGAACTAATACCGCAAATAGAAGGCAAAATCAATAAGCTCATTGAAGCTGGCTTTATCTGAGAAGTTAGATATCCAACGTGGATCTCCAGCGTGGTCCCTGTCAAGAAGAAGAACGGCCAAATCAGAGTATGCGTGGACTTCAGGGATTTGAACAATGCATGTCCCAAGGATGACTTCTCATTGCCAATGACAGAGTTGATGGTAGACGCGACAACAGGCCATGAAGCACTAACCTTCATGGATGGATCCTCAGGCTACAACCAGATCCGGATAGCACCCAAAGATGAAGAGCTTACGGCATTCCGTACGCCAAAAGGGATTTACTGCTACAAAGTCATGCCTTTCGGCTTGAAAAATGCAGGAGCTACCTACCAACGAGCCATGCAAAAAATTTTCGACGATATTCTTCATCAGAATGTGGAATGTTACGTTGACGACCTTGTGGTAAAATCAAGACAAAAGGCAGCGCATCTTCAAGACCTCGAGCTGATCTTCAAACGGCTTTGAAGGTATCAGCTCCGTATGAACCCGCTTAAATGCGTATTTGGAGTCTCCTCGGGTAAGTTTCTTGGCTTTGTTGTATGACATCGAGGCATCGAAATAGATCAATCTAAAATAGATGCTATTCTCAACATGCCAATCCCAAAAATAGTGCGAGACCTCAGAAGTCTCCAAGGTCATCTGATATATATCAGGAGATTTATCGCCAACTTAGCTGGAAAATGTAGGCCCTTCGGTCGCCTCATGAAGAAAGGAGCACCATTCAAGTGGGATGAAGCTTGTCATGAAGCCCTCCAAAACATCAGGAATTACTTACTCAAGCCTCCAGTTTTGACAGCACCAGTTCAAGGAAAGCCATTGGTCCTCTACAACAGCGCCCAGGAGCAGTCCTTGGGGGTACTCCTGGCTCAAGACAACGAGCTAGGCAAGGAAACAACATGCTACTATTTAAGTCGCACTCTCATCGGCGCGGAGCTAAACTACTCCCTGATTGAGAAGGTTTGCCTGGCACTCATCTTTGCTACAAAGAAGCTGCAACACTATATGTTAGCTCACACCATCAGGCTTATCTCGAAAGCCGACCCACTCAAATACATCATGTCAAGGCCAGTGCTCTCCGGACGTTTGGCCAAGTGGGCTTTACTCCTCCTCGAGTTCGACATCACATTCGTCCCTCAGAAAGCGGTCAAAGGTCAAGCTCTCGCGGACTTCCTGGCAGAATACCCCCTTCCAGCGGAATGGGAACTATCAGAAGAACTCCCAGACGAAGAAGTATTCAACATCGATATCGCCCCTTCTTGGAAAATATTCTTCGATGGCACGATAAGGCAAGACGTGGCAGGAGCAGGAGTTATTTTCGTCATGCCAAACGATGAAATACTCCCTTTCTCATTTCGACTATCAAAACCATACTCCAACAACAGGGCGGAATATCAAGCCTTGATTATTGGCCTCGAACTCGCCAATGATATGAAACTTCAAGGGCTTGAAATTTTCGGCGACTCTCAACTCGTCAGTCAGCAAATACTGGGAGCATACGAAGTTAACAAAGAAGACCTCGTGCCGTTACATCTGCGAGCTCTGAAACTCCTTGGTACGCTCAAAACAGCTTCAATCCAGTATATCCCCAGAAACTTTAATCAGCAGGCTGATGCGCTCGCAAATTTAGCGGCTACACTTCCATTCCCAGAAAAAAACCAACTCATCATCCCTATCTGCAAGAGGATGGTGATCACCGAGGAGGACCTCCCTATGGGAATCCCATACCAAGTCAATGCAGTACACGTTCTCGTGACCGACGAGCTAGATTGGAGACAACCATTCATAGACTTTCTTGTCCATGGGAAGCTCCCTGAAGATCCAAAGCGTAAGGTTGATATTCGTCGGCGGTCGTTGAAATTCTTCCACTTCAACAACGAGTTGTACCGTCGAAGCTACAATGGTACGCTCCTGAGGTGTCTTGCAAAAGAAGAAGCAGAAACAGCACTAGAAGAAGTCCATACCGGGATTTGTGGCTCACACCAGTCCGGTCCAAAGCTTCACTTCCGCATCAGGCGGATGGGATATTACTGGCCCACTATGATCAAGGACTCCCTCGAGTTTGCAAAGAGATGTCATGCTTGCTAATTGCATGGCGACTATATCCGTCAGTCTTCGGAACCTTTGCATCCAACCATCCCATCATGGCCCTTCGATGGATGGGGACTCGACATTGTCGGTCCGCTACCCAAGTCATCCAAGCAGCATCTTTACATCCTGGCGGCAACAGACTACTTCTCTAAATGGGCTGAGGCAGTACCATTGCGAGAAGTTACTAGACACTCTGTCATCAGCTTCATCCAGAACGACATCATCTTCCGGTATGGCGTCCCTCGCTATATCGTCACGGACAACGAGAAGTAGTTCAAAAATGCCGTTGTCAGCTAATTTTGTGCCAAGTTCGATATCAAGCAAAGATGTTCAACCATGTACAACGCGTCGGCCAACGGTCTAGCAGAAGCCTTCAACAAAACACTCTGCAATCTTTTGGAGAAAGTCGTCTCAAAGTCAAAGAAAGACTGGCACAAACGCATGGGTAAAGAGTTATGGGTATATCGCACCTCTTTTCGCACGCCAACACAAGCAACTCCGTACTCACTGGTATATAGAGTAGAAGCTGTCCTCCCGCTTGAGCTCCAGATCCCGTTACTAAGGATAGCCATCCAAGAAGGCCTCGTCAACGGCGACAACGCCCAACTTCGCCTAGCAGAATTGGAAGCACTGGATGAAAAGCGCCTCGAAGCCCAGCATCGCTTGGAATGCTACCAAGCAAGTTAACGCGAGCCTTCAACAAAAGAATTCGCCCTCGATCCTTCCAAATAGGAGAATTGGTGCTGGGAGTCAAACGCCCCATCATTCTCTCACATCGAGGAGGAAAGAAGTTCAACGCCAAGTGGGATGGACCGCACGCTGTCAAAGAGGTCTACTACAACGGCGCATATCTTCTCACCACGCCAGAAGGGCTTACACTCGGCCCTATCAATGGCAAGTATCTCAAAAGGTACTACGCCTAAAAGCAAGGCTACAATCCTTGCAAAAAAAAAAGAAGAAATAAATGAACTACGTGCGACTTGATCCCTCGCAGTAGGGTACGTAGTCAGCCTGTAAAGGTTCAGTCCAAAAAAAAAAAAAAAAACAACCAGACACTGCCATTCTAGAAGACAAGTCCAAGAAATAGATGCATAATATTAAGTTATCATCAAACGAAGGAAAGCAAAACTACGAGTCTATCCAGCAAAAGTGACAAGAAAGAAAAAGAAAGGCAACACTGCTAGTAAAGCAAATTAAACTCCTTAAGACGTTGAAGCAGCTCGCCGCCAGCAACCTCCATACGCTGCAGCTCCGAAGACCGAGAAGCTGTCCGATCCGCTCCCGATGCGTCGCCAGCTCAATACGTTGCTTCGCAAGATCTGCTCCAAAAGATTTCTTGATCGTCTCAGCTTTCTCAAAAGATGCGCGAGCAGCCTCTAGCTTCGTCCGTGCCCGAACAAGACTCGCAGTAGCAAGTGTTTGCTGCTCCTCCAGTCGACGCTTCTCGTCCTTGGCCCTTGCTAGTGTCAGGGGAAGGTCATCTTCCATCGAAGCCCATTTCAAGCGATGAGCTTCACTGTCCACCAAGAAAGCGCGCATGCGCTCCGCAAACAAAGAGCCATCTACTTGGAAAGCCGCCAGACTCTTACAAACTCAGATCCCTCAAGGACCCACCAGCCACTCAAAGCATCAAGACCGTCCTCCTGAAAAGGTGCAAGCGTCGCGTGGATATATTTCCGACAGCTCTCTAAAAGAAGCGCAGAAAGTAGGCCCTGCGAACTACACTTTCGCTTGTCAGCCCCTGAGTGCACAGACAAGGTAGGCTCCTGCCCTGAAGGCTCAAGTGTGGGAACCACCTCCTGAACCATCGTCGTGATAACGGTCAGCGGCACCACCGGAGCTTAAGGAGAAGCTACAGGTGAAACATCAGATGGAACGACTGTGGGAGTAGTCTCTACCAGACTACCCTGCCTAACTACAGAAGTCTGTTCTCTCCCTACACTGGAGACCTCATTCTCCTCCCCAAAATCTAGCTGCTCCATGTCAATATCATCCAGATTGACAGCGTTGCAGGCAAAATCTGCACCACACGCTCCCAAAAGCTCTAAATTATCCCAGGGGACATCCAGCCCACCCCTCTCGATCAACGTCACTCTGATGGGAGAAGCGTGTCCACTCCAAGAAGTCAGAGTCTCAGGAAGACTCTGAACCTTGGAAGACGAAGTCATCTCGACCTCTTGCACAGAAGGAGAAACCCGGGAAGTACTCTCTCGATGGCCGCAAGATCTCTCTAGTCATCGCTCTTCAGACCATAGTCGGCGATCCTCTGACCCCGCCAAAGAGTCTAAACGAAAGTCAACTCGCTCACTACTAGCGAGAATATCCAGCGGAAAGTTAGCCAAAAAAGGAAGCACTGACTCGTTGACCCAGCGACGATACTCAGGAGTTGCAGCATCCTTTCCGCCCTGCTTAATCCCCGGCGAGAAAACGCACCCAGTAAATCGGTCATAAAGTGCTCCCCAAAGACAATACGCTTCTTGGGGAGTGTAACGTGACTGCATTCACAAAGGGGTCCCCGGCAACTCCTGGCGAAAACCCTGCTGTCGAGCAAACCGGTGAGGAGAATACCGTGCCACCTCCACTGCATCCCCACGACGCCAAACAAGATACCCGGGCTTGCAACTTACCATACTCCAGTACAAGTGCTCGGGCATGTCCAACCCATCGCACACCGAAGATCTTGCAGAAGGTACAAGCGCATTCTCCGATACAAAGTCAAAGTCTGAAGGGCCCATACGTCTCAAACACTCTCGAGCACTGGGCTTCAGATGCTCCCATGCATAATAGGCATTCATCACACCTCCTACACAAGGAAGGAAGGGCATTGAAGTCGAAGGTCCGTGCGCCGCGAAGATCCCCTTCGGAAAGTGGAGCCTAATCCAACCATAAAGATAATACTGGGGGCAAAAGGAACTGGCTCGGCCCACTTCCCCTCTTGCATTATCCGCGCTCGATAAACTCCAGTAGGTTCCACTAAGCCCTTGATACAGTTAGCAAAGGATCACCGGCGCCAGGTTGAGAAGTTCCCCGTTCACCATCCGAGCAGCCGCAAGGAAAGTCCCAGGGCGTATCACATCCCCATTCCAGGGCAAGGCAAAGCGATAAAGAAAGAGCACCAACCCTGCCGACCAATAGACAGCCCGCCAAGCGTCGCTGCATTCCTCCAGTCCCAAAATCTCCCAGGGACGCTGTGTTCCCGCCATGGAGCACCATTCTTTCCTCAGAGATTCAATCGGCCGCTGGAAAAGTGCCAGGTGCCGGTTTCTTCGACGATGCGTACCTCCACATCGGGTGACTCGAAGGGGGAACGTGGCGATATTCTCCTCAAAACCAGAAGTCCACCCAAGCTGAGTGGAGTACTCGGTCTGACTGCTCACGTGCCGCTATAATAGCATATGCCTTAAAAAGCAAAAGACAGAAGCTAGGAGACTCGTCTGGATCCGTCAATACCTCCAAAGAAGGAACCTCCTTTTGATAGTAGCTCCGAACTTCTGGACATCCAGAGATAATATGCATATCACGAAGGGTGATCCCGATTTCACCAGCTTCGGTCAAAAAAGTGTTGGTTTCAGGGCACCACTGCTCACAAAGAGCTCGGTACATACCATCCGGTCGGCTATACTCCCAACAGGCCGGCTCCACAAACCTCGCCAGGCACTCCATCCCTGGCTCTATCTCCAACGCGCTAGACAGCTCTCGCATCCAGTCCCAGAAACCTCCCAGATATGTGACACCTCCACGCGGTTGAATCTCCACACCCCATCGTGTACGACGGGAGCATATCTTCAAAGCAACAATGGAGACCGGTACCGATTCCTCGCCAGTGTGGTGGAACGGTAACCCCAAACTCAGTCGAACGATCTGCCATGAAGATCCTTTGTCAGTGAGGATGTACTCGCCAAGCTTCAACACACGACAAGAGCCATCGGTAATACCATCCTCACAAACTCGCTCATGCGTCGAAAGCTGAAGTACTGATGGTCTAGCCTCCTGTCTCGGAACACGGTGGTAGAAGACCTGTGCAAAAGGAAAAAGAAGATGCGTACTCCCGTGGGAGACCGCATCAACGACCCAGCCAGAACTCGGAAAGCTCTCGTAACGCCGAGACCTAAAAAAAAAAGGGAAGGAAGGGAAAGCACAAGTCAGATAGCAAGAAAAGTACAAGTCGAATAGCGCGAAAAAAAAAAATCGAGAGGGAGCCTCGGCTAAAAGCTGTAGCCCCCATCGTGCAAAGAAGAAGATCAAGAGGGGGCCTCGGCTAAAAAAGCCGCAGCCCCCATATGCCAAAAGGGAAGAAACAAGAGGGAGCCTCGGCTAAAAAGCCGCAGCCCCCATATGCTAAAAAGAAGAAACCAGAGGGGGCCACAACAAAAGCCGCAACCCCCTCTCTTCTGTTAAAACCCGCGGGGGGGGGGGGGGGGGGGGGGCTGCTAGCCTCTGTGCTACAACTTTAAGTAGTCCTAATTAAGGGACTAAAAAGTGCAATTTAACCCCAAGTATAGGGTGTGTAGCGAAGTAGTAATCTCGGTGACTCCGAGGTCGATTCCACAGGGACTGAAGGACTAATTGGAACTAGTGTGATGACAGTGCGTGAATGTGAATGTAATTCAGGGTTTTCCACTGAGAGTGGAGCACGAGAGAATGAAACTACGTTACTAAATTAAATAGAACTAAGTATTGCAATGAATTAAAGGAGGTTACGATGGAGATGAGGCTAAGGCATCTGGGTTCAACCCAGTAGTATATTATGTATTCTTTTGATCAATAATTATATATGATGATAGCATGAAAATTAAGTCTGATGCATGCTACAGGGGTCTTTAAGCATTACACATGCCCGGAGTCGATGTGAAATCAAAAGGACTTGTACACATGCATCGATTTCTAAAGATATGCATCTATCATAAAAACTAATATAGATTGAAGATTATATGACGAGAGACTCGTTATGCTAGTGCTATCTTACCACAGGGATTCATAAGCATTCCGTATGCCCAGAGTCAATACGGAATCAAACAAATGTGCAAGTAAAATAACATACATCATTATGTAGTGTCATTCATATAACATTCAATCATAAGAACATTAAAACTTTATTATTGATCAAAAGAAACACATAATAACTACTAGGCATCCCCCATAGCCTTAGCTAGGGGTTTAGCCTTGCATGTTCATAAAATTCCACATGAAAACATAGATGCAGTTAAACTCCATTAACGAAAAATAAGAAAGATGACGAGCGTGGATGACGGCTTCCGATGATGATGACGACGTGCGGCGTGGATTTGGCGATGGTGAAGCGTGGCTCGGAGACGATGGTGCGGCGTGACTCGGAGATGCTCGGTCGGGATGGTGAATGGAAGACGATGGGGATCGGTCGATGATGAAGGTGTCGAGTGGTGATGGTTCGGCCTAATGAAAGTCAGGCTTTTGGTGGAAGAAGTTCGGGCTTATATATGGTCTCGGTGGTGGAAGATGGTGGTGCTCCGTCTGATGAAGTTCGGGGTGGTCGTCCCCCCTTGTTGATGACGTTCGGGTCCCCTATATAGAGAAGAGGGGGTCCGGTTTTAGAAAGAGTAATACACCGAACGGTTGTGATGGGTTTCAAATAGGAAAGAGAGAGAGAGGGTTTCGGTCTGAGAAAGAGGAGGTGGGAGAGAGAGCAGGAAGAGAGAGAAGAGAACGGGATAGAGAGAGAGGCGTTCGGGTTAGAGAGAGATAAGGAAAGAGAGAGGAGAGAAGTTCGGTTTTAGAGAGAGAAAAACCAGGAGGAGAGAGAGAAGATCGGCTCGCAGGGGGTCTCGGAAGCTAGGCTCCCGATCGGGTCGGGGCTGTTGCGTGCATGGCTCGGTGAGAGAGGAACGACTGGGATTCGATTTAGAGAGAGAGAATCAAGGAAAAAGAGAGAAGATCGGTGGGTGGAGTTTAGAGAGAGGGGCGGCTGGTTTGTAGGAGGAGAGAGAGACGGCTGGTTCGGGTATATGGAAAGAGAGGGAGGCGGCTGACGTGATGAAGGCACATGCATAGCTGAAGTTGTTGAGTGGTTGGTGAGATATGGACGGTTGTGATTGGACCTCCGGATGGTTGTGATCGAAAAATGGAAAAGAAGAGAAAGACAATATTGGACGGCTGCATGGGTGAGAGTTGGGTGTAATGGAGTGCAGTGATCATTGCCTATATCATGTATGGGTTAGATTTGCAAAGGACGGCTGTGATTAAAATGGGAAGGAAAGAGAGAGCTGGGCTTGGCCGGGTGTTTGCACAGCTCCTGTGCATGGAATAAAGGGACGGCTGCATGTGAGGGAGTACACGGACGGCTGCGATTAAATCCGGATGGGAAAGAGTGAATTTATGAGGACGTGGGGGGTTTGATCAGATGGGCTCATGCATGGGGTTTAGTTTTAAATACACGGATGGTTGCGATTAGATCAATGAGGATGGAGATCGGGTAGAATAGGAAACAAAGGAGAGTGCGATCAGGGGAGAAGTTGGACGGTTACGATCAATTGCTTGTATGCATGGGTGCGAATGGGTTTGGACGAGAGGAACGGTTGGGATTTATTTGTTATGCTTCGGTAACCATTCGTGTCATCCACACTCGTCAACTCTTCCATATCAGCCCCTTTGCATATGCGTGGTTCTTCAGTGGTCCGACGCTAGCGATGTGCTGCCGGTGATGTTATCTCGGCCAATTTCTTCACAATCATTATTCTCTGCATCATTCTTCATAAGGGCCTCCAAACGAGCTGTGCATGCTCCATTGGCTCGCTGTGAGAATGTCCACCATACTATCATGATGTCCTTTATCCGCCTATGTCGAGTACCGGGTGAATTCCCTGAAAATCACACATGAAACGACACGTGTAAGGATCCAATACGATTATCGATAAAAAGAATAATTTGGACTATCGGGCTTCGTATTTTTCATGCATGTATCGTATGAATGAGAACCAATATACCGTTATGTCCGTAATAAAGTCTACTATGCAATGGTGCAAAGAAAATGATGCGCTTTACGAGTATATGAAAAGTTTTACGTAGAAAAGCGATGATAATGCAGTAAGAAATAAGCGATAAAATGCATTATTTGGAGACTTAACACTCTGCCAACCCGACCACTGCACCCACCGGCCATCGGGCCCGCCTGCCGCGCCCCGCGCCGCACCGGCCCCACGCCCGACCGCCACAGCGCCGATCGCACCGCCTGCCGCGCCAACCACCGGCCACCGCACGCGCCTCCCGCGCCCCGCGCCGCGCCAGCCACCGGCCCGCCTGCCGCGCCGGCCACCGGCCACCACGCTCGCCTGCCGCGCCCCGCGCAGCACCGGCCCCACGCCCGGCCGCCACAGCCCCGACCCGCGCCGCCGCTGCCACTGCCGCTCCTGCGAACCAGAACCCGAAGAAGATGTAGAAGAAGACCACCTCGCTTGCAACCCTCCGCCCTCCGCGATCCGGCGGTCTCCTCACCTCCTCGAATTCCATGGGGTCACCATCTTCATCCTCCGCGTCATCGTCGCGAAGCAAGAAACCCTAGCAAGGTTCTTTATCTCCAAGCCGCCGGGAACCTTCGACGATGAGGAGAAACGAAGAAATGGGGGTCCTTATAAAGACCTAATCCCACACGAATACGCGAGTCAAGTCCAAGCGCTACGCGTTTCCCGCGGGCGCACTCAAACTTGAGGGGGCATTTGTGGCTTCAAGTGGTTGGCCCGGTGGGTCCTACTTGCATGGGTGAGCGCACTTGGGTTCGTTTGAGTCGAGTCCAATCCGTCTCTATTGCGGGCCGTTGTGCGCGGGTCGAGTTTGCATGCGGGCCGTTGTGTACGGGCCAGGTTTACATGCGGCCGTGTTTGATTTGCGGGCTAATTTCGATGACCACAAGGTGATTCAGTGGCCGATAAGGCCTAACTCAAAAAGCTCTCCGGATTGGATGCCCCAAGCCATTTGGGGTGCCGTTGTGCTCCGAATCCGAGCCTCTCTGGGTGTTGGAGTGCTTGGGGCATCTGTTCAAGGAGCACGACGGCTTCAGGCCTCTGTTCAAGGAGTGACTTTGTTGAGCTCTGTTAGTGAGTGAATAACCGTTCAGGCGATTTAGTGGCCGACAATATCTGACTCATAAAGCTCCCCGGATTGGATGACCCAAGCCATTTGGGGTGCCGTCGTGAAGCCGTTGTCGGCTCCAAACCTGAATCCGAGCCTCTCTGAATATAAAATTTTTAATTCTTTTTTATTAGTTTTAAAAAACCATCATAAAGATGGTCGTATCGTCATGACCGTCAAGAAACAACCCGTTTTGGACCGAAATAACGTCATTTAAAACCTTACTAGGAGTGTAATAATGCATAATGATTCTTGCTGTTCCGGTGAGAACAGCGGATCCATCCTCATCCTCGTGCGTATTCGTGCAAGCTTCACATCGTTTATTATTTGCTTTATTTATTCATTCATTGTACGGGTTCTACTAATACGGATTAAATAATTATCCATTATTATTAATTATTTTGAAAAGAAAACCAAGTGCGATTTTGTTTACCCATCACCACGGTGGACGTTACCTCTGCTCCCAGGGACTCAGTCCCATTAGTCCGGCCTGACAAGTCATTAGTGATTTGAGCGGTAACGTACCTGGCGGTGATCAAAATTGCACTAGAGAAAACCCCGTCCGCCCAACCGTATCTGGTGCCGGCCCCACCTGGAAATCAAGACAAAGGACCACCGGCCGGAAGCCCTATAGCGAATCCCCGTCTAAACAACGCGACAAACGGATTCGGATCGTCACTACACCTCAACCCGTACCAGCACATATCTACGGAGCCCAGTTTAAAACTGATCTACACCGTTTAATCCCGATCCCACGGATGGGAGCAGCGAACATAGGGGGAATAGTAGCACCCGAATAGAGACGATCCGAATCCGTGACAATCGTACCGCGGAGGTAAGCTTACCGGAAGGTGAAGAGACGCCGATTCGCTTATTCCCTCTCTTGATGCCTTCACGTATCCTCCCCACCTACCCTCGTCCCCCCCGCCTCGATCCTAACCGGTGCTTGACGCTGTCACTCTCCCAACCTCTGTTGTCAGCCGTGCCATCACCTACTATCTTAGCCCTGCGAGTGGGACCCACATGTTGGCGTCAGCAGAGGTTGGTGTGAATTTTCTTTTGCCACACGAGGGAGTGTATCATGAACATACTTCGGGACAATCTCGCGGACAACCCGGGTGGTGTTGGGGCCAATGTTTTCAAAAGCGGACCGGAAGACGAACGGAGAAAGCATCCGGTCCGGTCCAAACCGGTGGTTTCTTGGTTGAAAAGGCGTGTACGAAGTATGACTTCTTGGTTGAGAAAGGCATGATTCCTTGGTTGACAAGGCAACAAACACATGTACGAATATTATTTTAACCATATGTCATGTATTCTATATGTTTTTTTTCCAAAATGACCCCCAATCCTCACGAATTGTTGGGAATGGATCCGGTTGCTTTTTGCATTACTTTTTTAGCCCTCAACAAGTATCAAATGTCACATCAAAACAGTTGTTATATTTTTGTGACCATTATACCCTTAATGACAGACAAAATAGATAAAAAGTCAAAAACACTGTTTATGTCCGTTTGAGATTTTTTTTTCTTGCTTTAACCGCCTCTTGTCGTTGGAGATCATTGAGATGGTATCATTTTTCGCCCCCGATGCCCTTGCATAGCGTGAAGTATAGTAAGTCCTTGGCGTCGGGCCGACGGTGAGCGACCGGTGACGGTGGTATGCGGTAAGGAATGAGAGTCGGAAGCAAATTCGATACAATGTGCCTTTTTTATTTCTCATCGGAATTCAGTGATTCTGGAGGTGTTATGATCCTTCGGTGATCCTATACAAAATCATTTAGAGAAGAGGATAAAATAAAGTCAGTTCCACCAATAGCTTTTAATGAATATTGGATGATGTAATGTAAAAACAGTAAATAAGAGGGAAGTAATGAGAGTCTAAGGTAAGTTCGGCACGACGTATTGTCTTCATTTCTTATCGAAATTCAATAATTCTAAAGATGTTGCGATTCTCGGGTGATCCTCTACGAGACCATTTAAAAGCAAGGATAAAATGAAGTCAGCATCACTAGTGGTTTTTAATAGAAGAATGAATGGATGTAATACAATAAACAAGAGGGAAGAAATGAGAGTCGGACGTAAGTTTGGCACAACGTACCATCTTCATTTCTCATCGGAATTCAATGATTCTAGAGACATTGCGATTCTCGGGTGATCCTCTACGAGACCATTCAGAAGCGATGATAAAAATGAAGTCAGCACCACTAGTAGTTTTTAATAGAAGAATGAATGGATTGATGTAATGTAAAGTGAATAAGAGGAAGGAAATGAGAGATGAAAATAAGAGCTGAAATTATTTGCGCAGACGCATTTTACAGATGCAACGGCGTACCAGTGAAGATGTGCCGGCGCATCTTCACTGGTGCGCCGGTACATCTTCACTGGTGCGTTGACGCATTTTTACTAGTACTCCAGTGTATATTCACTGATGCATCATAGTAGAATACGTCTGCACAAATGATTTTGGCTCTTATTTTTATCAAAATTTAGCGATTCCAGAGGTATTGCGATCATCAGATGATCCTTCACGAGACCGTCCATAGTTGAACATAAAATGAAGTCAGCACTGTACCACCAAAATCTTTTAATGAAAGATTGGATAGATGTAATATAAAAATAAGAAATAATAGAGAAGAAATAAGAGATGGAAATGAGATTTGGATGTACGTTTGGTATGGCATGGCAATGGCAAGTGGTGGTGGCATCCCCATAGGGTTCATCACATGGCCGAATCGTAGCAATTGAAATGTACCAGCGCACATAATGCACCGACGCATCAGTGAAATGCATCGGGGCTCATAATGCGCCGGTGCACATGCACATTAGTGAAATGCTCCAGAGTATTTCACCGATGCACCGATGAATTCTACTATAACAACACAGTGGAATGTGTTAGCGCATTCTACGACGCACCGCGGTAAAATGGAAAAATGATATGAGAGCCAAAAGCAAGTTCGGCATGACTGACGCCCCATCGACCACCACCCTCGTTGCCCCATTGGCCACCGCGGGTTGTTGCCAATGGGGAGACAACAATGGGCAACTGCTAGTCGGTTGGGGTGGTGGCCGCAACCGACAGCGGTGGATGGTGGCCGTCGGGGTGGCGTTGTTGAAGGGAGGTGCTTGCCGATGGTCGACGACAACAAGTGGGCGACGATGGGCGGTGGTGGGCTGCAGTCAGTCGTGGTACTAGTATCCCCCTAGGATTTATCCCATGATCCAATCGTGGCCATTCAAATAGGATGCATCATGTCTTTCCCCAAAAGTGTTAGCATCGAAAGTGGAGATAGATCATTAGTGGAGTGGAGTAAAATCCTTTTAAAATTAGTACTGAAGCCCTATATAAGTCTCGGGGGTACTTTAATCCGAGACAAAAAAAATGATCATAAAAATAATGCAAAAAGCAATCAAATCTATTCTTAGCAATATGACAGAGTTGGGGGTCATTCTGGGAAAAACCTATGTATTTTAAACCTAATAATCTATGTTTTCTTCGAAATAGACTGTTGTTTATTTTTAATAGAATGTTAGAAACGAACTGGTTTATTCAAAGACCAAATGGAAACATGTTCGAATTCCGGTCCAAACCGGTTGAATCGCCTGATCCGGTTCAATTTTCAAAACAGTGGTTGGGGGTACGAACAGAGTTTGGTGCAAATCTGGATACATTTGGACCTATGTCACCACACCATATTTTTGCTACCGGATTGATTTTCTACACTCGCTTATGACCCAATCATGATGTGGCACGTCATCTATTAAAAAAAAACACAATGAAACCTACACTGGATATCAGGACGTATTCTACTGTTAATTGTCATATTATATTCTTTTTAGTGGAGGATGTGGCACGTGCATAGAACGATTTTGTTCCAACCTCTTTAAAGAGGTTGGAGCATCACCCTCTCTCTTGTGGGTTAGATTACTCTCCATTGATGATCGTCTCTCCAATCCATCGCTGACGATTTGGGAAGCAATATGTGACGATCCAAAAATGAACTGTCACGATCTATAGTCATAGGATGAATCCAAGAAGAGATGTCACCACTCCCCGTCGTCGACAACCATCCATCGTTGCTGCCGCCTGTTGCCACCAGCCACCACCTGCCGTTGTCGCCAGCCACCACCTCTGCAACCACCGACGACGACCATCCCTGCCGACAACAGGCCACTCGCAGTCGCCCGACCAACCACCACTTGTCGTTGCTCGGTGGTGGTAGGTGGTGGCCGACGGGGCGGCGACAAGTGGTGAGTAGCTGCCAGGGGTGGTGCATTGGTGGCATCTTCCTTTGGGTTCATATTATGGTCATAGATTGTGGCTGTTCGATTTTGGATCGTCATTTTTTGAATTATCAGCGACCGGCAAAGAAAACAATGACAGGAGAGGAGTCAAACCCCTCTCTTATTGGTCTGTTCGTCATGGTGAAATGTCCAAAAGCCCTTTGAAATGAACCAATGAGAGAGAGGATGGTGGTCCAACCTCTTTAAGGAGGTCGGAACAAAATCGTTCTGTGCAGCAAATGTAACCAACAATGCTGTATAGCCAACTCGTCAGCCAACTTTTGTTGCCAACTCCATGTGATATGGAGTGCTGGCAGATCCTCATTGGTGGGATCATTTTTGTGGGGGCCATGGGATAATCCCTAGGCCGATGCCACGTAAACGTAGCAACACAAAAATTGGCAACCTAGCATTTCCCTAACAAAAATGCTCTCCCACACCACCTCCGGCTGTCCGCAAGATTGTCCCAAAGTATGTTCATAGCAGCGCGTCCACGTGTGCATGCAGCACTCGAACAAATCACGACCATCTCTCTCTCTCTCTCTCTCTCTCTCTCTCTCTCTCTCTCTTATTATTTTATTTTTGGGTTTTTTATAAATAAACACCTACAATCTTCTCTATTTATATATAAACCGCTGTAAAATCAATATTTATATATAAACCCTTTATATCATCTAATATTTGCATATCGATCTCTATAGTTAGTACACATCCAAAATGATGGAATATTTCCAAAATATTTCTTCGCTCGGTTGTTATTTCATTAATCTAAAGAAAAAATAACCGATTTATGTATGATTTTAATTACTTAAATTGATATATTTTTATTGAACATGGACTTAACCCAAAGTAAATATAGACATAACCCAAATCTAACTTAAACCTAATATGAAGAATTCTCACATTTGAGGAGTATTTATAGGATTTAGGTAAAATACTAAGGATGAAATCAAAAATAATCTTTTGTTTTGATGTCAGCTAGCTGTAGGGGTCAATATGTCATATTTGAATAAGTAAGGCGTTTAAATATAAATATCGTTTTTATAGAAATTTATATGTAAATAGAGAAGGTTGTAGGGGTTGATTTCTAAAAATTCAACCCGAGCATTGCTATTCAACCAGACAAAAGGTTTGCAGATTATTTACAAACACCATCACACCTGTCTGTTGCCTCACTGCGGGGCTGATTGAGATTCATCGGTCGACGTGGGCTCTATTGACGGCTATGATTGGGTCTGTAAAGTGTGTATACTTTTTTTTGTCTGGTTGAGTGTTATTTTCCCACCTCGCTTTCGAAGAATCAAGACTATAAAACCTCTGTCTCTGGCTTTCCGTCACCCCAGCTCTCTCTGTTTGTTTCCGGCATTCCGATCGGGCGATCGCCGACGCGGAGGAAAAAGAAAGGAAATTCCTAGTTTAGTTTGATGCTTCGGCGCTCGCAGGTCTTCCCCCTCTTTCTCCGCCCCCTTCGTGATTCTCGCCCTCCGATCAGTACTCTTAGCTCCGAGTTCTCCGCGTTCTAATAAAGATCCCCCCGCTGTATCCGGACAGAGTCCAGGAATCACTGTCTTAAGATCGTAAAACCCTTGAGTTATCTTGATTTTGATTTTTTTTTTGAATTTGATGGATACCTGGCTTGTTTTTAAGCTGAAATTTCTGTAAATTCTTGTGGATCCGATTTGGATTTACTCTTTATGTGATCTTCATGCTCATCTTAGTTGATTTCGAAGCCAGAAACTGTGTAATTTGGTAAATTCATTTTTTTCGGTACTAATTGGAGTTGAAAAGGGGGTGTTATTGATCACTGCAAATAATTACCATTACAGAAATTTTATTATATATTTTATTTTATATGATCTTGAATTGGACCAAGAAGTTTATTATTATTATTATCTTTTCCCATTTACGTTGAGCTTGCATTGATTCTACCGTGATATGCATTTGACTCTAATTTTACATTTCCTAAAGCGCGTCAAAATTGAATGTGCTATACAGGGAATTGCTTACTAGCTACTGAGATAGAAATCATAAGATGAGATTCCGATGCGCCATGTTGTTGATGATGCGATCAGGGGGAATTGATCACGGTCCATGTTTCGAGAGGTTTTTGTGTACCGGCGGTGGGATAAGGAGGAGGAAAGGAAGAAAATGTAAAGGAAAAAAAAGGTTTAATAGAGATAGACCTTTTATTGGGTGTAGAGGTGGTTTTTTGTATTTACCTATCAGCGCCTTGTGGATGGTATCATATGATTGAGGTCTTGATCATGAAGCAAGTTGTTTGAGATTTTTTTTTTTGACAAAAAGATGTTAGGGATTTAATGATGACGAAAGTTTGCTTTCGTGTCATTTGCTATGGTGATGGATATGTAGAGCAGGTAAGTGCAGTCTTCTTTGCACTCATCCTGAGCAAAGATGATGTTAAGAGTATGTACTGATTACACATAAGGAAAGATAGTCAAGAATTTCACTCACAATCATAATGTAGCCACACATTAGGAGATACGATTTTTTCATGCTAGGACTTGAGCTGAATTTTCCTTGATCATATCTACCCCTTAGGGTCCATGTAGGTGGGTGTGGGTGTTGGTGTGTGTGTGTGTGTGTTGGGGGGGGGGGGGGGGGGGGGGGGGGGGTTCAAAGCTTTAGAAACTTTTGTATCTGGCACAAATATCATTAAGTCAGTACTGCCAACTATCTGAATTAGAATCTTCTAACAGCATAATGACAAATATGTGCTTTTGTCGAGAATTGGGTAGCTTGGATGTGGATCCACAGATCTTTGCGTTGTTTCTTTGTTATGCTTAAAGGAATTCAAATTAGCCCTGTAGGAGGTCGAGAGACCTTCTTCAAGTTGATACTGTCTCGTATCTCCACTGGTAAATGATGACAGTGGCCATAAGTTACAACTACAGCCTATTGAGTGGAAAAAAATCAATCTATTCTCTTCTTGGAACAACATAATGGATGTCAAATAAGGCAAAACTTTTACAGCGTACCATGTGTCGACTAAAAATGTTTTGTTTGATGCATTTTACCCTGGAAAGAAACGTTGAGCTGTTGATGTTTGAAAACTAATAAAGTGAATCTAGAAGAGCATGCCATATAGTGAACATTAAATCGCTGAAATCTTCCATTGTGGACGCCCACAAATAAATAGAAATTTGTCTCTACAGTCTACACACACTTTTGCGTATTTTCCTTTTTTAAAATTTATTGTATATAACTAATGTTTATTACATGTGGATACACTTCTTAGAAAATAGTAACAATAAGAAATAAATTATAAATGATAACAAGTAAAGAGGCATTTGTTGGTATGATTGATCCATCAAAGTGTAAATCCATGTGAACCAACTACTAAGTAATGTCCATCTATGTCCCATGACAGCGTCGTCTAGTGTTTCTTAAAAGTAGTTTAGTAATCTAGAGATTTTGAGCTTGGTTATAGGAACGTTCCTGCTTCTCTCGCTCCAGAAACTTGATTCAACGTTTCCTATCTGGATATCTTTGCGCGAGCCTGTAAGATGTGAACGAGCTCCCCATGTCATAGAACCTGCTTTATTTTCGGAATGTGTATCTATATGGGAGCCCCTAACATCAATGATCTCATAAACTGCATGTGCATGTCCCATGAGTATGCTAGACTGAATTCTACCATTTAATAAGACAATGATTCATTTAATGCTATTAGATCACTTTGTTTTAGTCTAAAGCGCAAATGGAAAATTTTATTATAAATCATTGATTCTTCATCTTATTATAGAGCCAATTAATACTGAATTTTAGCCACAAACATAATAAACATATTACATTGAATGCCATGCACATATTTCAGTGCAATATTAATACAAACTCACCTATGGACAATGGAAATACTATTTGTTCTGAAGCATCTATTGCAAATGGTCAACCAGAATGACGTGTCCGGATCATAGCCGTCCCTTGACCGGCAGGTAAAGGGAACCTGTGATTGTATGCCACGTCATTCAGGCTGAGCATTTGGAGCAAACGCTTTGGGTTGAATAGCATTGCTCATGGACAACATATCTTGTCCAAATATATTGTCTATATATGCTTTGTGCCGTTGTGCGGCACACTTATACACACATGCACACACACACACAAGAAATAGTACAATGTAAGGAGTCTAAAACGTTTCTTAGGTGCTCCAAGCATTGGACATTCTGTAAGTTGCCCCTTCCTTTACACTTTACCTGCTTCCACTCCCGTTTCTGTATCGAGGAGCTTTGATTTAGAGGCAGGAAAAGAATATAATGTGTCATATTCTTTTAGGCTTGGCACACAGGATTCTTGAATTATCTCTTGAAGAAAATTGTTCATTTGGAAGAGTCCTTTATATTTTGGTAGGTAGAAGAATCCAGGTAATGTAGGCTTAAGAGAACTGATGCGGATAGGAATCCTTTATTCAAGGTCTTTCTTCTAACATTACGCACCCATTCAAGAATATCTATATCTAGAGAGAGGACACCAAATTAGCTCACCGATTCATGTTAAGGGGAGTACAGATCAAGAAAGATTTGTTTGGGGCAGTGATTTGGTTTCTGATGTATATAAGTGAGTTATGAGAGACTATTGGCTCTTTATTATGAGAGAGACTAGAGTTAGCTATGTATTCGATTACAAATGGTAACGAGAATCGTAATGGGTTATTGGATGATAGCAAACAATCTTTTTCTTAAAAGAGCACTCTATAAGGCATTTCTTGGGTGTTTTGTGCAGTGTTGATGAAACTATATGTATGAATCTATGTGCGCTCCCACACACACACACACACACACACACACACACACACACACACACACACACACACACACAGAGAGAGAGAGAGAGAGAGAGAGAGAGAGAGAGAGAGAGAGAGAGAGAGAGAGAGAGAGAGATGATAGAATGCGGTGCGTGTGGTGTCGCACCGCAGCCGTTTGTGCATCCACTGTGTGCGTACGATGCACGCAGCGGTGCATCAGACGGCTGCAGTGCGACACCGCGCACGCCGAACCGTAACATGCCTCTTTCTCTCTCTCTTTATATATATATATATATATATATATATATATATATATATATATATATATATATATGCTAGAATGCGGCACGCGGTACGTGTGGCACCGCACGTCAGCCGTCTGATGCATCGTCGCGTGCATGCGATGCACGCAGTGAGTGAATCAGACGGCTACGGTGCGGTGCCGCACGTACCGCATGCCGCATTTTAGCATACCTCTCTCTCTCTCTCTCTCTATATATATATATATATATATATATATATATATGTTGGATAAGTATCACTTATGACTTGATATATACCTTCGAATTGATGGCTTGTTGGTATCATTCTTTATTTTCCTATTTTCACTAAGCTAAATGTGCTCATTGATTTCGAATTTTATTGTATCCATTTGGTATGCATATTATTTTCGGACATAGCTAGATATGAATGTGCTTTGTTATTTTCTTGCAACAGGTGCCAAGAATTTTGATCCAAATTTCTAAATTTATTTTCGTGTATAGATCTTGATTTAGTTTGTTCATAGTGCTTCAATCTTAGAATAACTTATTCTTGATTGTTTCATTTACTGATTGCGCAGCAACAGGCACATCAAAAAATGCCGTGTGGCGATGGAAGAACTAGTATCAATACAGAAAAGCTTGTAAATAGAGGAGGTTTCCCTCTATCCAAAAGATATCTAGATCAGAAAAATCACAAGTTGCATTCAGAGGTCATTGATTCTTTCAAGATAATAAATTTTATAGCATCTAATGGCTGAAATTTGTCCATCTGATTATCGATAAGAAGTATATGTTAACAGAGATGCGTGTTTATATCTTTCTCCAGGAACATCAAGGACCTGCGCTTATATTGAGGTCTGCAGAACAGAGGTACTATATTTTTAGTTACGGCCAGCTTTTTCCTTGCGAATATTAAAGCTCTATTTTGCTAAGCAACTCATACTCTTCAGTTTTGTTCTCTTCTAATGATCTGTCCAATGCTCTTACTACATTACTATGTTGATGAGTGTGGTATTGAGTTCCTTTTGAAACGGCTTTGCTAATGTATTCGGGTTATGTCGTATTCTACCCAAGGTTTAAAACTCGGGTATCGGTACCGGTATCGGCCGGCGCCGAACCGGTTCGTACCGGTACCGGCCGGTTCTTGTTGAACCGGTACCGGCCCTTTTTTTTTATTTTTTTTTTAAATTGTAAAAAAATCTAAAAAAATCTTTAAAAATTCTAAAAAATTAGAAAATAAATATAAAAAATTAGAAAATAAATATTAGAGTACTTTAGGCCCTTTAGGGCCCTAGTTTAGGACCTTTAGGTCCTTTAGGCTTAGGGACCTTAGGAGTTACTTAGGAGTTAGGGTTAGGGCTTAGGAGTTAGAGCCTTAGGCTAGGCCGCTAGGGTTAGTTTTAGGCCTATGAGTCTTATCTTATGTGACTTCAGAGTTCAGACTATGACTTATGAGTCTTATACTCTTATGAGTGACTCTTATCTAATGAGTTATGACTTATGACTTCAAAGTTCAGACTCTCAGAGTTCATACTTTAGAGTTTAGACTTTAGAGTCTTGGATTCATCATTCATCAAGATTCACAACCACCACTCCCCGAGGTGTATGATTAAGAATCTTGATGAACTTGTCAACTATTGTCGAATCACCACTCCCCGAGGTGAATGATTGGACAGTAGAGACCTAACTGAACCACAAGACTCACAAGTTACAACTTACAAGTTATAAGTCACAGACTCACAGGGAGTCACAGACTCACAGACTCACAGTTCACAACTCACAAGTGACAAGTCACACGACTCACAACAAGTCACACCTAGCAAGTTACTAATTCCTAATTTCCTATATCCTTTTTCCCTCCTTTATCCGGGCTTGGGACCGGCCTTGGCGAAGTTAAAAAAGGTTTTTAAAAGGTTTTATAAAACAACCTTTTAAAGTTTTGAAATTTTTTTATTATTATAAATTTACAATACAAATTATAGAATAAGTTTCATAATCCAGATTCCAGACGTGTTCAACACTTCAACTTCCACAAAATACAGATTATCAATATTAAAATTATTAACTCACCTGGCTGGCTCAGTCGCTCAGATAGTCAGATCAGAATATTCAGAAGAATCAGAACTCAGAAGTTCCATAGATTATTATTGCGATCAGCTTCTTCTTCGTCTTCTTCATTTGGAGTTGGTGCCGAGTAGTGCTGCTGGTAGTAAGACCCGTCGGAAGGCCCAGAATAACCGAAGATTGATTGGCCAATGTCCTGGTCGTGCTGGACACCATAACCGTATGCTCCGTAGCCGTAAGATGATGAAGAATCTCCATATGTTCCTTGCGATTCCTCTTGCTCTGGAAACATCGGCTGATAAGAATCTCGGTAATATGATGATGGTGGACCTAGTGGTGGATCATATCCGTACGAGTATGGTACATATGCAGCTTCATGAACAGTGCCAGAAGGCCCGGCCCCTGCTCCATCATGTGGTGACAGTGGTGGATGATGTGGATCTGGTGGGGCTGGTGGTCCAGTGACGCCGGTGTACGTGGGAGCACTGGGAGGTGAAGAAGCTCTCTCATGCTCTCTCATCCGTTGAGATGACTCTCCTCCACCATCACTAGATCCGGAAGGTATACTGCCAAGACTCTCATCTGAATCGCTGTGTATCTGCTGCATTGCCTGGCTAACATGTTGAAATCTTCGTTTGCCGCTCCTCAACCTTGCTCCCTCTTGTTCTTGTCTTTGCTCCTTGCCTAACTCCTCCAACCATGTATTTTCTTGACCGTCAAGAACTGGATCCTCTCTCTCCGTCAACCAAGGGGCTAGAGGGTTATCGTCGTCGAAAATATAATCCAAATTGATTGGATTATCACCTTGGTCCTCTAATCTTCCCTGAGCGCGGACCCTCAACCTCATATTGTAATGTACGAAAACTAGTTTATCTAATTTAGATGATGACAATCTATTTCTAGTTTTCGTATGAATGAGAGAGAATGTACTCCAGTTTCTCTCGCAGCCCGATGCCGAACATGTCTGACTCAATACTCGGATAGCAATCTTGCGAAGATCAGGAGCACTTTCACCATGAATGGACCACCAAGTAGCTATAAAATTAGTCAAAAAATAAAACATTCAGTTTGTATTCGTTGATTACAATTGGATAATTGTATAATTAAAGTGTGTTATCAACTTATCGACGTATTACCTGGCTGCATGGTCGAGATAGATGTTCTTGCGTTCTCCGAATCAAAGGAACCACGAGCATATCGGAATATTTCCATTTGCTCCATTGCCTTATTTTGCGCTGCTATGCTAGGCTCCAAGGTTCGGATCACTTCTTTAAGCCCGATCATTATTTCTGGGTGTTGTGAAACTTCTACTCTATACTGGTATTGGGGATTTAAGTAAAATCCTATAATATGAAAGAAATAAGTATTGAGTCTAATGACTAATGAGATTAAAAATTGAAATTGTTAAATAATGAGTATACACTTGACGATAATATTTACCTGCTGTATGCAATGGATGGTGTAGCGTCTTCTCCCATCTTTTGTCGATCAACTTAAAATATTATTTTTTTGATTTTTCTCCAACCTTTGTCGACTTTTGAATGACCATCTTAGCTCTGTTCATTGCTTCATAGATATACCCCATTGCAGGCTTTTCATCTGAATCTACCAGTCGAAGAACTTGCACTAGAGGTTGGATACACACTATTATCTTGTCAATTTCGACCCAGAGCTCCTTTCCAACAACAATATTTTCCACCTCTTTGCCCTCTTCATTAGATGCATATTTTGATTGACACCATGCATCTGAGGTAAACATTTTCCGTAAAGCATCCTTCTGATTAAAAATGCTCTCCAATGCTATGAAGTGAGTGGCAAAGCGGGTGATTGCTGGACGCAGAAGCTCCCGCTTCCCAGTATACCTCCTCATCAAGTCAACTACCCAGTTATGGTTGTAAATGAATTTTGTTATTTTTCGAGCTTGTTTTACAACCTTGTCAACATGATCCAATTTGCCTATATCTTTTAGGATCAAGTCGATGCAGTGTGCGGCACAAGTAGTCCAAAATATAGTCTTCCGTTCCTTCTGTATGATTTGTCCGGCCTTCTTATAGTTAGAGCCATTGTCCGTCACTATTTGGACAATATTATTAGCTCCAACTTCGTCGATGATATTATTCATAAGTCCAGCAAGATATATTGCATCATGCACTTTGGCTGATGCATCGACTGATTTGTAAAATACTGTACCAATTGAGCAATATACTAGAACATTAATTATGGATTTTCTAGTAGGGCCACTCCATCCATCGCACATAATTGTGCAACCTTTCTCCTCCCAGGGAGTTTGAAAACTACGAATATAATCGTTTATTTCGGAGATCTCATCATCTAAAAGTGGTCCAGCAATTTCATATGGGGTAGGGGGAGAAATTCCCGGTCCAACCGACTGCAATGTGTCGCACATTTTTTTAAAGTATGGCGACGCGGCTGCATTAGCCGGGATATGATTGAAATGAAAAAATTTGGCCACTGCTTTCTTCACTTTACTGGCCGCTTGTTTTATTTTTCCAGCTGTTAATTTGGTTTGTTTCTGGCCACGTTCCCTAAACATAAATCCGTCTAGAGGTAACTGCACAGATGTACTGCCGCCAGTGCTAGTTTTACCTCCTCTAGCACTAACACTGCTACTACCACCAGGTCCACCTCCACCAGTACTACCACCAATATCACCAGGAAGAAAACGGGAACTACCACCAGGACCACTCATTGACCATCTACCTCTTTGGTCTCCCCCTCTTTCTCTCATTTCTTGACGACGAGCTTCCTCACGAGAAAGTCTCATTGCCGTTCTCATCTTCCTATCCTCATCCGGCAACTCTTCAGATGAAGAATCATCAAAACTTTTATCATCTATATCTCTATAACCCCTTACCGACTGACTTTTGGTAAGGGGTGGTCTTCTAGAAGCAGAAAGCTCAGGAGCAGTACTCTTATCTTTACTTGCTTCTCTAAAAAATTGCTGGAATTGAGACCGTACCTCTATTGGAACGTGCTCACAACCAGTCACTTGTCCTTTCTTGCCCGCTAAATGCTCCTTCATTCTTGTGATACCACCATTTATGGTCCGGCCACAGTAGTTGCATATGTCCTTCCGCTTGTTGCCTTCAATTGCCTTGCAATGTAGCCATCCAGCGTCTATCTCTTTCGATTTTGGTGCCATTATCTAAGTCAAAAAATAAATAAACATTAGCAAACTAGAAAGTAATTGCTCACTTTTGTAGCTTTGCTACGTAGAAAGTAGAAAGTAAAAACTATAAAGTTTCGACTTTTAAATGGCTCGAAACTCGAAAGTAGAAACTAGAAACTAGAAAGTAAAAAGTAGAAACTAGAAACGTAGAAAGTAGAAACTAGAAAGTATGGCCCTCACGTAGATTCGACTTTCGAGTTTCGAGCCATTCGAAAGTCGAAACTTTTGCAAAAGTGAGCAAAACTGCAAAAGTCGAAACTTTCTAGTTTCTACTTTCTAGTTTCTAGTTTCTAGTTTCTACTTTCTACGTTTCTAGTTTCTACTTTCGAGTTTCTAGTTTCTACTTCTAGTTTCTAGTTTCTACTTTCGATTTTCTAGTTTCTACTTTCTAGTTTATACTTTCGAGTTTCTAGTTTCTACTTTCGACTTTCGAGTTTATAGTTTCTACTTTCTAGTTTCTACTTTCGAGTTTCTAGTTTCTCCTTTCTAGTTTCTACTTTCGAGTTTCTAGTTTCTACTCGAAAGTAGAAACTAGAAACTCGAAAGTAGAAACTAGAAAGGAGAAACTAGAAACTCGAAAGTAGAAAGGAGAAACTAGAAACTCGAAAGTATAATAAAGTAGAAAGTAGAAACTAGAAAATCGAAAGTAGAAACTAGAAACTAGAAGTAGAAACTAGAAACTCGAAAGTAGAAACTAGAAACGTAGAAAGTAGAAACTAGAAACTAGAAAGTTTCGACTTTTGGAGTTTTGCTCACTTTTGCAAAAGTTTCGACTTTCGAATGGCTCGAAAGTCGAATCTACATGAGGCGTGACCGCGTGAGTGCGTGACTGGCAGACTGCGTGAGCCGCGTGAGCATTCGTGATTTCAAGGTTCTCACCAAGAAATTAACATTAGAAGATGCTGTCAAAGAAAATGATAGTCGAGTAATTATATGCTTGGTTGCACACATGGAATACGAGGTTACTAGCAATTTTAATGGCATTCTGATTATCACAGATTCACAAATCACAATACAGAGGGATGACTGGATGAGTAAGGAAATGAACAGTGAACACTCATATCTCAAACCGGGAGGTCCGGGAGACAATTAGACAACCTCAAAGGTAATGGTAGGCACTCAAGGCAGTAATCGTTTTACCTTCTTCACTCTTAAGTTCGCCGCTCGGCCCGCTCGTGTTCGTGCCGCTCGTCGTGAGTCTCGTGACTCGTGAGTCGTGAGTCTCGTGACCTCGTCGTCACTCGTCGGCGTGCGGCTTGTGTCGGTGTGCTGCTCGGCCCGCTCGTCGCCTCTCTTTCTTTCTCTTTCTTTTCTCTCTTCTCTCTTCTCTCTTCTCTCTTTTTTCTTTCTCTCCTCTCTTCTCTCTTCTCTCTTTTCTTTCTCTCCTCTCTTCAGTCTTCTCTCTTTTCTTTCTTTCTCTCCTCTCTTTCTCTCCTCTCTTTTTTTCTTCTCTTTCTTTCCTCTCTTCTCTCTTCTCTCTTTTTTCTTTCTCTCCTCTCTTCTCTCTTCTCTCTTCTCTCTTTTTTCTTTCTCTCTTCTCTCTTCTCTCTTCTCTCTTCTCTCTTCTCTCCTCTATTTTCTTGCAAGTTGATGGAAGGTTTTGGAGTTGCAATGGAATGGTTTGGGGGGGTTTATATAGCCTTCAAATCCCCCCCTCCCACTTAAGGAATAATACTTTTTGGAGGGGCCAAAACTAAAAATGCCACCCCCCCTCCACATGCAAATGCTGGGAAAGCATGTTCAGCCCATGTGGAGGGAGGAATCCAACATAAAAAAATAAAAAAAGTGACCCAAAGCCCACCCACCCCATAATGGCTGTCGGACGGGACTGAACCGGCCGATACCGGTACGTACCGGCCGGTACCTGCCTGACTCGGCCGGTTCGGTCCGGTACGGGTTGGTACCGGCCGGTTCAGGTCTGTTTCGGTCCCGGGTGCTGGACTCGGTTCGGCCCGGCCAAATCCGGTACGTACCGGCCGGTACGTACCGGTACCGGCCGAGATTTGAAACCCTGATTCTACCTTCATCTCCTAACAGTGTCAAAGGCTAGTATGTGGTGTTAGATTCTGCATTCTTGAAAATTTAGCAATCGCTAAGACAACATATATGTTTTGATATACCAGTTGTGTTTACGGATTTTTTGGTACTAGAAATTTCTCATGTAGAGCTACTACATTCAACTCTACTTATTATGGAAAAAACTTAGTAACTAAGGAAGCAAATGCAGCCACAAGTGATCATCAGAACATAAATCCATATGAACCCTAAGTGAAGGCCACATATGTCTCGTAATCACATTCGTAACATTTCTAAAATATGTTTGGTATTTCTTGAGATATATATTGACAGCATTGTATGATCACCTTTGGGGTGGCCTCTCTCTCTCTCTCTCTCTCTCTCTTTCTCCCTCTCTCTCTCTAGCTTGGAGAACCTAGCTTCGCCTTTAGGGATTTGCTCCACCCAAAACTTAAAGAGTTTCTCTTTTTTCCTTCGCCTTTGGTGTTGGATCAACTCGAAGAACATAGACACAAAGGATTTTCATATGACTTCCTTTAAGGTCGATTCAACGCAAGACCTAATGGAAGGCATACTTTTACCTTTTGGGTTAATTCCACTCAAAAAATATAAATATTTTGAATGTTCTTCTCCCTTCACTTTCTCAATTATTGTTAGATACCCTCTCGCCCAGAAACCCGGGTCGTAAGGGGAGGTTCAAAGAGGGTATATGAAGACACCACCGCTCAAATCTCTAGCCGATGTGGGACTAACTCAGCAATTTTCCTCTCACACGAGGCTAGGGTGTGGGACTAACCCAACAATTTCCCCCTCACACGAGGCTAGGGTTGGATTCCGCCGCTGATCCTCCTCTTGTGCAGCAAGATCATGGGAAGAGGCATACCTGGGCACAACCTGACGCATCTTGCTCGACTAGAACCTGGCTGGGTAGAACCTCGTTATGATACCACTGTTAGATACCCTCTCGTCCGCAAGCTGGGTCTAAGGGGAGGTCCACATAGGGTATATGAAGACACCACCGCCTAGCTCCCTAGCAGATGTGGGACTAACCCAACAATTATTTTGCTTTTAATTCATCCTCTAAATCCCTAACCAATTATTCTGCTATTAATTTTTTCTCTTATTATTGTGATTGTGTTGGTGAGATGTCATGGAAATATCTTAGTGAGATACCTCGAGTCTGCTAGAATTGAGATTCTTCTAGTACCTATCTTTCCTTTTTATATTTCAACTTTAATTTTTTGCACAATCAGATTAATCTTTGCATACTACGAGGTTCTAATTTATAAATTCCTTTGTTCCAACACCTAGATCTCATCATCATCAACCTTCCAAAGCTCTGAAATTATGTTATAGAAATCTCAGGACAACAAGTGTGTTTGCTTTCAATTTCCCCCATCAATCCTCCTCCGATCATAAAGCCCATTTAGACCAACATCCCCACCACTCCAGACGCCGTTCCATGAATTTAATAACCATTTCCAGCTAATGTAAAAGCAGACCAAACTCAGATTTTATTTTGCTTCCCAGATCTGAAAGCAATCCCAATTCTCCTGAAACACTAGATCCTCTGAAGTCCTACCATTGTCTGCACCAATTTGGTATCACAAGGTTTTCCCTGTAGTTTTTGCTGCATCACATTCACTGCAAACTTTGGGATATTTTGCGGCCTCCACCAAGAATGAGATGCTCCCAAGTCCCAACACACTCTTGTTTGAAGTTATCCTTAGATTCTCCAACTCTCCCAAAATCACTAAATTGTCACCCAAAATCGTTTTTTGTTCTATAAATATATTGAAAAGTTTACTGTGCTTGTGAAATCCTATCTTTCGGTAATGCTATTGTTGGACATATATCTAACTGTTTGAATCCAAGACCGTGTCTGTATCCCGGTAACACAATATCGAAGCGATGAAGGCTATCATCCTGTCCTGTTTCTACTACAGACATCTCATAGACTATTGTTTTTCACTATCCAAATAAAAGTTGATTCCTTTTACTTGATGTGAAATATAATTTCTAGTATAATGATCACATCCTAGTTAAGGACATGAGGTTTTAGAAAATTTAAGAGAGGAGATCCACTCCCTGCCATTTGTTTTTCGCAGAATCCTATTTATTTTTTATTTTAGTTTCCATTATTACATATTCAATTGAAGTGAATCGAAGGAAATCTCCTTTTCTGTTCTTTAAATCACTTCAGTTTCCTTCTTTGAGAATGGCATGATAAGCACAATAGCCTCACTTGAGGAGAGAACTGTGCTAGGAGCTAAAAACTTAATCGCCTAGGGCAGGTATTATCTGAGGTTCCTACAGGACAACATGAATGGTTTTAGTAACTTGTTGGTGTCATTGATTAGTTGTTCTCAATGATATTTATCCATCCTAATCATGATTTCATTTTTCTTTTTCTTCCTCTTCAAATCCCAATAGAGGTATGGAAGTATCTTCTCTCTAAGATGACAACTCCTAATTCATTTTTCATCAGAATTTGTTTCCAAAAGGATTCATGCTACCTTAGATAAGCCAAAAGAAGGTTAATAAGATATAAAACATTGAATATGTTTCCAAAAGGTTTCTTCCTAATTTAACTCGCAACTCCCCAAACGTAATTGATGTCTTTTTCTGGTCTTCCTATAAAGCTGTCTTCTGATCCCCCCCCCCCCCCCCCCCCCCCCCCCCCCCTTTTTTTTTTTTCTTTAAGTCTTCATATTGTCATTGCCCCTTACAATGATATGATATTCCCATATTTTTGTTCATCAGGTGCATTATTCTTACATTGGCCACAGTTGAACTTAATGCATGGAAACTTCTGGTTCCCTTTTCTGAAGCGCGTGTAAATGGGGATGGTCATGAGTTATCTCCTCCCCTATCTTTTATTGTCCAGGTTGATTTGTCAAAAGAACAGAAGGCCAATTCATCTGAATGTCCAGGTTTTGTTAAGTCATGCAGCTCTTCTAGGGAAAATGTTCTTGGAAAATCTCCAAACAATAGTAAACGGAGTAAATCTTTGAAGAACTCATCTAGTACGTCTCTACCTAGCCCAATTTTACCAAATAATTTTTCTAGATTGGATGGTGATGGTTGGGATGTCTTGGTCAGTAACACCCCCAAAGTGGATAAGCCTGTCAAAAGATTTTCTAGGAAAAAGGGAAAAAAGAAGGGAAAACACTACAAAAGATCTATGCACAAAAAAGTTTTTCCTGTCTCAGAAACTCAATACGAAGAAAGCATCTGTGATATTTCTGTTTCTGAAAGTCCGGTTAGCAGTGAGACAGCTTGTACACTGAATAACATGTCTGTGAACATACCTTCCCCTACTTTGGCAGTCAAAGATATTACAGTGGATAATGACTACACAAATGATAAGGATAATGACTACACAAATGGTTTAGTAACACCTTTGACATCTTATAGTTGTGAGATTGATGAGTCTGAACCAATAGCTGTCTTCTCACAGAGACCTGCCGATGAAGAACTTAGCTGCAACCAATTAGGCATGAATGAAGGGTCCAATCATCTAGCTTTCAAATCAACTTCAACTCTATCTATTGAAAGAACTCAATTCACCTCTGATGAGCCTGTTGGCATTCATTATGACATCTCTTCCACCATTGTGTTTGATCAAGATAATGCTCCAATGGAGGATACCTTGCTAGATAATGAGAAAATAAAAATCAGTGAAAACTGTAGCGATAATGTTGAATCGATGGGTGATGATGGACCTAATCATTCAGAAGGTGGAATTGCGCTCGATACCAGAAATAGTGAGATTTCATTTCGTAGCATACCGGATGATTCATGTGATCAAAACTGTGAAATGTCTGCCAACTGTCACAGCACTAATAATTATAGGTCAAAGGACATTGTTGATACTGATCATTGTACTGATAGAGCTCAATGCAGTAGCGAGGCATCTAGCAGCAATGAATTTCAACCTGTTATATATAGAAAGAAAGGCAGGCTAACGAAAAAACTATCTCAAAGTTTTAATGGGATACATAGATTTGGTACTACAAATACACATGATTGGACTACAAAAGATGGTAATCATTCTATATGGCAGAGGGTACAAAAGAAAAACACTGAGGAATGTATCCTTGAAGCAAAGAAAGCGAACCTTGTTTCTCGACGTATTGGTATTTCTGCTGAAGGTTCTGAAGCAAAGACAAGGTCTGATTCAGTAGTTGCATTCAAAAAGAAAAGAAATGGGAACTTACGTACATATACTTGTTTAGAAATGGCTGACCAAACAGCTCAAATAGATTTAATCAAAGCATCCTCTAGCAAGGGTGATTCAAGTGAGATTATATCAAAAGGCATAGATGGAAGATATAATGTACCTGACAAGTTTAAAAGGAATCTCATGAAGGAATCTCATCCTGATAAGACTACCATGGACAGACCTTCTAAAATTCATGCTCAACAGAAAGAATTGGAGAGCTCGTTGCAAGCGACTCATCATCAATGCATTGGTAGTGGATTAAGTCCTTCTGGTAGCAACGATTTTCAGAGTGTTGTGGTTATGCCAACTAACAAAGCTGATTGTCAGTCAGGGCAACATCATAAAACACAGAATAATGTGGAGGAAGATGCAGCAGTAGAAAACATCTGTACCATGGTATGTCGTTCGCTATCAGAGGATAAAGAAAAACTAGTCAGCCAATTTGCACTGGCATCAAATTCTTGGGATCCTAGTCAAATCAAAGTGCAGTCTGATAGTTGCAGGGATATGCAGGAAGATTTTTGCCTTTTTACAGATAGTGAAGGAAGCAAATACATGAAATCAGAAAGTGAAAGTTCTCATGCAGACAATAACAAGCCGGTCAGGACTGTACCGAATTTGGTGGCTGTTGGGAAAAAAGATCCGTTGGATTTTAGTACTAGTCCAACAGGTAATTTGAGAGCTTCTGCTGTAAATGAATCAGCTCCTGATAGTTCAAACTCAAAGAACGAAGTAGAATTATTGAGTTCAAATTCACTTCAGTCTTTTGAAATGAATGAATTGACATGCTTGAGCCCTTGTTCTGAAGATATGCGTTGTCCAACTACTGAAGCAGACGAGATAACTAAATGTCACCATCATACACATAGGGAGTTTGGTGGTGTGCTTGCTGTATCTGACCATTGTGCAATTCATGAAGTAAAAAACCAGCTCCTTTCTGGTTTTGAGAGCGATTTAATCCAGATAGTAGAAGCTGTAGGTGATTCCTACAAAGTGCAAACTGCATCACATGGTGTTCATCTGGTGACTGGCAGTCCAGTTGCTGAATTCGAGAGATTTCTTTATTCTGCATCTCCGTTTCTTGATCAAACATATTGCACTAGAAATTGCAAAACTTGCTCGACAGATCAGCTAATTGGTGATTCTTTGTGTCGACATCAGATTCCGAACATCACTTTGGGAAGCCTTTGGCAGTGGTATGAAAAACATGGCAGTTATGGGATGGAAGTGAAGGCAGAGGACTGTTATGACTCAAAGAGATCTCGTAACGGTCGATTTAAATTCCGTGCATACTTTGTGCCTTATCTTTCTGCCGTACAATTATTTGGCTGGTCTAGGAACTCTTTGTGTGCTAATGGTGATCCCTATGAAGTAGTGATAGAAGATTGTGAAGTGGGTAAGAAGACATCAAAGTTTTCATCTTATTCTTCCCCTTTTCCTGTCTTGTCATTACCTTTATCACAGCCCGAAGAGGATGCATGCTTATTAACACCTACCAAAGGCAAGGTCTGCAGTAAATCAGTTAGAAGCAGACAGGTGGATGATGAAGAGTTGCTCTTTGAATATTTTGAAGCTGACCAACCTCAGCAGCGGAGACCACTGTTTGAAAAGTAAGCCCTGGGTCACTGATGGTCTTTTCTTTTTCTTTTGTTTTTCTATTTAATGGTGAAACTTGTTTGAGAGACTTCCTAACATACGACATTTGACTTTTATTTTGTTGATGGGTATACAAACGTAATTGTTCGTTCACGAGGCTTTCCTGCTTGCTTGTGTGTATGTACATGCTTAAAATTTGTATTTCTGCCCATCTCTGCTCATGTTTGTTTATATCCTTCTAGTGCTGTATGTAGAGGCTAACTGCTGAAGTTATTTTTGTGGACACTCTTAAAACTGGTTTTATTAATGCGACCTCTAAATCACAAGGAAAAATCTGAGGGAAACAAAACTGAGATCTACAATTATTAAATCAAATTCACAAATGGATAAGATTCTTGTGAGCATATATTATACGCTAGTCATGGTGTGCATGTATCCATGCATTGATAGTTATTAGACATGAAGGCAGGTTAGCAATTAATAAATTTAGGGTACTAGCAAACTGATTTTTATTTGTGACATCATGACTTGATTGAGATTCAGAAGACATAATGTATCATGATAGGAGATGACGGCTAGGGTTTGGAGAGGAATAGAATGCATTCCATTGAGGGACTCAAGCCCAAATATATGTACATGTAACCGACCCGACTGTACAGTAAACCCGACCCATTATATGTACATTAACACTCCCCCTCAAACTCACGGTGGATCATGAACCGAGAGTTTGCCTAGAAAATGCCGGAAGCGAGCTGTCGTCAGGGGCTTCGTCAGAAAATCAGCAGTCTGCTCCGATGAGGGAATGAAGGGCAGTGAGATGGTGTGATCGATAAATGCCTGGCGAACATAATGACAATCAACTTCAATATGCTTTGTTCGCTCATGGAAGACCGGATTACTAGCAATCTGAATAGCACTCCGGTTGTCACAGAAGAGAGGAGTGGGCCCGGATATCACCACTCCCAAGTCAAGCAGAAGACGGCGAAGCCAGACAATCTCGGCGGTGGTGGAAGCCATAGCCCTGTATTCGGCTTCGGTGCTGGAGCGGGCAACAGACTCCTGCTTCTTGCTACGCCACGAAATCAGTGAGTCACCCAGAAACACACAGTATCCTGTAGTAGATCGACGAGTGTCTGCATCTCCTGCCCAATCTGCATCTGAGTAGGCACGCAGCACCAACGGAGAGGTGGAGGAAAACAGTAGTGAACGGGTGATGGTGCCCCGGAGGTAGCGGATAATCCGAAGAACAGCTGCATAGTGTACTGACCTTGGAGCCTGAACAAACTGACTGACAATGCCAACAGCATGGGCAATGTCTGGCCGGGTCATGGTGAGATAGACAAGAATCCCAACCAACCTCTGGTAGCGGGAGACATCCTGGAGCGGCTCACCATCTGTAGCGAGAAGCTTCAAATTGAGCTCCATGGGTGTATCAGTAGTACGTGTGTCAGTAAGAGCAGCATCAGCAAGGATGTCGGAGATGTACTTCTGCTGTGAGACCAACAGACCACGAGCTGACCTGGCAATCTCAAGGCCCAGAAAGTAGCGAAGAGAGCCCAGGTCTTTCATCTCAAACTGACTCTGGAGGTGCCGCTGGAGAGAGGCGATGGTGGCACTGTCATCCCCAGTGATGATCATATCATCCACATAGAGGAGAAGAACTGCAATGCCCTGACTGGAGGAGCGAGTGAACAAGGCATAGTCGGAGTGACGCTCAACAAACCCGGCGGCCAGAACTGCACTGCGAAATCGCTCAAACCAGGCACGAGGGGCCTGCTTGAGCCCATAGATGGCTCGGCGCAACCGACACACGTGTCCTGGAGGAACTGAAGTGCCCGGAGGAGGAGCCATGTAGACTTCCTCGGAGAGATCACCGTGGAGAAACGCATTGGTGACATCCATCTGATGGAGAGGCCACCCTCGAGCAGCTGCCACAGCTAAGAGGGTGCGCACCGTAGTCATCCGAGCAACTGGAGCAAATGTCTCATCGTAGTCAATCCCATACTCCTGGGAGAAGCCACGAGCAACGAGGCGAGCCTTGTGCCGCTCAATGGATCCGTCAGGTCGAGTCTTGACCTTGAAGATCCACTTGCAGCTAACAGGCACCACCCCGGGGGGACAAGGCACCAACTCCCAGGTCTGGGTCCGCTGAAAAGCCTCAAGCTCAACTGACATGGCCTGCCGCCACTCTGGATGTAATGCTGCCTCACGGTACGATTGGGGCTCCCGATGAGTGTGTATAGCAATAAGAAAGGCCTGAAAGGATGGTGAATAGGAGACACTGGCAGAGTAGCCAGAAGAGTCAGGAGAGTCAGCAGAGTAACCAAACCTGTCAGGAGAGTAGTCATATCTGGCAGGAGGGTGATGTTCGCGCGCTGGGTAGCGCCGAATAGGAGCAGGATCCACGACCGGGGAGGAGGGAGCAGCAGCATCAGGCGAGGGAGTACCAGTGTGGACCGACTCTGGAGGAGGAGTTGCAGACCGACGAACATAAACACGAGTAACAGGTGGTGGTGGAGGTGGCGAGGGAGACGGAGGTGGTGGTGGTGGTGGTGGTGATGGAGGTGGCAGGGAAGATGGAGGTGGAGTATGCGTGGATGGAGCAACAGAAAACGGAGGTAGAACAGGAATGTGGAGATGTGAGGAGGGCGAGGAGGATGACTCAGGAGACAAGGAAAGATCCCGAGACGCAGGTGAAAAGTACGGGACATCCTCAACAAAGGAGACGTGACAAGAGACACGGATTCGACGAGCTACGGGATCATAGCAGCGATATCCCTTGTGCTCCCGACTGAGCTCCAAGTGAACACATCTAACAGACCTCGCAGAGAGTTTGGTGCGCTCATGGGGAGGAAGAAGAACGAAACACATGCAGCCAAACGTGCGAAGGAGAGAGTAGTCAGGAGGGCTGGAGTGAAGGCGCTCGTAAGGGGTGGCACCGGACAGAGCAGACGACGGAGTGATATTGATGAGGTGGACAGCCGTCATGACAGCTTCAGCCCAGTAGGAGTGAGGAACAGATGCAGAGAGAAGCAGGGCTCGTGCAGTCTCAAGGACATGACGATGGTTGCGTTCGGCAACGCCGTTCTGCTCATGGGTGTGGGGGCAGGACTGCTGGTGAAGAGTACCGTGAGACTGAAGGATCTCACGCATCTCAGAAGAGAGATACTCCTTGGCACAATCAGACCGAAAGGTCTTGATGCGCCGACCAAACTGAGTGTGGATCATAGTAGTAAATCTCCTAAAGATGTGGGGTACTTCAGATCGATGACGCATAAGATAGACCCAGGTGCACCTAGAATAGTCATCAATAAAACACACATAATACATATAACCCGATAGAGATGCAACAGGAGCAGGACCCCAAATATCCGAATGAACTAAGTCAAATAAGGCATCAGACTGGGAAGTACTAGCAGAAAATGGAAGAGCTAGATGCTTTGCCAGTCTACAACCCGTACAAACAGAGAGGGGGGAGAAAGACGCTCGACCCAAAGCGCTCGAACGGAATACGCTTTTGAGTCGATCACTCGATATATGACCTAACCTTCTGTGCCACAGGTCGGCATCAGAGATGACAGACATGACAGACGCAACTGAAGGCACATGGAGATGGTCCAACTGGTAGAGTCCTCCTGCCCTACGGCCCAGCCCAATCCTCTGACCCGTCCGCGAATCCTGCACAACACAAACAGAAGGGGTGAAGGTGACAGTCAGGCCAGAGTCGCAAAGAGAACTGATAGAAATCAAATTAATATTAAGACGGGGGGCATGATGGACATGGGATAGGGTCAGGCGACCAGAAGGGTCAGAGGTGGTGGTGATGGAGCCACATTGCGGAATAGGGACGAGAGTCCCATCCGCAGTGCGAACCTCCTGGTGGGTGGTAGTGGGAGAGCAGTCCGTGAGGACAGTAGAGTCAAAAGTAAGGTGACAGGAGGCACCCGAATCGAAGATCCATGGAACAGTAGTACCAGAGGTGGCAGACAAGCTGTGCGCAGTCGCGGAGCCGATGGAGGCTATGTGGCGAAGAAGGAGCTCCTCGAGGCGCTGAAGACGGTCCGGCTCAGGCGGCGAAGGAGCTGTGGGAGCAGTGGGGAGCGGCGAGGCCTCTGCAGTAGCTGCTGTACCACCAAAGTGGCGGAAAGAAGACGAACCACGTCCACGGCTCCGTCCACCACGACCGCCGCGTCGATCATCGCGTGAAGACGAAGTCCAGCGTGATGCTCTCTCATCCGGACCCCAGCGGGGGTTGCGAGGAGGACGAGTAGGGCATTCGCGCTTCATGTGACCGGGCTCCTTGCAGTAGTGACAGAAGACAGCCTCATCGGAGAACCCGGCTGCCAGGACAGTGTCGGAGCTAGGAGCCAGTGAAGGAGGACGAGCGCCCTGGGTCTGAAGGCGGGTCTCCTCGTCGACCAAAGCGAGTAGAGCATCCTCCAGCCGAGGGAGTGGCTCACAGTGCAGGAGCTGGGCAGCTATGAGAGCAAATTCCGGCCGAAGCGCTGCCAGGAACTGGTGCAGGTGGCCCTCGTCGAGGTAGCGCTGGAAATCCCGGGAGCGGGGGGCAGGCACACCGCTCCGGGATCAGTGAGTCCAGCTCATGCCAGTAGGCACTCATCTGACTGAAGAAGTCCTGAATGGTGCGCTCCCCCTGACGGGTAGACTGCGAGTCACAGATGAGCTGATGTCGGCGTGCGCCTCCGCGCGGGAGAAAACAGTCCCGGAGATACTCCCACATCGCGCGCGCTGTCGGAAGGCGGCCGATGGGAGCAAGGAGCGGACGAGCAACCGAGTCCAGAAGGTACGCCCGGATGGGCTGATCGTGGCGGCGCCACGTAAGAGCAGCAACGGTGATAGCCGTGGTAGCAGTCGCTGCAGGAGACGCAACACTGCTGGTGACAGAGGAGGAGCCGGAGTAGTCAGTGGGAGGAGGATCCTCGCCGGTGATGTGACCCCACAGATCACGACTGGAGAGGGCGGCCTCGACGGTGAGGGACCAGTCAGGCCAGTCGCTGGCCGAGGACAACTGAAACGCGACCGCCTTCAGCGGTGGAGAGATCGCAACGACGGACGGTACGGCTGGAGAGGCCATGGAGGAGGCTCAACAGAGAGGGGGGATGTAGGTGGTCGGGAGGGGCTGAAAGTGGGTGGAGGAGGGGGGGTCGGGGGGTGTCGGGGGGGCTGTAGGGGGGTCAGGAGGGATCGGGAGGGGCTGTAGGGTGTCGGGAGGTGATCGGGTGAGCTGTAGGGGGCGCGGGGGGGGTCGGGGGGGGGGGAGAGAAGGTGAATCGGGTGGGGATCGGGGGGGAGAAGGTGAATCGGGGGGGCTGTAGGGGGTTCGGGGGTGACTGGAGGGGGATCGAGTGGGCTGTAGGGGGTTCGGGGGGGTCGGGGGGGGGGGGGGGGGGGGAGAAGGGGGGGGGCCGGCGGTGACTGGAGGGCAGAGGAGTGGCCGGGGGGGGCTGTAGGTGGTGCGGGGGGGTTGTAGGGGGTTCGGAGAAGGGGGCGAGGGCTGTAGGTGAGCGGAGAAGGGGGGGCGGTGGTGCTGTAGGTGGTCGGAAAAGGGGGCGGGGGCTGTAGAGAGGTCGGGAGAGGGTCGGGGAGATGCAGCCGGTGGGAAGGGGCAGCCGGAGAAGGAGGTAGGCCGGAGGAGGTGCAGCCGGAGGACCGTCGTCGTCGTCGGGAGAACCCTAGAGCTCTGATACCATGATAGGAGATGACGGCTAGGGTTTGGAGAGGAATAGAATGCATTCCATTGAGGGACTCAAGCCCAAATATATGTACATGTAACCGACCCGACTGTACAGTAAACCCGACCCATTATATGTACATTAACATATCAAATCCTGATATGCTGCAAGAGTGCAACCATGTAACCATGTATTCTGCTCAAAAAAATTAGTGCATCATCTTTTTTGAGTGTTATGAAGATTGATATAGGAGCAAGTAGGGATCGATTCAAGTATTTATGTGGGTTTTCTTTTCATCGTTTATATGTTATATGTTTTAGTTCGATTTTTTTGAAATTTTCTTTTTAGTTTTTGTAGATTTTTTGGCAAATAGGTACATTGTTTTAATTTTGGGTAAGTAGGGACTGAATTGCAACAATTATGTGGATCTTTATGAAAAAATGGATCATCAAGTAATAGAATCGTGTTGGGTCTCCATCCTAAATTTTAGGGACTGCATCCTTAATTTAAAGGAGACTAACAACCTCTAAAAGACAAGAGATGACAATCTTTCCTTTTGTAGAGATGAGATAGGTCAGAACGGGATCTCTCGTGAATTGTTCATATGCGAGATGAGTTCAGTGATTCCTCTCCCTTGCAGGAGGGAGATACAAATAGAAGAGATCGAGGTGTAATATTGAGAATCAGTTATTATAAATATTTCTGATTTCAAGCGCCTGCCGAAGTCTTCTAATTTCAGCCTTTTTTTTCAAAATTAAGTCTCCTTTCTCTATCTTCTTTTTTTGTGATTGGATCTATCGAATTCATCTAATTTCTTCCCTTTTCCTGAAATTAACTTTCTTTTCCCTATTTTTTTTTTTGTGATTGGAACTATCTTCTTTAGGTTTGCCAAAAAAAAAGGAGTAATGTGCCTAAGGTCCCTGACAACAGATCTATCCCGCGTACAGGACCTTCGAAGGTTTCATTTAGCCTAAGATCCCTACCCTTTCATGACATACCCGAAACTAACCCCAGCTTTTTCCCATCTCTCTCTCTCCCCCATCTCTCTCCCGAGCGGCGATGGCGGCAGCGAGAGCTCGACCTTCCGAACCCGGCGAGCTCGATCCCAGTAGCTGCATCGCACCTCGACGACCCCAGTGAGCTCGACCTCCGGTGGCGGCGGGGATTCGGTTAGGTCTAGGGTTCATCCCATGGCTTGTAGATTAGGTCCGGCCGGCTGGGGGTGGGGGGTTTGGTTAGGTCCAGCGGCAGCGGCGGAAGAGGGCGGGGGGGTGGAGGGGTTCACTGGTTCGGGGGGCATGGCAAAAGAAATTTTGAAATCCTGTGGAGGGCATTTCCGTCCATAGCATTTGAAAGTCCTTAGGCTAAAACGATCTCTTTATCAGAGACGGCTTACTAAGTCCCTAAAAACAAAACTCTCTACTTTCCCTATCTTCTTTTTTGTGATTTGATCTATGTCTGTCAATTGGTATCAGAGCTACAACAATGATATCTCGTTCTATTTTAAACATGGACATTTTACGTCCTTTCATATTCCCATTCTAGCTGCTCTAGATTGTGTTAACCACAGCTTCAACACCTTTCTCTGCTATGCTGATGGTTTTTATGATATGGATACTCTACTTGTATGTTTTTCCCGGTGTGTATAGTTTTGTGCTCCATGTTACTATGTTTTAATATTCTAAATTTGCCTAAGTTATGATTATTCTTTGTTTCACTTCAGGATTAAGGAACTGGTTAGGGGAAACACTTCAAGTAATTGTCAAATATTTGGAGATCCTTTGAAGCTCGAATGCCTAAATCTGCATGATCTTCACCCTGCTTCTTGGTTTGTTACCAAATTTTCTCCCACTAACATCAGTGTTCTCTCTCCTGGAAGATAATGCACATATGTCACTTTCTAGCTTAAGCTTCCTTTCCATCACCATATTTAAACTTAATTCTGTTGTGAATTCCAGGTTCTCTGTGGCATGGTATCCTATTTACCGGATACCTGACGGCAATTTTCGTGCTGCATTTTTAACTTATCACTCTCTTGGTCATTTTGTTCGTGCCACATCTACTACACATGACAGTATAGTTTCCCCAGTTGTGGGTCTACAGAGTTACAATGCCAAGGTATGTGTAATTACCTTCCTGGATGTTATCATTACATTTTTCATCTCACTGTTGTCTATTGCCATTGTCTATACGGGATGATATTATGTATTTTTGGTACATCCGAACTTCTATAAACTATGAACACTATGTTAGCCTATTGCCATTGTCTATACGGGACCATTGCTCTTATTAGTGGATTGTAATGCACATCCCAACCTGTGTGATATCTGCTCTTTCGTGGTATGAAGTGAAACAGTTATCCAAGCTTGATGTGAAAGTTTCAAAGTTCTTTTGTGGATGACCATTACGGCTATTGTAAAATTTCACTGTTAATTTGATCGGCATCGAAGCTTTCTCCTTAATGGTATAGGTAATAACATAGTTAGCAAGTCGTAAAACGGAAAAAAAACGGCAAGGAAAAAAATTCGGAAAGATACGATGAAAACAGAAAAAACGGGAAAAAAACGTGAAAACATTGAAAAAAACAAAAAAAATCTTAAAAACTATACCAAGTATGTATATATGTCATTTTCCAACATCAAGTAATCAAAAGTTCAAAACATATACCATATGCGTTTATTAAGCACGAACAAAATAAAATCCGAACCCAATTTAAACCCGGATCAAACCCGACGTGTTTTATACGTGTTTTTTCCGTTTTAAATGTGTATAAAACATGTACGGACGTTTTTTTCAAAAAAACGAGTTTTTTTTCCTGTTTGCTACGACTTCAGATTGATATACGTTTTTTTCAAAAAAACGCCCGATTTGGTAATTATGGGTAATAACAACTTTTGTCAGTCATCTGGTTATTGCAGATGACTGACTTGATGGTTCGTCCTCCTATATTGTTCGCTGTGGGCATCAGAATAGTTGTATGATATGATCCACATGTAAGTAGGGATCAAAACCTTTAACATGAGCCACTTGATCTACTTTCCTATCTCTGCCAACCCATTTTGGGGGACTAGATCAACATGACCCTTCACATTGATCCTTACCATTGGTCCCATCCTTGTATCGTTTCCAGTGGGACTTCTTGGTGGAGCAAACTGATTAGCTCGCTCTGCTGCTAAATGATGCAAAGCTAGATCCTAATGGGACTCCAATTAACAGACTTTACTATCACACCCTTAAAACACCCTAACGATGCTCTACATCACATTGGGCTGAGAATCTCCCCTTTTGCCCTTGCATTTAACACTTTTGTATGAAATTCTATTTTCAGTTTGTAGGGTGTTTGTGCATTATATTGATTAAGGTAATTTTAGATTAGCATTTGTGCCAAAATCGGTCACACCATTCCCTATACCTCTGGCATAGTTGCAAACCCTTCAAGATGTTTCAGATCGTCTTCTTGTTGCCTACCCAAGTATTTTCTTAAGTTCTACTTATCACTTGGATAACTTTATGTTATAACCTGTCGTCATCATGTTGATCATCGTTGAACAGTCTTCATGACATGTTATTAGAAATTGTTGGTTTGAATTTTGAAATCAAATATTTTTGATAATAGAATAGAACTCTATTTTCCCAACAGAAACTTCCATTTTTTATCCGTTAATCGAGGCATAATTCACATGCAGGGAGAGTGCTGGTTTCAAGCCAGGGATTTGAAGTCTAAGGTGGCCAATACAGAAGATGCCACGGCTTTTGATCACTCCAAAATCCTGAATGAGAGAGTGAGGACGCTCGAGCGGGCTGCGTCTGTGATGGCAAGGGCCTCAGTTCGCAAGGGAGGCCTGAGGTGCGTGAACAGACAACCAGATTACGAGTTCTTCGTCTCTCGGAGGCAGTAGGAAGCTCTGCTGTTTGCAGGGTTATTTTTCCCCTCTTAAAGCAGGTCCTCCCTGATCTTTGCTGCTGCTGCTGCTGCTGTTCTGAATTTTTTTCTTCTACTTTTTGTTTGCTGTTCCATCGTTTCCAGCAACAAGAGGAACATTAGAGCGAGCGCGTTGAACTGACCCAATGTTCCTTCTTTTCTAGTCTTAAAAGATTAACCCGGAAAAAGATATGAACAAGTCCTTGACTTGCTTCTTCGTTTCTTGTAAATTTTGTGTAGGTACATTCTCGCTAATCATCAATGCTGTAGCTGTAAATAATCTGTAGAACGAACCATCAACCTCATGGCCTGGGAGGCTGGGAGTGAGTTCTTGGGACTGGAGAATTTGCACGACATTAGGATTTGCCGTTTCCTTTTACCGTTTCTGTACAGTTTGAGTTCTTTCTTTCTTTCAGTTGATGATGAGGTAAGGATAGATCTTTCTACCCGCCAACGGCCCTTGGGCTTCCTCCTCGTGTTTGATCTCACCTTGATGGGTAGGGCTTGAGTGATGATACTTTGTTAACCCGTGGAAATACTATAACAAGATCAGGTATCTGGATTTGGCCTTCAGTTTCTTGAATACCTGGATCTCAGATTTCCAGTTCATCACACACCATATGTTTGTTCAGATAGTCCTGAGTGCAGTACAAGTAGTGTAACTTGACAACAACAAAAAAAAAAAAAACAGAAACAGAAAAAGGAAAACAAGTAATTTAATTTGATATTCGTTTAAGTTCGTTCGTACGTTTACGATTAATAAAGCGATGTGGAAGCAATTTTATATGGTGGATTTTGATTTAGTACTAGGGTTTGTGATAACCATGTGCCTTTGTGGGTATGGCTCATGTAAATAGTGTGTCGAATTACCAATGTCTGGTCTGGTCCTTTTACTTTGTTTAATAATGCGTCTGATACGATGATAAACCCATTATATTCAAGGCTATGTTTTAAACCTGGTTTGAATAATTCCTTGATCAAAATGACACTGATGTAAGGTTAATTGGATCTTCCAATTATTTCATGAGGATGAGTCCCACTATAAAAACCGTATCTAAGGTTCATTACTTAAAATCCATTTGGGGACTTAGCGATAGGTCCCTGGTCAAAAGATCAACTAGTCTAAAGATAGCCAAATTGTCAGAACGAAAAATATCCCACACTGCACTTCAAATTTAAGTTTCATGCAATTCTTTCTAAAACTAAGTCCAATCCTAAACCCTAAGATCTAAAGGCTAATGTTTAAACCCTAGACCTAGAAATCTTAAACCTAATTCTAAACTAGACCTCTCCGCCACCCCCTCCCCCCTGGCTTCTCGTCTCCGTTGCTTGTCGAGGCGGCGGTGGCGGCGAACAACTACAATTCGAGGTCGTTGCTTGTGTCCGTTGCCGTCGTCACCTCTGTTGCTCATGTCTGCCTCCGCTGCTCACGATTGTCTCGCCAATGCTGCTATGGAGAAATAAAAGAAAGGAGAGACTGATGTGAGGGTATTTTGGATTTTTGGTATTTTTTTTTTCATCGAACCAATCTTTGGACTAGGACCTTATGTGAAATGCATCTTTTGCCCATCCTTTTCACCCACCTGCCCATCATTTTCACCCACCGACCTGTTGGCAGGGACCTTGGCTACATTTAACTTGTTTCGATTTGTTTCTTGGAAAGTTCCAAGCTTCGTTGGGTAAGGAGTAAGGACATTTCTTTTTTTTTTTTCCCTTCATGTGATATCTTGAGTTTGGGGTTCAAAGCGTAACCCACGGTTTCACATAGTTTGAACACGGTCACAGGCCTTTTCATTTTTCGGAGTTAAGACCGTAAGTATTGAGCTATGGGTGTACTTGTCATCTGACATGAATTGTTGGTCTCCTAATTCATTTGAAAGTCATTCGGGTTCAATTATAGGCTTTATAGCAGTCCACACCTAGATTGTTGGAACTCGTTTGTACAATGTGGGGGTACAATGGTCATATCACAACTTAAAGGACGAGGCGATATACAGCCCACGAAATGTTATAGGCAGCCCTAACTTAAAATTGAAAAAATACCTGATGTGTCCATATCTAAAAACCACCCCCTCTTTTACCTGTTGCCCCACTAGTGCATGCCCGTGCCTGTCAGCACTGCAGTGGGCCGCCTTCGGCGGCAACACACCTCCCGGGCATCACCACCTCCACTGTCGTATGCGACGACAATACACTTGACCGCCTTCGGCATGCCCGTGCCGATTGGCACAAAGCGGGAGCCTTCGGTGCGACCAACCAACCCCCAACTCCGCTACCCCGGGGAGAGAGAGAGAGAGAGAGAGAGAGAGAGAGAGAGAGAGAGAGAGAGAGAGAGAGAGAGAGAGAGAGAGAGAGAGAGCAGGGCCGTCTCGATACAAACTGAGGCCTAAGATGAAAATTCTAAATGGGACCTTTTTTTATTTATTTTTTTTCATAATGGGCCGGGCCTAAATGGTGGGTATGTTGGCCGTGAGTGAGGTAACCAAATCACCGGACCGTTTTGGTAGCCAACCCGACCTGACCCGTTTAGTAAACGGGTTAAACGGGTCGGGTCGGGTTTGGGTTTAAGTTTTTGATCCGTTTATTAAACGGGTCGGGTTCGGGTTGGGTGTTTTGCCCTTATACCTATGTCTCAACCCGACCCGACCCATTGCCTCCCCTACTTGAAGGCAGACGTAGGGCTGCAACCTGGGCGGGCCAACCGGAACCCAACCCGAGCCCAACCCGAACCCAACCCAAATTTGGGCGGGCTAAATTGAACCCGACGAATTAGGCTAGGGCTAAGGAAGTTCAAACAGACCTTGGGTTGGGTTGGGTTGGGGGTATAAAATATGGTAAGTTAGGGCTTTGAGGTTTGGGGTACAAAAGAAAAGGACAATGTTGGTATTAAAGGGTCGTTAGGGAGGCGGGGCTAGTTACAGATTTTTGGGGTATGAATAAAATTTCCCAAAGCTTAGGATAAATTACACTTTGCCCCTATGTAGTTTTGCTCAAAATCACTTAACTCCCATGTAGTTTATTTTGTTCCAAATCGCTCCCTAAAGTTTGAAATGTTAGCACAATACGCCCTTTTGTCAACTACATAATTTCCTTGTTTGGTGATTTTTATCTGATCGAAACTGAATTGGAGAGGGCAAAATGTTGTTTTATAGCTATAAGAGGGTTTAGTGTTTTTAAGCTAAACTTCAGGGGGCAAAGTATACTTTACTCAAAAAAAGTATACTTTACTCTAAAGATTCTTATATTAATTGAGATTTGAGAGTGATTTTCGTGAGGGATTTTCAGTGATTGGGTTGCCTTCTTTGTGAGCCAATTAATTCTGTATTAATTGAGGGACTTCCCTTGTGAATAAGTGAAGGGATGAGTCCCACTCTATGGTTAGATCAAGAGATGATGATCAAATCTATATGTTCATTTTTGTCTAGTCAGCAAGTTGTTCCATTTTGTCTAGTCAGCATGTAGACCGCCGTGCCATGTTATATAGATTGCCACCTTGTGTAGACCAGCGCCGCTACCACCGCCCTTCTCCGCCACCGACAACCAACTGTTGCCGCCTCCTTCCCTACCTCCATTTTCCTCCTCCCTCATGCACCTCCCTTTAGAAATCACGGCACTCGACCAAAACAGGCTGAATGCATCTATTGTGCATTCGGCTAGAAAGTCAGAATGCACAGTAGCCAGTAAGCATTCGGACTGCTTGGCCGAATGCATAGTAGATGCATTCGACCATGTTTGGCCTAGTGGCATGATTGTGTGTGTGTGTGTGTGTCGCCTGGTGAACAACGGCATACGGCGTCAAAAGAGAGGGTGGCCTTTAGACTTGGGCTACCTTTGGCAAAAGAGGGAGCCATGTTTAGACAGTGGCTACCTAAGGTATTTTGTAGGGTGTTTATAACCCCACTGCAGCTTTAAAGGTCAATAAAAATGACTGCAATCTCTTTCAGAACATAAAAGGTCAACAAAGGGTGTGTTTTGCATCATTCCGGAACCCTACATTTAGGGGTGGCAATCCTTGACCCGATCCGCCAACCCGACCCAAAGTTAGCGGGTTTGGGTTTGACCTAAACAGGTTCGGGTCATAAACGGGTTGACCCGATTATTTAATGGGTCGGGTTCGGGTTTGTACTTATAATCCGATTGACCCGACTTGACCCGTCTACCAAATGGGTTGTGTCAACCCGATCCAATCCGACCCATCTTGACCCAACCCGATAGGTTCTCATGGGTTATGTTGACCCAACCTGAGCCAACCCGACCCGACTTATTTAGTAAACGGGTTTAACGGGTCGGGTTGGTCAACCAGTTTATTAGGCGGGTCGGGTTTGGATTTAAGTTTTTGACTCGTTTATTAAACGGGTCGGGTTCGGGTTGGGTGTTTTACCCTTATACCTATGTCTCAACCCAACCAGAACCCGACCCATTGCCACCCCTACCTACATTTCTATTCCCAGTTCAAGATTTTAAAAATAACGGATAATATTTGCTCCGGTGGAATGAAGGAGTTGGGTACGAGAATTTATCACTGTGCGTTTCTACGTTGTCCGAAATGCTAAACCTTGGAATTACATTAGAAATATTAATTGACAAAAACACCCTCTTTCTGGATGAGGATTAAGCGGAATATCTGCTTCTCATGCCAAACACCCCCAAAGATGATGGTGATCTCTATCCTGACCCCTCCTTCCATTGTCTTTGATCTGTCGGACTCTTAGGGGGTGTTTGGCATCATTCCAGAACAATCTATTTTCATTCCGAATTCCATGATTTGAAAATAACGGCCATTAATTATTCCGGAGAAATGAAGGATTTGGGAACTAAAAATATAAGCCCAATCGCAGTAAGTCACGTTGTCCATTTAAAGAGGCATAATGAGAACATAATGGGGACTACACTTGCTACCGGATTTGTCTTTTCCATTATGGCCCTTAAAATGGGTGATGTGGCTTGCTACGATTGGGTCGGAAGCAAACACAGCAAACCAAGCCGACCCACATACATGTCGATCGTACTACTTCACTTTATTAGTGGATGGACCCATCTCTTAGAAGTGCATAAGACAACTTCGGAGTGGGTCAGTGTGCACTCCCAGAAGGATTGGTCCGAATCCGAAATGGGTCAGTTGCCCAAAAGATTTCGATACATCCGCCGATCTCGAAAAAGAAAAGAAAAGAAGCACATGTTGTAATTTCGCACACCAGCTGAAGCAAAGAGTAATGCTACTTGTATAATCTAAAAAACAAACCAACCCAATCCTTGGGCCCTGCCACCATTTCTTGGGTCTGATTTGTTTTTTAGATTGTTTTTTGAGATTGTCCGAGTAGCATTACTCCTGAAGCAAAATATTGATAATACCAATGAGCTCTTGGCCTGGTAGTACTTCACCTCTCCCTGTATAATGCCGGTTGGAATTTCACATCACCTACTTAGCGGTCATTTAGGGGTTGTTTAGTTGCTGTGCAAATGATGCACGCATATCTGTTTGCACATGTGACATATGCAATTAAAGTTTCATTATTTAGGTAAAACTTCATTTGCACAGTTTTATGTGCAAAAACTGTACAAATTTAGCAAGTGTGCATCTGTTTACACACGTTACACTCTACTAACCAAACAACGCTAAATTGTTTGCACATGTGTTTTCAAAATCACATGCTGAAAACACAGCAACCAAACAAGCCCTTAGTGTTTCCAATAATACCAAATGAGCTCTTGGCCTGATAGTGCTTCATCTCTCCTATGTTGGAAAGGTGATGGGGTTACCGCCCGTGTGCGGGTCTTTCGTGGTCGCCGGGGTGGCGGTGGTTTGGGTATCCCGCCGGGTGGTGGACTGTTTCTTCCCGTCCAAGGGGATTCCTTACTTTCAATCTCGTAAATAGCATTAGTGGGGTCTTGCAAAAGGGGGAAAGATAAGTGTAATATCTATAGTCGATAAATAGGTTCAAAATGGCTTTGAAATTAGTTCACACATCCAAGGGTCTATACATTGCATATTGGAAAATAATTCGATTCTTGGTTCTCCATGAGGTTAGTTGACTATTTCCTCAACTCAACCACACTATTCTAAATGAGTGAACTTCCTACAAAGCCGACTCACAATAACTTGATAAAAACAAACAACTCCAAAGAGACTCCGACCGCTAATAATAAGTAATTCTAGCTAACTTCAACAATTTGATAAAAAAAAAAACAAAACCAAAAAAACTTACTCCACATTTTATAAACTTAAACAACTAGAAATAATGCCTGGCTCCTATGCCCCTTGTCATATTATTTGGTGGGATTCTTGGTTAGGGGATAATTGATTCAATGGTTTGTCTCAGAATACTATAATAGTGCACTCTTTGCTTATAATGCAAATGTTGCCTTGTATCTACCCGGAATTTTACTTAGAAAACATATTATAGAAATCAACCATAACAAATTACCAACAATTGAAGAATATGTTATGGATATCAACCACCATATCCGATTATATTATTAAAATCAATAATAACAATATAATCAAATGGGGAAAAAAGTGAATACCTGGTAACCTTTGAGATCATGCAGATTGACATTATTAAATTTTGCATTGTACCATGCCTCATATCAGATTATTTGGTGGGATTCTTGGTTAGGGGACAATCGATTTAATGATTTGTCTCGGAATACTGTAATAGTGCACTCTTTGCTCCTAATGCAAATGTTGCCTTGCATCTACTCGGAATTCTACTTAGAAAACATATAATAGAAATCAACCATAACAAATTAGCAACAACTGAAGAATATGTTATGGATATCAACTACCATATGCCGATTACATTATTAAAATCAACAATAACAATAGAATCAAATGGGGAAAAAAGTGAATACCTAATAACCTTTGAGATCATGCATATTGACATTATTAAATTTTGCATTGCACCATAGTCCCTTCTTACTTTGGAGAAAATGTCACATTATTTTCTATGAAAATATTACTCCAATAAATATCAAAATTTTTTTAGTAGCCAGAGCAATCATTCGAAAACTTGTATAGGTCGCTGAGAAACTAATTAAAAAGCTATGAACATTAGCCAATGAGAACAAGATTTCACAATTAGACTATTATGCATTATTTATGACAAGTAGATTATATGAATTAAGTAATCAAATTAAGAGTATAATAGAAAAGACGCAGTGAAGGTTTGTAACATATATTTTATTTATAATATTTTAAAACTTTATTTGTCTTAATAAAAAAAACACACACTTCTACAACAATCCAAGAAACTAAATTTTATATCAATAGTTTATTATGTACTACACAAGATATACAAACAAGATGACACATAATAGTAACTTTGTCGAAATGGTTTTTTCAATCCTTTTCAAAATTAGGTATCCTGATGTTATTTGAAGAAAATATATAGTGAAAAAAATCTAAGACAATGAGTTTCCATATAATTATGTTTTGTTGAGGAATACAAGTTTGAAACACACAACAGAGAGCTGGAAGAACCCATCTACCATCACCAATCAAGTCTAAGACTTTTGACTTAGTTCAGTTGTAAATTGTTACTAGTTATAAGTTATTAAAAATGTCCTTATGGAAAGCTACTTAGGATAATATTTTAATTTTTTATTTGCAAACCTTTAGAAGTATATTTCATATAGTTAGTGATAAGTTTTTTTTTTCTTTCTGTTATGGTTTAGATGATTGAAATATAATAACATGAAACAACATAAACTTAATGAAAATTTTGGAGTTAGAGAACTTACTTTCGTCTGAATGCTTCTCGACCCAATATCAGAATAAAAGTAAATCTACTGTCGGTTTCTTTTGATACCAACTACTGAATTAGGCTCTATATGACTCCACACATAGATGATCTAATCAGTGTTCAATAATTATTTTTCATTAAGAAAACAATGATATGTATAAAAAATTTCTTTAAAAATAATGAATATGTGAATGACTTTAGACCTAAGATTTCATCGTGTAGTTTTAGCTCTATCTGAATCGTGAAATCTTCCAATAATCTTTGCAATGATATTTGCATTATCATATGAGAGCTTATAATCAACAACTTCTGGAGAACAAAAAGTATTACGATCCTGATATAATTTTTATTTATTGTACCATATTTAAAATTATATATAGGTATAAATGTATAATATGTACATTCAATTATATTTTTTACCTAGTTTTGCTATAAAAAGAAAATAAAATCAACTTTCCTGAAATATAGGATGCAGAAAAGGTCAACATAAATAATAATAAGAAAAAAAATATTTACCAAATAGTAATGTTTTTTTTCTTCTTAATATGTCGATATTTTGACTTGAGACTTTCTTTATTCTCATAAGAATTATGTTAAAACCACAAGTACACATAAACAAGATAAATAATAACAATTAGATTATAAAATGAAGTTCTAACATAAAAGTCAAAAATAAATTAAAGATGAAAATGCATATCAAACCAATTTGAGCTGTCTCCAAAAATGAGAGGTAAAGCAGTGACTATACATCTCCTTATAATTTTGTTATTTTCTTGTGAAATATAGCTGTGTTTTTTCTTTTGCTTCTCTACTTAATCAGTTAACCCATCAATTGGCCAATATATAACTGCCCAAACTTGCGATAGATCTAGTGGAGCAGAAATCCTAGTAGTCATAAAGAATCGGGATAACAAAAGAAATGAGAATTGCGAGCAATATGCTGCTAACAAGGGCTCGAGGCATGAACACATCGGTCAAAGGTAGTGCAGAAGATGTGTGCGGGTCTATGTGAAATCTGTGCTCCTCAACCTATTTGATATTAAAATTTTAAGTACTGGGAACACCTAAAAATGTTGTCTCATCCTCACTAATTGCATCTTTTTACTTCATCCATGATTATAAGGATACTGTGTGTAGAAAACGACATGCTAGGATTAACAATATTATTAGACTATTTTAAAATTTACACGATAAACATAATATCTATAAATTGACGAATCAATACTTGCATTAATGATATTACTGTTATTATAATCCTCTTCATAGTATCAAAACTCGGTCCGACTCGACTCGACTTGGTCGAAAATCGAGTCAACTTGGACCGACTATGACTCTGTTTATTTACTATTTTGAGTTTTAAGAACACACACACACACACACACACACACACACACACACACACACACACACACACACACACACACACATATATATATATATATATATATATATATATATATATATATATATATATATATAGGGGGATGCTTATGCGGTTCACGTTCGTAGCCGTCCGATGCACCACACCGTGCATCCGATGCACGCGGCGGGTGCATCGGACGGCTGCGGACCGCACGGACTGCAGACCGCATATAAGCATCCCCCTATATATATACACACACACACACACACACACACACACACACACACACACACACACACACACACACACACACACACACACATATATATATATATATATATATATATATATATATATATATATATATATATATATATATATATATATATATATATATATATATATATATATATATATATATATATATATATATATATATATATATATATATATATATATATATATATATATATATATATATATATATATATATATATATATATATATAGGGGGGATGCTTATGCGGTTCACGTTCGTAGCCGTCCGATGCACCACACCGTGCATCCGATGCACGCGGCGGGTGCATCGGACGGCTGCGGACCGCACGGACTGCAGACCGCATATAAGCATCCCCCTATATATATATATATATATATATATATATATATATATATATATATATATATATATATATATATATATATATATATATATATATATATATATATATATATATATATATATATATAGGGGCATGCTTCAATGTGTCTGCGGTCCGTGCGGTTCGCTTCCGCAGCCGTTCGATGCACGCAGCGTGGTGCGGTGCACCGCATCGGATGGCTGCGGGTGCAGACCGCAGGACCGCATTTAAGCATATATATATATATATATATATATATATATATATATATATATATATATATATATATATATATATATATATATATATATATATATATATATATATATATATATATATATATATATATATATGGGGTGGGATCCGTTGACAACCCAAAATGGGAGGTAAATTTACCTCCCATTTACAATATATATATATATATATATATATATATATATATATATATATATATATATATATATATATATATATATATATATATATATATATATATATATATATATATATATATATATATATATATATATATATATATATATATATATATATATATATATATATATATATATATATAAATGCTTGAATGCGGCATGCGGTGCGTGCGGCATCGCACCGTAGCCGTGTGATGCACTGCTGCGTGCATGCAGCATAGCATGCCCCTATATATATATATATATATATATATATATATATATATATATAGAGGGATGCTTGGTTGCGCTGTGCGCTGCCGAACCCAAATGCGCTGCGCACTGAGAGCCGTCCGATCGAAACCGATCAAACGGACTCCCGCTCCCCGCTCCCGCACCGCACAGGGCAGCTGCACCGCACCTCAAACTCACGCCGGCCCCGACCACAACAGCCGTCGGATCTAATCGAGCGGCCCAAAACACATATCGATGTTACTGTAGCGGCTACAGTAACAGCGAAAAGTGTTTCGGATCGTTCGATCGGAAAGTTTGGGGGGAATCAAACGGTCCGAATCACTTTTTGCTGTTACTGTAGCCGCTACAGTAACAACGATATGTGTTTCGGGCCGCTCGATTAGATCAGAGGGCTGCTGTGGTCCGAAACACTTGTGGGTTTGAGGTTCGGTGCAGCTGCACTGTGCGGTGCGGGAGCGGGGAGCGGGAGTCCGTTTGATCGGTTTCGATCGGACGGTTCTCAGTGCGCAGCGCATTTGGGTTCGGCAGCGCACAGCGCAACCAAGCATCCCTCTCTCTCTCTCTCTCTCTCTCTATATATATATATATATATATATATATATATATATATATATATATATATATATATATATATATATATATATATATATATATATATATATATATATATATATATATATATATATATATATATATATATATAGGGAGATGCTTAGGCGCGGTCCTGCGGTCCACATCCGCAGCCGTCCGATGCGGTGCACCGCACCGCGTGCATCTAACGGCTGCGGACCACACGGACCGCAGGACCACACCTAAGCATGCCCCTATATATATATATATATATATATATATATATATATATAGATATATATATATATATATATATATATATATATATATATATATATATATATATATATATATATATATATATATATATATATATATATATATATGTATATGGGTATGCTTAGGTGCGGTCCGTGCGGTCCGCATCCGCAGTCGTCCGATGCACGCGGTGTGGTGCGGTGCACCGCATCGGAAGGCTGCGGATGCGGACGTGCTATATATATATATATATATATATATATATATATATATATATATATATATATATATATATATATATATATATATATATATATATATATATATATATATATATATATATATATATATATATATATATATATATAGGGGCATGCTATAATGCGGCATGCGGTACGTGCAGCACTGCACTGCAGCCGTCTGATGCACGTGCTGCGTGCATGCGATGCACGCAGCGGTGCATCAGACGGCTACTAGGTGGTGCCGCACTTACCACATGCCGCATTATAGCATGCCCCTATATATATATATATATATATATATATATATTCGCCTGAGTCGAGTTTTCAAGTTGGTCAACTCGGTGGACTTTCGAGTTGAGTCCGAGTTCCAGGTTTTTGAACACTGATCCTATTATACCTCTCATCATAATAGTTTCACTCCTATGCAGTTATATCTAGATAAGAGAAGTTTTGTAACGACCAAGATCCAATGGACAAGACTATTGAGGCTGTGATGCCAAGATGGATGAGGTGAGGTGGGGTGTCCCAGACCACGAGTTAGCCCCATATCGTCTGGAGAGATAAAGATCCTGAGCTACTTATATAATTTTATTTTCCAAACTTATTTTATGCCTGGAGAGATAAACCTATTTTATGCAGTTCAAATGATTGAGCTAGCGGTTTGAACCAATTTGGACCAAACCAGATGCCTTTTCGGTTTGCCTTCTGGTCCGACTTTAAAAACATTGCCGGGGAGTAGGGGTGGCAATGGGTCGTGTCGGGTCGGGTTTGTGTCGTGTCTAGTTACCGGTCGTGGCACCCGACCCCGACCCGTTTAACTAATCGTGTCTAGATCCTAAACCCGTACTTGACCCGTTTATAAATGGGTAGAACCGATAAGACCCATTTATCACACGGGTTTATTTAGTTGATCCGATCCGACCCAATCCGACTTGACCTGACCTAACCTGATAGACCCACTGATAATATATATTATAGTACGGATTGCGGGTAGACCCGACCCGACACGACCCGTTGAATTTTAAACGGGTATTTCCGGGTCTTCCGTGTCCAAACCATAAACCTGGACCTGACTCCTTTATTAAACGGGTCTATCGTGTTGACCCGTTTACGACTCGAACCCATTTACCCTTGACCCAGACCCGCTAACTTCGTGTTGGGTCTGCCGTGTCGGTTACGAAATTGCCAGCCCTATCGGGAGAGAGAGAGAGAGAGAGAGAGAGAGAGAGAGAGAGAGAGAGAGAGAGAGAGAGAGAGAGAGAGAGAGAGAGAGAACCGGAGAGAGAGAGAGCGTGACTGAGAGAGAGAGAGAGAGAGAGAGAGAGAGAGAGAGAGAGAGAGAGAGAGTTAGAGAGAGAGAACCAGGGAAGGAAAGTGATAGAGAGAGTCGGGGGAAGAGAGAGAAAGAGAGAGAGAGATGGAGGAGAGAGAAAGAATCGAGGGGAGAGAGAGAACTGGGGAGAGAGAGAGACGGGGAGGGAGTGGGTGCCGGGTGGGAGAGAGAGAGATTGAAGGGAGAGAGAGATCGGAGAGAGAGTTAGTTAGAGAGAGAGAGAGAACCGGGGGGAAAGATAGTTAGAGAGAGAGTCGGAGGAAGAGAGAGAGATCAGAGATAGAGAGAACCGGGGGGAGAGAGAGATAGAGAGAGAGTCAGAGGAAGAGAGAGAGATTGGAGAGAGAGAGATAGAGAGAGAGAGTCAGAGGAAGAGAGGGAGATAAATTGGAGAGAGAGAGAGAGATCGGAGAGAGAGAGAGAGAGTGACTAAGAGAGAGAGAGAGAGTTAGTTAGAGAAAGAGAGAGAACTAGGGGAAGAGAGAGAGATAGAGAGAGTCGGGGAAAAAGAGAGAAAGAGAGAGAGAGAGATAGAGGAGAGAGAGAACCGGGGGAGAGCGACTGAGAGAGAGAGAGTTATTTAGAGAGAGAGAGAACCAGGGAAAGAGAGAGAGATAAAGAGAGTTGGGGGAAGAGAGAGAGAGATGGAGAGAGAGAGAGTTCAGGGAAGAGAGAGAGATCGGAGGAAGAGAGAGAGAGACAGAGAGGGTGAGAGAGTGAAACGGAAGAGAGAGAGACGGAGGAGAGATAGAGAGAGTCGGGGGAAGAGAGACAGATACCGAGAGATAGAGAGAGAGACGGAGGAGAGAGAGAGACGGAGAGTTAGAGAGAGAGATACGGAGAGAGAGATCGGGGGAGGAGAGAGAGAGATATGGAAAGAGAGAGAGAGATAGATCGACGGCTGTGATCACTGTTTTTTTTTGTCTAGTCAGCATTTGGTTCCATTTTATCCTAGTCAGTACAAAACCGCTGTGCCATGTTATATTGATGCATATTATGTTTATCTTATAATTTTTTTAAATAGTTTATTAATATTACTAATGCTAACATCTTTCTATATGAAATATTGTCATAATCGTTGATGAAGTGAATGAAGACACAATAAGTGAGCATGAGGGTGCATTTTTAGGTATTTCAGGGGCATAAAATTTTGATATTGAGGAGGTTAAGGAGCACAAATTTTATATAGATTTGTACACATTCTGCACTATCTTGGATCGATGTGCTCACTCCTCGAGCACTTGTTTACAGCATATTGCTGACAAACCTCAATTATTTTGTTATCACAGATTTGTTTATGATTAATGGGATTTCTGCTCCACTAAATCTATCCGTCGATTTGGATTAAGTGGAAAAATATAGTAAAAAACACAACTTTATTTTCACAACAAGAAAACATAATTATAAAGACATGCGTAATCACTGCTTCAACTATTATTTTTGGAGGTAGCTCAAATTAGTTTGATATTTATTTTCATCTTTGATTTATTTTTGACTTCTATGTTGTAATTTTATTTTTATCATTTGTCTTGTTTATGTGTACATGTGGTTTTGACATATTTCTTATTATAGTAGAGAGTCCTAAGTCAAAATGTTGATATATTAAGGAATTACATTTCTATTTGGCAAATTGTTATTTTCTTATGATCATCACTTTTGTTGACATTTTCTACGCCCTATATTTCAGGAATGTGATTTTTACTTTTTCTTTAGCAAAAGTAGGTACAAAATGTAATTGGTTTACATAATATACTTTTATATTCATATATAATTTTTAATAGGGTGTAATAAATAAAAAATGATAATTAAGATTGTAATACATTTTTTCTCCAGAAAGTTGTTGATTATATGGTAACATATGAAAATGTAAATATCTTTGCAACGCTTATTGGTAGCTTTTATGATGTCGATGGAGCTAAAACTACATGGTGAAGTCTTGGATATAAAGTCATTTACTGATTCATATTTTAATTTTTTTTATACTTACCATTATTTTCTTAATAGTAAATTTTTTTGACATTGATTAGATTATCGATATGTGGAGTCACATGGCCTAATTCAATTGTTGGTATTTCCTTATATTCCGATATTTGGTCGAGAGACATACAAGTGTAATTAAGTTATCTAATTCCTGAATTTGCAATAAGTTCTTGTCGTTCCATGTTAGTATAGTCTATTATCTTTTCAATCATCTAAATCATGACATAATAAAACTCGTCACTAAGTATATGAAATATATTTATAAATGATAACAAATAAAAGAGAAATATTGTCATAGATATGCTTCCATAGGGACCATTTTCTCTTTTGAATAACTTCTATCTTGGAGCAATTTATAACTGATCTTAGTAAAAAGTCTCAGATTTGATTGGTGATGGTAAATGGGTTCTTTTGGCTTTTTGTTGTGTGTTCCAAGCTATTGTTTGGTTGCACATTAGAAACAATAACCTCTTTTATTCTAAACATGGCATGATTATATGGAAATCTACTATCTTAGATTTTTTCACCATATGTTTTTTTCAAATAGGATTAGGATTTCTGATTTTGAAAAAGATTGAAAAAAATAATTTCAACCAAAGCTACTATTATGGGTCATTCTTTTTGTGCATTTTGTGTAGTGTACAATAAACTGCTGATACAAAATTTGGTTTCTTAGATGATTGTAGCAGTGGACTTTTTTCCCTCTTTGTTTAGACACAGATTTTTTAAATATTATTCACAAAATATAGATTACAAACTTTCATTTCTGTTAAGATGTATTCGTGTATATACATACACTTAGTGTATATATGACTCACATGTATTCATATATAGTGGCATTTGGCCTAATGAGAGAACAAGGCTATTCTCTCCCCAAACCCTAGCTCTCCTTCTCTCTTTCTCTTCCTCTCTTCCTCTAGGGTTTGTCACATGGTATCAGAGCAAGGTTGATCGCCGGTGTCTCCTCGCTCCCTTGGCTCCTCGCTCCCTTGTCTCCAGATCTTCTCCTGATCAGATCGTCCCTGCTCCAGCTGATCCAGCCGTCTCTGCTCCAGCCGTCCCTGCTCCCTGCTCCAGCTGATCCAGTCGGCCAGCCTGCCCTGCCTCTCCGTCCCTGCTCCCTGCTCCTTTGCTCCAGCCGGCCAGCCCCTTTGCTGATCAGCCCGGCCCTTTGCTGATCTGCCCAGCCCTTTGCGCCCGCTCCCTGCCCCTTTGCTCCAGCCGACCAGCCTGTCCTGCTCACGTGCTCCTTTGCTCCAGCCGGCCAGCCCCTTTGCTGATCTGATCTGATCAGCTGAGAGATGGATCCTCATCAAGCCGGCCAGCCCCTTTGCTCCAGCCGGCCAGCCCCTTTGCTGATCTGCCCTGCTCCAGCTGAGAGATGAATCCCATCAAGCCGGCCCTTTGCTGATCTGATCTGATCTGATCAGCTGAGAGATGAATCCTCATCAAGCCGGCCCTTTGCTGATCTGCCCTGCTCTTTGCTGATCTGATCAGCTCAAGACCTCTCCGAACCTCTCCGGACATGTCCTCGACTTCTTCGATGACGACTCCGCCGTCTCATCCGGTGACACCCTATGAGATTCCACGGGATTTCCTCCCGCTCGCCACCGACTTCCTTCTCCAAGAGGCCTCCGATTGGCCGGCATGGTTAGCCACGGTGGAATCCACCCTTGAGGGTCGCAATCTTCGAGGACACCTTGATGGCTCTTCCACGTTTTCTACTTCTGATACAGATTACGGTCCCTGGCGCCTTCGCGATTAGCGCATCAAAGCCTACCTTGTTGCATCTGTGGATCGCTCTCTTCGCCGAGACATGGTTGGGCTTGCCACTTCCACAACGATTTGGGGTCATCTCACTGCTCGTTTTGTTGAGAAGAGTGGAGCACGTGAGTATCAGCTTCTCACACAGGCCCAGTCGGCACAGCAGGGAGAGTTGACGATCCAACAGTTTTATTGTCAGATGCGCTCCTATTGGCGTGATCTTCAGGATCTCGCTTCCGTTCCTGACCCGTCCCGTGCTGTCGAGTATCAGCTCTACCGGGAGCACCTTCAGCTCTATCAGCTATTCGCTGCCCTAAGCCCTGAGTTTAGTGCTCTAGCCGGTCAGCTTCTTTACCGGGACAACCTTCCTCGTCTTGATGAGGCTGTAGCTGAACTGGTCACTGAAGAGACTCGTTTGCGTACTCTTGCCTCCAGGGTCTTACCTCTTCAGGGCGTACTTGCTGCTGCTCCGCCACCAGTCTCAGGCCCACCAGTGTCTTTTGTCTCAGCTACTGCCTCCCATGGTAGATCGTTTTGCACTCATTGTCAGACACCGGGTCACTTCGTGGACACTTGCTTCTCACTTCATCCAGAGAAGCGTCCTACCTACCGAGATCGAGGTCGAGGACGAGCTCGAGGTCGTGGTCGCCCTGCTCCTACTGCTGCTGCTGCCTCTTCCGTCTCAGCTGGCGAGCTACAGTCTATTCATGAGGAACTAGCTCAGCTTAGACTCTCTCAGCAGTCTGCCGCTACTCCTAGATCTTCCAACGCCTCAGCCTTCTCTGCCTCTCCTGGTAGTCCCAGTGTTTGGATACTGGATTCAGGTGCCTCACACCACATAACTCCGGATGCCTCCCTGCTCACTGCTTGGTAGCCTGCGATGCACCTGCCACCGATCCACACTGCAGATGGTTCTCGCCTAGCCATCTCACAGTCTGGATCCATTACTCCTGCCTCCGCTCCTGCTTGCCATCTCTCCTTATCCTCTGTGCTTCATGCTCCTACACTCCACATGCACCTCATTTCTGTTAGTGCTTTGTGTGACTCTGGTTGCTCAGTGACATTTACCCCTTCCTCTTGTTCTGTGCAGGATCTGCGTACTGGCCGACCGATTAGAGCAGGTCGTAGAGCTGGCGGACTCTACCAGATGGAGTTTCTTCACTCTTTGGATCCGTCATCATCTGGGTTTTGTGGAGTTGTCTCTCCTAATGCCGACCTGTGGCATAGGAGATTAGGTCATGTGTCGGAACCGCGACTTAAGAGATTACTCCATTCTGGAGCTCTAGGTCGTGGTCCTTTTTGATCTTTATCTACTTGTACTGGCTGCAAGCTTGCAAAAGCTACTGCCCTTCCTTTTTCATCAAGTACTTCTCAGAGCTCTGCTCCTTTTGACCTTGTTCACTCTGATATCTGGGGCCCCTCTCCTCTCCCCTCTATGACTGAGTATTTATATTATGTCTCCCTTGTGGATGATTACAGTCGTTACACGTGGGTCTACCTTCTTCATCGTCGATCGGATCTCCTCCAAGTCTATAAGGACTTCACCTCCATGATTCACACGCAATTTGGTCGGTGCATCAAGATCTTTCGATCTGATTGTGCCCTTGAGTATCTATCAACCGCTATGCGCAGCCTTATTCAGTCCCATGGGACTATTTTCCAGCACTCGTGTCCTCACATCCATGAGCAGAATAGTGTTGCTGAGCGCAAGCATCGCCATATTCTTGCGACTACTCGTGCTCTCCTTCTTTCTGGTTCTGTTCCTTGGCGCTTCTGGGCTGAGGCTCTCCTCACCTCAGTCCAGCTCATTAACATCACTCCTTCGTCAGTTCTTCCGGACGACTTATCTCCTCATGAGCGTCTCCTTTCTACCACTCCTGACTATAGCCCCCTTCGCATTTTTGGGTGCACCTGTTTTGTCCTTCTTCCTCTCCATGAGCACACAAAGCTGTCTGCTCAGGCAGCTAAGTACATTCTTCTTGGGATCAGCACTGAGCACAAGGGATATCGCTGCTATGATCCTGTTGCTCGTCGCTTGCGTATCTCTCGACACGTCTCCTTTGTTGAGGATACGCCCTACTACTCTCCTGAAGCTCAGGATCTCACCTTTCTCGAAGTTTCTTCTCCTCTATCATCGACACCTATGCCTCCCTCATTGGCCTCTCTAGTTCCCCCGGCTCCGTCGGCTCCTGCCCCACCACCAGCTCCCTCGACACCACTGGCTCCTTTGCCAGTTGTTTCTCCAGCGTCTCCAGGGGACTCCTCCGCGGCTTCCTCCTCTATGCCCGTGCCTCTCTCTCCTCCCCGGGTTGTCTCTCCATTTCCTCAGGTTTACTCTCGTCGGCCTACCCCTGTGTCTCCGTGTCCTTCCTTCTCAGCGGATGCCGGCTCCTCTGCTGATGAGGTTACTCCTAGTTTTTCGCCTCCTGTGCCTGCTCCATCCTTGCCAGTCGTGGATCCAGGCCCGCCTCGCTATCCTCAGCGCCAACATCATCTGCCTGACCGTTTTAGCCACGACATTGGGCCTCCTGATTGTTTTGGTTTTGCCTCTGTCTGCAGTTACTCGCCTCAGTTTACTGCCTTTCTTACTGCTGTGCACGCAGATCAGGAGCCCCGGTCCTACTCTGAGGCAGTTCAGTTTCCTCAGTGGCATCTAGGCTATGGATGAGGAGTTTCAGGCCTTTTAGCAGACTCAGACTTGGGATGTTGTCCCTCTGCCCTCTGGTGTTGAGCCTGTCAGCTGTAAGTGGATTTATAAGGTCAAGCACCGCCCTGATGGATCCATTGAGCGTCACAAGGCTCGGGTGGTGTAACATCCGCCCCAAACATATAAGATTTTGTCCGCTTTGCCCGTGCTCGCACGAGAACTTCCCAGGGTGGTCACCCATCCTGGTACTACTCTCGCTTGAGCACGCTTAACTACGGAGTTCTTACGAATTCCGTAGTGGCGCACGGTTTTAAAACGCGTCTTGGCAGGAAAGGTGGTGAGCCCCCAAACACAAGATATTGTCCTCTATTGGTCTCTTGGGTACTCGAACCCTCAACCTCAAGGTTTTGCACTAGCATGGTTACCATCGAACCACCTAGAACGCGTCTTCTATGTTTGGGAGGGGAAATTATATAAGTAGCTCAGGATCTCCTTCTCTCCAGGCGATGTGGGGCTAACTCATGGCCTTGTGCACCTCATCTCACCTCACCTCATCCATCTTGGCATTCCCGCCTCAGGAGTCTTGGCTCTTGGCTATTGGCCTATTGGATCTTGGTCGTCACAATCCACCCCCCTTAGGGCTACACGTCCTCGTGTAGGGTTAGACCCCCCCATAGCGAGGAGAACTGGCTTTGATACCATTTTGTAACATCCGCCCCAAACACACAAGATTTTGTCCTCTATTGGTCTCTTGGGTACTCGAACCCTCAACCTCAAGGTTTTGCACTAGCGTGGTTACCATCGAACCACCTAGAACGCGTCTTCTATGTTTGGGAGGGGAAATTATATAAGTAGCTCAGGATCTCCTTCTCTCCAGGCGATGTGGGGCTAACTCATGGCCTTGTGCACCTCATCTCACCTCACCTCACCTCACCTCATCCATCTTGGCATTCCCGCCTCAGGAGTCTTGGCTCTTGGCTATTGGCCTATTGGATCTTGGTCGTCACAGGTGGTGGCTCGTGGCTTTACTTAAGAGTATGGTGTTGACTACGAGGAGACCTTTGCTCCGGTGGCTCAGATGACCACCGTTTGCACTCTTCTGGCAGTTGCAGCTGTTCGTCGCTGGACTCTTCATCAGATGGACGTGAAAAATGCCTTTCTTCACGGTGACCTGTCTGAGACTGTCTACATGGATCCTCCTCCTGGTCTCCGTGTTCCTTCTCAGCACGTGTGTCGTCTTCGTCGGGCCATTTATGGGCTCAAGCAAGCTCCTCGAGCCTGGTTTGAGCGGTTCCGTCGTGCTGTCAGGGAACTTGGTTACTCAGAGAGCAGTCAGGACCACTCTCTATTTGTCAGGTCATCCCCGCAGGGCCGGGCGATTCTACTATTATACGTGGACGACATGATCATCACTGGAGATGACTCTGCTGCGATTGCTAGTCTTCAACAGCACTTGAGGAACCAATTTCAGATGAAGGATTTGGGTACGCTTCGCTACTTTCTTGGTCTTGAGGTAGCATACAGTGCAGATGGCATTCTGCTCTCTCAGCAGAAGTACCTTTCGGACATCCTTAGTCGTGCTGCCCTCACAGATACCCGCACAGTAGACACCCCTCTTGAGCTTCACTCGAAGCTACGTCCTACAGATGGAGTTCCTCTTTCAGATCCCACTCGGTACAGGCAGATTGTGGGACAGCTCGTCTATCTCTGTATTACTCGACCTGACATTGCTCACGCTGTCAGCATTGCCAGTCAGTTTGTTGCAGCTCCACACTCAGTTTATTACGGTGCTCTTCTTCGGATCCTCTGGTACCTCAGAGGGACAGTTACTAGCTCTTTGTTTCTGTCGTCGTCCTCCTCTCTCAGACTTCGAGCCTACTCAGATGCAGACTGGGCTGGAGATCTGACTACACGCCGCTCCACCACTGGTTACTGTTTGTTTCTCGGTGACTCTTTGATATCCTGGCGCAGCAAGAAGCAAAAAGTGGTGTCTCTCTCTAGCACTGAGGCTGAGTACAGGGCCATGGCCTCCACGACTAAGGAGATAGTTCACCTTCGACGTCTCCTCAGTGATCTCGGTGTTGCTTTCTCCGAGCCTACTCCACTTCACTATGATAACCGGAGTGCTATTCAGATTGCTAGCAACCCGGTTTTTCATGAAAGGACAAAGCACATCGAGATTGACTGTCACTTCGTCCGACAGGAGTATGAGGCCATGACAATCTCTTTACCTTTCATTCCCTCAGCAGAGCAGATAGCAGACTTCTTCACGAAGTCACATCCTACACCACGTTTTCGGTCTTTGATTGCCAAACTCTTGGTGCATGATCCACCCTGAGTTTGAGGGGGGGTGTTAAGATGTATTCGTGTATATATATACACTTAGTGTATATATGACTCACATGTATTCATATATAGTGGCATTTGGCCTAATGAGAGAACAAGGCTATTCTCTCCCCAAACCCTAGCTCTCCTTCTCTCTTTCTCTTCCTCTCTTCCTCTAGGGTTTGTCACAATTTCATTGTAGCATTTTCTATTATACTCTTAATTCGTATAATTCACTTGTCATAAATATTGCATGATAGTCTAATTAATAAATCTTGTTCTTATTGGTTAATGTTCGCAACTTATTTATCGGTTTTTCTGCGACATGCCAATTTTGGTATGATTGCTTGACTACTAAAATAATTTCAATATCTGTTGGAGCAATATCGATGTGGCCTTTTATCCAAAGTAAGAAGAGACTATGGTAGATTGCAAAATTTAATGATGCCAATCTGCTTGGTCTCAGAGGTTATCAGGTATTCGCCGGAGCCGAGAGCCTTAACCCTCCTCAGTTCCCTGATTCTCCAATGCTTAGTCTGCAATTGCAGAGGGGGGTTCATCGTCGTGACCGAGGAAGGTCTAGTGACCTCGGGTGATGAAGACGTCAATGATAATGGAAAGGATGTAGATGTGGAGGACGATGAGGATGGCGATGATGAACTGATTAATCTCTTTGATGCAAGATCTGCTTTTTGTTATCAATATGCTCCATGGGAGACAGTTCATTATGCTGAACTTCCGAGACTGAATTAGAATTACAGAGAGAGAGAGAGAGAGAGAGAGAGAGAGAGAGAGAGAGAGAGAGAGAGAGAGAGAGAGAGAGAGAGAGAGAGAGAGAGAGAGAGAGAGAGAGAGAGAGAGAGAGAGAGAGAGAGAGAGAGAGAGAGAGAGAGAGAGAGAGAATCAATTAACAAGTCGATTTATTAATGGGAACATCCTCATATCATATGAGGGAAACAATCAATCCTTACAAGCCCAGTGTCCTGGATGCCCACCATAGTAAAAGTGGCAGCCCCATTCTTCTTTGTATAATATGCGGCTGACATCGTAGCAATCAGGGTAATCTGGCGAGGTGTATATGTCACTGGTTTGCGGCTCGATGTAATACCTAGCGTCTTCGTAGACCACGAACCTGATCCTGCGAATGTAGGCCGCCTTGCTAAAGCCCTCGTAAGGGTAATGGCCGCTGCCCATCTCGAGGCCATCCACCAACGACGGCGTCGATGCCTCTCCTCCCCAGTATATAGAATCCGCTCCTTCATCGGCTAGTCTGGTGACCAGCTCTCTTGGCCAGTACCCGATCGTATACATACCATTCCTCCCAATTGATAACCACCAGTTGTGAGTATGCGGATCCTGCAATCAGGGTGGAAAAAAGCATGAAAATTGAGAAACTACATATAGGAAGGGAGACTAGTCCATTTCATAAGGGAAAAAGGAAGGGGTTCAATGCCTTAATTCACATAAACAGTCATCAACAAGAACATTACCCCCTAATCACATTATATTCTTAATGTGAAACTTACCCTGTGCACATGAAATTCTCTTTCGTACTGATTGTTTCGATCACCGTAAATAGAAAGAAACTCTATAGGGGAACCAACAGGATATTTCCTCCCAATTTGCACAAAACCTGGGCAAAGGAGGTTAAGGCAACCTGTATCTTGATAATCGTCGACCTGAATATTCCAAACAGAATTTGAATTTCGTAATGCCTTTATATTTGCAGCAAGGTAAGAGTATGAGGTTACCGTCCAATATGTGAACATCCGTGGCCGAGAGTTGCCGAATACATGTGGATTTACCTGTGTGATTCAAGATTGACAATCAAATAAAATGTTTGTATGAGCCAGTTGACAATGTGAAATTTTTCTCGGCAAGTGAATATTCCATATATATATATATATAAACATGCTAGTTTTGAGTCTTGACATGTGATTTATTGCACTTTTATCCGTTTAAAGAAGTGGTTGCATAATAATTCATCAAAAAATGCAACACTGACTGCATTTGAGGATCCTTTCCCCATATAAGCCAAGATATACATCAAACAACCAATGGACAATAATCCTCCTTGTTCTTTGGACACAACTATGACAAGTTATAAAGTTTTAGGTCAATTGTGTTGAATTTCGCAAATTAAACATAATGGGTTGAATAAGAATATGATACACACCCATATTTAATTCATGTTATTCTCTAGTTTCATGAATATTCATGGTATTCTCTAGTTTCATGGATTTGTCCTTTGAAAGAAGTGTCTCATCTTCTTAACCAGTGTTAGGTTAAGAGTACGTCAAGCCATAGTTCAAAATACCGGCCAATACGAGTATGCACTGGCAGGTGCGTTTTGGTTTGAGCCTAACCGGTACTAGTACTCCATCCAGTATCATTATTTTCCTCGTTTTCTCCCTTGCACCATAATGGGAACCAATAAATCAATTTTATTAGGGCAGTACATTAGCTTAAAAATTAAGAGCATAGGGTACTGTTTAAGTGAGATAATTTGATGGACGAACATATCAATGATAATGCTTTGAAAAGAGAAAGTAGATTAGCATCAATTTTATCAGTTTATATTAATCAAGCTAGTTAACCTCTCTTTTGGAAAGCCCAACTAAGCACAAATGCCTTATGGGTACCATTGTAGAAGCAAATGAATCAGAAGAAAAGAAGACATCAACCGGCATCGACTGGCAAAGTTACCAAGTCGGAAGTCGGAAAAAATTCGACTGGGGAAGAAGTCTGAAAAATCAGGAAAAGAGTCGAGAAAAAAAAACAATAGAAGTTTTTTATAAAAAATGTATAAATGTTCCAATAAATTTTTTGAGCAGTATACAATGGGATTAAGACGTGATTAATCAGAATTAAAATGTGTAAATCGGGATTAAAATGCAAAAATCATGAGTTTTTTAAAGAATCGTGACTTATTCAAAAAATCGGGAAAAAGACATATCGTAAACGCCAAAACAATAAGTCCTGTTTTAAACACATCCATACGGTATGCCTAAATAAAAGTTTGGCTGATTAAATAGAGGTCCAATTAATTTCATATGTCCTAGATGTCAACTTAATTTCATAGTAAATTTCTGAAATTAGATACCAAGAAGTGGAGGTCTGATTAACCCTGTCTATGGACCGGACTAAGGTAAATCAAACCTAGGCGATGGCACAGAGGTCATAGAAGAGGGTGCATAAAGGGGTTTCTCCTAACCAAATGTCCCCCAAAAATCTGATGGAGCTCATATCCTCGAGGACGAGTTCGTTACCACATTTGTAGATGTTTTTATCAACTTCTTGCTATGAACTTGCAGGATAAAGAATTTTCTAAAAAGTTCAATAAAGTCCGACACGACCTGAAAACATAGTTACCAAATCGGGTGTTTTTTTGAAAGAAACGCGTATCGATCCGAAGTCGTAGGAAATAGGAAAAAAACTTGTTGTTTTGAAAAAACATCAGTATGCGTTTAAAAAGGGAAAAACGCATATAAAAAGCGTAGGGTTTGGTCCGGGTTTAAATTAGGTTCGGGTTTTATTTTGTTTGTGCTTAATAAACGCATATGCTATATGTTTTGAACTTTTGATTACTTAATGTTGGACAATGACATATATACATACTTGTTATAATTTTTAAGTTTTTTTTTGTTTTTTTCGATGTTTTCTCGTATTTTTTGTTTTTTTTTGTTTTTTATGTTTTTATCGTTATCTTTCCGATTTTTTTTCTTGCCGTTTTTTTTTTTCCGTTTTCCGACTTGATAACTATGCCTGAAAATGTGGTGATCATCTATAAAGTTTGATCGAGTAGCTAGGGATTCCATTAAGTCCTATTCCTCTCTAAGGATTGCAGGCCGCTAGACAAAAGGCCTTCTAGGCTGACAAGTTCCTTCTATTATGGGTGCGAAGGCTCGAGCGGCATCTACTCCTTGAGGTTGGGTCACCAAAAGGATGAGAACTCGACTTATATTTTCCCTAGTCTAACCCCATGCTGTGTGAGGCTTGGCTACCATACACATGAAAAGAGTTGTCAGGTGAGAAACAAGAAAGCTTCAGGAGATCCTCATGATCTGACTCCAGAGGGGTCGAGAAGCCGAATCTGGAGGTGACAAAATCGAGTCTAGGGGGAGACTTACTCTTATCCTCTTCATTTCAGAGAGAGAGAGAGAGAGAGAGAGAGAGAGTGAGAGAGAGAGAGAGAGACTAAAGGGATCCAAATAATAGATACGTTCATTAAAAGTTCTAAACAATCTTTCGAAGGGATCTTTTTGTCAATAGTTTTGAAGAATAGGCACCTTACTGATGTTAGTATGGTGTTTAGAAAAAAGAATTGAAACCTAAGATTGTGATCAGTTTGACATACTTTATTACGAGTCTAATATGAAATCCTACTACAATAGCTTTAAAAAGCACTTCCTCTAAGGTGCTTTAATGTGTATATGCCAAATCCATAACTTTCAAGTCTATTTGAGTTTACTACATAGTGAAACATGCGGAGTATACTATCAAGACTGTTAGGAGATGACGGCTAGGGTTTGGAGAGAATGGAATGCATCCTTCATTGAGGGACAAGCCCAATATATATGTACATCAATGCATCTACAACCCGACCAGACTGTATATAGAACCCGACCCATCTCTATACCTTAACACTCCCCTTTAAACTCACGGTGGATCATGTACCGAGAGTTTGCTGATAAAATGCCGGAAGTGAATTGTAAGGGACTTCGTCGAAAAACCAGAGTTTGCTCCGATAATGGAATGAAGGGCAAAGAGATGGTGTGATCGAGAAACTCTTGGCGAACATAGTGACAGTCAATCTCAATATGTTTTGTCTGCTTGTGGAAGACCGGGTTGCTAGCAATCTGAATAGCACTCCAATTGTCACAGAAGAGAGGCGTGAACTCGGATATCACAACTCCCAGGTCGAGTAGAAGGCGGCGAAGCCAGACATCTCTGTGATGGTGGAAGCCATAGCCATGTATGCGGCTTCGGTGCTGAAGCGAGTAACAGATTCCTGTTTCTTGCTTCGCCAAGAAATGAGGGAATCATCGAGGAACACACAGTATCCGGTAATAGAATAACGAGTGGCTACATCTTCTGCCCAATCTGCATCGGAGTAGGCATGCAGCACCAACGGAAAGGTGGAGGGAAAAACTAATGAGCGAGTGATGGTGCCTCGGAGGTAGCGGATAATTCGAAGGACTGCTGCATAGTGAACAAAGTGAGGAATCTGAACAAACTGACTGACAATGCCAACAGCATGGGCAATGTCTGGCCGGGTCATGGTGAAGTAAACGAGCATCCCAACCATCCTTTTATAGCAGGAGACATCCTGGAGAGGCTCACCATTTGTAGAAAGGAGCTTCAAATTGAGCTCCATGGGTGTGTCAGCTGTGCGAGAGTCAGTGAGAGCAACATCGGTAAAGATATCGGAGATGTACTTTTGCTGGGAGACCAACAGACCACAAGCTGACCGGGCAATCTCGAGGCCCAGAAAGTAGTAAAGAGGGCCCAGATCCTTCATCTCAAACTGACTCTGGAGATGGCGCTGAAGGGATGCTATGGTGGCATTGTCATCCTCGGTGATGATCATATCATCCACATAGAGAAGGAGAACTGCAATACCCTGATTGGAGGAGCGAGTGAATTGGGCATAGTTAGAGTGGTGCTCCATAAATCCGGCGGCCAGGACTGCACTGCGAAATCGCTCAAACCAGACACGAGGGGCCTGCTTGAGCCCGTAGATGGCTCGATGCAAATGACAGACATGACCTGAAGGAGCAGGGATGCCCGGTGAAGGAGCCATATACACCTCCTCTGAGAGATTACCATGGAGAAAGGAGTTGGTCACATCCATCTGATGAAAAGACCACCCTCAAGCAGCTCCCACAACTAAGAGGGTACGAACGGTGGTTATCCGAGCAACTGGAGCAAACGTCTCATCGTAGCAAATCCCATACTCTTAGGAGAAACCACGAGAAACAAGGCGCGCCTTATACCGCTCAATGGAACCATCAGGTCGAGTCATGATTTTGAAGATCCATTTGCAGCTGACAGGAACCACGCTAGTAGGACAAGGAATCAAATCCCACGTCTGAGTTTGTTGAAAAGTCTCAAGCTCGATTATTATGGCCTGTCGCCACTCTGGGAGTATAACTGTCTCATGATATGACTGGGGCTCTCGGTGGGTGTGAAGAGCTATGAGAAAGGCCTGGTAGGACAGAGAGTAGGAGGTAACAGCAGAGTGTCCAGAAGTGTCAGGAGAAACAGAAGTAAACGCAGAGTAGCAAGACCTATCAAGAGAGTAGTCATATCTGTCAGGAGGGTGATGTTCGTGCATAGGAGGGAGCAGCTGCAGGTAGAGAGGAAGTACCAGCGGAAACCGACTCGGAGGGAGGAACTGTAGAGCGACGAACGTAGACACACGTGACAGGTGGTGGTGATAGAGGTGGCGAGGGAGACGGAGGAGGGGAAGATGGGGGTGGGGGAGGTGTGGGTGTGGTAGTAGGATACAGATGTAGAACGGGGATATAGAGAAGTGATAAAGAAGTGGAGGGTGATGCAGGGGGAAAGGAAAGATCCTGGGACTCAGGAAAAAAGTATGGGACATCCTCAACAGAAGAGACGTGATGAGAGACACAGATCCGGCGAGTCAAGGGATCGTAGCAACGATAGCCCTTGTGCTTCCGACTGAGCCCCAAGTGAACACACCTAACAGACCTAGTAGAGAGTTTGGTGTGCTCATGGGGCAGAAGGAGAACAAAGCATGTGCAGCCAAACATGCGAAGAAGAGAATAGTCAGGTGGACTGGAGTGAATGTGCTCATATGGAGTGGCACCAAATAGAGTAGAGGACGGAGTGATATTGATAAGGTGGACAGCCATCATGACAGCTTCAACCCAATAGGAGTGAGAAAAAAAATAGAGAGAAGCAAGGTCGTGTGGTCTCAAGGACATGACGATACTTACGTTCGGCAACTCCGTTCTGCTCATGGATGTGGGGACATGACTACTGGTGAAGAGTGCCGTGAGATTGAAGAATCTCACGCATCTCAGAAGAGAGATACTTCTTGGCATAATCAGACCGAAAAGTCTTGATGCGCCGACCAAACTGAGTATGTATTATAGTGGTAAATCTCCGATAAATGTGAGGGACTTTAGATCGGTGACGCATAAGATAAACCCAAATGCACCAGGAGTAGTCATCGATAAAACACACATAATACACGAAACCAGAAATAGTTGCAACAGGTGCATAACCCCAAATGTCAGAATGCACTAAATCAAGTAAAGCAACAGATCGGGAAGTACTAGTAGAGAAGGGAAGAGCTAGATGCTTTGCCAATCTACAACCCGTACAGATAGAGAGAGGAGAGAAGGACACCCGACCCAAAGCACCCGAACGGAAAACACTTTTGAGTAGATCACTAGATAAATGACCTAACCTTCTGTGCCATAGGTCGCATCAGAATTAACAGACATGATAGACGCAACAGGAACAAGAAAAACATGTAGATGATCCAGCTGGTAAATTCCTCCTGCTCTACGGCCCAGCCCAATCCTCTGACCTGTTCGCGAATCCTACACAACACAAACAGAAGGGGTGAAGGTGACAGTTAGTACAGAGTCGCAAAGAGAGTTAATAGAAATTAGATTAATGTTAAGACGGGGGGGCATGATGGACATGGGGCAAGGTCAAGCGACCAGAAGGATCGGAGGTAGTAGTGATGGATCCACATTGCGAAATAGGGACGAAAGTTCCATCCACAGTGTGGACCTCTAAGTGAGTGGGACTAGGATTACAGTCAGTGAGTACATTGGAGTCACAGGTGAGGTGACAGGAGGCACCCGAATTAAAAATCCATGGAGCAGTAGTACCAGAGGTGGCAGACAAGCCATGAGCAGTCGGTGAGTCGGTGGAGGCTAGGTGGTCAAGGAGAAGCTCCTCGAGGTGCTAGAGACGGTCCTGCTCAGGTTGAGAAGGTATAGTGGTAGCAGTGGGGAGCGTCGAAGTCTCTACAGTAGCCGTAGTACCACTAAAGTGGCGGAAGGAGGACTGACCACTTTCACGGTTTCGTCCACCTCAACCGTCGCATCAATCATCCCGGGAAGCAAGAGCCCAGCGTGATGCTCTATCATCCGGACCCTAGTGGGGGTTGCGTAGAGGACGTGTGGGACATTCACGCTTTATGTGTCCGAGCTCCTTGCAGTAGTGACAGAATACAGGCTCATCGGAGAACTCGATCGCCAGGACGCTGTCTGAGTCAGGGATATATATAGGAGGACGAGTACCTTGAGTTTGAAGGCGAGTCTTCTCATCGACCAAGACAAGTAGGGTATCCTCTAGTCGAGGGAGTGGCTCACGTTGCAGAAGCTGAGCAGCGATGAGAGCAAAGTTCAGCCGAAGCGCTGTCAGGAACTGGTGTAGGTGGCCCTCATCAAGATAGCGCTGGAAATCCCTCGAGCGTGGGCAAGCACATCGCTCCGGGATCAGGGTGTCCAGCTCATGCCAGTAGGCACTTATCAGGCTAAAAAAATCTTGGATTGTACGCTCCCCCTAACGAGCAGACTGTGAGTCACAGATAAGCTGATGCCGACGTGCACCACCACGCGAGAGAAACCGGTCCCGGAGATACTCCCACATCGCGAGCGTTGTAGGAAAGGCGGCCGATGGAAGCAAGGAGCGGACGAGCAATGAAGTCCAGGAGATAGGCCCGAATGGCCTGGTCGTGGTGTCGCCACGTAAGTGCAACAGTCGTGGCTGCTGTGGTAGTAGCCGTGGTAGTAGCAGCAACAACAGAGGGCACGACGCTGTCGACAGCGCTACTAGTGACAGAGGAGGAGCGGGAGGAAACAGCTGGGAGAGGATCATCACTGGTGATGTGACCCCAAAGATCATGACTGGAGAGCACTGCCTCGATGGTGAGTGACCAATCAGGCCAGTCACTGGCCGAGGATAACTAAAAGGTGACCGCCTTCAGCGGTGGAGAGATTGCAACGACGGACAGCACAATAGGAGATGCTATGGATGAATATCAAAGGAGAGGTGAGCTGCGGGGGGGAGAGAAAGGGTTGGGGGGTCTACGAGGAAAGGGAGAAGGCCGAGAGGGGCCTGGCAGGTGGAGGGAAGGGGCTGGAGGGGCTGTCGGATGGAGATGAGAAGGCCGGGAAGGCTGTCGGGTGTAGGGGAGTGGCCGGGGGTGGCGGACGGCTAGAGGGGAGGGGTTGGAGCGGGCTGGCGGCTGGAGGGGAGAGGCCGGGGGGTACTGGGGGGGCTATCAGGTGGAGGGGAGTGGCCGAGGTGGCTGATGGCAGGAGGGGAGGGGTGAAGGGGGAGGCCGGGGGCCACTGGGGGGGCTGGCGGGTGGAGGGGAGGGGCCGGGGGGTGTTGGCGGGTGGAGGGGAGGAGCCGGGGTGGCTGACAGGTGGAGAGGAAGGCCGGGGGGTTGGCTCGCCGGAGGAGATCGGAGCCGGAGGGAGATTGGTGTTGTCGTTGTCATCACCGTTGCACCCGGAGAACCCTAGAGCTCTGATACCATGTTAGGAGATGACGGCTAGGGTTTGGAGAGAATGGAATACATCCTTCATTGAGAGACAAGCCCAATATATATGTATATCAATGCATCTACAACCATACCCGACTGTACATAGAACCTGACCCAACTCTATACATTAACAAAGACATTTATTGAAACATGAAATGCAACCAAGCCATTGCAAGAGAAGTTTACTATCCAAATGGCCATTTCCTTTACACAAACAAACAACTCATTGTCAAGAAATATACTACAGAGGTGAACATTTCAATTTGTGGTAATTAATTTTACCTAGTTCCAGAGTTCATATGCTCAACACCTACATTATCTGGTTAGATTTTCACACTACTTCTGGAAACATAGGGTAACTGGTTAAGAAATCAGTACTTGTTTCATCTTCGCCTTCTAATTTCATTAAATTTGATTTATGTTCGAAGCTTTTGGCCATAATATCATTAAATTCAAAATTATAGCTTAGATAAAAGGATTGAAAGGTCCACAAAGATGACAATAAATAATCAAACATAACCAAAGTTTCAGATCTTTTGTAGCAATAACATGATAAAAGAAATTTTATAACTAACTTGAATCAGTAAAACTATTCTACATCATACCATCCATCCAGCTTGTATATTATAGTCGTGATTGGAAAATGAAATTTCTGCATCACTATAGTCAGCGTCATCTGAAACCATTGGACTCCAGTTATTGAAACTCCCTTTGCCTCCATAATACTTGCCCAAATCTGTATTTATGCCTGCATGCTATATTACAAATTTTTTCTTCAGATAGTTGTACAAGAGATTGTAAAACCTTTGAAGGATAAATAACATTCACTTAGGATTTCTTAAGTCATTTCCTGTATGAAGATCAAATGAGATTAATGGGAGCAAACTTACATAAGGTCTTGTCCAACCAATTTTATCGGTAGAAACGCGCTTTCCAATCTTCATTCTTCCAAATTGTGAAAGAGATTTTGCCCTTAATAGCTCCTGTTTCATAACCCTTCGAATGGGCACGGTTCCTTTTGGGCATCCTTCACCAATTTGTACAGAAGCATTCGACGGTTTTGGAGTAATTTTGTGTTTTGATGCTTTGGAAGAGGAGCTGGGTCTCATCTACAAAGAAATATTCGGATTCAATACTTTTAGCAAATGTACAAGGAGAATCATGTATAAGTAAACAAATAAATTAGAACGAAAAAGCTACTTCAGTAAATACAGAGTCTAAAGGTACATACGATATGTAGATTACTAAAGGCCTGTTAGAAACTTTTTATCCAAATTACTCTACTTCAATTTCTACAATTAGCATAAATAAATGTTTACACCAGAAACTTTTTATCCAAATTACTTTACATTTTCTTGTTGTAACATTTTCCTTTTGATGCAAATGAAGTTACTTTAAGCGATTTGCTCCTTATTCTCCAAGGTTTGCATCAATTACTTTTGATGTAATTACATTTCTACTTTCCAATTTTCTTTACTTTACCAGCTTCCTCTACTTTCATGCACTTTACATTTCAAGCAAAATCGTAACTTTCGATGCACTTTTCTTTCCTCATCAGTCATAATAGAATTTGCAAGTCCTATTAGTTGAGACATTCAGAACCTTGCTAGAATTTGGCTCAAAAAAATTCGATCAATTGCTTGATTCATATCCGAATTAGTCAACCTAGATAGATCGATCACAACTTTTTCAGGATATCACTCAACCAGTCAAGCGTCGCCGATTGTGATGTGGCACTTGATCACTGTTGTCTGTTGCACCTAGCCTCGACAAGTGAATCATACTCAGCCCGACTTGGAGGTAAAAGGACGACTGTGATCAGGTTCCACATCAGGATGACCTGATCTTGATGGAAAACTGGATGGTTGAATAGCATTGCTCATTGACCTATATAGACCGATCAATCTTTCTTGGGATAACACTGGTCTGGTCAATCAATTATTGATTTATCTCTAGCATGCCTATATACTAAACTCTGACTTGTTATTTTAGAAAACACCCTAAAATTGGCACGTCGAGTAGGACCCTGTTAGGTGCATTAGGTCTGTTAGGGGATGACAGCTAGGGTTTGGAGAGAATAGAATGCTTCTTTATTGAGGGACTAAAGCCCATATATATGTACATCATACACAAGTAACCCGACTCGACTATACATATAACCCGATCCGATATATACATTAACACTCCCCCTCAAACTCACTGTGGATCATGAACCGAGAGTTTGCTGATATAATGACAAAATCGAACAATTGTAAGGGGCTTTGTGAGAAAATCAACAGTCTGCTCCGTCGAGGGAATGAATGGCAAGGAGATGGTGTGTGCCAGAAACTCCTGCCGAACATAATGACAGTCAACCTCGATGTGTTTGGTCTGCTCGTGAAAAACCGGGTTGCTAGCAATCTAGATAGCACTCCGGTTGTTACAGAAGAGAGGGGTGGCTCCTGACATCCTAACGCCTAGGTCGAGTAGAAGACGTCGAAGCCAAAACAACATCTGCGGTGGTGGAAAGCCATATCCCGGTATTCGGCTTCAGTACTGGAGCGAGCAACAGACTCCTGTTTCTTATTGTGCCAAGAAATGAGGGAGTCGCCAAGGAACACACAGTATCCGATGGTAGAGCATCGTGTAGCAACATCTCCAACCTAATCTGCATCGGAGTAAGCACGCAGGACAAACGGAGAGGTGGAGGGAAAAAGCAGCGAACGAGTGATGGTGCCCCGGAGACAACGAAATAATGCGAAGAACCGCTGCAAAGTGAATAGAGCGAGGAGCCTGAACAAACTGGCTGACAATGCCAACTGCATAAGCAATGTCAGGCCTAGTCATGGTGAGGTAAACGAGCATCCCAACCAGCCACTGGAATTGAGAGATATCCTGGAGAGGCTCACCATCAGTACAAAGGAGCTTCAAGTTGATCTCCATAGGCGTGTCAGCAATACGGGAGTCAGTGAGAGCAGCCTCAGTAAAAATATCAGAGATGTACTTCTGCTAGGAAATCAATAACCCACGAGCTGACTGGGCAATCTCAAGGCCAAGGAAGCATCAAAGAGGGCCCAGGTCCTTTATTTCAAACTGACTCTGGAGGTGATGCTGAAGTGAGATAGGCCGACGCAGGCGCCAAATGTGCCCTAGAGGAATAGGAACGCTCGGTGGAGTATCCATGTAAACCTCCTCGGAGTGGTCACCGCGAAGGAATGCATTGGACATATCCATCTGATGGAGATGCCACTGTCGAGCAGCTGCCACAGCTAAGAGGGTGTGGACAGTAAGTCATCCGAGCAACTTGAGCGAACGTCTTCTCGTAGTCAATCCCATACTCAATGGAACCGTCAGGTCGAGTCTTGACCTTAAATATCCACTTTCAGCTGACAAGCACTACACCGGAGGAACAAGGAACCAGATCCTATGTTTGGGTCCGCTGAAAAGCCTCAAGCTCTACAGTCATGGCCTACTACCACTTTGGGTATAAAGCTGCCTCATGGTACGACTAGAGCTTCCGGTGGGTATGAAGGGCAGTAAGAAAAGAGTAGCCAGAGGAGTTAGAAGCATCAGAGGTAAAGGCAAAGTAGTCAAACCTATCGGAAGAGTAGTTATATCTTTCAGGAGGGTGATGTTCGCACGCAGGGTAGCACCGAACAGGACCAGGATCCGCTGTCAGAGTGATGGGAGCAGTTGCAGGCAGAGGAGTACTAGTGGAGACAATATCTGTGGGAGGGATTGTGGAGTGACGAACGTAGACACACGTGACAGGTGGTGGGGGTGGAGGTGGCAAGGGAGGTGGTGGTGACTGGGAAGGGAGAGAGGTGGTGGCGAGGGAGATGGGGGAGGGGGAGGGGGTGGTGATAGTGTACGTGGCGAGGAAGGTGGTGGAGACTGGGGAGGTGGAGGTGAGGAAGTGAGGGGAGGCTCAACCGGGAAGGGCACAACCATGGGTATAGGAGCAGGAAATGGAGGTAGTAAGGGGATGGTAAGAGGGGATAGAGGCGTAGAAGATGGCACATGAGGTGGGGGAAGATCCCGAGACTCAATGAAAAAGTACGGGACATCCTCAACAAAAGAGACATGACGAGAGATACAGATCCGGTAAGCCAAGGGATCGAAGCACAGATAACCCTTGTGCTCCCGACTGAGCCCCAAGTGGACACACCTAACAGGCCTAGCAGAGAGTTTGGTGCACTCATGGGGAGGGAGGAGGACAAAACACGTGACCCAAAGGTACGAAGAAGAGAGTAGTTAGGGGGTGTGGAGTAAAGCTGCTTGTACGGTGTAAGGTCAGAGAGGGTAGAGGACGGAGTGATATTGATAAAGTGAACGACAGTTAGAACAGTCTCAGCCCAGTAAGAATGGAGAACAGAAGCAGACAGAAGTAGAGCTTATGCTATCTTGAGGACATGGCGATATTTGTGCTCAACGACTCTGTTCTGTTCATATGTGTGGGGGTATGACTGTTGGTAAAGAGTGCCATTAGTCCGAAGGATCTCACGCATCTCAGAGGAGAGATACTCCTGGGCATAATCAGACAGAAGATCTTGATGCGCCAACCAAACTGGGTGTGAAGCATAGTAGTGAAGGTCCTGTAGATGTGAGGAATCTCGGAGCGGCGACGCATGAGATAGACCCAGGTGCAGTGGGAGTAATCATCTATGAAGCTCACATAATACAAAAAACCAATAAAGGAAGCAACTGGAGCAGGACCCCATATGTCAGAGTGCACGAGATCAAAAGGGGTGTTGGAATGGGAGACACTAGCAGAAAAAGGAAGAGTAAGGTGCTTTGCTAAGCGGCAACCAGTGCAGACAGAGAGGGGGGAGAAGGACACCCAACCCAAAGCGCCAGAGTAAAAAACGTTTTGGGGTTGATCACTAGAGATGTGGCCTAACCTTCTGTGCCACAAGTCGGCATCAGAGGTGAAAGACATGGCTAACGGGGTGGAAGGAGTGGAAGTGGGAACCTGAAGGTGATCCAACTGATAGAGACCTCTGCTCTACGACCCAGCCAAACTCTCTAACTCGTCTGCGGATCCTACACAGAACAAGAGGAAGAAGTAAGTGTAACAGTCAGGCTCAAGTAGCAAAGAGAACTAACAGATATTAAATTAATGTTTAAGAGGGGAGCATGGTGAACACGAAGCAAGGTCAAGCGACCAGTGAGATTAGAGGCAGGGGTAATGGATCCACACTGTGAAATGGGTACACGAGTTCCGTCAGCAGTGTGGATCCCCAGGTGGGGGGGAGCAGGGCGACAGTCCGTGAGTATGGAATATTCAAGGTAAGGTGGCAGGAGGCACCCGAGTCGAAGATCCATGGAGCAGTAATATAAGGAGTGGAAGATAGGCTTTGATCTATCGAAGAGCTGGTGGAGGCGAGGTACCACAAAAATAGCTCCTCAAGGTGCTGGAGACGGTCGGAGTAAGACCGAGGCTGATCAGGAGTGGTGACAGACGAAGCCAGAGTAGTAAGATCAGCAGTAGAAATAGTCTTGCCATCATGGCGGAGGGGACCCTGACGATAGCCACGGCCGACTGACGTGGCGGAGGGACGTGGCCCGAGAACACCATCAAAATGAAGAGACGGAGGAACTCGATGATCAGCCACTGTGTGCAGGTAGTACGGAGCCGAGAGATGCTGGAGAAAGCCATAGAACCCGACCGCGCGTGAGGTCGGTGCAGTGCAGTCGGGGCGATCCAGTACAGGAGGAGGCCAGGGGGTGGCCAGAGGGGCTGCGAGGTGATCGGATAGGGGGGGGCAGAGTGGTTGGGGTGGTTGAGGTAGGCTGCGGGGTGGTCGGAGGGGGGTAGGGAGACCGGGGGTGCTGCGGGAGGCCGGGTGGGGTGTGGTAGGGAGATGGGAGGCCGGTCGGAGTGCAGGAGGAAGAGGGAAGGCCGTGCGGGGTGGCTGGACGGGGTGCTATGGGCTGCAGGGGACGAAAAGAAAGGGGCGACGGGTGCAGAGGGAAGCAGGAGGGGCGGCGATTGAGGGGTAGGGGAGGCCAGTGCTGGGTGGGGTGTTGCAAGCTGCAGGGGACGGCAGGAGGGGGGCTAGTGCAGAGGGAGGCAGGTGAAGGAGATGAGAGCCCGGTGGTGGTCGGGTGGGGTGTGGGACGGAGAGGGGAGGCCGGGTGGGGTGTTGCGGGCTGCAAGGGACGATAGGAGGGGGCGCAGGTGGCGTAGAGGAAGACAGGAGGGGTGACGGGTGAGGAAGAGGGGAGACCGGTGCCGGGTGGTGTGCTGCGGACTGTAGAGGACGGCAGAAGGGGGTGACATGTGCAGAGGGAGGCATGAGGGGTGGCGGGTGAGGAAGAGGGGAGGCCGGTGGTGGTCGGGTAGGGTGCGGGAGGGAGAGGTGAGGCCGGGTGGGGTGCAAGAGGTAGAGGGGAGGTCAGTGGTCAGGTGGGTTTTTGGAGGGGAGATCGGTGCCGGAGGGGAAAGCTGGAGCGAGGAGGAGGCTGGTGCCAAACGAGTCGCTTTCACTGCAGAGAAACCCTAGAGCTCTGTTACCATGTTAGGAGATGATGGCTAGGGTGTGGAGAGAATGGAATGCTTCTCTATTGAGGGACTAAAGCCCAATATATATGTACATCATACACAAGTTAGCCGACCCGACTGTACATATAACCCGACCCGATATATACATTAACATGGCCAAAACTTGGCCGGTGAGTACAGTAAAGAAGTAATTGACCTAGATCATCTTTAGTTGGTCGACTTTGGGTTGTCTTCTTAGGTATTAGGTAAATCATGGTGATTCTCCTTCAAATTGACAACCTAATTTTGGTAGGTATGGCCAAGAATTGGCCTTTAGAATGGAAGATTTGACTATTGCCTTCGGTGCCGACGTTAGTTCGAGGATTCTCGTCTTTGGTGGTTGTGATGGACATGTAAATGGAGAAACCATAATTTTTCCTTGCATTTGCAAGAGCATTTTGCATGGAATATTTCTATGACCAATTGTGATATTTGTTAAACCATACATCTATGCTTCTATTGCTATTAACCCAACTTCTTTGATTCTTAATAACACCAAGCCACTTATATGTTTAGCGTGTTCTGTATCAAGACATCATTTGCACTTAGATACCATCTAAGAGGCACGCACACGAATACGAGATACAGATATGACACGATATGGGTACGACGATACGACAGATTCTAAAAAAGTAGGACATGGATATCTCTAGGATATGGTGTATATATATATATATATATATATATATATATATATATATATATATATATATATATATATATATATATATATATAACATGTTAGGGAAGTTTGCCAAAAAATTACAAGTGAGCTACTATGAGTAGGACATTTTAAAAGGCTTGAACCGACATGGGGCTCGGATCGTCTCTCTCTCTCTCTAACCCCGACATCGGTCCCCAATTCCGCAAGGTGTAGAAACATACTTTTGCTGTCGTTTTCGGCTGCACAGCAAGCATTAGCCCCCTCTGCAACACTCAACATTGACGACCAGCCTCTTACACACTCCCATGATCGCCCACCGGTGGCCTCTCCTTTCTAGGGGTTCTAGGGGGCACCGCCTCCTGATCCATTAGCCTTAACGTCGAAGATTGTCGATTTTTTTAGAAGCTCTAAATGATGCAAGAATGATATGTGTGATTCATGCTTATGTTGTTGTGATCACTATCATCTCTGCATCATTTCTGCATCAAGATCTGAATAAGAAGAAAATAGTAGAGCATCACACATCTCGCTTTCGCTTATTATGACTTATCTTTCCTTCTTTTCTTAAGGAAGCAAACATAGGACGAATATGCTTCTACATTTTATAAAAGAATGTATGAATTTCTCCTCTTAGCACTCACAGGTGATGTTAATTATGAGTTGGTTTAAACATTTTTTGTTAGTGTATGAAAACACCAATTGTTTGGTGGAAGTAACATGCATGCACAGTGACAGTGATGATAAATTTTGTTAGTGACCCAAGTCGGCACGGTGGTGGTGGTGGTCAATGAAGATAGGGATAGATTTGGGCAACTCCCGCGGTGTTCGTTGTCGCTGAAGGCAGCTGCGACAGTGCTATGATGGATTTGAAGTATCGATTTTGATATTTTTCATATATCAATAATGTCTACAATATATCTATTTGGCTAAATAGTAGTGCATGCAAGTGACGGCATATGGATATTGGATAGTGCAAGTTAATGGAGCAAGCACATTGTTCGGTGCTTCGTAGGCGATGGTGTTTAAGCTGGTGACCTCCATTGTGTGTCATGCAAAACGGGTTCATTGCGTGCCGATCGTACGTGCACCACCGTAAAAAATGGGTGCACCCGCCGAATATGGCCCCCCATCGAATGTGGGCGCCTAGGAAATTTTAACGCCCCTCATCGATAGTGGGTGCCCTGTTGAAACTGTTTTGATACCGAAGTCAGTCGTTACAGTGCCGACGGTGGCCGGAGGTGTGTTGCCGCCAAAGACAGCTGTCTGAGTACCAACAGACGAGGGTATGCACTAGTATATATATGTGAGACAAAAAAAACTTATATGAATAAAGTAATTAAACAAAACATATAGAAATAGACAAAACAATGATAAAGGTTGCTCCCGTTAGCAGTCGACCTCCTGATCGGCAGCAATATAGTAGCAGGGAGGCGACTAAGGAGACATTAGAGGGGAATAGAGGAAAAGAAGAGGGAGGAAGGGTAGGAAAGCATTTATCAATCATAAATTCATAATCTATCATTCGAGCATCATTTAACAAATAAAAATAAATATCATACTTGATACTCCAAATAAAACATCACAATGTTTACAAAATTGCAAAAACAATCTTTATTTTTTTAAAAAATAATTATACTTTGACCCCTCTTGTGTCCAAATAGTATCCACGTCGTATCTAAAGAGTATCCACAATGTATCTGAAAAGTATCTAAATAAAAAATATATCAAAATATTAGGATACAAATAGATGCGTATCTGATACGTATCCAACGTGTATCCGTGTATCCAAGTATCCGATACATATCAGATATGGATACGGCATATATAGGGAAATATCCGTGCTTTCTAGGATACCATCAACATACACTTGTAACTGAATAGTTTACTTTTGTTAAGAAAACAATCTGGCTTAATTATCAATGTTAAGGTTTCCCTTTTTATTAAAGGTTTTAGTATTTTTTTAGTTTTACCATTTTCTAACTTTTTTATTCTATATTGTTCTATTGTTATATAATTTATATTTTATTTTATTTTTTTTATTATAGTGTTTTATCAACAAGGTAGGTCTCTCTACCCGCCAACTTAACTTTTAGGTTTCTTAGTAGGTCCCTCCTGCTCAGTTGTTCTGGCCAGATTTGCGGCACCAACTTTAGAGCGTTGCAATTAGGTGGATAACCATTCAATTTTTTTTTTTATAATCTTAGTAAGTCGACCCCACCTTGATGCGATAAAACTTGGATGATATAATGATGATAAAACCATAGATCTTTCCTACCAATATGATGTCATGACCAAAACCATAAATGATGACAAGAAAAATAAATTTTGATTCTTAAAACTATTGACATTCTTCTGTACAAGGAGATCTATGGTTAGATCTGATAAGTTCAGTGATTGGGCTGCATCCAATTTGTGCCTTCCTCCACTAGTTATTAATTGAGAAGTCTTATAGGATCACAAACCCTACTTGAAGAACATACAAGGAGAAATTAATTTGGTTTAAATGATGATAAAATTTGTAGTGCAATAAAGGTTTATTATTATAAACTAACAAAAAGTCATTAAATTTAAATTACTTAGACATATATGACAATATAATGAAATCAAGTCTTAGGAATTCCGATTATAGTATGAATCTTGAGATTTAGTTACGTTTCTTTTAGTATTTTTTAAGTTTTATCATTTTCTAACTTTTTTATTCTATATTGTTCTATTGTTATATATGTTATATAATTTTTTTATTTATTATTATAGTATTTTATCAATAAGGTAGGTCACTCTACCCACCAATTGAATTTTTAGGTTTCTTCGTAGGTCCCTCATACTCAGTTGTTCTGGCTAGGATTGTAGCACCAACATTAGAGCGTAGGTATTATATGGATAGCCATTCAAAAAATTCTTTTTTATAGTCTTAGTAAGTTGACCCCATCTTGATGGGATAAAACTTGGATGATATAATGATGATGAAGCCATATATCTTTCCTACTAATATGATGCCATGACCAAAACCATAAAAGAGTGATGATGGCATGGAAAATGAATATTGATTCTTGAAACTATTAACATTCTTCTGTACAAGGAGATCTATGGTTAGATCCGATAAGTTTAGTGATTGGGCTGCATCCAACTTGTGCCTTCCTCCACTAGTTATTAATTGAGAAGTCTTATAGGATCACTAACCCTACTTGAAGAACAAACAAGGAAAAATTAATTTGGTTTAAATAGTGATAAAATTTGAAGTGCAATAAAGATTTATTATTGTAAACTAACAAAAAGTCATTAAATTTAAATTACTTAGACATATATGATAATATAATGAAATCAAGTCATATGAATTTAGATTATAGTATGAATCTTGAGATTTACTACGTTTATTTTAGTATTTTTTAGTTTTATTATTTTCTAACTTTTTTATTCTATATTATTCTATTGTTATATAATTTATATATATTTTTATTTTATTATTATAGTATTTTATCAACAAGGTAGGTCTCTCTACCCACCAACTGAACTTTTAGGTTTCTTAGTTCCCTCCTGCTTAGTTGTTCTGGCAAGGTTTGCAACACCAACTTTAGCGTGTTAGTATTAGGTAGATAGCCGTTCAAAAAATTCTTTTTATAGTCTTAATAAGTTGACCCCACCTTAATGGGTTAAAACTTGGATGATATAATGATGATGAAGCCATAGATCCTTCCTACCGATATGATGTCATGACCAAAACCAAAAAAGAGATATGACATCTAAAAAAAAATATTGATTCGTGAAACTATCGACATTCTTCTATGCAAGAAGATCTGTGGTTATATACATAGCCAGCCATGAAACCAATAAAATACTTTGATCTGGTTAGTGTGACATATCATTTTCCTTGAATATTTCATATAAAGATTTTGTTTAAAAGCAATCTAACAAAAAAAATTAGAAAAGAATAGCATACCTGGATAGTGTGATTCCTTAGTAAAGGATGATCGAAAGCTGGTTGTTTATAGATATTGACACAATCAAAAGTATCTCCATATTTAGTCTGTAAAAGTTTAAACATTGTTATCATTTTAGAATAGACAAGAAGAAGAAAACAATCAATAATTGTAGCAACACTAATTGCTTCACTTTAGATGTTATTTTCCGGATATAGCAAATTGTAGAAATAGTACGATGAGGTCCATTGAGATGAACATTTAACAAAAATAAAGTGAATGATATTTTCACTTCTGATACTTAATTACTTATACATATCATAGCATATTCATGTAAATGATATTCCAAAACTATTAAGAACATAGTACTTTTTTTAATAATAAATATCAGGGAGACTATAGGCATAAAATAGGTTGCTATTTGCTAGGTTGTCAACTGTAGAAATGGAGCCCAAATACCTGACCGACAAATTTAGGTTTGGGTATAAATTTTATACCCGAGACAGTTTTTGGGTAGGGTACCTGTATTTAAACTCTACCCGATCAATTTTTAGGCATGGGCAAGAATCAAGATATCATAATATTGCATCATATTTGGCAGAATATTTGGTTTTATGGAGGGCCAAAATTAATTTTACACAACAGTATCGAGTGGCTAGGAAACAGTTGAATATTTTGCGATATAGAGCAATCAAAATATTCCAACAAATTTCAAAACTTCAAGAAAATTATAGGAAATTCACCAGAAAAAATAAATTCCTATATTCTACTTCTTCGACGTGATTTTTTTGGAATTTGGTTTTGAGTGTTAGTTTTTACATCTAACATCAATTTGAGGAGATCAAATCCAGGAAGAACATATCAAATCATTCATTTGATTGGACGAAAGTCTTCTTTCCCAAAAATTTGAAAAAGCAAATATTAGATTTCTTTCAATTAAATAGTTTCGAGTTGTTTAATAACAACATGATTGTGTAAGAACAACAAATCTATCAATATTTTATGTTCTTACATTGGATTTGGGGACCAATCACTGAACTTCTCGGATCTAACGTTCAAACATTTAGGGATGAAACATTAACCCTCGGACCACATTACACCCTCTTTTCATTTCTCTTTGTTTTTATCACATCAGCTCCATGCCCTTGTTGTAGTTCATGGCTTCTCCACCCTTGTGTTATAAGATTAAGAATACAATTATTCCAAAATATAACATTGAGGTAAATATGTTAGTTCCACAATTTTTACTAGTATTGAATTATTTGTCTTATTTATGGAATTTCTTATTCCGCAAAAAGTGTGATATGGCATGATTCCACAAAACAATCCCCTAAGCTCCTGCGACTTTTCTTATCGACATGAGCACTTCTCCCCCTAACGGAGCACATAGACCACCACATATCCACCAATCGGAGCTCACGAGGTTGGAAAATGAGATTCCACCTCTACTCTGGCCCTTGCTGGGAACACAATTCCCCAACATATAATTTAGTAGCAGAGGAGAATTGGTCATAAATCTATATTCAACATTCTTTGCTCAAACCATCTTGCTTAGTATTCTGGCATGCCTACATGAATAGATGACTCAATCATCATGCTTGAGAGAACAATAAGTGATAGAATGAAATGTCGGACAAGAAACACAATTAAATTAGTTGGTCTCCTTCTACTCAATAGATCATTGATCACTATTCCACACACAACTTGAATGATATTCAAACACTTAGGATGGTAAAATTATTATAAGTACACTGGACATAAAACTTGGAACCCAGAGGGTGAACTAGTCTGCGGATGACCATCATAGCTAAGTAGCAGAGGAGAAGTGGACGAGAGAATTGTTGTAGCTCGTGTGTCCTGAGCGTGGATTTTCTGTATTAACATTAATAAAGATGGCTTTGGTTATTGCTTTAATTAGAATACTACTTTGGTATATATTAATACACATATAATAAAGGACCCTAGGGAACACAATAGGCCACTGAGGCGCATGGTGGATCCATGCTTGGGAGACCCAGTGGACCAGTTCTGTGTAGACCTAGAACTAGTTCACAGCTTTGGTGATATCGATCGCTTCATCGAGAATAAGCTGTTGGCAGGTAGAGGATTTGGTGAAGACTCCACTACGGGAACGTGGGATTCTCATTTACCTGACCAAGCATGATGATCATGTTGAATAGGAATCAAGACGGTGCACAGTTCAGTGATTCAGACACTGGTGCATAAACCGTCTTACTACTATAGATAATCTGTCCTTAACCCTGAGGGACCATGTATACTGGGCCAACCAGTTGAGTGGTGATTTGATGTGCCAACGTGTGCGGACCTTCCATAGTCCAATACCATGGTACATTGGGTTACCTAGCTAGCGTTTGAGTGGCATGCAATCCCTACAGGTTATCTGACATCCAGTGTTGGATGGGTGCGTTTTGATGAGTCAATTTGTCCACATAATTAACCCAAGCCTAATGGTTGTCAGTATGACTGACGATGTTCTGGATGCTAGGCATAGCACCAGAAGGTGTGTGCTGTTATAGATGACAAGTCATCAAATCCTAGTCAGATGATCGATCGGGATCTGACGGTGCTCTCCACCGCCCGAGTCGTATTATGGCACTAGTAATAGGAGGGACTAAGGATTATCATAGTATAGTAGAGAACAGGGTTACGAGGGAGTAACATAAGTTTAGGATCACTAGAGTTCAACTTGCATCGCACTCTGGGTGGCTACGCGGGTTAATCGGATTATGGCTGATTAACGAAACTTTCTGTGTGCCACCGAAATAGTTAATCAAGGATCCAATTGGAGCTAAAGATTCTGAACCCTGAAGGTTCCACCTTATCGTTGCATATAGGAATTATTCCTCGACCTGGTTGGATACGTTGGATGCGAAGTAGCACAATGGAGCGCAAGTCTGGAGCCTAAGAACCTAATTCACATGTGTAAGGGGCCAAAGGGGTATTTTGGTAAATACTAAAATATAGCTCAGAACATATTAAATATGAATCTTAAAATGAGCAGAATAATTCCAGAAGCTCATAGGTGCTGACGGAACTCGATTCCGAGTAGCGCACCTCACTCAATCTCTTACAGTGTTTTACTTTTTGTGAAGGGCGTTTTCGTCCAGGCTTCACGATAGACATGTGGAAATCCTAAACCCCCCCCCCTCATCCCAATCACTAGGGGGCCAGCCCTAGCTTGCGTATGTGAGTTGGGGCCGGCCCTATAAAGGGATTGGAGGGAGAAGGGGCCGGCCCTAGCTTCATCCTCTCTAGAAAAATCCGAACTCCTCCCCCTCTTGCCCTCTTTGTGGTTTTGGCCAAGGAAGAAAGAGGACAAAGAAGGAAGAAGAAGGAGGAAGGAAGGAGAAGGAAGAAGAGAGAAAGATAAGGAGGAAATCTCACGGCTCGCCGTCGTCTTCGCAACGAATTCCTCCAGCGGCTCGTCGTCTTTGCACTCAGAGATAGGATTTTGAGGATTCCTCTATTCGCAAAGGACAAGGTGCCATCTGACAGCTTTCCTTGCGATTCACGTGTGGTTCATCATCATTCCGTTCTCTTTAGATCATAGATCCACAAGGTATGATGATTCTAAACACCTAACTAGATGCATGCATGTCTTCCGTAGATCATAGTATGCCTCTAAGGTGTCCGCATATATACTAAGATCATAGATTTGCATATAGATTGTTTTGTAGAATTAATTGTAATGAAACATACACCGTAAGATCTTCGGATCTATCTTTTGCTTCTACTGCGACTCTGATAATAGGATTTAATTCCAATAATTGGTATCAGAGCACGTTTTGGTGTGTGTTTCATACATGAATTCGTGAAAACATCATGTGAATATATGATGGCATATGTTTTTATCGGGGTTCGGCGTAGATCATGTATATGGATTGTGCTATGTATCGTCTCTTTGCAGGTGCCGCGCTGAATAATAATATATGATTTTATGCCTCCGGGGGTCGGACCCCGGATTTAATTTTTTGCATTGATTATTATTGTGCTTGTGGATTTTAAGGCTCTAGATGGGCGGGGGTGGAGGCTGACCACTCTCGGTTCCCTGGCCATGTTTTTTAGGATTGTTTCTTTTCTTTTTTAGAATTCCCTGGCCATGTTCTTCGGTCATAAGCAGAAGGAGATAATGCTATATCCATGGTTCGGGCAAGTGGTACCATGGAGTGCAAAGACCTGGTGAAAGCGTGCACGTTGGCGCTGATCGAGATCATCGTTGGAAGATTGTACAGAACGAAAGGACATGATATCTTGGTTGTGCTATTCAGGTTCAGGGGTCGGACCCTGGACTTGATTCAGTTTGGATGTTTTTTCTGTTGTTCTCTTTACTTAGTGTTTAGAGAACCCCGATGATAATTTAATTATCTATCTTGCTTGTGAGTTAGTCTCTAGATCAGACTTAGGTTTAGTACTTAGCTTATGGATTCATCAGTGCCTCTGTATGGTTCTAACACGTGTGAATCCGGTGGCTAACTAAAAGGAAAGTGGTAACCGCCCTCGTGATAGTTCAGGTAGTCAAGTACTATGCGCCGAGATAGACACAGTGTTAGATTTATTTAGAGATAACTAATATCCCCATAAGAAGTATGATAACCCTAGTGGGATGCCTTTTCCCCACATGGTCCTAACGACCAAGTTAGGTTAGAGTTCCACTAAGTGATACCCGTTTCTAGTTGACGTTTGATGGTAGTGTGAACTTATCACGATTTGGTTATGCCACCATTAGATTGAGGTCCGGCGGAGGTTGTCGGATGTCCCTATTTGGTCAGCATCAAAACCTATAATAAGACGAGGTCTACTATGACATCAGGCATCAAATTGTGAACGAGGCGTCACTCTAGTGGGAGTCCTTTCCATGTTGACCTTAGGCTAGGCTCCAGATATTAGGATTATGGGAAAACTAGTGAAGTATCGGGATTCTTGGAATCTATGTAATGTGATCCTTGTAAGAAAGACGAAAGCTGAGTATTCAAGGTAGGGACTATGATATTTTCCAATAATACTAATATTTTGTGGGAAGATTTGTAATCCTAGTGGGAGCACGGTAGACCAGGGTCTAGGTCTAGGAGATTGTGACCTTTCTAGATATGCACAAAACCTCATAAAGAAGGGATGTATAAGAGGTTCCCTCCAAAGAGGAGCCCCTGGCCTCCACAATCAACCGGCTAAGGGTTTGGGTGGGAGATATGCAGTTCGATATTCCCACCGGGTGAGAGCTGTGTTTTCTTCTATGCTGGTTCACCTAGTGATTTTCATCGGGACATAGAGGATGCCGGTAACAGTGGGTGATGGTTTTTTCCTACACCGCGGGAGCCTATGAACCCCCCTGCTGATACCACCTAGATTTATGGGAAGTATCCGGAAGCTTGTGTGAAACCGCTATTGCTGCGCATGGCGGGTCACATAAAGCTGGCCAAAGGAAGACTGGAAGGTATTTCAGTTTGTCATGGATAATTCTGATGAAGACTGGGTCGTAAACACCCCGTTGGCAGAAGCGGTTGCATGCTCTCACCTAGATGCTATCTCCAATTCAAGGCCGATAGTCTCAGTGCTCGAGCCTAGGGAATTTAGATTCCTGGATGTCTCCACTTGAGGTAGTAAAGACATAGCGGTTGGAGTAAACATTATCTATTTTTAAACTCCATAAAATAGATTGTAGTAGACCCTAATTTCTGCTTTAAACCATAGTTTACAGAAATTATGACCAAGCTCGACCCCCTTGCCTCCATCTTTAATGATAACAAACTTATGAGACCAAACTACGAGGACTAGAAGCATAACCTAATGCTCGTCCTAAGGGTTGGTAAATACTCAATTACCCTAAGTACCCCTCTACCGGCCATGTCAGGACCAAGTGCTACTGAGGCCCAGTTGAAGGAATAAAAAGACTGGCTAGATGCTGATAAGATGTGCAAATACTATATAGTGTCATTCTTGCAGACCGTCCTTTAGAAGCAAGTCGAAGACATGGCCTTTGCTTCAGACATGATGCTCTATTTAAAAAAAATATTCGAGGGCCGTAGTTGGGTAACTCGTTACTTGACCATCAAGAAATTGGTGTCCACAAAGATGGCAGAGGGGACTTTAGTTTGGGATCATATACTGAAATTATTTGGCTATGTGAATGAACTTGGTTCCTTCGATGTCATCTTAGATGAAGAGATCCAGACCGACATTTTTCTTGCGTCTATGTTAGGATTATTTGAAGGCTTCGTTACCAACTTTAACCTTAACCGGTTAGAGATGACTAACGCAGAGCTCCTAGCGGCGCTCCAGGCGGCAGAGGAGAGGATGAAGGCGGAAGCCCAATCCCAGAACATAGAGCGGAAGTCTTCTCTGAAAGTCAAAGGCAACTTTCTAAAAAGAAAGTCTAAGAAGCCCGTGAAGATGGACCAGGTGCAGTTGCAGGTTCCTAAGCAGGATAGTCCGGCGAAGCCCAAAGAAAAATATTTTCGATGCGTCAAGAAGGGATACTGGAAGGGTGACTGCCGCACGGCTCCCAAGAAGGCTGAGACAGGTATATCTCAAATCCATATAGTGGAATCCCTTGTAGCATCCAGTTATTCTCCAATCTCATGGATTGTGGATTCTGGTTCCACTAACCATGCTTGCAATAGTTTGTAGGGGTTCAAGGAGACAAGAAAACTGGATGATGGGGAGATCATCTTGAGCATGGCAACTGAGGCCGTGGCAGAGGCTGAAGCAGTTGGAGATGTCATCTTGCAATTTCTTGATGGAAGAAGTTTATTACTTAGAGACATACATTATATACCGTTTTTGAGACGAAACTTAATTTCTGTTTCCTTATTGAATAATGAAGGTTTTTCAGTTTTATTTGATGCTTCTGGTGTGTCAATTAAATTGAATGGTTCCTTTGTTTGTAAGAGAAAGACACAGAATGATCTCTATGTAATTAACTCCAATCATAAGCAGGGTAACATAACTGAAGCCTATGTGGTTAATTCATCTAAAAGGAAAAATCCCTTAGATAATCTAACACTTCTTTGGCATCTAAGGCTTGGACACATAGCCTCAGACAGGATTTACAGGTTGGTTAAAGTAGGACTTTTAAGTCCAGATGTTTCAGAAATCTACCAACATGTGAGTCTTGCCTGGAAGGCAAGATGACTAAAAGAACTTTCCGAGCTAAATGTAGCAGATCTCAGGAGGTATTGGAGTTGATACACACTAATGTATGTGGGCCCATAAGTGTCCATGCCATAGGAGGCTTCGAGTATTTCATCACCTTCACGGATGATTACTCGAGGTTTGGATACATATACCTAATACGGCAGAAGTCTGAATTCTTTGACAAGTTCAAGGAGTTTAGAGCTGAAGCAGAAAAGCAGACGGGTAAGAGTATTAAGTCTCTTCGATCAGATCGAGGAGGCGAATACCTATCGGATGAATTTATTGGGTACCTGCGTGAGTATGTGATCGTATCCCAGTTGACTGCACCAGGGACACCGCAACAAAACGGTGCATCTGAGAGGAGAAACCAAACTTTGTTAGACATGGTTCGGACTATGATGAGTTATGCAACATTGCCACCTAATTTTTAGGGATATGTCCTAGAAACGACAACATATACCTTGAACTTTGTTCCATCAAAGTTAGTACCTCTAACTCCTTGGGAGCTGTGGTTGAAGCAAAAGCCAAGTCTGCAGCACTTTAGGATTTGGGTTTGTCTAGCACATGTGCAGAAGGACAAACGAGATAAGATGGAGTCAAAGACTAAGATATATCTATTCGTTGGGTATCCAAAAGAGACAAAGGGTGGTTTATTTTATGATCATGAGGATAAAAAGGTTATCGTCTCGACGAACATCATGTTTCTAGAGCAGGATTATTTAATAGACCATAAGCCCACCAGTAAAGTATTTCTTGAAGAATTGCTTGGTACTGATGGGAGTATGCAGACAGAAAATGTAGTGGGAGCCGATAGCACTATGATAAACGATACTATAGAATCGACTCCTACAGAACCACCGTAGGCTCGTCGCAATAGGAGGACCACAAAAGCTCCTGATAGATATATTGGAGAAGCCTTCTTGGTAGATCCAGAGTTTCAGGAGGATGATCCTCTGAACTATGATGAAGAGATGGTATCCTCTAACCATGCAACATAGCAGAAAGCCATGGAGGCAGAACTGACATCGATGTTAACACCGCCTCACAATATTAATCCTGTTGGGTGTAAGTGGGTGTATAAAAGAAAAAGAGGTCCGGATGGTACCATTGAGACTTACAAAGTTAGACTAGTCGCTAAGGGTTATACCCAGCAAGAAGGGATCAACTATGACGAAACCTTTTCGCTAGTGGCTATGCTTAAGTCTATTCGGATCCTCTTGTCCATTGCAGCCTATTATGATTGGGAGATTTAGCAAATGGACGTCAAGACCGCATTCCTCAACAGGGATTTGGAAAAAGACATCTATATGTCTCAGCCTCTAGGCTTTGTCGTAAAAGATCAAGAAAGTTTGGTGTGCAAGTTGCAAAGGTCTATTTATGGACTGAAGCAAGTATCCAGAAGTTGGAATATACGTTTTGATTAGGCTATCCAGTCTTATAGATTTGAACAGAATATGGATGAACCATGTATTTATAAGAGGAGCGATAAGACTACAGTAGTTTTTATAGTACTTTACGTAGACGATATCCTGCTCATTGGAAACGATATGGGAATATTATCTACAGTGAAGGTGTGGTTATCCTCTCAATTTGACATGAAAGACCTGGGTGAAGCGAGTTATGTTCTGGGGATCAAGGTAACTCGAGATCGCCAGAACAAGACTCTCTTCCTGTCACAGTCAGCCTAGATAGATATTATCTTGGTCAGATTCAGTATACACAACTCTAAGAAGGGACTGGTTCTATTCAGATATAGAATGAAATTGTCCAAGGATCAGGGTCTTAAGACTCCTGAGGAGAGGGCGGAGATGCAGAAGATACCTTATGCTTCAGCTGTAGGGAGTCTGATATATGCTATGCAGTGCATGAGATCAGATATATGCTATGCAATAGGCATGATGGGCAGATATCAGTCAAATCTGGGTCCAAGGCACTAGACTGCTGTGAAAAATATACTCAAGTATCTCCATAGGATTAGAGATTATGAGTTAGTTTACTCTTCACAGGAATTGATGCCGATTGGATACACGAATTTTGACTTTGCAGCAGATCCGGAA